>CM062817.1:1033020162-1033620162 GCA_031772625.1 Pinus tabuliformis | reverse complement strand
TCTGATAACGGTAGACTAATTTCTGATGAAGAAGGATATAGGTTGATCCCAACTCGAAATTGCGATGGAGTACTAGATCGAGGATCCTCCACAATCTCTTCTATAGCAATCAGACCAGGTGGAAGAGGTAGACCGTCAGGTCCGTAAAATATTTCCGGTGTCAAAGAAGGTATAGATTCTGCAGTGACAAATGTTTGGGGAATAACACCTTCCGAATCAGCTGTAGATGGAGCTGGTTCAGTAATACAAGTGTTTACCTTCACACTAGGATCAGCCCTACTGTCCTTTGGTGGCTGCGGAACTTCTTCTATAAAGGTAGAGATACCAGAAATGTTTGGAGTAACCGGAGCCTCTGATGATGTCAGAACACTTGTTCCAACTTTACCAGGGGATTTTGAACCAATTAAATGAGTCCTCTTTGTCCGTAACAGTTTTGATTCTGGAGACAAAGATGGTTGACTCGTAAGCCTCTGCAAACGACGGGGTTTCAATTGACTTTCTTCCACGATTGCGGATTACTCGATCAACTAAAAATCAAGGGGAAATATGTTTCCAAATTAAATGAATTTTAGACGCTTTGACACAACTTGTTTTTTCAATTTTTAAGAGTCGAGAAAAAACAAAAGATGACTCTAGTCGCCTTCGATTTTTAATGAGCTTGAAGTGACAAGTGCTCAGATGGACCTTTTCGTTTAAGGAGACTGAAAAGGAACGAAAGAGACTACTTTGGAAATCTAGATAGAGGGATTACCAAACCAATCGCAAAACTGCAGAATACTTTTTACGGTACGGTAGTCAATCTTCCCAAATGTTGTGTTCAGTGCATTCCGATCGATAGGGCGGCAGACACGGCTTCCTATGGATAAAGGATATAGCCTATTGTGGTCTCCCAATATATACTCGACGGTACATGGGAGCACAAGTCCGTACTAGCACTTATCATCTCAAAGTGGAGGAATCACCCAACCAGCAATGAAGGCAACAGTTACCAGGCTTTACGACGCTGGAATACGTCTCTAGCCTAGACTTCTAAATGTTGTGCGTTAGGTTCCAAAGCGTTTTTAGATTCATTAAATTTATTTTACAGTTGATCTTGCTTAAGAAATTTGCCTTTCAGGTTCACCACGTGATGTAGATAAACAATTCCTAAAATGCAATCTAAGATGATAAACAATCGTTTAATCTTCTTTTTGCAATGAAAATCCTAGCTACTAAAGAAAGAGAGATGATATTCTTTCAACATAGAGCAGAGAGCACACACTATATGCACTGTCCTAAATCAAACCAACAAACAGTCTAAATGCAAATGAACATGCATGTATTTGTTTTCAGCCTTCTTAATGTGTGATTGATAAAAAGAAAGCTAAGCGCAAATCTGAATTATTTTTCAAAGCGACATTACTAACAAGCTTCTTTTCAAGACAAAATGAAGACAATGACGACACTTTGCGATTTGGAATTGAAAACTTGCTTTCGACACTTGAAAAACTACTAATTCAAATCAAATACAAGAGTAACAATGTAATCGACTATCAAGAACAATCAGATTCTCTTCTATGACTGAAAACGACACTTGCGACACTTCCAAATCAAGAAACGACAGTTCAATTACGCTACTTCTTTGTAAAAGAGAACTGAAAATGGCTCATAATACATAAAAACATTTACAGTTCTTTGCAAAATGGAGGCGGAATAATGGCAAGGAAGGGGGTTTCCAACAGAGGTATATTGACTACAGACAGCAAAACTCCTGAATAGAGCTGAAAAGAGTGAAGAAAAACCAAAGTCTGGAGGCAAAATTAGCCTTTTTTGATCAGCGCACCTGTTACACAGGGATTCCAATATGCATCCCACCTACAGCACACGGGAAGTGCGATGCATACTGATATCCTTGAAGAGAGGGTGCGATGGTATAGTGCGAGACTTTTGATCCAGTTCTTGATCACAGTTTGCAGCACAGTTCAGGGGTTTAGGCCGAGCAAGTGGTAATCAGTAAATAAATCACAGGGGTGGATCTAAGGAGGTTACTAGAGCCACCACAAGGGCAATTAGAGAGTTTGTAAATCGATTGTTCAGTTCATAAACAAAACTCAGAGATAAACTGAAGCAGCATTGATCTACTTTGCACTCGCATAGCAAATGCAGTTCGAAGGCTAGCTGGCTTGACTTCAGGCTCCGTCTGTAAGTTTATAAAGCAAACAAATATAGGCAAACAAACAATCTATTCGTTCCCAAACGAAGTCACCATTTTGTTATCGGGAAATCTAGTGTCTATGCAGAGCTGCTAGTCCCACTAAGACTGGTAGCTATTTTAGAAACAAACGAACTAAAACTACTTTCGTTTTCCTTTATGAGAAGTAGATAAGAGGGGAACAAAGGAGACCAACCTCTGTCTTGTGCTTGGTTCCTTGCTTGATTCCTCTCCCTTCTGGTAGATCTTTGCCACTCGCTTACTTGTCTACCCAGCTTCAAAGAGCACCTGTAGAATCAAAGCAGCATAACACTATCCAAGAACATAGATCTACTATCATAAACAATATAGGACCAGATAAATATTGACCACACAAATGCATATATCATCAATCATACAAGAATGTGGAGGAAAACTCAAATAGCTTTATTAATATCAAGAATAGCAAAGAGGATTACAACCAATTGTTTTGACCCAGCGTCATCCTCTCAGCAAGAAAGCCCTTCTTCACCTCATGAAAAGCTTAGATCACCCAACACTATGATGTCACACCAAGAAACCAGCAGCACTTCCTTACAAGATACAAAATTCCAGCCTCTGGATCTCTAGGATGAGGGATCCATATATAGATGATTGCAGGGAGGTGAGTCAGATTCTGAGATTTGATTAGTGTCCTCTCTCTAATCGTTCTTGATTCCACTTGGAGATTGATGATCTCTTACTCATCCCTGGGTGAATGCAGAGAGGCAAGTGTCACAGGAGAAGTTTCTGGAAGATTCCATGATCATCCACCTCACAAATTGACTCTGCCATTTGTCCACTCTCGCCCATCGCACCCCATAGAAGGGCTTTTTAGTATGCATTGCACCTCCTGTGTGCATTTAGGTGGGATGCAGCGCACTTTGACCATGGAGCAGGTGAGATGGTCCAATTTTGACCAGTTCTGAGTAGTTTTTCACGGAGAACTTCTGGGAGATGATGTAATCAACTGACCTTGTTCTTTTAGGGGATGGAACAACACTTTTAGGGACTTAGGAGCCCTCGGTTTATGGACATAATTGATTGGGGTTGCAGTGCCCAAAAATGTCTATAACACCATCCACCTCCCTCGGGCTGCTTTCCCTTATCGTCACCAGTCGTGATCCTGCTTCGCAGCACGATATTTACATTTGGATCCTCCTCGCAAGGCTCAACCCGTATCATTTGTAAATTTTGGGCAGGTTGATGAGACTGCACCTTCTTCTTTTGCATCTTGGCTATCATCACAAGGCATTCTTCTATGGTGTGGTCAAACTGATTGTAGTATTGACATGACAGGCATGTATGATTTGTACACTCCCGCATATAGTGTCATGGCATCCCACAATTATAGCAAATGACTTCTCCATGACCTCTCCCCGGTCCACCTCCTCCTCGGCCTCATCTGTGCCCCTTATATCCTCGAGGCACTCCTCCAATGCCCTGATCCAGAGGCCAAGTTTCTGCTTGCATTTGGTACATAGGCATCCTTTCCATCATCAATTCATAGCTATGGCAGTGGCGCTCATCATGGCCCACTGATTTTCAGAAAACATAGAATAATTGTTGTGGCATCTGTACAAACTTTTGCAGCAAGTGACAACTATTTGTTACATGTTTTCTAGCCACCTAACAAATAGAGCACCATAGCGTGGGCCCCGTACTTAGTCCTATTGGAGCTTCCTGCCTCAGTGGCATTGGTCCCCCTTGTGATATAATTTACGAAGATAGGGCAGTGATCTTTATCATTCCCCTGCCTCTTACACCTGAGGCACCAGACTTCCTCACACACCTCCAGCTGAGCCGGTTTTTCTCTTTTCAAGCTATGCAATTCCAAGCAAAGGTTCTGCATCTCTGAGTGAATTTTTTGGACTCCCAGAGACACATCCTGAATAGGGGTTTCATGCAATCTCATCACAATTTCCAGAGCTTCTGCGTGAGTCCCTATTTTCTACTGCAATAGAGCAATCCTTAGGTGGGGTAGGACTGAAGCTATAAACTATTCACAGTGCTGACTATTTGTGAGGTTCATATTAGCTTCGCAGATCACGTGCTTCAATCTTTGATCTAACTCCCAGGGTGTTTCACCAACCCTCATTGTGATTTCCTTAAATCCAATTATTAATTGCAAGTCAGACTTAGGCTTACCGAATTCTGTGTTCAAAGTGGTCTGAGTGTCTACTAATGATACCAATAAGTTATCGGTGCAATACTTAATGTACCATTTCAGCGTGCTATCTTGTAGAGCGGTAACCAGCTATGCCTTATTTATATTATCATTTGTAATCTATTGTGTTTTCCACACAACCTTCACAACAAACCAAAACGGATCTGCATCCTCACTTCCTAGGCCCTTGAAGACTGGAAACTTCATTGTATTTGACATGTTGAATGGCGATGGTGGTGGCTGTGGTGTGGGTGAATGTGTGTGTTGTGGAGGTGAACGTGGAGGTGGAGTGGATGGATGATGTGTCCTTGAAAAACCCTACCTTATCAATTGGACAGTGCTCTGCAGTGAGGCTTGTACCACTCCCTCGTCGTCACTTGAAGGAGGTCCAATCAACGGGCTATATTCAGGCCCTGCTTTTTCTTGGTTTCTAAAGCTTCACCCACTTCACGTAGATCCAAACATCAAGGTAATGGCATAATCCTCTTTTCACACAAGAGCACCTTAATCCAGGTATTCCAATATCTTAAATACTTACCTCACGGTCCCTTGAAGAAGCATCACTCTGCTTCATTGTAACTGACTCAAGTATTAACCACGAACTCTGTAGCAAATCCTCCTATAACTCGATCAAGCCAGTGATCAATGGCACGCACGATCTTATCCTCAAAAGTTTCCAATCTCCACACTAGCTCCAAGGTCCACACTATTGGACCTCTAAGCCTTCACCTTCCTTGGTTGTCTTCCAAATTAGCTATCCACTCGTACAGCTCGATCGAGAAGGTGTAGAATAAAATTTTGTGTATCTCAATGTACAAAAATCTGTCCAACCACTGTTCTTTTGACAGGCGTGGATTCATGTTCTCTTGTGCCAGGAATTCGTGGTTATTACTATCCAACCACTTCTCAATTTCCTTCTTGGTCAGATTCCAGTGATGCGACATCACACATCTCTTTATGTGGATCCCAGTCCTGGCAACGGAACCATTTGTTGACTTAGAGGGTCCTGACCCAGGTTTAGCATTATTTGCGCCAAACAAAAGTCTACACTACTGGCCCTTTCGACATCAACCCACGTAGCGTGAACTAAAGTCTCACCTGAAGCAATATGGGGGGATGCTGGAACCAAGTTTCCAAATATAGAGATCAATGTGATGTCCTTTTATGCCCTAAATATACCTTAGCATAGATCTATATGCCCTTAGGTCTTAGTACTGTAATTCCCCTTGAATGTCCTCTAGACCTTCATCAAGGTCTATGATCATATTTTACAGAACCTAAATAGGCGAATTAGCTACGTACATGCACCATAGATTATCCTTAGATCAGTATTCACTCAATTCTACCTAGTTGCTCGATAAACACAACAAGAAGTATTATTATCTTCACGTAATAACATAACATTAATTACCTTTAGTTAATTAGTTGTATCCAGTAAATTCACGCATCAATACAACATTATTTCATAGAGACGTCAATTCATCATAGCATATATCACAACCATACATAACAGAAGTAAAGAGATAAAACACAGGAATTTCTGCAACAATCTTCTTTATTAATCTTCAGTAAAGCTTTACAGACTCAAAAATTCCCTACGCACTTAGCTGCAGGGGTCTGCGCACTCAGCTACGGAAACTACTCTAGGCTTCTATGCACTTAGCTACAGAGCATTTTCCCCCTCTAAAACTTACTCTTCTGCGTTAGACTCCTTCCATCATACCATAAACAAAGACATAGATCTACCTTAGAATCTCTAAGACACACCTATTTATACAATCCCATGGTCCACAGACCATGGGTAGATCTCAAAATCTAACTCAAGTTTACATAAACAAGGGTAAAAACCCTTTTTGACTCTTGACTAGCTACTCGCTCTGCGTCCACAGTTTGTGGAGACTTTACATCTTTTTACATCAAAATTTGGGCTTTTGCCCCAAAACTGAGCCAAGGGACCCCATCCCAACACTAGGCAAGGACTATTTGAATGGTTAGTAATGCCTTTTGTTTTGTGTAATGCACCAGCAACTTTCATACGGGTTATGAATGATGTATTCCACCCATACATTAATAAATTTGTCATAATATACTTAGATGATATTTTGGTTTTCAGTTCAAGTATGGAAGAGCATGTTAGGCATGTTAAGAAGGTGTTTGAAGTGTTGCACATGGAAAAATTGTACCTTAAACTTTCCAAATGTGAGTTTGGGAAAACTTCACTAAATTATCTTGGTTACATAGTTGAAGGTGGAAGTTTGAAAATAGATCCAGCTAAAATTGATGTGATTGTTAAGTGGCCAACACCACAGAATGTGAATGAAGTTAGAAGTTTCATAGGTGCAATTTAGTATTGGAGGAAATTTATTGCTCAGTTTTCTTTGATTGCATCACTGTTACATGCTTTAATATGTTCTAAAGTTCCCTTTCAGTGGGGAAGAAAAAAACAAAAATATTTTGATACACTTAAGCAGAAAGTTGTCACAGTACCAATCTTAGCTTTACTAGATCTTCAACAGCCATTCAAAATTGAAACAAATGCTAGTGGTTATGCAATGGGTGCAGTCTTACTTCAAAAAGGGAAACCAATTTGTTTTCATTCTGAAACTTTTTCTAAGGTAGTAATGAATTATCCGACATATGATAAAGAATTGTTTGCTTTAGTTGAAAGAGTTAAGAAATGGAAACAATATTTAATGGGTAAGAAAACAATGATTCACACAGATCATTAACTGCTTCAATACCTTCAGTCTCAAACTAAGTTGTAGTAATCTCGTCATTACATATGGATGTGATTTATTCAGCAAAATTCACTTAGTAATTAAGTACAAGAAAGGTGTCACAAACAAAGTAGTTGATATGTTGTCTAGACCATCTTTGAATGCTTCAGTAGTGTTGCAGAATAGTTCTTTGAAACATGAAAGTTATATAGAACAATATAGTAAAGATGTTGATTTCAAGGATATTTATGAATCAATAACTCATGGTGCTCAGGTGGAAGAAGTCAATTATCATATTCATGACAGGTTGTTATATCATCTGGGTAAGTTGTGCATACCACAGACAGAAAGATCGCGTGTCATATGGGAAGCACACTCTTCTCGCATTTCAGGACATTTTTGAGTGAGCAAAACAATGGCACAAATTCAAAGGTATTGTTACTAACCTCGCATGTATGAAACAATTGTCAATTACATTAAAGGATGTGTGATGTTTTTGACCAATAAGCCAAGCAATCAAAAGATTGGTTTGTACATGCCACTTCCAGTTCCTTTGCGATCATGGGACAACGTTTCCATGGATTTTGTAGGAGGATTTCCTATATCCATAAGAGGGCATGATTACATGTATGTTGTGGTTGATAGATTTAGCAAGAGGTGCATTCTTGTCCCATGCAAAAAGCAAGTGATCATTGAACAAAATGCAAATATGTTCTTCAAACAGGAATGGGTTCATTTTGGGTTACCTACTTCCATTATTTCTGATCGAGACACTTGTTTTGTAGGAGAGTTTTGGTCCACTTTGTGGGGACTCATGGACACAAAGTTGAAGAAGAGCACTGTTTTCCATCCATAGACCAACGAATAGACAGAAGTGGTAAACAAGACAGTCGTACATATTCTCTGAGGTTACTGCAGTAAACATCATAAGTTGTCAGATGAATCTTTAACTTATGTGCAACATGCTTACAATCGAGCCTTACATTCTTCAACTAATCGATCACCATTCGAAACATGTTTTGGGTATATACCAAAGTCACCGATGAGTTTCATGTTCAGTGAAGAGGATAAAGTGGGTGAACATGATGATGCAAACAAACCAGTTAAGTTCATTCAACGAAGATAACAGATACATGAAGCAGTGTAGGATCAATTAGAGAAGAGTTAGGCCAAGTACAAAATGTGCCATGAAAAGCATCGAGTCGATCATCATTTTCAGGTCAGTGATTACGTATGGTTGTATATCAGTAATGACAGGTTGAAAGGATAAGGTAAGGATAAGGTATGTCCCTTTCAAGATTGTGGAAAAGGTTGGAAATAATGCATTCCATTTAGATTTACCTCCTTAAATGCGTATTTACTCAATTTAAATGTATAAAATCTGAAGTTGTATGAACCTCTGATGATCGTGGATCCTGAGGAAGATACATAGATTCCGATTATAGATGATTTGGCACCTGAGTATTGAATGAGTTGCAAGAAGATAACATTTTGGACAGGAAAATTCAATCTTCAAGGTGTTGATATGTTGAGTATCTTCGAGTGGAACTCAAGGACATGAATCCGAGCAAGGCAAGATGGATGGAGATCGAAAGAGTGAGGAAACTGTACCCTCACCTAATATCTTCTTAAATCAAATTTTTGTGGTCCAAAAGCTTTCAAGTGGGGAGGATTGATCCAAGAGTATCTTTTCAGTCCAGTGTATCCATAGAGTTCAGGTCATCTTCAGCTTCTTCAACATCACCAGTGTTCGTCAGTGTCCGGTGTTGGTTAAAGTCTTCATGGTGTTTTTATTACGGTCCTGGTTGATGTCACAATGTGACAATTTTCTGATATAGATTATTTTTTTAATAAGGTGACAACCCTAAATGGGGACCTAATGCAATGTAATAAGCCGAAGCCTAAAAATAACACCATGATAGAAAACCCTAATGCTAAACCTAGCAAATAACCCATCTGGACCATGTATTAAAAACTTAATACAACACCACAATAGCTAACCGTGGACTTAAAACCATCAAAGATGTTACATGTGAACAAGCCTGAGGTTACGTTACCATGGGCTAACCACACAATCTTAACCACGTCAAAGATTTGTCAATAAGAAGATATGGGAGTTGGAGACGTGGTTTGAAAGCTGCCAGGTGTAACAATGAAACAAAGGGCAACATGTGACAGGCCAGCAATAACCACCAATCACCGAAACCGTCAGACTTAGACCACCATATGGAAGTTTATGGTTAGACATCCCTTGTTCACATGGGCATGGTCAATGCCTATGCGTTGTTACCAAACCACCAGCAGGCTTATTTTAGCCTAAGGTTTAATTATGGGTTTTTGTTGAAGATTATGTGCTATTTTCAATTTAACTAATGTCTAATGTCCTCTTGTAACAAGACTGAGCCACTAAAGCTTTAATGCAACAACATTCATGCCTATTTGAGCCTGAGGGGCCTAGAATGAACCTAATTCACTATAAATTCAACCTTTTATTCATGGTGAAAGGGGAGAGTGATTTTTGAGTCTTGTATGCAGATGTTGAGCCAGAGAGGCAGTTGTTGTTTCGGTGTATCTTGGTCATCCGAAAGTGGAATTTGGAACCGAGACATGCGTTGGAAAGATAGGAGAGAGATTTTTTTGTTGACATAGGCTAGAAGTTCCCATGTGCACATTTAGTCTAGTGCTTTTCTATGTAAAATACCTCTTTCGATCAATCCTAATAAACCGGACACCCATATTGAAAGCAGACCCAGAGACGTAGTCCATCAGGGATGAAATCTGTAATCAATGTTTGTTGTCTTATATATTTGTTTTTATTGCAAATACATACTTAATTATGTTTCTTAAGTTCTTGATTAAGTCTTAAATCAACTGCTTTCCTTCAGTCTTCGACATTCAGCATATAAGGTTAACAATCAATTCATTGATGCAAATTAATCAATTCTACTTCAGTTTTAGTTTATGATTGATTTCAGATCATATTTTGTCACACCTCCTACACTTCCATGTGACATACCCTAAAGTGTGCAAAACGTGACTATCATGCAGTGCACTTATTCATATATGCAACTTAGATCCTCCCTAAGACATTGATTTGAAAATGCCTTGAGCTTCCCCTGAAGGAAATAGCTCTAAAATCCTAATTCGAGAATCATTGCCCTTATGAGACTAAAACCCGTGATGGTCACCTATTTCTCTATACTAGACCCACAATGACATCACTTTGTTTACTTGTATACCTGCGATGATCCTAAAAAGGAAATTTTCCCAAAGAGGATGAGAAGCTTCGTGATCTAGAAGCTTCCAAAGCATCGAGTTAGAGGTTGTTTGATGTAGATGAGGTCGAGTTCTCCCATTTTGGCCTCTTAGTCTTATCCCTATGAGATACCTCCTTGAGATGAGGGCCTACTCCTATCTTTGGAGAGAACCTAACTCCCTTTCCCTACCTATATATTCATCCTCTCCCATTCCCAAATGGTTGGTCTTTCTCTATTTGCACCCTTATGCTAAGATTGTTCCTATATGCTACTCATTTTTCTTGGAGAAGGAGTGCTTGGAGAACTTAGATTAGACTTGGACATTCAATCAAGGAGAGCCTATTGACATCAAGGCTTGGTTGTATTCTTCCTCCTCTATTCTATTAATATATAACTTCTCGTTCATTTTCCGCAAATGTGTATGTTTATGTATCAATTGTCTTAACGCTCCTTGATATGTTAAGTAGGTTACTTTTGAATATGCTATTTGTATTTGCATGGCTTGTTGTGTCTTGATGTCTTATGCAAGTGCATAAACATTATGAGAAGTAGGAACGAAACCGTGACACAAATGGTTCAAGGTCTTCAACAAAGGACGACATGATAGCATCAGAACGCGATATGTCATCTTCTTCGTCTCTATTTTCAATTGTAACTTAGGAAAGTGTCCAGTAGATTGTCACATAGGTTGCTAGTCCCACTCATTGGGCTAGAGGGATCATCTCTGTCTACAGAGAGGATTTACCTAGAAAACAAAATGGTGATTCCACTGGGGAAGTTATAACCCTTTCCATTCAATCCTTCACCTTGAATTTGTGATGAGTTTGACCAACCATCAATTTTCTAGCTTGTTTTATTTTCTGTAACTATTTTCACTTGCTGGTGATTGCTTGAGGACATTGATTTTTGTCTGGTCTTGAAGATTTTTTATTTTTTCTTCATTTTTCCCGTCCATCATGGGTTTTCCTCTTATAGTCGCGATATCATCACAAATCCTTTAATTATAGTCCAATTATCACGCTTTCATCCTTGTCTTTCCTTTAACAGGCGTGATGATCCCAGAGTATAAGAGAAAATAGAGTTTTTCTTCTTGTCCTTGATCTTTTTTCCTCTATTAGTTATTTTCCAGAGTGTCTATGGTGTGTTTGTCCTCATTATCTTGCTTTATTGATTGCAATTGTCTCTTGATTTGGTTTTTGTGTGTTTGAGGCTTGTTTGCTTTTTAGGGTTTCTAGTTCACCCTTCACTCATTGACTAATATGCTTCTCAGGGATTGATCACTCTTGTTTAAGAGTATTCTGTATCAGGACCTCTTTTGCAAGTTCTTTTGGTTCTTTAGTGTGAAATTGTTCTCATTGGTGTCGAATCATATTGATGCTTTGAATATCATTTTACTTCCATTACCAGAATAGATCACAAATTGTTTTCTTTAGTTGAATTGAAAGAAAGTGCTTGTTATTATTCTTATGTTTCGAAAAGTGATATTTTATATCATTTATGTATTTTCAAGACATTTCTTGCATTCAAATCGAAAAGTGAAAGAGATTTTCAGTTTTAGTGAATTGTTTGCATTTCCCTTTACTTTTTGCATTCATTTGCATTGATTGAATTAAAGTAAAAGGAAAATCATAGTAAAAAGGAAAAAGATTTCGTTTCTATGGCATTGCATTTGTTAGTAGAATGAAATATTAAATTTAATTTTTTTACATATTGCATTGAAAAGAATTGTATTGATGCTTTTTGGATTGTTTAATGCATTGATTGGTTGTTTCTCTTCCCTTGTTAGAATAGCCTTCATCGAATGAAAAGTTTTATTTTTATCATTTAGTTGCATTCTAGGTCTAGGTGACATCATTGAGCCCTCAAAACTGAAACTGAATTCAAGATTAACTTAAAATTTACGTCAATTAACCTAAGGAGAATTTGTCACTTAACGAAAATATTTAAAGGTCTAGGCTAGAGATGTGTTCTGGTGTCTTAAAACATAACAACTATCATTAACTGTCTGTAGTGTATCCTAGGGGTGAAATCTCATCCCATTAAGGAATTATATAGAAGTTTCTCTAGCCCAAAGAGTTAGCTCAACTGGTCAAATAAGTGCCTCGTCGTTCGGGAGGTCACAGGGTCAATTATCCCCGAAGCCCTTGGGGTTAGGCCTAGCTATTGGTCACGGGGCTTGATACCCTTGATCAAGCTCAGATATTTCCGTGGACATAGCGGCCACCCAGTGACCGCGGGTGTCCATGAGCCACCAGAAAAAACAAATAAATAAATAAATAAAATAAAATAAAATAAAAAATAAAAAAATAAAATAAAATAAATAAAATTAATTAATTAATTAAAAAAATTAAACAAAAAAAATTAATTAAACAAAAAAATAATATATATATATATATATATATATATATATATATATATATATAGATATATATATATATATATATATATATATATATCTAAGGTTCTCCAGTACTTTTGGGTATATCAGAGGCACTTCAGTATGAAAAGTATATAGGGACGCTCTCATCGAATGGTTTTGCATTAGACAATGCTAGCATAGACTTGTGCTCCCCGTACCATCATGTATATATTGGGAGACCCAATTAGGTTGTTATCCTTTAGCCATAGGTAACCAAGCTAGATGCCTTATAAACATGATACACCGAACACAACATTTGGGGAGATTGGTGGACGTACTTTAAATCCTTGGCTTTGGCTGGGGTGTATATTTCCGTTCACGGATACTTGGTAAACCCTATTTCCTATATTTTACCCATTTTGATTTATTTTTTATTTTGTGTCAATAAATTTAACTGCCAACGATAACATGTCGAACCCATGCAGTGGCTTCTTGGCCAAATATTGAGTAAATCCTTGTAAATTTTAATTTTAATAAGCCCAAAATGAATCTCCTCTCCTTCTTCTCTTGAGAGAAAGTCATCGTGGCTGAACCGTTAAGTTCACCCCAAAGTTCCCCTTCATTGTGTGATACTGAAGGGTCTTCACACGAAGTTCATCCGGAGCTTCCTCAGTCACTTGAAGCTCAAGGTTTTGAACTTGGGATTGTCCCGAGCATTCAACCCCTTTCTTCTCGTCCACCACCTTTAGATTCCTTGTCATTTCAAGAATCAGATCCAGAAACCCCTGAGATTCCACAGAGGTCAATCCACCTTACATTCCACAAGCAAGAGCCTATGTTGAGCCTGGTCGATCCACTATTCCTCGTGGATATGGTCAGATCCAATTCAGAAATTACCAACACCCATAGGGTATCTCTCAAGGAACTTTCCAAGAACCCTTGCAGTAACAAGTGCAACCGTTACAATAGTAAGGGAAACCTTTGCAACAGTAGGGGCAGCCTTTGCAGTAGTATCAACAGCTTAATCAACCTTTGTATCCACAAGGCCAACCTTTGCAGCAACAACGTCAGCCTTTGTAGCAGCAAGGCCAACCTTTGAAGCAACAAGGTCGACCTCTGTAGTAGCAAGCTCAACATGTATATCAACAAGGTCATCCCTTGCAGACACTAGGTCAGCCCCTGCAGCAACAGGGCCAATCTCTTCAGGTACAAGGTCCACAAATCCAACAGCCTTACAATCCATATGCCGCGTTGTTATCTTAGGAGGTCCTGACCCAGGTTCAGAGTTAGTTGTGCCAACCAAAAAATATTTACATCTACTAGCCCTTTCGGCAACAACCCATGTAGCACAGGTTGCAGTCTCACCCGAAGCAGTATGGGGGGATGCAAGAACCAAGTTTTTGCATCTAGAGACTAGTGTGATGTCTTCCAGCACCTCAGATCTGCCTTCGTGTAGATTGATAAACTCTTATGGTTCATTGTTGCAACTCTGTTAAACAATATTCAGACATTCGCGAAGGTCTACAATCAGCCTTTCCAGACCTTTAACAGTCAATCTATCTACTTACACGCATCAGAAAGCAGTCCTAAATTAGGGTTCATGCAATTTTACTTAAGTTATTAATAAACATCAGAGAACTCATTAGAGTCTGCATGAAAGTACTTAAAAATTTATTGCGTACATCATAAACACATTTTCATGAGAATCGTGTGACATTCAATCAATATTTCATGAAACACATTGTTGGAGAGGTAAATCCCCTCTGCAGACAGAGGCGATCCCACTAGCCCAAAATGGGACTAGCAACAATCAAATCACGCTACTACGCAAGTTCCTAGTTGCATATTAAAAGTGGATTACGAGAACCAACCTGGAGTCCAACGCTAATGTCGAAAAAAGAGTTGATACTCTCGTTCCCTTGCTCTGGTAGGTCACAATCCTTGCGATCCCCACGTATGGATACCTGCACATGCAAAGAACGAAACGAGAACAAGCATACAATCCACTAATATACAACTATATTTCAGTCGGAAAGGAAATAAACCCAACATTATCATAATGAACAATGAGATTGGAACCATAAAAGTAGTCGTTTATTAATGAATAATAAGCAGAGAAAGATACAACCAAGGTTCTGATGTTGAACCTATCCTCTGGCTGGGCGAGCAGCTATGTATGTCTTGCAATAGACCTTCTCTCTCTCAGGATTCCGACAGCATAACTTTCCTATGCTTCAAGACTCTTACTATCACTCAGGACAAGCATAATCACAACTAGCATTACTCCAAAACTAGCTTGTCTAGTGCATGAGGACAGACTTTTATAGATGGAGAAAGGAGGAATATACAATGCATCAGGACACCCATTGTGGATTGGCATTATCCCCGAAAAGCTGTTGTGGATAGATGTCAAGGATAGATGATGACTCTCGACCTCTATCAGATAAACTTCATCCTCAAAAGACTTCGTGATCTGAAGGGAAAAAACATCTGGGCGCGCGTTTGTCAAAAATCATTACCAAACTTGGTTGGCGCGGGTGTTGTTCTGAGACAGAGCGCCAATGGTCGCACCCCCTTTTGAGGATCCCAGTGATTGGCGCAGGTAAGACATGGTGGACCCGCGCTAATGGAAAAAGGGTACTTTTCAGGGATAATTTGCAGAAGGTGTCTTCAGGGAAAGTGAAGTACATACTCAAGGGAACATAATGCAAGTGTTTTCAGGTTATGTCACTGCTCACAGGTCCCAAAAAGCGTCCTCCAACGTACGGGAACAGGGGTAATAGGGATGGTGACTAATGGTGACAAATTACTGTGTAACACACATCATTCATCAACAACATAAATATGCAAGAATTCTTTGGAAAATGTATTTATTGATCTTAAATTTAGGATTACAAACTCAAAACTACCCTACACACTCAGCTGCGGACTCTACGTGGGCCTCTACGCACTCAGCTACAGAGCCTTTCTTCTCCTATATGACCCACTTCTTCTCACTATCACTTCATCCCACTACTCATAGTTATCCTCCAAAACATGTCTTAGACTCTCTAAGACACACCTCTTTATAACCTTTTTCATACAATTCCATGGTCCACAAACCATGGGTGGATCTCAAAACTGACTCAAACTTTACATAAAATAAGGGGCTAAACCCCTTTGAATCTTACTCATCTATGCACTCTGCATCCACAAATCATGAATACTTTACATTAATTAAAAAAATGTATCAAAACGTGGGTTATCTTAACCCCAAAACTGACCCAGGGGACCCCATCCCAACAAGCCCCCAACACAAATATCGTGACTCGCCCTCGAGTCACTCTACTGGTGTGACGATCTTACTGCGAAAATCCCCCAACTCCACCTGGATCACTACAAGTTCAACATCGCTCTATGTTGATGCCTGCTTGACTTCCTCAACCAATTTTTTTGTGGCTGGTCCTTCCACGGCCATCCTCGTCGTCTTTCATTTCTGCTGCAAGCCTTTAAACTTATCTTGAATGGTATTCGTGACTTGATAAGCTTCCTCCAACCATAGCTGCAACCTAGCCTTTAGAAAGGCCTCCTTTTTTTGCACTTCCTCTACCTGTGCTAGGAGCTGCTTTCCCTCCTGTAATTTGGAAAGGCACTGCATTGGTGCTATGGAGCACATAGTGTCCCTGACTTCATCATATTTCCGTTGCAGCTCCTATACCTCTGTATTAAATGTCTGCAGGTACGATCCTCCTGCAAATTGGTCACTAGCACCATAGCTTGCTCAAACAATGTCGTACATTCAGTGACTGTGGAATCAAGGGTAGCCATTCCTTCCTTTATCACGGCTCCGTGCCGCTCCCAGACCACAAGCGGAGTCGTGGGCTACAACTTTAATTGTAGCTCTGTAATCTTCGTGTTGAGCTCAAATGCTACCCGTTCAACCTCTACTTTAGCCTCACACACATCGGCGGCTAGTTTTCTGATCTTTGCTTCTAGTTGTGCATCCTCCAGGATATGAAGTTTAGGCATTGTCTTGCATGCCTCTACTACTCCTAACTCCAGAATGGAACTACGCATCTGAAGTGCCTCCTTTTCCTTCATAACCTCTGTATTTTCAGCGAACAGTTGTTGATTATTGAATTTAATTTCACTGACAACACTGAGTGCTCATTGTTCTCTGATCCGAAGTTCTTCCATGACTCCCTTTAGTAATGCATGCAGTGACTCAAGTGGAAGCGTGGCAAGGTTTAGTCCCATTTTTGTGACTTTGTCAAGTAGTGCGCATTGTTCATATGTTTCAGCGTAAACTGAGCCTTCAGGCAAGGGAAAGACTCTCACATCCTATGGCCAGAACATCTCCACGACTATATTTTTTTCCCATGCCAAATTACCTTGTGTGCCACATGCTTTCCTGACATCTTCTTGGATCTTGGTTGCTTGGAGCAGCAACTCTCGCAAATCCTTCTGAACGCTCCCTAATTTCTACATGTATTGCTGCTCAAACTTCTGCAGCAATTATGTTGCGGTGTCCCTCACTTTATCATCAATCTCATCAATATCACTTTATGTTAACACCATGGGATCAATCTATGTTTTCTAAGATTTCTACTTTTTCGCATCCCACCTTGCTACTCCATGCCACACCTTTTCAAAATGAAGGGGGTGCACTGCCCTTCATCGTCTCCATCGCCTTGTCCTGAAAGATCTTCTATCTCTATCTCTGGTGAAGGTGACTTGTCACCTTATGCTAACTCATGTTTTTCCTGTTCCGCCTACTCCTTGGCAGCATGTTCTTGCTCCACACAAGCCTTTTTAGCAAATTCCTTCTTTTTCTGTGCAGCTAGTTTATGCGCAACCTGCTTAGCTACCTCCTTCCTTTTCTATGTGGCAGAACTTTACGCACCCGTTATTGGTCCAGCAGCTAAGTCTGGTGGAGTGTGCCACTCTGCAGGCCATTTCACTACCACCTCCTACACATCTGTTTCTGTCACCAAATAGGGCAAGTTAAACCATTTCTGCATTGGATTCTTCTGTGCCTGGATATATAATCTTTGAAAGTCAACCTTGAATGTCATGTAGGCTGATAGATGTGTGAACAAGGTTGGGGAAAACCTCGGACGTTGATTGATGTCCATGCAGATATCCATTTCCATAAGAACCCGGAAGATATTCGTCTCTACCATCTGTGCAACATCCATAGTAGACCATAAGGAAGAAAACTTTGCAGCCTCCGGTAATCCTTCCTCAAGTGGAGGAAATTGGCTATCCTCTGGTAGTTTCCATACAACTAACATAATGGACATAAAAAACCAAGTGTAGTCAAATGTCTTGGATTCGTCCTGTGCATTGCGGAAATTCACTAAGAACTCCTCACACAGGTACCTGACCCAATTGAATTGTACTTCTTTCTCACATAGTGCAGCAAGGAAAACCACTACCGGAACTTCATCTGCACGACATTTTCTCATCACCTTCACTATCAAGATCTGGGCAGCCAATTGTATTGTTGGGTCTGTGTTGACAATGATGGACCCACAAACATGTCAAGGGGATATCCCTGGTAAGAAGTCCCAATTAGACCTCAGACCGTTTGGTGTAGGAGTCCCAGCAGTGGGTGGTAAGTTAATGCTGACCGCGATGTCACACAAAGAAAAGTAGAATAACTCTGTCAGCAGCAAGGGTGTGACTGATGCATTGAGTCAAGGAAGTTGTATGAGAGGTTCCAACACTTCGAAGGGGGAAGGAGGTGAATGTGAGTTCCTGGTTGAAGGGGATCAGTCCCAACTCAACTAGGAATGCACAACAGAAAGGACATGCACAACTTCCTATGGAGCAATCCACTCGGATGCAGCAGTCACATTATACAAGGTAAGATAACACGTACAACACTCACGAATCAGTCCAAGATGAGTGTGGTGGTTTTTATAGCAAGTTTCAAGTGAAAGGTTTGTCTGATGTCTGGCAGAGCAGTCGACATGGACAGTGATAGCATTAACAACATATGAAACACATTAACAACAAGATTCATATAATTACATGTGAATCAGTTCATACACAAATATGTAAGTTAAACAACACATATCATTAAAGCAACCAGAGTAGTCCAACTATAATAATAACATATGCATGAAAATGCATTGGCTCTTATTATATAAAGAAGTGTAAGTCACAATCATACAATACATCCATGTAAACTTGCTAGCCCCAACAGTGGAACGTTACAACCACATCCGCTTGCTCCTCCAAAGAGATGTACTAGCTCCGTGCAGTGGAGAAGCCAAGGCGTGTTACAATATTGTCCAAGCCTTCTTCAAAATAGTCTTAGTAGAGGCTTGGCTAACCATGGTCCCTTACAATGAGTTATGAGGGACTATTTATAGCAAAGGGTGGAGTGACCCTTAACATTCCCCTTTATGACAGTCCAACTACCCTCATGACTCTTCACCTACTCTATGACTGTTACATCCAACCTTTGACAATTGACTTACACTTGACATGACTCAACATTACAATGCACATGTACTCATGTGAGACAACATAGCTTGAGCAAGCCTTGCAAGACATCACTGACACTCGGTCTGTTGTGGTAAGACCAACTCTTTGACATGCTTGTGATGGTGAAGCTAGTGAGTTTATGCCAAGCTTTATCTTCCTTGGTGGTGTACATGCACCTCATGGCGACATCTTGTTGAAGCAAACTCTTGCTTCCATTGCAATCAGTGCATTGGTTTGGCCCCTTCATCCAACTCGTATGCTAATATGCACATGGTCTTCTTGGGTACATTTGAACCAATAGCATAGTGATGCATGGTGTCTATGCTAACCTTCAAGTGTGTGCTGATAGTCATGCGCATCAACTTGCCGAAGTACCCATTTGGCTCCAGTTGGAATTGCTTCTTGTCTTCACCTTGGTGAGTGTGTTGAATGGGTTGGATTGCATGTGTGCACAGAATGACATGCATGTTTTTGAATCCCTTGCATGCAATCAACCACACTGCTCACCATGTCTGCTCCATGTTAGCTGTTGGGATGGATCTTTAACTTGTCCAGACGCAATTTCATCCATGAGTGCACGTTGCGCCCACTGTTGTTCCTAATCCTGCTGCAATTCATTCATCTATCTGCATAGCTTCATGTTCTTCCTGAGTTGCTGCTTCAGTACATGCAACTCTTTCTTTGTTACATCTTCTGCCTTCACACGATCTTCATGTTGCGTCGTCACTCCATAGCGGGAGTCTCCAAAGTTTCTATAATCATCAATGGATCTACTTGAGCTTGCAACCTTGTTCTGCCTCCGTGTTGTCAAAAACCCTCCTCTTATATTCATTTAATTTGGTATGTTGTCTTTGGTTGTTGTTCATGATGCTACTCGTTGTGATGTTTCCGCTTGATGTCCTTGTCTACGAACAACTTGATGTCTACGTGAGTAGGCAAGCTCATAGACACTTGATCAACTGCATCCCCAAGTGTGCTCTGAACGGTGTCCTTGTCTCTACTCTCGTGGAAACCATTGTACCTATACTGCTGAGAGGCATATGAGCACTTGCGATACCTGGAAACATGGCAACACTCATAGCAAGCAATCTGTCAGTCGAAAACCAAAATGAACATGAGAACTGACTTGCAACATACCTAGGTGAATGATCATGAAGGCTGCACAATTTCGATCGGGAGGTCGGGAGACCAACTGCCAAGACTGCTCAAGGCATAGTCTGGCTGCTGGGAGACTGGCTGACTGCTAGAACTATGTAATGCATGGTCCAGTCTTGATGTTGACTGCTAGGATTACGCAATGTGCAATTCCAGCTGGAAAGGACTACTGGCCTAGGGACAGATCTATGCAATTTCTTGGACCAACCAGCCACTAGCCTCCAGGAATGCACAAAATAATCGCAGAGGCTAGTGCCGAGCAGGAATTCACAAATATGAAGAGGAAGGTGAGCCTCCCTTTCCCAGATTCCGCAATGCAACCTTGGTGAAGGCAGAACCCGAGCTAAGGTTGGCCTGACTTGTCGACAGGTGACTGAAAGTATGTAACTCAGTGAATGCATGGCAACACTAAGTGATAGTAGAAGTGATTGAAAGTGCATATAAAACATGAATGAAATATTCAGCAAACAGATCAACATGCATGTGAATGAGGCAGTTCGCTGGTTGGCGAACGTCCGTGCAAAATAGTTTCATGCATGTGATAGCAATGAGATAGCAACGAAAACCAAAACAAGATAGGACAAGCTAGTATATATATAAACGACAACCAACATTGAAAGAAATCAAGCAAACAACACTCCTACAAGTGAAAACACAAAAAATGACAAAAATGCAGCACAAGGCATGGGAAGCGGCCTTACCCTAAAAAAACTGAGCTGAGTGTCTTGACTGCTCCTAGATGTGATGTGGGATGTCAGAGCTACAAGGTTGATGTGATCAATGAGCTGTCCAGCATCAGGTTGATGAGTTTTGATAACATCAAGGCAGTGAAGCACATGCCATGAATCTAGGGGAAGCGACACTTGGTGGGAGGTTTTGGAATTGCTCCTTGCATGTAACCTCCAACTACTAAACATAGATCCTTGAAATAAGGGATGCCTTTACATGCTGCCTTGGGAGAAGCATCCCATGCATGCAAGTTTGCATTGCTCAGTCTCTGAGGGAACCGGTCAACTCCTGCACATGCAAGAGACTACTCAACTGCTGGAGAAAAATGTGCATTTATGGTTAGGAGCTGGGCTGGCTGCCCAGGAGATTTGCGCAATTTTTGGGTAGAGCAGCTGACTGCTACCCAAATTTGCACAAATCCTGGGCTGAACAGCCTGCTGCTAGGAATATTTGCGCAAATCTTGCTGGGAGGTTGGCATGTAGGATCACACAATCTTAGATCCCAGTAGTTTGTCAGAGAGGATTCACAATTCCTGGAGGGAAGGCTGGTTTCCATCCATAAATGTGTAATTTTCAAGGGGAAGCTACTAAGCCTGTAGCCGGAACAAGTTTGGGTGAGCAGCCTATGAGGGGAATGGATCAACTATGATCGACAAGTTTCCTTATGCGAGGAAAACACTTGAAGCTTGAGTACTTGATGAAGAAAGACAAATTGTTGTGTAAGGTTGGTAGGGAGGCTCCAAAACAGGCTAAGGGAAAATTTTGGAGGGTGATTGTAGCTGCTACAACACTTGGTGACACACTGGTAGAACTCCAGCTCTCTGAATGGACCGTGTTTGTGAAAAGCAAGTCTAATACCTCCGAAAGTATTGTTCAGCTCTGAGCACATCTTGGATTCACACTAGTTTGATTGTAATATGTAGCATCTTCCAGACTCTTGGTCGATTGACACACATTCCAAGCCAAGGCAACAAAATTGTTTCGATTGGGGTTAAGGGGTATATAGGTTCACAAGTAGTATAGTTGTCAAAGTCTAAGTTTCATCTCTGGTTTTGTCCCACTGCTAGTAGGCCTGGACAGTACCTCGGTGGAGTCACATATGAACAAAAGCATGGTTCCACTTCCAACGAGCCTAGCTAGTACCTAGGCAGAGTTACTTGCACCACCTCCCTACTCGGAAAGCCTTTCTCTTCTTTCGCCTTATTCATTTTTCATTTTGAATTTTTTGAATTTTCATCTTTTTTCATTTTTAACTATTCATAGCACTTATTCATTTCGGAGGTGGAAGAGGGATCCCAACTTATTAAGAGCAAAAGAGCTTGTTCCAGTAGAGAGGTAGTTTATTATATCTCTGACGTGCATGTTAAGGTTTCCCCCTCACCTTACTCTACTTGACTAAGCTGACAAGGGTTAACCCAAAAACAATCGACTAGAGAGGGTGACACTAGTTAGCACTCAAGCGTGGTGTTTTCACCAAGGTTCACTTCGAACAATACGTATTTTCCTTGGACGTATCATGGACTAAAACTAACAAGCTCATCATACAGAGGAAAGATGATAGATAACCAAGTAGTGATAGTTGTACAAGCCCTCTTGTTCTTTACCCAGCTTGTTTCATGAGTCACACATGGTTTCATGCAAACTAACCTACAAACGAAACAAGCAAATGAACTAACAATCAACAAAGTAAAGCAAGAGTAGAAGAAAAAATGAAAGTGAAGCAAGTAAGCAAACAAGCAAGCAAACAAACAAGTAAACAAAGCATGTAAGCAAACAAGAATGCAAGCAAACAATTGAAAGCAAACACTACTCCTACTCCTACACTAATCGGTGCATGGACCTGATCACATGAAGTGATACTTCCAATGCAGCCACCGGTGCATTATTAGACCCATGTTGGTGAATGCTTGGTATACAAGCAACCGAGTTGTGCAAATCAAAAGTCAAGAAAGATATAACAATGAAGACAACCACCCTTCATGATTAAAAGTGCCCATGGGAGATAAGTGAGTGCATGTGCATGATGGGCACTCCACGGACTTATCATGGTGTTCTGTGACACTACATGTAAATTTGAAGCATAAGCACACTCTTGACTGTGACATGCAGGCAAACGAAAGAAACAAAGATAACTTGCGTCACGCACGAGTGCTTGCAATGTAAGAGTCCTCCAATCCATGAGCAATGGGAGCATGTAGTTCAACATGAGGAAGTAAAATCTAAGTGTTAGATTGGTCTTTAGTGAATATAGATGAGTGATGAGGAGCCTTGAGTGTTTTAAAATTTTCTTGATCGCAAGCGAAACCAACCTTAGGACAGCGAGGGCCTAACATAACCATCAGCTCGGGTTGAAGTTCTTTGACGGTCTATGGGGTTTCGTCTTTGTTAACAGATGGATCTTCGTAGACCAGTGGCTTAGAGGGATTAACAATGAGTGAATCAACATTGTGATCAGATGATGAAGTGAAGAGATCACGACAACCAAGATCAAAAAATTAAAGATGTTGGTCGACATCCTCATGGTTTGATGAATCACATAGAGGGGTAGATGAGGGGGAAGGATGTTCACCCTCTGCATTTCTAGAAAATTCAGATGAAAGATCAAGTGGATTTCCAATGAATGCCTGGTCCTCTCCATTGTTGGATGATGGGATAACATACAATGTGTCCTGTGAAATATCAATAATGGGTGCCTTCGTGGATGAAGACACACATGAAAAATCATGGATGGCAGGTTCACCAACGATGTTAGGAAAGAACAGAGGGGGCTCGGATGGAAGGGATTCATCCTTCATCAAGTGTTTATGATCAAGATCCCACTCATACTCTTCAAGAATGACAGTGCATGTTGGTTGTGCAACACCAACTCCATCAGTGGGTTGTTCCTCATTCACAACAAGTGAAGAGTCCGGAATGGACGAACACAAGATAGAATTATCTAGAGGAACACCTGAGTGTGAAGACGGAGGTCGAAGAAAAGAATGCATATGAGAACTCGAACGACTCACAACCAAGTCTGCACGAAAATCGAGTGGCGTGATGTTGGGAGAGTTTGAACGATGAACATGTGTGTGAGCATGACCCTCAACATCACTAGGCAGTGGTGGAGCTAATGAATGAGAGGGAGGTGGAGAGTCAATTGAGACAGTGCCTACTCCCACATGAGATTGCGTAGTTCCATCAATGAAGAATTTTAAGCGAGGCTTGATATCAAGCTTCCTCTTGGGATGGGAATATTTTGTAAGGAAATACTCGAACTTGTCCCAAAGATAAGAAAATTTCATCTGGCTCTTCGGAGCTTGAAACTGCAAGTCACAGAAGCGCTGCCAAAAATCAATAACAAATTCATGTGGAGCCGTTCGTCGATGTAACAGTTTCTGGTCAAGATAGTCTGGATCAAAATGATAGAACATGTCTTCAATGAGATCACAGAAGTGCTCAAATGAGTGCATGGTGTCAGACGATAAGTTGAGCACCCAACGAAATGGAGATTCGCGAAGTGTGTATGTAAGTAGTAAACCGGCTTGTTCATCAAAAACCTCATCTTCCTCATAAATCATGAAAAGAAATTTATATAAGTGCTCTGGCCAGGCCACTTTTCCTTCACCATCATACGTGTGAGTGGACAAGAGATTGAAAAGATTCGCCAAGATGGAGACATCTTCACGATTCAAAAAACACCTCGGTGGAAGAAAAGTGCAAGACTCCATGAAAGATATACAAAGGTTCAAAACTAGATGAGAGGACATGGCTTGTCATCAGGCCCTCCTTCTAGCACCAGAAATGTTGATGGTGTTGGACCTGCCAACATGTCAAGGGGATCTCTCCAGTAAGAAGTCCCAATTAGACCTCAGACCATTTGATGTAGGAGTCCCAGTAGTGGGTGGTAAGGTAATGCCTTGACCGCGGTGTCGCACAGAGGCAAGTAGAATAACTCTATCAGTAGCAAGGGTGTGACTGATTCAGTGAGTCAAGGAAGGTGTATGAGAGGTTCCAACACTTCGAAGGTGGAAGAAGGCGAATGTGAGTTCCAAGTTGAAAGGGATCAATCCCAACTCGGCTAGGAACACACAACACAAAGTACATGCATAGCTTCCGAAGAGAGGTCCACTCGGATGTGGCAGTCACATCATACAAGGTAAGATAACACATACAACACTCATGGATCAGTCCGAGACGAGAGTGATGGTTATTATAGCAAGGTTCAAGTGAAAGGCATGTCTGATGTCCGAGAGAGCAGTCAACACAGATGGTGACAACATTAACAACATATGCAACACATTAACAACAAGATTCATATAATTGCATGTGAATCAGTTCATACACAAGTATGTAAATTAAACAACACATATCATTAAAGCAACTGGAGCAGTCCAACTACAATAAAAACATATGCATGAAAATATGATGGCTCTTATTATATAAAGAAGTGTAGGTCACAATCATACAATACATCCATGTAAACCTGCTATCCCCAATAGTGGAATTTTACAACCACATTCGCCTACTCCTCCAAAGAGATGTTCTAGCTCCGTGCAGTGGAGAAGACAAGGCGTGTTACAATATTGTCCAAGCCTTCTTCAAAATAGTCTTAGTAGAAGCTTGGTTGACCAAGAGCCCTTACAAAGAGTTATGAGGTACTATTTATAGCAAAGGGTTGGGTGACCCTTGCCATTCCCCTTTGTGACAGTTCAACTACCCTCATGATTCTTCACCTACTCTATGACTATTAAATCCAACCATTGATACTTGACTTACACTTGACATGACTCAACATTACAATGCATATGTACTCGTGTGAGACAACATGGCTTGAGCAAGCCTTGCAAGACATCACTGACCCTCGATCCACTGTGGTGAGACCAACTCTTTGACATGCTTGTGATGGTGAAGCTGGTGAGTTGATGCCAAGCTTGGTTGTCTATGGTGGTGTACATGCACCTCATGGTGACATCTTGCTGAAGTGAACTCTTTCTTCTGTTGCAACTGGTGCATTGGTTCGACCCCTTCATCCAACTCATCTGCTAACATGCACATGGTCTTCTTAGGTGCGGCTGAACTGACAGCACACTGATGCATGGTGTCCGTGCTAATCTTCAAGTGTGTGCCGGTGGTCATTCGCATCAACTTGCCCAAGTACCTGTTCAGCTCTAGTTGGACTTGCTTCTTGTATTTTCCTTTGTGAGTGTGTTGAATGGGTTGGATTGCATGCATGCACACAATGACATGCATGTTGTTGAATCCCTTGCATGCGATCAACCACACTGCTCACCATGTCTGCTCCATGTTAGCTGCTGGGATGAATCTTTAACTTGTCCGGGCGTAGTTTCATCCATGAGTGCACGTTGGGCCTACTGTTGTTCTTGCTCCTACTACAACTTATTCATCTATCTGTGCAACTTCATGTTCTTCCTGAGTTATTGCTTTAGTACATGCAACTCCTTTGTTACATCTTCTGCCTTCGCGCGATCTTCACATTGCACCGTCACTCCATAGTTGGAGTCTCCAAAGTTGCTATCATCATCAATGGACCTTCTTGAACTTGCAACCTTGCTCTGCCTCCATGTTGTCAACAACCCTCCTCTTACATTCGTTGCATTTGGTATGATGTCTTCAGCGACTATTCATGATGCTACTTGTTGTGATGTTGCTGCTTGATGTCCTTGTCTACAAACAACTTGATGTCTTCGTCAGTAGGTAATCTCATAGACACTTGATCGACTGCATCCCCAAGCATGCTTTGAATGGTGTCCTCATCTCTTCTCTTGTGGAAACCATTGTACCTGTACTGCTGAGAGGCAGATGAACACCTGTGATACTTGGAGACATGGAAACACTCATAGCAAGTAATCTATCAATCGAAAAGCAAAATGAACATGAGAACTAACTTGCAACATACCTGGGTGAATGATCATGAAGGTTGCGCAATTTCGGTCGAGAGGTCAGGAGACCGACTGCCAAGAATACTCAAGGCACAGTCTAGGCTACTGGGAGACTAGCTAACTGCTGAAACTACGCAATGCATAGTCCAGTCTAGCTGCTAACTGCTGGGATTGCGCTGTGTAATTCCAGCTAGGAAAGACTGCTAGCCTAGGGGTAGATCTGCACAATTTCTTGGACCACGCAACCACTATCCTCCAAGAATACACAAAATAGTCGCGGAGGCCAGTCCTGGGCATGAATGCACAAATATGGAGAGGAAGGTGAGCCTCCCTTTCCCAAATTGCATAATGCAGCCTTGGTGAAGGTAGAGCCCAGGCCAAGGTTGGCCCAACTCACCAACGTGCGAATGAAAGAAATTAACTCAGTGAATGCATGGTGACACTAAGTGATAGCAGAAGTGACTGACAGTGCATGCAAAACATGAATGAAATATTTAACAAATAGATCAACATGCATGTGGGTGAGGCAGTTTTCCAGTTAGGCGAACGTTCATGCAAAATAGTTTCATGCATGTGATAGTAGTGAGATAGCAACGAAAACTAAAACAGAGCTAGTACAAGCGAGTATATATGTAAACAAGAGCAAGTGTTCAAAGAAATCAAGCAAACAGTACTCCTACAAGTGAAAACACAAAAAGCGATAGAAATGTAGCACAAGGCATGGGAAGTAGGTTTACCCTAAAACAGTTGTACTGAGTGTGCCGACTACTCCTAGATGTGATGTGGGATGTCAGAGCTATAAGGTTGATGTGAGGAATGAGCTCTATAACATCTAGTTGATGATTTTTTATACCATCGAGGCTATGACTCGCATGCCACGAATCTAGGGGAAGCGACACTTGGTGGGAGGTTTCAGAATTGTTCATTGCATGTAACCTCCAACTGCTAAAAACAGATCCCTGAAATAAGGGATGTCTTTGCATGCTGCGTTGGGAGAAGCAGCCCATGCATGCAAGTCTACTTTGCTTAGTCCCAGAGGGAACCGGTCAACTCAGCTGCACATGGAAGAGACTGCTCAACTGCTGGAGAAAAATGTGCATTTCTGGCTGGGAGCTGGGCTGGCTGTGTTGAAATGTGGCAACAATAATGTTCCAATTTTAATTTGTTCTTGAATTAAAATTCGAATTTAGTCTCACCAGCTGCTTGGAAAATAATTAATTAATTCATCTTGAGTTAATTAGTTGGAGAAATTCAAGTTAGAAGTCTTTATGAAGTCATGCAATAGTTATCCCATGAATTAAGGATATTATCCCTTAATTAAGGAGATAAGATTGAGTTATATTTGAGTTGTATTTATTTAGCTCAGTTTACTAAGTTAAGTCCAGTTAAATTAGTTCTAAACTATTTGAGGAACTAATTGTGAGTTATCAGTCAGTTGATGCATGCATACACTCAACTAGTGTACTCCAGATAACTGAAGATTCTCTCATCATTAACTCATGCATGTCTATTGTGAGAAAGGCCCAGTTGATATTAAAGATAGGGACAATGTATTATCAATTGCATGTGTTTTCCTATAAGCAAAACTCATGCATGCAGAAGGAATTCATTCCTTGAGGATTGCGCAGTTTTACAGGGTGTGAGATTAGTGTGAGTGATCAGTGGTACACTTGGTAACAGGAGGATCACCCAAGAGAAACTGCGCAAGGAAATAGGAGATCAGGATGGCAGAGGAGAAGCCCTGTGTGTGTAATTCTGAGATATTTCCAACTTGTAATGATAATACAGATAGTGGGATTTTTAGTTGAGGCTTTCCCATAAGTATTCTTATGTGTTTCATGTGCATTGATTCTTCTCTATTATATGTGTTCCACTTGATCTTGCTCAAATCTTTTAAGCTTCCGCTAAATGATTGTAGAAGTAGATTAAAGTATTTTGCTTTAGTTATATTTCATTATCAAGTTAATCTACAGTCATAATTTCTACATGGTATCAAAGCAAAGGTTATCGAAGATGTGAACAGTATACTGAGAAGAGAATTCTAAGTTTGAAGTTCAGGGTTGCAGGTGCAAAAATCGAATTCTTATCATACTTCAAGGTTGGCCAATGGCGTTTAATGGCTTGAGACTCGAGTATGCCTTGGATGGTAGCCCGAATTACATAGCATGGAAAGATCACATGTAGGTTGTATTAGAAGACAACGACTTGAAGGAATTCATTAATCAAGAAATCCAAAGGCCAACTTCAACTAATGCATAAGAATTGGTTGAATGGAAGAAGTGTGTGGCGAAGGCGAGATGGATCATCCTTGAGGGAGTTTGAGACCATATTGTCTCAAGTCTCCATGGGAAAGATACTCCATTTTGAATGTGGAAGACATTGAAGGACCTCTACCAGAATAGTAGTGACTAGAGGAAATTGGTGCTCAAGGATAAGCTTTGAAGAATCAAGATGGAGAAGGGCGATACTATTTCCACATATCTGAACAAGCTCACCACCTGTAGAGATGAGCTTAGCAGTGTGGGAATAACTACTATCGATGATGATATTGTGAGCCTCCCTTATTGGCTTCCAAAGAGCTAGAATAGCTACCAGGACTCTGTGAATGGAAGGGAGAAACTGCTGGATTGGGAATGACTATGGTCGGATCTCATGCAGGAGGAGATAAGAGGAGCACATGAGATGGTTCTTCATCCAATAATGATGATGAATAAAATTTGGCCTTAGCAAGTAAGGCAAGGAAAGGGAAGGGGAAGGCTTCCCATTCCAAATCGAATTCTTCTCATGGAGGGAAGAAGGTTGACAAGTCTAAAGTGAGATGCTTTAATTGTCATGAGATGGGACATTATGCGACTAATTACCCATCAAAGAAGTCCAAGAAGGGATCCTCGAAAGGATCAGAAGGTAAGGCATTAGCTGTAGAAATTTTTAATAATTAAACACTTATTCACAGAGATTATCCCGATTATACACTATTGTGGAATACATGCATAATACATAATCTCCTCTACATTGATCATCAATTTAGCAGCATCAAAAACAATGAAACATCAATCGCATGCACACATTAACACAGTATGTAACCCGAGGAAAGCATACAGCTGAAAACCCCACACTATCTGTATATTATAATGATAGAGAACATTTAACAATACATAATACAATACTCCTCACAAGTACTCAGTACTATCTCCACCTGTTACACACAAACTAGCTCAGATCTGATGCCTCAAATCTCCTCCACTGTTTGCCTGCCTCCACTGCGCAATCCTGCAAGAGAATCAATCACTCTGTGAAATCGAATTCCTTTGGTTATACTATGCAAGCCTCATGGGCAATCTCCATCCATGCATGTGCAAATCTCATGCACAACTATAGTCACAACTGATAGCAATCTCAACCTCTAACACCTGTCTCCACTGAACTGTACATGCACTGAGTTAACTGATGTATTCTTCAGTTGCTTTATGAGTTAATAATTAGTGAATTAATTAATAATTAATTCACACAACTCATCACTAGTGTATTCTTTAGTTAGACTAAAATACAACTAGTTTAACTATGTCAAACTGAACACAACTCCATCAACTCCACCAAACTCAACCACATGAGTTATCACTGAAGTCCTGCATGCAATAGCTCAATTGACCCACAAGAAAAGCATATTTCCTTCTGACAGCTGCATGTGCCACATCTGTAGCTCAAACTGAAGTGCTCCAAGAGGATAAGCTAATGTTTATAGTCCAAATATTATTATGAGACAATAATATTCGACTGTTCTATTTTTATCCTGGCAGTCTAAAAATAGAAACCACCCATATGTCTAAAAATAGAACTCCATCTATTTTTACCAACATGACCAATCATCCACAAATAGCATCCTGCAACTCATAGACCATGATCCATATGCCTAAAAATAGACATAGTCTAAAAATAGACTTTGCGCCAAAAATAGCCTGTGGGCCCACTTAATGAAGGCGACTTCTTTCCACTAAGCTCCATCATCTTGTTACATTCTCAACACTCCCTCTCAACAAGATATGGATTATCAACAACCCCTATCCTGCCTCGGTGGTATTCGAATTTGCTCCTGGTGAGCGCCTTCGTCAAGATATCAGCATCCTGATCCTCCGTTGGAATGTATGAAAGTAACATGACTCTTCGCTGCATGCAATCTCTGATATGATGGTATCTGATGTCAATGTGCTTGGATCTATCATGAAATACTGGATTAGCAGAGATTTTAATGCAACTCTGGTTATCACAATAAATTAATGTAGGCTCCAAGTGAGAACTCAACAACCCGACTAGGATCTTCCTCATCCATATAGCCTCGCATGCAGCCAAACTTGCTGCCATATACTCGGCCTGTGCTGAACTGAGTTCCATGGATCTCTGCTTCCTACTTTACCAAGAAACTACTGTCGACCCAATACTGAAGACCCCTCCAAATGTGCTCTTTCTGTCCTTTGGGCTCCCTGCCCAATCTGCATCCGTGAAGCCACATAGCTTCACCTCATCCTCCTGTCTATACCACAATCCATATCCCGATGTGCCTCTGAGATAATGCAATACATGCTTGCCTGCCTTCCAGAAGAGCTTGGTTGGCTTAACCATAGCTTGTGAAAGCTCGTTAACAACATAGCATATATTGGGTCGTGTATTGACCAGATACATAAGTGACCCCACCAACTGTCAATAAACAGTGGCATCCACTACTTCTGCTGAAGTAGCATCCTCCTTCCTCCGACCTCCAGGAAGAGGAGTATCAACAGGCTTGCAGCCATGCATGTTGAACTTCTCCAGTATCTCCTAAGCATACTTACCTTGAGAAACAAATAGTCCATCACTGCACTGCCAAATTTCCAATCCCAGGAAATAATGAAGGAGGCCCAAGTCCTTCATCTCAAACTCCTTAGCAAGATCATCCTTGCATGAAAGTATCAACAGCTCATCACCTATTAGAATCAAATCATCTACATAAAGTACAATGATAAGCAACTTACTCTCCACCACAATCTGGTATAGGTTAGGATCCGCCTCACTCTTGGAGAATCCAAGTCCGGTGAAATAACTGTCTATCCGTGTGTACCAAGCACGTGGTGCTTGTTTCAACCCATACATCGCTCTCTTGAGCCTGCACACATGCGACTCGCTGCTGAAGATCTCAAAACCTTCGGGTTGCTGTATGTACACCTCCTCCTCAATGACTCCGTTAAGGAACGCATTCTTCACATCCATCTAATGAATGTGCCATCCCATCTGCGCTGATAGAGCAAGAATCGTCTGTATGGAAGAATACCTTGCGACAGGTGCAAAGGCCTCCTCATAATCGATCCCCTCTATCTGTGAAAAGCCTTGGGCAACAAATCTTGCCTTGTACTTCTCCACACTCCTTTTAGCTACCTGCTGAACTTTGTAGATCCATCTCAAACCCACCACTGATTTCCCTTCCTGTCTTGGGACAATCTCCCATGCACTGTTTCTGACAATCGAATCATACTCTTCCACCATGGCATCTACCCATGCGGGATCCTCCATAACTTCCTCGAAAGAGGATGGCTCAATCATAACACATTTTCTCACAAGAGCCATGTATCCAGTGTACTGATCAGGTGACTGTCTCTATCTACGTTGAGCTATAGGTGGTCATACAACCTTCTCTGCATCTTGAGCCAGTCGCTCAGCTTCTGTCAAGTGCTTTCGCCCTCTGATGGTTGATGTTGTATGAGTGGTCTCTTCCACTCCATGAACTTCATCCTATGGTTGATCCACGTCCTGAAGCTCATCCTTAGGAACTAATAGCTCCTCATATGCATGCAAGTGTGGCTCCCTCTCAAGCAAACACTTCATGGATTTCTCCTCCTAAAATTTTACATCCCGTCACACAACAATCTTGTCGTTGTCTGGAGAATACACACAATAGTTGTGGGGTGTATCAGTGTACCCCACAAATATCCCAACCTCTGCGGTCAGCTCCAGCTTCTTCCTGGCATCCTTCGTCACATGCATGTAAAAGTTAGCACCAAAAATCCTCAAATGAGAAAGATCAGGCTTCTTACCAGAATAAGCCTACTCGGGTGTACTCATGCCAAGTATCCTGTGAGGACAATGGTTCTGCACATATACTGCAGTATTGCATGCTTCCACCCACAAGTGAAGGGGTAGGCCCTGATCATGCAACATTGCCCGTGTAACACCCACGATCGTTCTATTCTTCCGCTCAGCAACCCCATTCTGCTGTGGGTTATGGGGAGCTATGAGCTCTCTTCGAATCCCTTCTGCGCTACAGAAGTCCTTTAACTCGCCAGAGATGTATTCACCACCATTTTCACTCCTAAGACCTTCTTCCCCGACTCCTTCTCGTCCAGTGCTTTGAACTCACAGAACTTTGAGTATGTCTCGATCTTCTTTTGCATGAAGAAGATCCAACACTTTCGAGAGAAATCATCAACAAAGATCACATAATACCTGTGCTTTGCTGTCCAAGCTATTGAGAAAAGTCCACACACGTCTGTGTGAATTCTCTCAAGGATCGTCGTGGCGTGACTATCCTTCTCGTGAAAGGTGGCTTTCACAAACTTTCCCAAAGTACACCTCTTGCACTGATCTGACTGCGCAAGAGTTCCTTTAGGAAGCCCAGTAGTGATCTACTGCAGTATCTTCAAGGCTCCATGGTGAAGGTGACCCAATCTCCTGTGCCACAGCTCGCCATCATCCCAGCTCACCAATCCTTCTGCCTTGCATGCCATTGCTGCACAGCCATCTATATGCAACTGATAAAGGTTCCTCACTCAAAGCCCTATCTTCCGGGTTTCCCTAGTTGTCTTGCTACACAGGAAAGCCTTTCCCTCACTGAAAACAACATCATATCCCTTGTCTTCTAACATCGCCACAGAGATAATATTATTCTTCAATCCTGGAACATGCATCACTTCCTTCAATACGAGGGGTTTACCAAACTCCCTCTCAAAGGAAATGGTACCGATACTGGTCGCACTGTATCTACCATCATCACCCATCTCGGTGTGCACTCCAATATCTTTCTCCTCTAGATCAGAAAACAAAGCTCGATCTCCTGTCATGTGAAAAGACGCACCACTGTCCAAGAACCATATTGATCCCATCATACTTGATACCAATCATGCGATCAATGAAAAATCAAGCTCAAACTACAAGGCTAAGGCCTCTCCCGCTGCAAATCCAGAAGCTTGCTTGTTCTTCTTCTTCTGTGGACAATTAGTGGCATAGTGTTCGTGCTGGTGACAGTGAAAGCACTTCACCTTGGACATGTCCTGCTTCTTGCCTTTCGCACTAGAATGAGAAGCTTTCTTGCTCTTCCCCTTCTTTGCTTTGGCAGCCAAAGCGCAATTTTCTTCATCAATTGCCTTTGATGAAGATCTATCCCTGGTATTTCGCCTGATCTCCTCTTCCATAAGATCTGACCAAAGTCTCTCCCATCCTGGCAATTTCTCCCGACCATTGACAGAGTCTTGATAGGAATTCCAACTCTTTGGAAGTCCAAGGAGAGCCAAGCTCACCAAGTCCTCATCATCGACGGTCACCCCCACACTTCCCAGCTCATCCCTGCATTGAGTGAACTTCGTGAGATACTTGGGCATACTGTCTCCCTTCTCGCATTTAATGTTTATGAGTTTATCCTTGAGCGCCAGCTTCCTCTAATCGCTCTTGCTTTGGAATAGATCTATCAACGCTTTCCACATCAAGTATGGAGAAGCCTTTCCATGCAGGCTGGACACAATGTGATCCTTCATGCCCTCCAACAAAATCCTTCGACACTTTGTTGTTTTCTTTTTCCAAGCATCAACTTGCGCAGTATCAGTAGGCTTTGGGACCTCAGCCTCTGTGAAATCCTTCAGCCCATTATCATCTAACACTGCCTCCATCCTGTCCTTCCATGCAATATAGTTTGAGCTTCCCTCAAGAGCATACTCCAATCGCAATCCGTTGAAAGACATTGCCACGTTGATACCAAGAAAACACTGCTTCAAATTCGAATTCCACCAGCTCAAAACTCAACCGCCTTTGATCTAAAATTCGTGAGAACAAATTATTTCTCGTACAGAGATTGACTGTATGGGCTTTTATTAGATATCTCACCTTCCAAAGGAAGGATGAATCCAGAGGCTACCTGGCCCGATTACAGACTCTGCCTAAAGAAATAAAATGTAAACACTTTCTGAATAGTAGATCTGATGATCAACAGCTCTGGTACCATGTAAGAATTTTGAATAATTAAACACTTATTCACAAAGATTATCTTGATTATACACTATTGCGGAATACATGCACAATACATAATCTCCTCTATGTTGATCATCAATTTAGCAATATCAAAAACAATGAAACATCAACTGCATGCACACATTAACACAGTATGTAACCCGGGGAAAGCATACAGCTGAAAACCCCACACTATCTGTATATTATAATGATAGAGAACATGTGACAATACATAGTACAATACTCCTCGCAAGTACTCAATACTATCTCCACCTGTTACACACAAACTAGCTCAGATCTGATGCCTCAAATCTCCTCCACTATTTTCCTGCCTCCACTGCGCAATCCTGCAAGAGAATCAATCACTGTGAAATCGAATTTCTTTGGTTATACTATGCAAGCCTCATGGCAATCTCCATCCATGCATGTGCAAATCTCATGCACAACTATAGTCACAATTGATAGCAATCTCAACCTCTAACACCTGTCTCCACTGAACTGTACATGCACTGAGTTAACTGATGTATTCTTCAGTTGCTTTATGAGTTAATAATTAGTGAATTAATTAATAATTAATTCACACAACTCATCACTAGTGTATTCTTTAGTTAGACTAAAATACAACTAGTTTAACCAAGTCAAACTGAACACAACTCCATCAACTCCACCAAACTCAACCACATGAATTCTCACTGAAGTCCTGCATGCAAGAGCTCAACTGACCCACAAGAAAAGTGTATTTCCTTTTGACAGCTGCATGTGCCACATCTGTAGCTCAAACTGAAGTGCTCCAAGAGGATAAGATAATGTTTATAGTCCAAATATTATTATGAGACAATAATATTCGACTGTTCTATTTTTAGCCTGACAGTCTAAAAATAGAAACCGCCCATATGTCTAAAAATAGAAGTCCATCTATTTTTACCAACATGACCAATCATCCACAAATAGCATCCTGCAACTCATAGACCATGATCCATATGCCTAAAATAGACTTTGCGCCAAAAATAGCGTGCGGGCCCACTTAGTGAAGGTGACTTCTTTCCACTAAGCTCCATCATGTTGTTGCATTCTCAACATTAGCCTCTCAGTTCGAAATGGACTTTACCCTCATCGCATGCATGGTGTCATCGATGCTGGTTTGTGTTTGGTATCTTGATAGTGGAGCCTCATTCCACATGACCGATGATAAAAAAGTCTATTCAGTGCCTTAAAGGAGAAAGACCTCAATATGCACATAGAGATGGGTGATGACAAAAATTACAATGTTTCAAGAGTGGGAACAGTTGTTTTTTCAGAGGGAGCATGGAGCCCCTCTCACCTTGACAGGTATGAAGTATGTGCTTGGACTGAAGAAGAACTTGGTATCGGTCACGATGTTGGAGGACAAAGGCTACGATGTTGTCTTCAGTAAAGGAAAGGCATTCCTAAGACACATAGCCACGGGTTAGACCAAGAGGATAGGGACTCGGGTGAAGAATCTCTATAAACTAGAGGCAGATGATTGTGCAACATTGAGTTCGAAAGAAGAATTGGTGCAAAGCCAAGACATTGGCGAGTTGTGGCACAGGTGGTTGGGTCATTTGCATCATGGGGCCTTGAATATAATGCAGTAGATATCTACAGGACTTCCCAAAGGTAAACTTGAGCAATTTGACACATGCAAAGGTTGTACCTTGGGAAAGTACGCCAAGTCTTCCTTTCATGATCGAGACAATCGAGCAGAGGCTATCTTAGAGTGAGTTCATACTGATGTGTGTGGACCATTCTCGATGGCATCCACAGTGATTTTCGTTGATGATTATTCTCGTAAATGCTGGATTTATTTCATGCAGAAGAAGGACCAAACCTTCACAAAGTTTTGTGAGTTCAAAGCTTTGTCGAGAAAGAGTCAAGGAAGAAGATCAAGGCCTTGAGAAGCGACAACGGTGGAGAATTTGTCTCTCAAGAGTTTAAGGAATTTTGTGCAACAGAAGGAATTAAACGATAGTTAACGGCACCTCATAAACCACAAGAGAATGGGGTGGCCGAGAGGAAGAATAGAACTATTATAGGGGCAGCATGGGCGATGCTACATGACCAAGGCCTACCACTTCACTTGTGGGCTGAGGCATGTAGCACAATGGTCTATTTGCACAATAGAAGCCTGCATCACATACTTGGGATGAAGACACTAGAGGAATCTTTCTCTGGTAAGAAACCAAATGTGGGTCACTTCAGGATCTTTGGCCCATCAATATATTGTCATGTGACAAAGGATGCACGGAAGAAGCTTGAGCCGATAGCAGAGTTGGGGATACTTGTGGGGTACATTGATACACCCCACAACTATCGGGTGTATCTTCCTAACAGTTGGAGGACAGTGGTTTGCAAAGATCTCAAGTTTGATGAGAAAAAGGCCATGTGAGTATCCCTTGAGAGGGAGCTCCAACTACAGGCAGTGGAGGAACTGTTGGTTCCTAAGGAGGAGGAGCCTCAGACTGATGTGGAGAAACTACATGTAGAGGTTCCAAGAGTGGAGACATCCACTCAAGCAAAGTATTCCAGAGATGGACAGAAGCGCACAAGAGAAGTTGACAGATTGTTGATGGATGCGAGAGAGAATGTGGGAGAACCATCTTCTTAGCGCAAAAAAAGGAGGTCACCTGAGAGGTACACTGGATACATGGCCCTTATTGGGGAATGTGTTGAGACCGAGCCATCTTCCTTTGAGGAAGCAGTGCAGAAGCCGATTTGGGTTGATGCTATGGTGGAGGAGTATGACTCCATAGTTCGTAACAATGTTTGGGATGTGGTTCCAAGACCAGAGAACAAGTCAATTGTGAGTTCTCTTTGGCTTTACAAGGTAAAGCAAGCTATTGATGGTAGTGTGGAGAAGCATAAGGCAATATTTGTTGCCCGTGGCTTTTCACAGGTTGAGGGGATTGACTATGATGAGACTTTTTCTCTTGTCACAAGGTACTCATCTATCAGATCGATGTTGGCACTATCAGCATAGATGGGTTGGAAGATCCATCAGATGGATGCGAAGACTGCATTCCTCAATGGCAAGATTGAGGAAGAGGTGTACATAGAGTAGCGGAAGGTTTTGAGACCTTCGATCATGAGTCGCATGTGTGGCGACTCAAGATAGATTTGTACATGCTGAAGCAAGCACCTCGTGCTTGGTACACCAGGATAGACAACTACTTCACCGGGTTGGGATTCACAAAGAGTGAAGCAGATGCGAACCTGTACCACATCATGGTGAAAGGTAAGCAGTTGATCATTATACTTTGTTTTGATGATCTCATATTGATAGGTGATGATCAGTTGATCATGTCTTGCAAGGAGGACCTTGCAAGAGAATTCGAGATGAAAGACATGGGTCTCATGCATTACTTCCTTAGTTGATTGTTATTGGGTTAACCCTTGTCAGCTCAATCAAGTAGAGTAGGGTGAGGGGGAAAACCTTAACAGACACGTCAGAGATACAAAAAACTGCCTCTCTATTGGAGAAATCTCTTTTGCTCTCAATAAGTCGGGATCCCTCTTCTGCCTCCGAAATGAATAAGTGCTATGCATAGTGAAAAATGATAAAAAATGAAAAGTCAAAAAATTCAAAATTCAAAATGAATAAGGCGAAAAAAGGGAAAGGCTTCTACGTAGGGAGGTGGTGCAAGTAACTCCGTCGGGAACTGACTAGGCTCGCTGGTAGCAGAACCATGCTTGTGTTCCTATGTGACTCCACCGGGGTACTGTCTAGGCCTACTAGCAGTGGAGCAACACCAGAGATGAAAATTAGACTCTGACGACTATACTGCTTGTGCACCTATATACCCTTCAACCCCAATCAAAACAACTATGTTTCCTTGGCTTGGAATGTGTGTCAATCGACCAAAATTCTAGCATATTCTACATCTTACAATCAAACTAGTGTGAAGCCAAGATGAGTTGAGAGTTGAACAATACTTCCGGAGGTGATAGACTTGCTTTTCACAAACAAGGTCCATTCAGAGAGCTGGAGTTCTATTAGTGTGTCTCCAAGTGTTGTAGTGGCTACAACCACCCTCCAAAATTTTGCCTTAGCCTGTTTTGGAGCCTCCCTACCAACCTTACACAGGACTTTGTCTTGCTTCGTCAAGTACTCAAGCTTCAAGTGTTTTCCTCACACAAAGGCAGCTTGTCAATAACAGTTGATCAATTCCCCTCATAGGCTACTCACCTGAACTTGGTCCAGCTACAGGCTGAGCAACTTCCCCTTGAAAATTGCGCATTTCTGGAGGGAAACCAACCTTCCCTCCAGGAATTGCGCAATCCTCTCTGATAACCTGCTAGGCTCCAGGATTGCACAATCCTGCCAACCAACCTTCCCAACAGGATTTGCGCAAATTTTCCCAGTAGCAGGCTGTTCAACCCAGGATTTTCACAAATCTAGGCAGCAGTCAGCTGCTTTGCCTAGAAATTGTGTAAATCTCCTGGGCAACCTGTAGAAATTATGACTATAGATTAACCCGATAATGCAATATAACTAAAGAAAAATACTTTAATCTACTTCTACAATAATTTAGCAGAAGCTTAAAAGATTTGAGCAAGATCAAGCGGAACACATATAAAAGAGAAGAATCAATGAACATGAAACACAAAAGAATATTCAGGGGAAAGCCTCAGTTAAAAATCCCACTATTTGTATTATCATTACAAGTTGGAAATATCTCGGAATTACACACAAAGGCCTTCTCCTCTGCCCTCCTGATCTCCTATTTCCTTGCACAGTTTCTCTTGGGTGATCCTCCTGTTACCAAGTGTAACACTAATCACTCACATTGATCTCACACCCTGTAAAACTGTGCAATCCTCAAGGAATGAATTCCTTATGCATGCATGATTTGTTTATAGGAAAACACATGCAATTGATAGTACACTATCCCTATCTTTAATCTTAACTGGGTCTTCTCAGAATAGACATGCATGAGTTAATGATGAGAGAATCTTCGTTTATCTAGAGTACACTAGTTGAGTGCATGCATGCATCAACTGACTAATAACTCACAATTAGTTCCTCAAACAGTTTGGAACTAATTTAACTAGATTTAAATCAATAAACTAAGCTAACTAATTACAACTCAAGTATAACTCAATCTTATCTCTTTAATTTAAGGGATAACTATTGTATGACTTTAGAAAGGCTTCTAACTTGAATTTCTCCAACTAATTAACTCAAGATGAATTAATTAATTATTTTCCAAGCATCTGGTGAGACTAAATTCAAATTTTAATTCACAATTTTGATTCAAGGACAAATTAAAATTGGAATATTCTTGTTGCCACATTTCAACACTCCCTCTCAACAAGAAAGGGATTATCTACCACCCCGATCCTGTCTTTATGGAACTCAAATTTACACTTTGACAATGCCTTTGTCAAAATGTCAATATCGTGCTCCTCCGTTGAAATATACTACAAAAAAATGATCCTCCTCGCTACACAGTCTCTGAGATGATGGTACCGGATATCGATGTGCTTGGACCTATCATGAAATACTGGATTCTTAGAGAGTTTGATACCAATCTGATTATCACAATAGATCACAATTGGATCCATCATCTGATCAAACAAACCAACTAGGATTTTCCGCATCTAGATGGCCTCACATGCTTCCTGACTTGCAGCCATGTATTTAGCCTTTTCCGAGCTGAGTGCAACCGAATTTTGTTTCCTACTGTACCAAGAAACTATAGCTGACCCAAGGATGAAAATCCCTCCTGATGTGCTCTTCCGATATGATGGACTCCCTTCCCAATTTGCATAAGTGAAGCCCTATAGATTCACTCCCTCTATCCATCTGTAGCATAATCCATACTAAGATGTGCCTCTGAGGTATCTCAATACATGCTTTGCCACCTTCCAAAACATATTGTTAGGCTGAACCATCGCTTGACTCAGTTGGTTCACCGCATAGCAAAAATATGGTAAGGTGTTAACTAAGTACATCAGTGAACCCACAAGCTGCCTGTACACAGTAGCCTCTACTACTTCTCCTGAATTAACATCCTCCTTCCTCTAGTTACCTGCTAGAGGAGTCTGCATGGGATTTCACTTCTCCATGTGGAATCTCCATCCTTCCAACAAACAAACAAACAAACAAGATCATCATATAGAGGCAAGATGATATATAACCAAGTAGTGATTGTTGTACAAGCCATCTTGCACTTTACCCAGCTCGTTTCATGAGTCACACATGGTTTCATACAAACTAACCTATGAACGAAACAAGCGAATGAACTAACAATAAACAAAGTAAAGCAAGAGCAGAAGAAAAAATGAAAGCGAAGCAAGTAAGCAAACAAGCAAGCAAACAAACAAGCAAACAAAGCATGTAAGCAAACAAGCATGCAAGCAAACAACTAAAAGAAAACACTACTCCTACTCCTACACTAATCGATGCATGGGCCTGATCACGTGAAGTGATACTTCCAATGAAGTGAAGGCTTGGTATGCAAGCAACCCAGTTGTGCAAATCAGCAGGCAAGAAAGATATAACAATGAAGACAACCACACTTCGTAATTGAAAGTGCCCACGGGAGATAAGTGAATGCATTTGCATGATGGGCACTCTGTGGACTTATCATGGTGTTGTGTGACACTACGTACAACTTTGAAGCATAAGCACACTCTTGACTACGATGTGCAAGCGAACGAAAGAAACAAAGATAACTTGCATCACGCACGAGTGCTTGCAATGTAAGACTCCTCCAATGCTTGAGCAATGGGATTTTGTAGTTCGAGTGGAGGAAATAAAATATGAGTGTTAGATTGGTCTTTAGTGCATATAGATGAGTGATGAGAAGCCTTGAGTGTTTTAACAATTTCCTGATCGCAAGCGAAACCAACCTTAGGACAGCGAGGGCCTGACACAACCATCAGCTCGAGCTGAAATGCCTTGAAGGTCTGTGGGGTTTCGTTTTCATTGACAGATGGATCTTCGTAGACGAGTGGCTTAGAGGTATTAACAATGAGTCAATCAACATCGTAATTAGATGATGAGGTGAAGAGATCATGACAACCAAGATCAGAAAATTCAAGATGTTGGTCGGCATCCTCATGGTTTGATGAATCACATAGAGGGGTAGATGAGGAGGAAGGATGTTCACCCTCTGCATTTCTGGAAAAGGCAGATGAAAGATCAAGTGGATTTCCAATGAATGATTGGTCCTCTCCATTGTTGGATGATGGGCTAACATACGGTGTGTCCTGCAAAAGATCAACAATGGGTGCATCCGTGGATGAAGACACACATGCAAAATCATGGATGGAAGGTTCACCAATGATGTTAGGAAAGAACAAAGGGAGCTCTGACAGAAGGGAGTCATCCTTCGCCAAGTGTTTATGCTCAAGCTCTCACTCATACTCTTTATGAAATACAACGCATGTTGGTTGTGAAACACCAAATCTGTGAGTAGGTTTTTCCTTGTTCACAACAAGTGAAGAGTCCAGAATGGACGAATGCAAGACAACATTATCCAGAGGAACACCTAAGTGCGAAGATAGAGGTTGAAGAAAAGAATGCATATGAGAACTCGAAGGACTCACAACCAAGTTTGCACGAAAATCGAGTGGAGTGATGTTGGGAGAGTGTGAAGGATGAAGAGGTGTGTGAGCATGATCCTCAACATCACTAGGCAGTGGTGGAGCTGCTGAATGAGAGGGAGGCAGACAATCAGTTGAGACAGTGCCCTCTCCCACATGAGATTGTGCAGTTCCATCATTGAAGAATGTTGAGTGAGGCATTATATCAAGCTTCCTATTGGGATAGGAATATTTCTTAAGGCAATACTCAAACCGGTCCCAAATATAGTCAAATTTCATCTAGATCTTTGGAGCTTGAAACTAAAAGTCAAAGAAGTGTTGCCAAAAATCAATAATAGATTCATGTGGAGCCCTCCATTTGTGTAACAGTTTCCGGTCAAGATAGTCTGGATAAAAAGTATAGAACATGTCTTCAATGAGATCACATAAGTGCTCAAATGAGTGCACGGTGTCATATGGTAGGTTGAGCACCCAACGAAATGGGGTTCATGAAGTATGTATGCAAGCAGAAAACTAGTTTTTTCATCAAAAAACTCATCTTCCTCATAAATCATGAAAGACAAGTTATATAAGTGCTCAAGCGATGCCAGTTCACCTTCACCATCATACGTGTCAGTGACAAGAGATCGAAAAGCTTCCCCAAGATGGAGACATCTTCACGATTCGAAAAACTCCTCAGGGAAAGAAGAGTGCAAGGATCCATGAAAGATATGCAAAGGTTCAAAATTGGATGAGAGGACATAGCTTGTAATTAGGCCCTTCTTCTAGTGCCAGAAATGTTGGCGATGCTAGACCTGCCAACATGTCAAGGGGACTTCCCTGGTAAGAAGTCCCAATTAAACCTCAGACCATTTGGTGTAGAATTCCCAGCAGTGAGTGGTAAGGTAATGCCTTGACCACGATGTCACACAGATGCAAGTAGAATAACTCTGTTAGCAGCAACGGTGTGACTGATGTAGTGAGTCAAGGAAGGTCTATGAGAGGTTCCAACACTTCGAAGGGGGAAGGAGGTGAATGTGAGTTCCAGGTTGAAAGGGATCAGTCCCAACTCAGCTAGGACACACAACATAAAGGACATGCACATTTTCTGGTGGAGTAGTCCACTCGGATGTGGCAGTCACGTCATACAAGATAAGATAACACGTACAATACTCATGGATCAACCTGAGACAAGTGTGATGGTTGATATAGAAAGTTTCAAGTGAAAGGTCTTTCTAACATCTGGCAGAGAAGTCGACACAGACGGTGACAACATTAACAACATATGAAACACATTAACAACAAGATTCATATAATTTCGTGTGAATCAGTTCATACACAAGTATGTAGGTTAAACAACACATATCATTAAAGTAACCAGAGAAAACCAACTACAATAACAACATATGCTTGAAAATGTGTTGGCTCTTATTATATAAAGATGTGTAAGTCACAATCATACAATATATCCATATAAACCTGCTAGCCCCAACAGTGAAATGTTACAGCCACATTCACCTACTCCTCTAAAGAGATGTACTAGCTCCATGCAGTAGAGAAGCCAAGGCATGTTACAATACTGTCCGAGCCTTCTTCAAAATAGTCTTAGTAGAAGCTTGACTGACCAAGAGCCCTTACAATGAGTTATGAGGGACTATTTATAGCAAAGGGTGGGGTGACCCTTAACATTCCCATTTGTGATAGTTCAACTACCCTCATGACTCTTCACCTACTCTATGACTATTACATCCAACCATTGACACTTGACTTACACTTGACATGAATCAACATTACAATGCACATGTACTCATGTGAGACAACATGGCTTGAGCAAGCCTTGCAAGACATTGGTGACACTCGGTCCGCTATGGTGAAACCAACTCTTTGACATGCTTGTGATGGTGAAGTTGGTGAGTTGATGCCAAGTTTGATCGTTCGTGGTGGTGTACATACACCTCATGGTGACATATTGCTGAAGTGAACTCTTGCTTCCGTTGCAACCGGTGCATTGGTTCGGCCCCTTCATCCAACCTGTCTACTAACATGCACATGGTCTTCTTGGGTGCAGCTGAACCAATAGCACATTGATGCATAGTGTCCATGCTGATCTTCAAGTGTATGCTAGTGGTCATGCGTATCAACTTGCCGAAGTACCCGTTCGGCTCCAGTTGGACTTACTTCTTGTCTTCACCTTGGTGAGTGTGTTGAATGGGTTGGATTGCATGCGTGCGCACAATGACATGCATGCTGTTGAATCCCTTGCATGTGATCAACCACATTTCTCACCATGTCTACTCCATGTTAGCTATTGGGATGGATCTTTAACTTGTCCGAGCGCAGTTTCATCCGTGAGTGCATGTTACACCAACTGTTGTTCTTGATCCTACTACAATTCATTCATCTATCTGTGCAACTTCATGTTCTTCCTAAGTTGCTACTTCAGTACTTGCAACTCCTTATTTGTTACATCTTCTTCCTTTGCACGATCTTCATGTTGTGCCGTCAATCCATAGCTAGAGTCTCCAAAGTTGCTATCATCATCAATGGACCTGCTTGAGCTTGCAACCTTATTCTTCCTCCAAGTTGTCAACAACCCTCCTCTTGCATTCGTTGCATTTGGTATGTTGTCTTTAGTTGTTGTTCATGATGCTGCTCATTGTGATGCTCCCTCTTGATGTCCTTGTCTACGAACAACTTGATGTCTTTTTGAGTAGGTAGGCTCATAGACACTTGATCAACTGCATCCCCAAGCATGCTCTGAGCGATGTCCTCATCTCTGCTCTCATGGAAACCATTGTACCTGTACTTATGAGAGACAGATGAACACCTATGATACCTGGAGACATAGCAAAGCTCATAGAAACCAATCTATCAGTCGAAAACCAAAATGAACATGAGAACTGACTTGCAACATACCTGGGTGAATGATCATGAAGGTTGCGCAATTTCCGTCGAGAGATCAGGAGACCGACTACCAAGGCTGCTCAAGGCACAATCTGGGATGGTGGGAGACTCATTGACTGTTGGAACTGTGCAATGCACAGTCCAATCTAGTTGTTGATTGATGGGATTGCGTAATGTGCAATTCCAGTTGGGAAGGACTACTGGCCTAGGGACAGAACTGCACAATTTCTTGGGTCAAGCAACCACTGTCCTCTAGGAATGCACAAAATAGTCCTGGAGGCCAGTGCCAGCAGGAATGCGCAAGTCTGGAGAGGAAGGTGAGCCTTCATTTCCCAAATTGCGCAATGTAGCCTTGGTGAAGGCAAAGCTCGGGCCAAGCCCGACTCACCGACGGGTGACTGAAAGCAAGTAAGTCACTGAATGCATGGCGACACTAAGTGATAGCATAAGTGATTGACAGTTCATGCAAAAATGAATGAAATATTTAGCAAACAGATCAACATGCATGTGGGTGAGGGAGTTCGCCGATTGGGCGAACGTCCATGCAAAATAGTTTCGTGCATGCGACAGCAATGAGATAGAAATGAAAACTGAAACAGAGCTAAGACAAGCTAGTATATATGTAAATGACATCAATCATTCAAAGAAATCAAGCAAAGAATACTCCTACAAGTGAAAACACAAAAAGTGACAGAAATGCAACACAAGGCATGGGAAGCGAGCTTACCCGAAAACAACTAAGTTGAATGTGCTGACTACTCCTATATGTGATGTGGGATGTCAGAGCTACAAGGTTGATGTGAGGAATGAGCTCTACAGTGTCCAATTGATGATTTTTTCTAACATCGAGGGTGTGACGTGCATGCCACAAATCTAGGGAAACTGACACTTGGTGGGAGGTTTCAGAATTGCTCCTTGCATGTAACCTCCAATTGCTAAACTTAGATCCCTAAAACAAGGGATGCCTTTACATGCTACCTTGGGATAAGTAGCCCATGCATGCAAGTTTGCTTTGCTCAGTCTTGGAGGGAACCAATCAACTCAGTTTCACATGTAAGAGACTGCTCGACTGCTGGAGAAAAATGTGCATTTATGGTTAGGAGCTGGGCTGGCTGCCCAGGAGATTTGCGCAATTTCTAGGTAGAGCAGTTGCCTGCTACCCAAATTTGCATAAATCCTCGGCTAAATAGCCTACTGCTAGGAAAATTTGTGCAAATCCTGCTGGGAGTGTTGGTTGGCAAGATTGCACAATCCTAGAGCCCATCAGGCTATTAGAGAGGATTGTGCAATTCCTGGAGGGAAGGTTGGTTTCCCTCAATAAATGAGTAATTTTCAATGGGAATCTGCTCAGCCTGTAGCTGGACCAAGTCTGGGTGAGCAGGCATGAGGGGAATGGATCAACTATGATCGACTGGATGCTTTTGTGCGAGGAAAACACTTGAAGCTTGAGTATTTGACGAAGCAAGACAAAGTGTTGTGTAAGCTTGGTAGGGAGGCTCCAAAACAGGCTAAGGCAAAATTTTGGAGGGTGGTTGTAGCCACTACAACAGTCTATTATGGACATTATGGAATACCCTCACAACTTTTTGAGGAGGTCGTAATCTCTCTTCATCCTCTCTGCAAGATATTTTTCCTCGGTCTTCCCTCCAAACTCCTTAGTCGAGTTCGGGCCTTCACAAGATAGGTGCATGATTCTATGAATCAGCATGTCTGTAATGGGGATAGGCCCTCCTAGCCATAAACATCCATCGTGCACCATGTGAGCAGTTGACACACACATATCATATTAATTGGGGTGCAGTGGTAATGTGGAACCCATAGCAAATTGATCAACCCTGATTACTCGACACCGCTGACCCATTCCTTCGTTTCCAACGCTATAACACATGTTTCTTCATAATAAACCCTCCTCATATATTTGTCCGTCACCAAGTGTGGTAACTTAGCATGATCCACGAGGTCCTAATCCTCCATTTTTAACACAGGACTCTTGTGAGCCGAGGGCCTTCAAATTTTAACTGCTCAGGTAGCAGGGGGGGTGGATATTGTAAATTTCTCAGCATCCGGGTCCTTCGTGACCTTTTCTTTTCCCTTCCATGGAGGGATATACTTGGGTATCCTTGTTATGGCTTCCTCTCCTTCAACATCAATATCCTCTATCCCTTGGGCTCCTTCCACCTTCAGGTCCACTACTTTCCTTGGGTGCTTATCTTTATTCTGCATCTGTGTCATTGTATGCTTCCTTGGGGATGCACGTACCTACATCGACCTTTTTTTCTTTTCTTTTTGTGGGTTTCTTCTATTTAATGGCAGGTTGGTTGTCTTTTTCCATGGTTTGTTTCAACCTAGGCGACCTCGGTGCCATGGGCACCACAGGCGTAGCTTCTACACTTGATACTTCTAGTCCCAAAGCCTTGGACATAGCTTCTTCTGAACTCAGGGCTTTGGCGGGGTTGGTAGCAGTCATTCTCTCCATAAAAACTCACTGGATTTATGAGAAATGTTTGTGTGTGATAGGAATTCTTCCCAAAATGCTCGACTCATAGGCGACAGATAGCGAAATTCAACAACAATTCTAAGAGCACAAAATGTTCTCTGTTGGACCAGAATGCGTAATTTATAGGGGGTTTTGAATTCAAATTCGATTGTTTCCCCTAATTTCTAATAATAAACGTTGTTTTGGCAGTACATATTCAAATATTTTTTCCTTAAATTCTGCCACCCCGCTCCACTTAACCATCTTTTGGCCGTCAAGTCATGAATAGTAACTCCAACGGTCACTTTCATGTTGTGCTGTGCGACATTTTCCTCCATGGCACAGCTTCTTGCACACAACTTCATAGGTTGCCTCTCTGTCACATTCTGTGTAGCCTGCTCATTATGTTGTCATTCAAACTGGGCAGTGTATTTTATAGTCCTGCACTCCCTTGCAACTGCCTTGAGCACTAAGACTATCCTACTTCCATATAGTCATTGTGAAATATCCCCAGTATACAACTTCAATCTGCTCCCTTTCACTCTTCCCTGGAAAGGTTCCCCATTCAGCTTCGCAAGCTGAATTGTGCCTCCATCTGTAATTTATTTGATAATATATGGTCCTAGCCAATGCATCTAGAATTTCCCCAGAAATTTAGTGAATTTACTTGTTGATGAAATCCTGCCAAAAATCGATCCTCTTCAAGTTCCATCAGCTACGCGAGTCATTCTTCTAAGGCCTCGCGATCTGCCATATCTGTCAGGGCTGCAATGTGCAAACTAGGCACAATATACTCCATCAGTATTATAGCTTCGACCCCATATACCAATCTAAATGGCATTTTCCCTCTCAGCTTCTTACAAGTAGTCCTATAAGCCCATAATACTATACGTATCCACACATCTCATTCATTTCGTTGCACATTGCAGATCTTTGTCAGTGTGTTCTCCAAAATTTTATTGAAGGCTTCAACATTTCCATTGGCATGTGGATGATACAATGTACTCTTCTGATGGTAGACATGGAATTCATCAGTTAGGGTGCTGATCGTTTCGTTCAAAAAGTGCATACCTCTGTCACTCATCAACACTTTTAGGTAGCCAAATCTGGTTAAGACATATTCAAACAAAACATTTACTATCATAGTCCCTATACAATCCTTAACTGGTGCTTCCTCCCATCTGGTTAGATATTTTGTTTCAGTGATGATATAGTGCACACCTGTTTTCTTTCCTGGGGGTTGAATTGGCCCAAAAAAATCAATCGCCCATTTCTCAAACGGATGAAAAGATACTTGAGGATGTATTGGCCATTCATCCCTTTGCGATGGTCTGCCCATTCTCTGACATGCATCACATGCCTTACAATATGCCTTGGAATCCTTGTGCAATATTGGCCACCATAGACCTGTGCACAAAATATTCTGCCTAGTTCCTTTCTTGTATAATTACCCCCCTAGCTCCCCCATGAGCTTTAGCAAGAATGTTATCCCGCTCAAAATATAAAAAATATCTTCGCAATATTTCATATGCACCTATCTTATACAGATGTCCCACAATAACTGAAAAATCTACCACGCGCACTACTAATTCCTTCTTTTTTTGACTTGTATATCCTTCTAGTGCCATCCCTGTAGTTAAAAAGTGAATAATATATGCAAGATGACTATCCACTACGCGCACCACAAAGAGTTGCACATCTGTCAGTCCTTCCTCCAGATTAATAGGTTCTTCACCTGTCTTGATCCGCGACAGATGGTTAGGTCTTGCATTTAACCTCTCTAGCTCCACAATGACTTCAAATTCATACTCCTGGAATAATAGCAACCATCTGCAGATCTTCCCCCCCAACACAAGCTTATTGACGAGGTATTTCAAGGCAGAATGATCTGGTACATTTTGAAATGCACTCCTAACAGATAATGCCTGAATTTTTGCAACACGTACACCATGGCCAATCCTTCGCTCTCAGTCATTGAATAATTCTTCATGGCCTTTAATAATTTCTTATTGGTGAAGGCTATAGGATGGTCCATTTCTCCTTCACCAGCCTGCGGTAACATGACACCCAACGTAATGCAAGAGGCATCCACATGTACGTGAAACTCCTTTTTCCAATCAGGGAATACCAAGATCAGCGCCGTGACCATCTTTTCTTTCAATACATCTAGGCTATGTTGAAATTCTTCATCCCAAAAGACTGTTGTATCCTTCTTCAGCAGGTTCTCCATGGTCGCGGTAATTTGGGCATAAGCTTTAATAAATTTTATGTCGTATCTCGTATGTCCCAACATTGCACGCAACTGCGTAACGTTCCTCAAGGCCTCCAAATTCACCATCACCACAATCTTTGTAGGGTCCACCATCAATCCTTTCTTGCACACCACGTGACCCAGAAAGATCCCAAAGGGAACACAGAATATGCATTTCTTCAAATTTAGCGTGATTTGGTATCTGCGACATGTATCCAATATCAGGTGCAGACTTGCTACTGTTAGGTTCCTATACCAATACGTTTCATTTTTCATGATTGACAGTGGAAGTGCCAAATATGTTCATCTTTGATGCTGCAAAGGTTCCATATTTTCTATGCAGATAGACAGAGTTAAAAATGTAAAGAGGGTATGCCCTAAAAGAATAATCAAAGGGCAAAAAGAGTAAATTGGTCAGAAAGAAAAATAAAAAGGAACCCTAAAGAATGACCAGGAAAGTGGCCACTCAAAATGCCACTACTATCTTATTTGCAATTCCACAATGTGCAAGTATTGCTATTTATCACTAGATGGGTGGCCCAACAGTTCAATCTGGACCATGCCTTGTTTAAATTGATGTTGTAGAATAGTGAAAGAATGTCTGTCCAAACAGCTTAAGCATGGCAGATGAGTAGCTAGGTAGAGAAGTTAAGGAGCCCAACTGCTTAATCTGGGCCCTTGGAAGAGATAAGGGTACATTTAGATAGGAAGGCAATCAAAAGAAAAGAGGACAATCAGGGTTTGCAAGTCTAAGTGCACCCATTCAAAAGGAAGAAAAAATGTTAGGTGTATTAGGCTAGGTAGGTAGTTTGAGGTTGCAGAAGCAAGGTTCTGATTACCTCATGTATTATCAATCAGGGCTCATCTCATCAATGAAAGAAATGTCAAAGCAGTGGTTTAATGGCAGAACTATGGAAGCATGTCTAACTCCCTTTCACCCCCCCCCAAAGTTTCTTACTAATACCCACTTGAGGACCTTGGCATCTGCCCAACCAGTCCTGCTTTCACTTCATTCTTGAGAAATATAAAGTCAAGTTTTGACTTTCTTCAATAAAAAGAAGCCACATTTCTTGTATAAAATCACTCTTCCACATTCATTTCACTTCTGATGTCTAAGTTTCAGTTCGTAAACTTAGCCTCTCCCCTACTCTTTCACCTCACAAACTCATATTAACTTCTAATTTTATTATGTATCTCCCTAAACTATGTTCCCACCCCTATTTTTACAAAAAATCGTATAAAAAACCCCAAAAAATACTAAATACCCTACCCTAAAGCACTATAGCTTTGTAACATAGTTTTGGGAAATAATAGTCCATTTGGGACTATTATAAACCCTTCCGCGTCCTAAACCTGGGATTAATCTAACATCTGGTTAGGTTAATAGCCTATACCTACTCCTCTACCCATCAAAACCTTATAGTTCCGCCCCTCCGCAGTCATTTTCCCAAGGTTTAATGTTTAATAGTTTTGATAAACATTGAATTAATTGTTATCCACACAGAAAAACCCATAACCTGTGTTAACCAAAGTTTTTCACCCAACATGGCACATTATTATTTTAATATTTAGGCGGGTCCCACACCTAACGGTTTGTCGCCTCGCCTACCCCATCCGCCGTCCGATTCCCCACACCACAGATCAACGGTGGGCGGTCGTTCTTGCTCCCCGATCTACTGGAGGATAACGTCCGGGGGATGGGCGGTTTCCCTGCCGTACCCCCGCCACGTGTCGTCCTCCCGATGTGTTCAGAGGCCTCTCCCCCAATACCGCTTATGCTGAAAAGTGGTGCGGGAGGAAACCGGAAACCACTCTCCGCCCCTGACATCAGCGCCATGTCGCCGCTCACGTCACCTTCGCGTCGACCCGCTGCTGCCCCGTGTCATTGCCACATCATCCGCATGCATCGCCACCCTGCCACTGTGTCCTGTGCCACGTCGTCACCCTGCTGTAACCGGGACCCGCCGATGATGTCATGCTGATGTCATCGCAGAAAAGCGCCAAAAGCGCAAATATGCCAAATTTTTATAAAAAACACGCGTTTCGACTGTTTTTAGTCATTTTCATTGGTCGTGTTGGAGAGCTGCTTGTGTCGTTTTTTCGTCCGTTTGCGTCCAGAATTTAAATTCGACCAATTGCGCCATTGCTGTCTCCAAATTCGCCGCCATTATTCACCATTGCACCAGTCCAGTTGCCCTCGGCGCCATTTTAACCAGGTATTTGCCCAATTTCGCCTGTTTGCCCCTGTTCTTGCCATTTTTCTCCGTTTTACATGCTTAAAACCTGCGAATTCCTAAATTCAAATCACTCACACGCCTAAATACTGCCTAAATTCACTCATTACTCTCCCCCGTTAGAAGAAAACCCTGCCAACCCCCGTCCATTCACAATTTCACCGTGGAAAACCATTTTGAAGCTCGGGTTCCCGACAAAATTCCATAACAGCTCGGCATTATCCTAGACTGCCACATTCCACTCAAAAAACTTAAGTAATTGGGCTGAAAATTATCCCCTTTCCCCTCTTCATTTTGCCTACAGTCTTTTAATCCAGAGAATTCATCAAGGAGAAGAGAAACTGGTCTAAAAACTCTGCAAAATTTGTCTCTTTCGTCATAGTTTCAGACAGTCAAGACTATTGTCACATTTAAGCTCAGTCCCCAGTTCCTTTGCTAATCCTCACATGCAAGTTTGTTCAACAAGTTGTTGCCTTAATCTTTATTTCAAGCATAAGCTCAGAAAATTTTAGAATGGCCACCCCAACAGCTCTAAACGTCACTCCTATGAATCCACCAAACAAAGAGCTTGAAGCCATGCCCCTAGCTGATAAAGATTACCTCATTCAAGATTTGGTTGGGGACAGGAATCACTTGCAAACCTTCTGCCAGTTGAGAAACAGTTTTTTGAGCAACTATGACATCTATGGCATATGGGAGTCTAATTTACCTTTTTACTTCCTCCCCTCTATTAATATTTTTCCTGCGATTATCCGTCTTTGTGCTGAGAACTATGAGCCAACCCAGAGAGTTGTCAAGTCTCCATCTGGGAGCATACTTTTTCATATTACTCCTGACTCTATCAACCAAATGTTAAACTTCAAACAGACTCAGCTATTGTTTCCTTTCTCTATGAACTACTTGCTGGACGAAGGCTCCAAGCTCTCCAGCTCTGAGATTGCAAGAATTTCCAAGACATTCATGAGGGAAGACCACCAACCTACTGAGCCACCTCCATTCCTATATGTCAACTTCAATGAGGTGGGCAAGCTACTTGTAGATATGATCTCTTATGTGTTGGGTTTTAAAACAAGTGAGAACATTGATGAAACAGTGCTGGTTCTGCTGTCTGCATACAGCCCAGGACAGCCCCCTGCTGTCAAGTATAACTATGCCAAGTTCATAGCCAATAAAATGCATGACCAACTAGTGAAGCTGGATAGGGAGGGAATCTTTAAATATTCGTCATATATCTATCATTTATTCATGTATTACTAGTATGAATTCTTCCAATGCCCCATCAAGAAGTTGGATTCTAAGGGTGAAAGAAGGTCTGTCATCTTTTGGTCATCAGTTTTTCATGAGGTTCAAAACTCTCCATTTTCCTACTGTGAGTTCATTGACCAATTTGTATACCCAGTCTCTTGTCTCCTAATGAGAACTCCTCCTCCTAGATTATCATATGACATGCAGAAGATCTTGCAGCTGTCCAAGAATTACAAAATAGGTGATTGGTATCTCTACCAAAATCACACTGTCATTAGAATCTATGGCTGTGAGCTCTGTCCTTACAGGCTCCCAAGATGTACCAATGATACTTTTTGCCCTAGAATATTACAGGCAACTCATCAATTCAGATCTCACTCATTTTCATAGTGCCAAGAAGAAAGCTCGCCTGAAATTTAGAGACCATCTAGACCCCTTTATTATGAACAAGAAAGAGGGTTGGCAAGAGGCTGACCAAATATTGTGGCAGAAGCTCAAGTTGAAAAGGAGTTTCTGGTGGGTTCCTTATGACCCGGATGGCTTTATCAGTGCTAGAAGAGTCAAATATAGACTGACAGCATATGAGCATTGTAGGGTCCCACAAATTGAACAATATGCCAACTAAGATGAGTGGATGGCAGGGACACTAGCTGAGGAGTTTACTCATGAAGAAATTATGGAGCAAAATGTTAAAGATCTAGAAAAAACTCTTGACTTGGATTCTTTTGACCAGGTAACTTTCAAACTACCATAGCAAGTTGGAGAAGGTCCATCTACAGCTCTAGCTTCACAAGCTGCCCAACAACAGTCTACACTAGCAACAGGTACATCAAAAGGAAAAGGGCCAATGGATGCAGAGCAAGAAATGATTGTAGAACAACCTACCACCTCAAAGGAGCAAACTCAAGAACAAGCCCCTCCACAGAAAACAGAGGCACTACAAGTGCCAATATTGCAAACTCCTGCTAATGAAGAAAGAGGTAAGAAGCGAGACCGAGAGGACTCCACACCTGCTAGTGGGTCTGCACAGCAACCTGAAGCTAAGAGGCAAAGAGTTGATCCTCCAGTTGAGGAGGAAATTAGTGAAGACATCCTAGAAAGTCCAAGGAGAGGAAGGGAAGCAAGCCAACACACACCTACTAGCTCTTTCTAGCAAGATCAAGAGAGGCAGCATGGCATGGAGGTATCCTCCTCAACACAACAGAGCAAGCAGCCACCTAGTATCAAAACTATTTTCATGGAAATCAAGGCTCAAAATGAGCTGTTAAGAGTACAGTTATATGATCAGTTTCTTAAGGCAACACCTGCCAAACAACAGAGGTTGATGGCAGCATATGACTTCAAATAGGAAAAAATGATTCTCAACCACTTCAAGCCCAAGGTACAATAGCCACAGTCAGCTGCAGATTATGTCAAGACAAATTTAGAGGTCCTGGATAAGGACATTAACCCAATGGATCAAATAGAGCTGCATAAACAAAAGGGTGAGATGGTATATGCCACCCTAGCATATAAGGCCATGCTGGCCCATGAATTGAAGGAATCTTTGAAGAATACAAATACTCAGCTAGATTTGGAAAGACTGTCCTCCTTGGCCAAAGACAACAGAATTAAAACATTGGAGGACATTATTGTGGACCTAGGACATGATCCCAAGGACCCTAAGGGTATTAGAGCCCTTATGAAGAAAAAAGAAGATGATATTGCTGCCCTTAGAAAACAATTGGGGTTTTCTTCTACTATGCACCCGCAAACTGCAGAGCTGGTGCAAGAAAAAGATGTTGAGGATACAATGGATCTACTGATGAGAATGAACGAAAGAATAATTCAGATGGAGAAAGAATTGGAAAGAGCAGTGCAAGGCAAGCAGGGAGAGTCGACCTCCCTTCCACCTCAAACAGTTCCAACTGATGTCCCTGTTCCTCTTACATAAGCAACAGTGAATCAGATGGAGAAAGAATTGGAAAGAGCAGTGCAAGGCAAGCAGGGAGAGTCGACCTCCCTGCCACCTCAAACAGTTCCAACTGATGTCCTTGTTCCTCTTACATAAGCAACAGTGATCCCTCCTATCATCCCAGCATCTACAACAGCCTCATCCACCACAAATGCTACAGCAGAAGCAATAACAACAACACCTAAATCTAGCATGAGCATGGATGAAATGATGAAAGCTGTCAAGGAGCTAGAAATTCAGGAAACAGAGATAAAAGAGGCCAAGGAAAAGCTGGCCAAACTAGAAGTGAGCTACGATAAGTCCAAGGTGACAGTAGCTGAAAAAACAAGGGAAATTAAGGCCCTGAACGACAAAATAAAGGCCTTGGAGAAGGAGATGAATTTGGAAAAGACCCTAGCTGAAATAAAAAAGATTTTGTGGGCCAAAATTGGCCAATCAATCACTAGGCAATGGAAATCAATCCAAACCATGCATGAACAGATAGAATTAATAAGCCTAGCTCAATTTGAGAATCAAAGGGCTAGAGTAGCATTGGGAAACATGCCTGAGTAGGCTACCAAAATGATTCATTTCTTAAACACTCACACCAAAGAAGAGTTGGCAGCATTAGACATCAGCAACATGACAGATACTATTCTGACAGCAAAAAAGGTGCTGACTTTAAGAAATTTTGTCCAAAGTCTAGAAAGAAAGTGTTAGGAAATGCAAGCGGAAGTAGATGACTTCAAGCTAGCTTGCAGCATTACAAAACAGAGGATTACCCAGCTTGTTAACCAGCGCCGGGAGACTACTGACCCGGGAACAGTATGCCACTAGAATGAATAATTTTATTACAAATCAGATTACAACATCTTCAAGTTCCTCAGAAGAAGCAGGCCCTCCCTCTGGACAATCTCTTTATGATAAGCTGGAAAACCTGTTTTACATTGAGCATGAAATCAATAATCTTTTTGAGGTCACGCCCACTTTTTACAGATATACCGAGGCAGATGAGACATTAAAAAATATACAAAGACATCAGCTGCCTAGAGAAGATTGGTGGCAATAAATGCTGGAAATTTTGCCCAAGTAATCTCAGTCTTTTTCCTCTTCGTTCAGCGTCAAATTTTGGTCAGATTGATCTAGGTGGATGTTGGTGGCCACCCACCTATCCCATTTGGACCCCCACAACTGTCTCTTTCAGTCTTTTCAGTTTCCTAAATTGCAGCACAGTTTACTATTTTTAGCAGTTTTTCGGGTCCTGAACTTCCGGAGCCGTTTTGAGGCCCTAAACGACGTTTTTTTGGGAATCTGGGGCAACATGGGTCCATGGACCATGTTGCCTCCCAAAGTGGTAGTACTCAGATAGATCTTTCTAACGAGCTATCGTACGCGTCAAACGGAGATCGTATGCCAAAGTTACGACCCTGGGAAATTGATGTACCAATTTACCCAAACAGGGCCCACAATTTGGCGTTTCATCTTCTAGGGTTAGGTTTTGGGATGTGAAGGGTTTTCCATTGTTTCTCAACAATAAATAGGCCTTCGAGCCTCATTGTAACACAGTTTTTAGAATAGTTCAGAGGCATGCAGCCGCCACATCTCTTCTCAGGGATAAGCTACCATCACCCTAGCTGGTTTATTTCTATTTCTGTTTGTAAGCATATTTTAGTATTTCATAGTAATGAAATGAAGTATTATTTCCGCTGCATATCTGTCTTTATGGTTATCTTTGTGTTTTATTGCGTTCCTGTTTAAATCCGGATCAGTGGTATCAGAGCGGTCTATTTTTTCTCTGTTTTTCTTTGCATGTTCCCAACGAGGTCGGGATATAAGGAGTTAGGGCTTGAACTGGTTGAACCTTTACAAGACCAGCCTCGCAAATCCCAACGGCCTCCCATGGCGGATGAGAAGAAAGATGAGGGGGCAGGAGATCCTATCAAAATCTTGCTCGAAGAAGCGCTCGAGCGACAAAGGAATGCGATGATGGATAGCTTTGCGCAAATCCTTCAGCGGCTACCCAGAGGCGACGCATCGGCTACAGCGAGTCTGGAAATGCCACACCCTTCAAGGTACAAGTTAATTTTGAAATCCCCATCTTTGAGGGTCAAATTTACACAGATACCATAGATAAATGGTTAAATCTGCTAGATGGGTATTTTTCTGTTCATGAATTTTCAAGTCGGGAAAAGATTGTTTTCGCTCTTCTCAAAGCAGCCCCCCACATCAAGGACTTGTGGGAAACCTACTGCGAGCAGAAGGATGAAAGTACAGGCTCACTATTTTCAGCCGCACCCACTTGGAATGACTTCCGGGATGCCATCAAAGAGCAGTACTACCCTGTCGGAAGCTATGAGGACAAATACATCAAATGGACCACACTGCGGCAGGGACGAGACCAAGATGTGCCAGAGTTCACAAACATTTCTCATACGCTTCGCACACAGCTGGTTATCAAAGATTCTGAGCTGCATCTGGTACTCAAATATCATGGCTGCCTGCACAGATACATCCAGGAATAGATGGTGTTCTTGAACATCTCCTCGCTCGGCACGATGTACTGATACGCTGTCAAAATCAAGCAAAAGTTCAAACAGAAGAAACGAGACTTTGGATCTGCAAATCCGAAGCCCAAAGGACAAAGCCAAGGCGGGGTGACCCAAGACAACCCGTCGAAGCCGCAAGAAAAGAACAACACCATGAAGCCGAAGAAGGACACAGGGAAGTGGTGTGAGTTCCACAAGAGTCCCACTCATAACACAAGTGAGTGTCGGACCAAGCAGTCGCTGGTGGCTGAGTTGAAGGCTTCCGAATCAGATGCATGTTCTGACCCTGAGCCAGAACCCGACAAGGGGAATGGCAAAGGGAAGCAGATCATTGATGCGGATCCCAGCGCCACTGTTGCCACCGCCAAGATCCAGAAAGATGAGCCCGAAAATCCAGAGGAAGGGGAGAGTCTTTTCCACTCACAGATGTGGGTGAAGGGTTCGCCACTAAAATTCATTGTCGACAGTGGCAGCCAAAAGAACCTCGTTTCAGTAGAGGTAGTGAAGTGGTTGGGCCTACCGACTACACCACACCCACAACCGTACAGTATCGGGTGGCTTCGTGAAGGACGAGATCTAAAAGTTCATCAGCAGTGCCACCTTCCCTATAGTATCAAACCCTTCACAGACGAGGTATTGTGTGATGTTACACCTCTAGATGTTTGTGATGTATTATTAGGCCAGCCATACTTGTGGAGGCGACATGCTGTGTATGAGTCCAGGCCTCGTGTTGTCATTATTTCTTTGAATAATTCATTATACAGGATACCGGAGGTAGCCCCACCTACCGCCACATCTTTGATCACTACCAAAAAAGGCAGCAAGCTCATATCACAGACCAGGAAATCATCTGTCTGGTTCACTCCCAAAGTAAGGGGAATATCGTTGCTACATCCATGACCCCTGCAGAGGGTTCCTCCACGCAGCAGCATCAACAAAGGGATACTGTCATGAAAAAACACAGGAACAACTTCTCCTCACCCACATGGGTACCACACAAGTTTCAGGTGGGCAACAAAGTCTAGTTGCATCGAGAGAAAGAACGCCTTACCCAGAACCCATCAGAAGCTCAGATCACTCCGACATGGTCCTTACAGCAGTACCAAGGCTATGGGGAACAATTCTTTGGAGCACATCATTCCTCCATTCCTTCGCCGACACCAAATGTTCAATGTGGACCATCGTCAACCATGCTTCCCACCATCACTGGACACATCAGAGATTGCAGGACAAGTTCAGCAGATGGAGGAACTCAACGCAATGGAGACCATTGCTTCCTAAGGGGGGAGGAATGATCCAGGTGGATGTTGGTGGCCACCCACCTATCCCATTTGGACCCCCACAACTGTCTCTTTCAGTCTTTTCAGTTTCCTAAATTGCAGCACAATTTACTATTTTTAGCAGTTTTTCGGGTCCTGAACTTCCAGAGCTGTTTTGAGGCCCTAAACGACGTTTTTTTGGGAATCTAGGGCAACATGGGTCCATATGTTGCCTCCCAAAGTGGTAGTACTCGGATAGATCTTTCTAACGAGCTATCGTATGCGTCAAACGGAGATCGTATGCCAAAGTTACGACCCCGAGAAATTGATGTACCAATTTACCCAAACGGGGCCCATAATTTGGCGTTTCATCATCTAGGGTTAGGTTTTGGGATGTGAAGGGTTTTCCATTGTTTCTCAACAATAAATAGACCTTCGAGCCTCATTGTAACACAGTTTTTAGAACAGTTCAGAGGCATGTAGCCGCCACATCTCTTCTCAGGGATAAGCTACCATCGCCCTAGCTGGTTTATTTCTATTTCTGTTTGTAAGCATATTTCAATATTTTACAGTAATGAAATGAAGTATTATTTCCGCTGCATATCTGTATTTATGGTTATCTTTGTGTTTTATTGCGTTCTTGTTTAAATCCGGATCACAGATTTCGGTCATCTACAGGTCAGCAGAATGGAGTACGCTGGCACCAGACAGAGCAGTTAGACAACAGGTGGAGCAGGTCAAACCAATGACTCATCAAAGTGCTGGGACAGCAGGCCCGAAAAATGCAAATTTGAAAGCGCAACCCCAGCCGACTCAGTTGGTCCCAAAAGTCAAAATTCTCTGACAGAATGGACAGCTAATCCACTAATATTGATTGCAGCGTTTACTTTCTTCATTTACTTCCTTGGAAGAGTTGGTGATGTAATTCATTACATGAAGACTCATCATCTAGATATTTTGTATCTTATTTTTGTATATATACCTCCCCATAGAATTTATTTGGGGTTGGTTGGTGATTCTCTCTCTGAGGAGCTGCGCTGTAAATTTTCAGATTTTCTAATACAAAGAGCTGGTGAAGTTCATGGTCTCTGCACTGTCTGGATGTGAAAGTAATGAACTGCGTTATGCTACAGAATTCCTGTGTTGTTTAATGGAACAATAAGTTTTTCTAAACCATGTTTTGTCTTTTTTGTGTTTGCCAAATTCACATATATGTTTCATGATCTTAGCAATAGAGAAAAAGAATAGCTCAGGACTTGTTCGAATGCACCCTTTTCTCAATCTCTGTTTCTAAATGTGTTTTCTTCAGAATTGGTCATAAATATGAATTCTTAATTGCTCATGTTTGTACTGATTCTTTCATTATGAATGCTGTTTAGGAATCCTTAATTTCTCCTAGATATATTCTCACACTTTCCCTCTATCAGCATAGTGAAAGATCCTTGATTGCCTTTCATTCCCTGATTTCATGCCATCGATTCCCAGATTTGAAGATTTGTTTCATGGATACCTGTATGGATATGTAGCATTACCTCTTCCCCAACAAGCACTTTTAGCAGTACACAATCATTGACTCCATTGCCCAATGGTCTAAGCTATTCTGAAAACTGCATATTAGTTCTATTTGAAATCATCATCCAACCAAATTTAAAACAAAACCCTGTACATCATAACTAGCCTAAAATTACTCCAAAACAAAGCTAAAACATAAAGAGAGAGCCCTCTCTGGTCGCAGGTAGGCTAGGACCTGTAGCTAAAAGATTGGTTAGTGGTTACCTCGGGCATATTCCCTTAGGAGCCAGGGAACAACCTGAGTGATAACATCATTGGCGACTCCACTGGGAAGCAGAACGAATTTTTCCAATTGCTGTCTATTCCTTAAAACTACAGATGAAGCCTGAATGTCAGCTAGAAAGCCTTTGAAACTGTTCTTGCTTTGCATTTATAGGATTAAATAAAAGTTGCTTCAGTCAATCTTCATTCTAGTTTTAAGCTGTAAACAACTGTTCCAAAATTTGACCGTTTTCCTTCTAATCTGAAATACCAAAAACAAATTTGGAAGCTGGCTCCAAAGAAGAAAACTCGTTATACCAGGTCAAATCCTGACCCAGACCCTCCAACTATTTTTGACAATCCCAATTTAATCCCTAAGATCCTTAGGAAACAAGAGGAACAAGAAGATCTTGTTGATTCTAGCCCTGAAGCAGTTCAGCAAACTTATATTCCAACCCCTGCTAAACCTTCAGTCCGTCCTCACATTGCTCCTTCTTCTCCTTCTTCCTCATCCACCTCCCAAAACACTTTCTCTGCACCTCCATCCACTACACATATTTCAACTCCATTCCCCGTAGTTCCAGCTGTCCCATTTCTTCCTGTTGTCCCATTTGTCCCTATAAATATGGCAAATAGATATGCCCCTTTACAGTTACCTAAAAATCCTGGGGCTATGCCTCAGGATTATCAAAGTAAGATCACTTATTTTGATGGAACAGGCACATATACTGCCCTACAACATACAAAGAAAATGCAAGACTACTTTGAGAATTATGAAATTGATGATGATGATGTGAGAATGAAAATTTTTGTCCAAAGTTTAACAGGTGAAGTAAGAACTTGGTTTAGAGCACTTGTTGCAAATTCAATAGCCAATCCAGACGCCCTTTACCAAACATTTCTCAACATATGGGAAAAGAAAAAAGATCCACTGCACATTTTATCTGAGTATGACACTATAAAAAGAGGTCCACAAGAAACTGTCCTAGACTATTGTGCAAGATTCAACAATGTCTACAATGCCATTCCTCAAAACCTTAGACCTCCACCTGACTTAGCCTTAATCAAATTCCTTGATGGATTTGATTCTGACATGGCATATCAACTGAGGGAAAGAGCCCCCCCAACCTTGGCAGATATGCAGAATATAGTTGTTAGTGTAGAGGCAAACCTAATTGCTAAAAGAAACAGGGCAACAGCTGAAAGAAGAACAACTTTCAAAGAAGAACCTTCAGCTTTTGAACAAAAATTGGATGCAATCATCAAAGGTATGGACAGACTTGGGGATAGGGTGGAAACCATCGAAAGAAAGTCATCATGGGAAGGTCAACCAAGTACTGCTAGAAACCCAAACTTTAGAAAGAATCAAAATCCAAATGTTGGAAGGGCTGGTCCCGACCAAAACATCAGACCTCCTTTTCAAGAAAACTATGCCAAAGCCTCAACATCTAGTGAACCAACCGAGGACCCTCACATCAACTTGATGGGTTTGGATAGTGAACACCAAGTCTTTCTAACACAAGAAGATCAAGAGGCCCATAATTTCAATCAATTTCAAACCAAATCAGGAGAGTCATTTGATCTTAGGGAAGGCTATGATGCAGCAGTTTATGAGGTTCACAAAAAGTACAAATTGATGAGCAGAACCATAGATGTGCCTAAAACTATCAAACCAAAGGATGCTAAACAACCAAAGAAAGTAAAAGATAAGGCTGCTCTCACAGAATTCTCTGATAAAACAGACCCAAACCCAAGAGAAGTCATGGAAGACATATCAGATGTATAGCCCTCTAAAAATCAGCCATTCTCATCCGTCCCCTCAAAATAAAATTCAAACAACACTCCCAAAAATAAGTTCGAAACAGACCTAGTTCAAAACCGTACTCATGATGAAGAAAAGGTCGCTGAAAATTCAGCTAAAAAGGAAAAATTTGCTGCCTATAATACAAAGATTCAGATAGAAAAACCTTTTAACTTGGAAACAGAAATAGGTAAGCTGAAAATAGCTATTCCTCTCTCTGAACTTGCCAAACACGAAGTATATAGACAGAAAATCAATAGGTCACTCCAAATACCTGAAAATAGGGATGTTGTAAATGTTCTAGATGATCAACCTGAATTACTTTTTGATCCTGAAGTTAATGGTAAAACAACAGATGGAGGAGTTCCTCCATTTTATGTGAGTTTAAACATTCATGACAAAGTGCTCCATAATGCAATGTTTGATTCAGGAGCTTCCCATAACCTAATGCCTAAATCTGTGATGGAAAGACTAGACCTAGACATCACAAGACCCTACAAAGATTTGTTCTCATTTGATTCCAGCCAAGTTAGGTGTCTAGGCCTAATTAAAGGCTTGTGTGTCTCCTTGGTCCAATATCCAACCAAAACAATTCTTATGGATGTGGTGGTAGCTGACATTCCACCCAAATACGGTATGCTTTTATCAAGATCTTGGGGGGCCAAACTCCAATGATCTTTGCAATTAGACATGTCCTATGCCACTATTTCAGTCTTTGGGCAACCAAAGAGATTATACCATGAAACACTAATGAAATATGTGGTGAGCAGTCAAGAAAAGCCCCAAAACTTTCCTATCTACTCTATACATTTTGATATGGACTCGTTCATTTTATATAATGTGGACATGTGTCTCAAAACTGATGCTAAACTCCTGATAACAGCACAACCAAAGGGCATAGATGAACAATCTGCTCCCCAAGATCAAAAAACTGTTGATATGAGTGATGCAACAAATGAAAACGACACATCATATGATTTACAGGAACCCAATCTGCCCACTAAAAAAATTTCCAAAACTCTCAATGCAAGTCATAACCAAGAAATCCTATGGTATTTGGAATTTGATGGATCAGTAAACAAATTGGGAGCAGGGGCAGGGGTCTGGATCCACAATATGCAAAATGAGCATGCTGAGGGTCATGCGTATAGATTAAACTTCAGATGCACAAACAATATGGCTGAGTATGAAGCCCTTTTACTAGGTCTCAAACTGATCAAGAGTCTAGGGGCAACCAAGGTTTTAATTCTAGGGGATTCAGATCTAATCATACAGCAGATGAAGGGAAATTTTGTTACAAATGATCATAGGTTGAGAGTTTATAGAGGGGCAGCCATTGAAATACTTAACACTTTTGCAGAATCTCAGCTCACCAAAATCTCAAGAGAGCATAATTTACATGCACATAGCTTGGCAACTTTTCCCAGCACATGCAAGCTACCATTTGAACCCAACCACAATTTCACTGCTGAAATCAAACATAGGCCTACAGTCCCAGATAATATCAAAAATTGGCAGATCTTTGAAAGTGACACACAGATAAATAACTTCCTGACTTTGAAGGAAGAATTCTCCAGCATCAACATTGATACTAGCACTATGGATGATCAACAACAGATAGCCAGAATTGAACAACATATATCAGCTGAAACAACAAATCTAATTTTGCACCCAACCACTTTTGATGTCAACAATTTACAAGAGCTGAAGCAAACAGATTTTGATGAAATAGCTGAGGCAGAAGCTGAAGTAATTGAATTAAAAGACAATTTTCTGCCCACAGGCTTAACTCCTTTGGAGGATTTATTCGATTCAAACGACATCTCAAGGAAGCAAAAAATGCAACCACTAAATGCTGAAATTGAGGACTGCAACATTGGAACCTCAGAAAATCCCAAAATGGTAAAACTCTCCAAAGCCTTGCTTGTTGATCAGAAATTGAAATACATTAACTTGTTTAAGGATTCCAAGATGTGTTTGCCTGGAGTTATGAGGACCTTAAATCTTATGATACCTCAGTCATCCAACATACTATACCTTTAAGAGAGGATCAAAAGCCTTTTAAACAGAAGCTTAGAAGGGTCAATCCCATCCTCCTTCCCCTGATTGAAAAAGAAGTTAAACGAATGTATGAGGCTGAAATCATTGCACCTATCAGGTTCTCAGAGTGGATTTCAAATCTGGTGCCTACTAGAAAGAAGACTGGAGAGATAACACTGTGTGTTGATTTGAGAAATTTGAACAAAGTCTCTCTCAAAGACCATTACCCTTTACCAAAAATGGACCATATCCTACAAAGGGTAGTGGGAGCCTCTAGGATCTCATTGTTAGATGGATTCTCGGGATTCAATCAGATTTTAATACACCGGAATGACCAAGACAAAACTGCCTTTACAACACCTTGGGGAACCTTTAAATATGTCAAAATTCCTTTTGGACTCAAAAATGCAGGGGCCAATTTTCAAAGAGAAACGGACATAGCCTTTGCCAAACAAATCCATGATTTCCTAGTCATATACCTTGATGATCTTACTGCCTTCTCAAAATCAGACCAAGCACATTTAGAACATCTCAGATAAGTGTTCCTAATTTGCAGAAAATATGGCATACCATTGAATCCAAAGAAATCATTGTTTGGTCTAGAAGAAGGCAAGCTCCTAGGTCATATAATCTCAAAACATGGCATTAGGATTGACCCGGACAGAATTCAAGCTATCCTTCAAGTTCCCCATCCAAGAAACATCAAATAACTACAAGCGTTTCTAGGGAAGATTAACTTCTTGAGAAGATTCATTCCTAATTTGGTCGAGCTCATAAGACTGTTAAACAATATGCTGAAGAAAGACTCTAAAGTAAATGGACCCTGGAAGCCAAACAAGCCTTTGAGGACATTAAAACAGCCCTAACAAAAACACCAGTCCTCACAAGTCCCAGGTTTGATAGAGATTTCATCATTTTTTCCTTTGCATCTGAGCATACAATTGCTGTTGTCCTACTGCAAAAAGATGACCAAGGGTGTGAGAAACCCATTGCCTTTTTCAGCAAAGCTCTTAGAGATGCTCCCTTAAAATATCAGATCATGGAAAAACAAGCATATGCCCTTGTAAAAGCCGTTAAGGATTTCAAAGTTTACATTTTATACTCATATGTCATAGCCTATGTTCCAAATGCTGTGGTTAAGGACATTTTAACTCAAGAAGGAATTGAGGGCAAAAGGGGCAAATGGATTGCCAATATCTTAGAATATGACATTGAAATCAAGCTACAAAACTGATAAAAGGACAAGGGTTGTTACACAAAAATATCGTCACCATGATTATTTGCAGTCAGTATGGGTCTATCACCACTTATACTGTCCTCCTAAGCAACTCTCAGACCTCAGCTCTTCAAGTCAAGCTTTGAAAATGAGAGAAAGACATTGAAAATCAACAAAGCTCTGGTTCTGCACTTTCTCTCACTGTTGCCTGCTGTCCCGCACCTTCTGTTTACAAAAACTGTGGACCTGCCCGCTCTGTCCCTAAGGGTGTGGGTGCGGACCCCTGTGAAAGTCAAAAAGGCGCAAGTTTATTATAAAAAACTCACTTTGGGTTAATTCTAGATGATTCTAGAAGGAATTTTGACGTGGATTGGCCGCTCTTAGGTGGTTCATGCATCCCAAAAGAGAAGGAGCTAATCCCTTGATGAGAGGAGCTATCCCTTTGAAGGAAGGCTTTATCCCTTTGAAGGAGGACCTAGTAACTTCCCTCCATTGCACTATAAATTAAGGAATTGGGCTGGTTGCTAAGGGGGTTAGAAGCTGAACATTTTTTAGGGTAAATGTTGGTGGAATTAAGACTTCCTAGTTAATCTTGAGAGGAGAGATCACATACCTTTTTGGCTTCATTAGGAAGAGAGTGAAACTTGTCAAAGTAGAGGAGACTTCTTGCTGGACCCTAGGAGGAGCTTGTATAGCGTCAAGGCACAGGTTGTAAAGTTCTTCTTTGATTTGAATTAATACAATCAGATTCATTTTTCTCAACAAATTATCTCATGTCATTTGTTTCATGAATTCCTTGACTTTCATGTTAAATATGTTTTATGATATTGGCTTTTCAGGTGCTATTTAATTTGTTTGCTTGTTTGTGTTTGTAGATTCGCGACAAGGAAGCTCATTTGGATCGAAAGAGCAAGGCTTCCACAAACTTGCGTTGGACCTAAGGTAGGCCTAAAAAACACTTGTTTGCCTTTGTTTATAAATGCATATTTAGAGAAAGATAGTTTGTGATTGGCTTGCTTGTCAATAGGCCTTCTGTAGATTCTAGGAAGGTCTATCTTGTCCGCAAGATCGACTCATTCCGTGTGACAAAATGGCGACTCCACTGGGGACTTGATTTTTTTCCTTGTTTTTACTTTGACCTGAGAAACTGTGATTTTGTTTCTGTTTTTGGCTTGTTGTGTGTGGAATTGGATAGAATTAGTAGATCCCGGGTTATTTTTTGTTTTTCATAACTTTGGGAGAGGACCGCACCCTAGCCTTTTGACACAATGCGTACTTATCTGCACTTTTGCTTTTAGCACAGAGCGGTACCACACCTGTGTTAACTGTGGGCCTGCGGACCTTGTCAAAATTTTTGAAAACCTAAGATTTCCTCTGTTAGTCAGCTTAGTTTTTGTTTAGAAGTTATTATCCCCTGCCCAGACCTGAATATAACCTGTCAGAAGCTTTCCTTAGGTTGATTTCATTGGTGTTAGGGTTTTAGGTGAAATTCCTAGAAGTTTTGCTTGTTGGGTTTGTTTTTCATTTTGGTCTTGTAGTAGCTCTGAGCTTAGAAGCTGTAGGAACCTCAGATCACCTTGGTCTCTACCAGCCTTCTTATGAGTCTGACCATTTGCGAAATATACCTTTGTTGAGGAATCCGCCTTGTGTTTTCTCTTTACAAAACTTCGAAAAGCTTTTGTTTAAAAGTTTGGATTTCATTTTTAAAGAAGAAAAAAAAATTGGTTGTTTTTCACTGATTTGTGATTCTGCATAAATTGGTCCTTAGTTTACATCTAGCTAAGTAAAACATCTTTAAAAAAGACATCTTGTAGGCTTTGACTTCAAATAGGTTTTTATAATTTATAGATCTCAAAGTTAGTCATTTTCATAGTTTTGAGTGTTTTATAAAAATAAAAAAATAAAAAATCTCTTTTGGAAAAGTTTGTTTTTTGTAGTGGTTGAGTTCTTTGAAAAGAAAAGGGAAATTTTTGTGAAAATAACTAGTTGTCTCGTTCTGAGTGCATTGGAAAAGAAAAAAGCTCTTCTTTTAATTTGTTTGCTAAGAAATATTTGTGTTTACAAATTATTTGCATTCTCAAACTCTTTCCTAGCTAAAAGTTCATCGAAGGGAAAAGATTGTTTAATCATCTTAAGTGCATTTTTAGTGATTTTGAGTCGAGTCTTCATACCACGAGTTTCATCTCCACACTTCTTGACTTAAACAAAAACCAATAAAAATAATGCTTAAAGTAAAATTCATCTAGTAATATTTTTATTTCTAGGGCTCTGATACACCAACATAGCTTAGGCTAGTGTCTTGGAGTAGGAGAGTAATTAACTCTCCAAGATAGTAAAAACAAACAAGTAGCTGTATCTTGTGGTAGGGAAGAAATCCAATTGTTGCATTTATGCTCTGGGAAAGATCCTCTTAAAGGAGAAGCACGAGATCGTGTCCGAACTAGTGTGGGAATCAATTCCTTCCTCATTGGGAACGACGCCAGATATTCACGTATTAAAAACGGTAAACCTCGGGTTAACCATTGTCGAGGAGCCTGGGGTCACTTGTTGGTAAACCTTGGATTATGTCAAGGAGCCTTCAAGGGGATTGAGCTTGCTACTCTGCCCTTGCATGCGTATCGGATCTTAGACTGTTCCCCCAGGTATATTTGTTTCAGTTGGTAACCTTACTGACCATATTCTTTAGGATTCTTCCTAAGGTGACAGTGGTGGGAAGATCCCATTGTACCTGGAACAGACGTCGGCTAGACTCACTTGGATTTTCTGGAGGGTTCTCTTCACTCGAGATGGTTAAGTGGAGGAACTTGTGCCAGTCTATTCATTAAGCAGGTTGTCGGGGTAACTGTTCCAACCGCCATTTCTGTATTGAACTCTGCGACGTTGGATTTCATCACCAACTAGTGTTTTCAGTACGGAAAGTTACTATTTGTGTGTGTTTTATCTCCTAGATTCTTTAGGCGTGTGATTCTAATTTGTTTGGTTCTTTAGAGGCTTTAGGTGGTTTTCAATGACATTTTACTTTGTTTGTGTGTGAAGTAGTTAAAATTGTTTAATCGTGGCTAAATTACCAAGGAAGTCTCGTAGACTTCGGGGCCAACCTCCTGAGTTTTCACTAAGCCAGCCTGAAGGGTTGAAAGTCCTCGTAACTCCTAGAGACAATAGAGTTGGGTCACCTGAAGAAGGAGAGTCTTCTTTGGTGGTACATCCTGATTTTCAAGCTTTAGTAGCAGATTATAATCCACAATCAGTTTCTGTTTCCGAAGTTACTGGTAGCTTTTCATCTACTAGTGATATAGGTGAGGAACCTGAAATATCCGAGCCTGAAAGTGAATTTGCTGCTACTCCGACATCAGGGTTTGCTTCTCCAGCTTCTAGTGGTCCTGGTTCACCTAAGGTAGAAAGAATAATTACCCAAAATCTTCCTTCTGTACTTATAGCTATCGAAGAACTTGCTACTCCGGAAGAAGAAGTAGGCATCCCTATCCCTGAAAATCAACCTGCTATTGAGCTAAGGGAGCGTGAATAAATTTTTTACAGTCCACCTAGGAGCAGTGCTTGGTATCTTTCTTTGACTAATTTCTTAGAAAACCCAGGGTTAAATTTTTCACCACCTCGTGTTCCTTATCACCCAACACCTAGAGGTTATTATCCTCCGTTAAATATGTCAAGACAGTCGTCCATGTTTACTCAATCGCCAGAATCTTTTTTGTACGACGGTCCTTCTATTCCCTCTGGGTATCAGTCACTTTCTGGTACTTTTTCGGGAGCATCTCCTCAACCCATTGAACAAGGGTTATTAACTGGAAGCAATGGTACTAAGCTGTTGAGCGTAGAAGATATTCTCATGATGTCAGGTACTATTCCCAATCCTCAACCTCAAGGTGGCCAGTTACCGCCTGGGGGGCAGCCTCAAAATCCTCAATTATCACCTGGGGGCCAACCTCAAGGTACCCAATTTGCGCCTAGGGGGAAACCTCAAGGACAGTACATACCTACGGCACAGTACGTTCCTCAAGGTCAACCCTAGACTCAATATGTACCCCAAGGTCAACCCCAATATCAATATGTACCTCAAGGTCAACCCCAGTATCAGTACGTGCCTCAAGGGTATCAACCCCAAGGTCAATACCTGAACCAAGCAGGGAAAATTTTAAGAACCCCCCCTAAATTTACAAATATAATAAATGGGCGAATCTCCATGGTATATAGGAAAAATGGAAGGCGATTTTATCAATAATATAATATGTATATATAATGTTTTGGCGAATCTCTCACCAGGCATGGCGAATATTTTACTCAATTATAAAATCTTGTAAGATCTTGGCGAGTCTTTCACTAAATAATAAAACTTTGTAAAGTCCTAGTGAATCTTAGCATAGGCTACATGTTGGTTTAATTCCCCCATTTAAATAGGCTACATTCCAGGTGAATACCATGGGTCAATACCATGTGCCATTTTGGTGAATACCATGGGTCAATACTATGTGCCATTTTTATTTTTATTAATTCTAATATTAGGGTTAATAATGGTTTTTTGCATGGTATTAATAAGAATCTAGTCCATGGTATTTGTCCCACAGTATTTTGGCCATAGGTTTCACCTAAATATAACCCATTTTTTGAGTGTTCGTAAATATAAGGTGACTTATGGAGTAAATATAAAAAAATGTTTTATTTGTTTACCATACCTCTCGTTTATTTATATTTTTATTAACTTACCATACCTCTTTTACAAATATGGTATTTGGCCCATAGGATTCACTTAAATAAAACCTCTTTCTTGAGCCTTCATAAATATAACGAGGGTTATGGACTAAATATAAAAAGAGGTTTTATTTATTTACGATACGTATAGTTTATTTATATTTTTATTTATTTACCATACCTTTTGCGTAAGTATAAAAAGACGTTTTGTTTTATTTATTTACCATACCTCCACTTTACTTATATTTTTATTTGTTTACACCCTTACATGTATATAAGGTGACTTATGGAGTAAATATAAAAAATGTTTTATTTATTTACCATATCTCTCATTTATTTATATTTTTATTAATTTACCATACCTCTTTTATAAATATGGTATTTGGCCCATAGGATTCACTTAAATAAAACCTATTCTTGAAAATGGGCGAATGGATTCACTTAAATAAAACCTATTCTTGAAAATGGGCGAATGGAAGGTTGTAAGTCCTAATTTCAAGGGCTAAATTTACCTTTTTTACCCTCTCCCTTAAAATAAGGTGGGCTATTTGAGGTGATTTGTAAAAATTTACTATGATACAAAATATTCGCCCACTAAAAATTTAAAACCCCTTAATTTCGCCAAAGGGCGAACATTCGCCCCTAAAATTATCCTTGGAACCAAGGTTTCCAACCACCCTCTGGTCAATCATATGTTCAAGGAACGGGAAATGTACCTTTGAATTATCAATCCTACCCTCAACCCGGTTATGGTCCTCAATATTCTCAACCTATTATGGGTCCGTAACCTGGAATGAATTTAGTGTGGGATCCATCGCAAACTCAACAGGTCTTGCAACTGAATGTACAGTTGTCATCTCAAACTGGACAACCCTTAGTTTCTAGTACACCCCAGCAACCTGTCCAGTCTTCTATTCAAACTTCTGTACCTTCGGTAGTTTCTCAGCCTGGGCCTAGTACGCCTCGTACTCCACCTCAAACGACTGCTGCAATTGCTGCAACATCTGTTCAATCTACCCCACCTACTTCTGGAGTATCGACAGTTCCAGGTTCTACTGTTCCCGTATCTACTTCTCAGACATCTTTACCTCCGTCTGGATCCACGATTCAAACTTCGGTTCAGATTCCTATAGGACAACCTGGTTCAAGTACGGTTGTCAAAAGTCAACCACAATTTACTTATCAACCGTACCAGGGATAGTACCAATTCGGTCCTATTGTGCAGCAGCCATTCTATCAATATCAACCGTACCCTGGGTACACATATCAAAAACCTCAACAACCCTAGTACGGTCCGGTTAATCCTGGTTTTCCGGGAGGATACAATATCCCAAATGCAATCCCTATTCCTAGTTATCCGCGATATCCTCCTCCTGGGGCTGGTCTCATGACCCAGAGTTTTAGGGACCCTAATCGTCAGTTACCGTTTATCGCAACTTTGGACTTGCCTGACTTGTCGCGCCTAACGAACGATCCCATTAATTATCTTCCGTTTTGGCCGTCAATGCCGAATAAGTTGCCTAGTGATATTCCTAAGTTCGAAGGCAAATCAGGAGAGGATCCGTCAAACCATGTGATGACTTATCACCTCTGGAGTGCATCTAACTCCATTTCAGATGATTCAATCCGTCTAAGGCTTTTCCAGCGCACTCTAATTGGTCTCGCAGCCAAGTGGTACATTGAGTTACTGCGAGGCACTTTTTATAATTTTAGTCAGTTAGCTACCTCGTTTTTAACTCATTTTCAGTTGCCAGTCAGATATGACAATGGCACAGAGTTACTAACATCATTAAAGCAATCGACGTCCACCTACATTTCAGATCATATTCATGAAAGAAGACGTCGACGGCATTTAGTGAAGGTTTTTATTTCGGATCAGATCTTGGCTGAATGGTTTGTAAAATCTTTGTTGCCAAAGATCACTGAAGATGTAGCTAAGGCCGGAGTTGTTACTGAGGAGCAAGTAATTGCTCAAGCACAGTACCTTGACTTGGTCTATACTCAGTCAGGTACGTTACACGAGAAAATCCCTGATCTTTCCAAGCAAAATCAAATCGATGCAACTCCTTCAGGGTCTCATGCCACTGATGGTATGATTGGTACGGTTAACACTAAAAGTAAGAAGAAGTATTCCAAGAATTCTTCTCCTATCATAACCTTGCCTGATTCCCCAACAAGAGATTCTTCCGCGGAGATTTCCGCCGATATTCACGTTGTAGAGTCATCTACAACTAAATAAAAATCTGATGGCAAAACGAAAGGGAAGAAGAAAAATAAAATGGACAAAAATTCAAAAGAGAAACCTGAAAAATCGGAATCTAATGATTAAAAGCGCAAACCTCGTTATCCTTGTCTCATTTGTGACGAAGAACATTTTACAAGAGACTGCCCTCATCGTGCAGAGGTTGCGAAGATTGTCAAAGGTTCCCAAACGCCTACTGTCTTGAAGGATCCTTTTCCAAGTCAAGACAGTAAGATGATAGGTTCTTCCTCGAGTGCCAATGAAGAACCCATACTGATGACGTCCCATGTTAGGATTGCGACTCGATCGCATGATTATGGTAGTAAAAGTCCTGTTGATGGTAAAGAAGCAGAATCTTCTCATTCTAATCCATCAACCTTGGCTCCCGGTTCTGATCCACTACAGATCGAGAAACCTAATCCAGACTTGGTAATCAAACTGCCCGCCAAGGGTATACTTTGAAAGTCAGCTTTCAATCCACACGCGAGAGTGGCTCAGAACTATAACATTGTTGAGGATTTAGCTGTTTCACCCTTAGCAATGTCGGCTTTGGAAGTGCTGCAATCATGTCCAGCACAGAGTAAATTACTTTTGTCGGCTATAGGAGCTGTTGATGTTCAGGACTCGAACCTAATAATTTTCAATCTAGAAAATTGTACACCGTGCTTACCTCATCAAATGGCTTTCCAGATTCTAGTGATAGTTAAAAACAGGCCTATTCATCGGACTGTGATTGATGAGGGAGCCTCAACGTGTATTATGTCGATACAGTGTTGGAGATCACTTGGTTCTCCTTCGCTAAATCAATCCCCGACGATTCTAAAGGCCTTTGATGGCCGTGGGTTTCATCCTTTTGGCATTCTACAGGATTTTCCTATAGGGGTTGAAGGAAAAACCGTTAATCTAGATGTGGAGGTGGTTGATGCCCCTCTAGATTACAAGCTTCTCTTGGGTCGTAGTTGGTCTTACGCTATGACAGCTGTCGTTTCATTGGTCTTTCGGGTTATAAAGTTTCCTCATAATGGAAAGATCGTAACAATAGACCAACTGACTTACTTTTCATCTAACCCAGCTCTTCTGAAAGTATTCAGCATGTCGGTAAAACGACTATCCTGTATAAGGATGTTGGAGTAGGACTAGTTAAAGATGTCGGTTTACTGGGAACTTTTCATTTTCCTCCGATCAACGCTTCATCTTCATTTGCAACCATTCATATGATTTCATCAGACACCATTGTTTATGATGATCCTTGGATCGTTCCTTCTGAATCTGAGATAGACTCATTTGGTGATGTCATGCCTTTGAGTCCATATGAAATTGCGTATGAGGCCTTGAAATCGTTTACCGACCCATCTTCAACTGAAATTGACTTAATGAATGTGGTCCGTGAAGAATCACTTTTCACATCAAGCTCGGATTCAATCACGTTTTCTGAACTTGTTCACTCTAATGAGCAAATTCATGAAATCCTATGTGTAGATGATTTGCCATGGGAAGATCTCCATCACAGATCTTCGTTTTTACCCGAGATGATCGTTTTGAAAATGATTTTTCATCAATTTTTACGACTGAATATGTCAAGGAACCTCAGAATCCAATGAAACATCCTGATTCAGAGTTAAATTTGGGAAACATCTCTCAAGCTATTCCTATTGACATTTCGGTTAAGCCTGGAATTGTTGAGAACATTCATATAGGTGCCTCATGTACAGAAAACGAAATTCAAATATATAAGGCCCTATTTCAAGAATTCCGCGACGTGTTTGCCTGGTCCTATGAGGAAATGCTAGGAATTGATCTTGCAATTGTTGTTCATGAAATAAAGACTTACCCAGACGCTAAACCCATCCGGCAACATTTGCATCAGATTCACCCAAGAAAAGCTGCTGCTATTAAAGAAGAAGTTGAAAAATTACTCAAAGCAGGTTTCATTTATTCGATCCGTTAACGGATTGGGTATCGAATATTGTTCCGGTTAACAAAAAGCAAGGGACAATAAGAATATGTATCGATTATAGGGACATTAATCGAGCCTGTCTAAAGGACAATTACCCAACTCCCTATATCGATCAAATCATTGATGATTGTGCCGGCAGCGAAATATTCTCCTTCATGGAAGGTTTTTCCGGATACAATTAAATCAATATTCTACCTGCCGATCAACCAAAAACGGCTTTCATTTGTCCATGGGGGACATTTACTTATTGCAAATTACCTTTTGGGCTCAAGAATGCCGGAGCAACTTTTCAAAGGGCCATGTCTTATGCGTTTCATGACATCAAGCACATTGTGTAACCCTATCTCGATGATTTTCCTGCTCATTCATTACATCGAGCTGATCACCTCATCCATTTACGAGCAATCTTTATGAGGTGTAGGCATTATCGGATTCGGTTGAATCCACACAAGTGTGTTTTCTGTATAGAAACGGGTCGATTGCTGGGGTTTGTTGTTTCGAAAGTCGGCATTCGCGTCGATCCCTCGAAGGTCGAAGCTATTGTCAAATTGCCTCCTCCTTCGAGTCTTCGCCAACTCCAAAGTTTGCAAGGGAAAGCAAACTTTTTACGATGATTCATTCCTAACTACGCTGAGGTTACAAAAGGTTTTACTCGGTTGTTGAAACAGAATACTCCATTCTATTGGTATGAGATAACTCAGAAATCTTTTGATTCACTAAAACACGCGTTGACCCATGCACCGTTATTGCATCCTCCCAACTACAACCAGGATTACTTCTTGTATCTCACCACTTCTCATTCCACCATTGGAATGGTCTTAGTTCAAGAAGATGAATTCGATACTGAACATGTGATATATTACCCTAGTCAAACTTTAAATCCAACTGAGCTAAAATACTCACATGTGGAGAAATATGCATTGGCAGATGTTCAAGCTGTCCAACGTTTTCGTCACTACATTTTACTACGTAAAACTATAGTAATTTCGGATTGCAACCCTATGATCTACATTTTGACCAAGCAATTGCTAGGGGGCAAGTACTCTAAATGGATTGTTATCCTGCAGGAGTTCGACTTGTAATTTGAAAAATCTAAGTCTAAGAAATCTTTAGTTTTTACGGAGTTAATGTGTGACTTCCCGCGTGCTGACACAAAAACTGTGGCGGAGGATCCCATTGCGGATGAATCCTTGTTTCTAATCAGCACTTTAGATCCATGGTATGGGGATATCATCGTTTATCTCCAGACCCAATCCTTTCTGCTAGAAATTTCAAAGTCAGAACGTCGGAAAATACGATTCCAGTCCCAACAATTCAGGATTATTAGAGATACTCTTTATCGCCGTGGGGCGGACTCTGTTTTTCGACGTTGTTTAACTCACGAGGAAGCTGAAAGGGTTCTCAATGACTGTCACTCTGGAGCGTGTGGCGGTCATATGTCTGGGTATGCCACAGCCCAAAAGATATTGCGTGTTGGCTACTTCTAGCCATCTTTGTTTAAAGATTGTATTACTACGGTCCGAAAATGCCACAACTGCCAAATTTTTGATCGAAAGATGCGCGCTCCACCTGCTCCTCTCCACCCTATAATTGTCGTTGGTCCTTTTGCCAAATGGGGTATCGATTTTATTACATGTAACCCTCACTCGACCAGGGGGAATGCGTATATCATCCTTGCGGTAGATTATTTTACCAAGTGGGCCGAGACGATGCCTACATTTGAGGCAGACGACAAAACAGCTAGGTTTGGTGTCCCACAAGCAATTATCACTGATCATGGGCATCATTTTCAAAACGTTATGATGACTGAACTTACAGGCCAGCTTGGTTTGCGTCACGATAGTTCAACTCCTTATTATCCACAAGCTAATGGTCTGGTTGAATCCATCAACAAAGTTTTAGTCATCATGATCCGACAAATCATTGGGATTCATCAGTCGAATTGGCATCACATGCTATTTTCAGCGCTTTGGGCGTATCGAACCTCAGTAAAAACGTCAACAGGGTTCACTCCTTTCCAACTAGTTTATGGTCTAGAAGCTGTGTTACCCATTGAATGTGAAATCCCGTCATTGCAAATGGCCATCGAGTTACTTCCAGCCACTTCCGAAGAGGAAAAACGTTTGTTATACTTGGCTCAATTAGATGAGAATCGATGTGATGATGCATTGGCGATCGAGACTCAGGCAAAACGTATGAAAGCTCAGTATGATCGAAATGTGACCCCTCGAAATTTTTCGGAAGGAGATCTAGTCTTAGTTTACGATCAAGCTAATGATAAATTAGGCGCTGGAAAATTCGTTCCTATGTGGCATGGTCCCTATGTTGTCAAGCGAAAGCTAGCAAAAGGGACCTATGAATTGGTAGACTTTGACGGGGACTCTTTAGGTAAACCCATAAATGGTCTTTACTTGAAGAGGTATTATGCTTAAAGAATGGGTATAGAGATTTTTTAGTTATGATAGTTTTTCTTTCTAGCTGGTGTGTTTTAGTTTAAAAAGTGTGCTTAGCTTAGAGAGTGTTTTTCGTCATCATTCCTGCTTATCTTGGTTTTACTCTTGGTATTGTAGATGTCGATGCCTCTCCAAACATACATTGCTTTCGCCGATGGTGCTTGTCGTAATACACAGAACATTTCTTCCGCAGCTTGTGTTATCTATTCACCCTCTGACGAGTTGGTATCTATGCATGGGGTAAGCGTCGGTCAAACAACGAACAACATTGCCGAGTATAGTGCAGTGATTGACTTATTATTTGAATCTATTTCATTTGGGATTCAGAATTTGATAGTGAGGTTAGATTCTGAACTCATTGTATTACAGCTTAATAGAGTGTATGCCATTAGAAATCCAGTGTTATTGAGATTATTTTTGAGAGTGCGTCTCTTGGAATGTGAATTTGATTATATTGAGTATCAGCATATTCTAAGATCTTTAAATACATTAGCAGATGCAATTGCTTCTCGAATGTTAAGTAGACATTTGCAATAATCATACATGTAAATTTAAAACCATTCCATAACATGATTTACAAGATAAGCCGGTAATAGTGATATATATATAGGAGTGTGTCAAAAAATACATCATCCTCGATCATAGGTTGAAAAACACCTTATGATTGGCAAAAATGATAAGTACAAAAAGAAAAAATGTCATATGTGCCCACAATAGGTGATCATCCTATCACTGGTGATGATCTCGATAAGAAACCACTGCACGGGCCACCTTGCAAAGGAACCTCCTAAAAGGTCCTGGGACCCCAATCACATAGCGCTGAAGTCGACGAGGAATGTCATCTATGGTGGTCTTTGGAATATCTCTTGTCAAGTGCTCTAGATGACTCTCCAACTCGGCCAAAACCTCTGCTAATTCGTCCTGTGGGGCCGGCGCGGCTGCAACTGGTTGTTTCCTCTCGTAAGGCCGGAGAGCGGCTGGTTGCTGTGGACCCACATCTGCATTTGAAACTTTTACTATCAATTTTGGGACGATAGAAAAATAATAAAAAAAATTAAAATAGGAAAATGTTGAAAATGATTTTACCTGAGTCATCCCATTGCTCTCCTGGTGGAAGAGCCATGTCTGGGTCACCACGAAAATCTACCCCAGCGTAAGGGAAATCCTGAATAGAAAAAACTTGGTTTTCCAACCATTGGAAATACTCAGGTTTGAATCGAACAACCTCTGTCCCCTCATCCGGATGACGGGCCATAACTGCGACCCATCGCATCAGTTTGGGCTCTCGAGGAAGCCCAGCTCCAACAGTAAGGTGCTGCGGGATCAACATGGGAACCCTCTCCAGACCAAAGCTCACAACCGAAGCCCCATAACCAAAGGTCTTCAATTGTCCGTTTTTTGCTTTGGTCAGTTGGCCTTTTACATTGGCCAACACAGCATCGCACCAGTTGAAGATGGTGCCTCGAAAGCAGTCAACTGCCATCCGCATCTGGGATCTGGTGGCAATATATAATGCGGCACTCCCGCAAAGTCTGGTGACAGTAAACGCGATCATAATGAGCTCAGGAAGGGATATGGTTTTAATGTCTATCCCTTTGTCTCTAGCCTGGCTGTTGCATAACTCTAGCCGGAGGCTATCAACAGACTGGCCACCTGGCCTAGTCCTGAATAGAGTCAAGTCTTCGCCTCTCTTAGGCAAACTGTTCAAGAAATATATGTCTACCGGCTCGATTTTGAGCTGGTGGCCACCAATGAAGAAGCATTGGTCCTGTATGCTCCATCTGTCAACCAGCCACTGTAAAACATCCACCTGGGCCCTCATGCCAGGTATGGCCCAGAATTTGTACAAGACGCATGCATTTAATGCATCGATCGAAGGTTGGTGATTCAACGTGGCTAGATCCACGTCCTCATGCTCTCGTTCACGCCAATCTAGCATGATGTACTCTCTGCATCCAATAAAAAGACAAATTAGAATGCTAGAAATTAATTTGTTTGGGTCAAATTTGAGAATTTTTGGGTTCAAAACCCTTGCTGCGAGGACCGCACCCTCTGTATTAGATACAGTGCGTGGGTCCACACCTTGCCTACATGGAAGGTGCAGACCCTGACTTTTTCCCCATTGATAAAAGGTCGGGGTCCGCGGGCTACCAGTGTTACACCTGCGGGCCCCCGCGCGCGGGTTTTAAGCCTAAAAACCCTCCAAAAAATGAAATAAAAACCTAAAACAAAAAATGAAAAAATTAAAAATGAAGAGTAGAATGATGTGGATTACCTGGAAAAGATGGCGTTCGATTCCGACGGTTGGATTTTCCGTAATCTTCACGGGAAGTTTTCTGAACAAAAGCACTATTTTCTCACCCAAATCTCAAACGGTAAAAATGAATTGACGAAAGCCCTTTTTATAAGTTTTTTGAGTAAATAAATTGCAAATTTGTTTATGTTTCACTTTGGAAAGGTATTTTTGCAGCATTTTTATCCATTTCAAATAGGTATGAGTAATGTTTGCATTTTTGTTCAGGATAACGAATTATTCAGGCGAAATCTATCATTTTTGAGGAAAAAACATTTAGAGTCACCTTTAAGCTCTTTTCTGACTCCTAAAACATGAAAAGATCGCCGAGTTTTTCTTTTAAACTCGTTAAAACGGAACTAAAAGATGGTCCACTTATATCTCTTTTTTGACCGTAAAAACATGAAAAGATTGCTGGATTTTTGTCATTTCAAATTCGATATTGGTTATAAAACGACGTGTCGTTGATCGCTTTTTTACTTTTTCGGATCAGGGCACTAATTACGAAAAGTACTCCTTGGTCGTAAAGATCAAGCGGTTCTCTCAAGTATTATTTTATACTTTTTCGGGCTTGGGAGACACAAATTTACAAAAAAGGTCAACCCTAGAGTCTTCTTAAGTTTTTCAGACTCTCTAAAATTGAAAAACGCTGAGTTTCTCCTATACTGGACTCGTTAAAATTTCACAGTAAAGGACCTGTTCAATTACAAACAGGAACGAACCACTCCTTCTTAGGGTTCGAATTTAAACTAAGTTGGACTCATCCGAAGGATGAGCATATAATCAAGAAAATGTTATCCTCCTTAAGCTTGTCAAAAATAAAGAGGTACTTGCCAGAAATGGTGGGGAAAAGAGAGAAAAATGAGCCTGTTTGTCATACTTTGTAACCACTCTTGAACCTGACACTTTTATTCACCTGGGTTGGGAAATCCTTTGCCTAATAGTTGATCAAACCACATTGAAAGTCTTCAGCCGGTTTCTGGGTATTAACTTTGGGTCATTTGTCACCAAACCATCTGTTGTGTCGTTATGTGTTCAAGAGGTCGCTGCCAATAAGCCATTCATCTGCAAAATATCTGTCATCCATCTTGACCATCCCTGAGTCAGTCCTTGCAACTAAATTTCTTCAACTTGATCTATTATTTCGTGTTGTGGGCTTGCCTGCGATGGATTTCTTTCTATCGACTTCAACTCATTATCTAGAAAGATGATCTAGAAATCGTCAATACCTTGGGATCTGCATGCCTCAATGGTAGGTTTCTCGCCTTTGACGATAGGTTGCATCATTGACCTTCGATCAAAGGATTCCGTGACATGTTCGATATCAACACATTTATTCACATCTCATGGATTGTACTGGGTACTTTGAGAGCCATTGACATCACTGGTGGTTTCTCTCACACTTGTTAACAATTTACATCATTGACTGGTAATCAAGTGGTTTCTACCATGTTCGACTTCAACACATTCATTCGCATGAATAGAATCGTACTGTTTCGGGAAAAATAAATGAAGACCCTGGATCTAGTTTCCACAATCCAAGATGCGAGGAATTTTGTATTCATTGTATAATGGACTATTCATAAACAGATGTTGCGTCCATACTGTGTCCACATCAGTCTATACTTGTGATGTCTTACAAGATCATTCCTGTATCAGAGCAGTAGTTAGTTTTCTAAGTCAGTTTTGATCTGAGTATGGGAATGCCTACCTCAGCGATGATATGATCTCATATATATATATATATATATATATATATATATATATATATATATATTGCATTGAATGTTTTTACAGGTTCCAACCGGGCTCTCCACAAGATGATCCTCGAAATGATAAAGTACTTCACTCATCCTAAATGATAAATGAAATCCTCATCTACTACAGACTTCGCACTTTAGGGGGCAATCTATTACACAAAAATATCGTCACCATGATTATTTGCAGTCAGTATGGGTCTATCACCACTTATATTGTCCTCCTAAGCAAGTCTCAGACCTCAGCTCTTCAAGTCAAGATTTGAAAATGAGAGAAAGACATTGAAAATCAACAAATCTCTGGTCCCGCACTTTCTCTCATTGTTGCCTGCAGTCCCGCACCTTCTGTTTACAAAAACTGCGGACCTGCCCACTCTGTCCCTAAGGGTGTGGGTGCGGGCCCCTGTGAAAGTAAAAAAGGCACAAGTTTATTCTAAAAAACTCACTTTGGGTTAATTCTAGATGATTCTAGAAGGAATTTTGATGTGGATTGGTCGCTCTTAGGTGGTTCATGCATCCCAAAAGAGAAGAAGCTAATCCCTTGATGAGAGGAGCTATCCCTTTGAAGGAGGGCTTTATCCCTTTCAAGGAGGACCTAGTAACTTCCCTCCATTGCACTATAAATTAAGGCATTGGGCTGGTTGCTAAGAGGGTTAGAAGCTGAACACTTTTTAGGGTAAATGCTAGTGGAATTAAGACTTCCTAGTTAAGCTTGAGAGGAGAGATCACATACCTTTTTGGATTCATTGGGAAGAGAGTGAAACTTGTCAAAGTAGAGGAGACTTCTTGCTGGACCCTGGGAGGAGCTTGTACAGCGTCAAGGCACAGGTTGTAAAGTTCTTCTTTGATTTGAATTAATACAATCAGATTCATTTTTCTCAACAAATTATCTCATTTCATTTGTTTCATGAATTCCTTGACTTTCATGTTAAATATGTTTTATGATATTGGCTTTTAAGGTGCTGTTTAATTTGTTTGCTTGTTTGTGTTTGCAGATTCGCGACAAGGAAGCTCATTTGGATCGAAAGAGAGAGGCTTCCACAAACTTGCGTTGGACCTAAGGTAGGCCTAAAAAACACTTGTTTGCCTTTGTTTATAAATGCATATTTAGAGAAAGATAGTTTGTGATTGGCTTGCTTGTCACTAAGTCTTTTTTAGATTCTAGGATGGTCTATCTTGTCCGCAAGATCGACTCATTCTGTGTGACAAGGGCTAGCCAAACTAATGACTGAAACCAATTTCCAAGCCCTTGATATCAATGAATTGGACAACAAACAGGACATGGCGACTCCACAGATCAATCAAGCCTTTTTACAATCCCCTTGGTATGTTGATATATGTTTTGTATTGTTAAACCTGCAAGCTCCTCCAGGGTTGTCCAGAACTAAAAAGAGATTTCTGAAAATGAAGGCATCAAAGTTTTGTATTATAGACAGTGCCTTGTTTTGGAAAAATCATGAAGGAATTTTACTTAATTGCCTAACATTGGATGAAATTGACAATGTCCTCAAGGAATTTCATGCAGGTGACTGTGGAGGAGACTTATACTAGAAATCAACAGCTGATAAAATCGTAAGGGATGTATTTTATTGGCCCTCCTTGTTTGCTGATGTGAAGAAATTTGTTGTCTCATGCCACAAGTGCCAAATCTTTGAAGGCAAAAGAAAGCTGTTACCTTTACCACTCAAACCTATTTCAACTGAAAGACCATTCCAACAATGGGGTTTAGACTTCATTGGTGAAATCCACCCTTCATCTTTTGGCCAACATAGGTGGATTTTGACTGCCACAGACTACTTTACCAAATGGATAGAATCCATTCCTTATAGGCAAGCTAATGACTCCATTATTATGCAATTTTTAGAAACCAACATCTTGTTGAGATTTGGTTGTCCAGATAAATTATTACAGACAATGTTGTTGCTTTCAAATCTAAAAAAATGATCAACTTTTGCCACAAATACCACATGACCTTGGGCCATTCCACAACCTATTACCCTCAAGGCAATGGCCTAGCTGAGTCCTCCAATAAAAGCCTCATCAACATCATCAAAAAGGTCTTGGAGGAGAACAAAAAGAATTGGCATAAGAAGCTGGTAAATGCACTGTGGGCAGACATATTGACCACTAAAAGATCTATCGGTACAAGTCCCTATGAATTGGTTTATGGAATGGAGGCAAGATTCCCTTCATCTTTGGGAATCCCTGTAATCAAGTTGCTGCAAGAAATACAAGCAGAGCCTAATGATATCCAAAGAAGGATCAATCAAACTATTCACTTGCAGCAGACAAGAGAAGAAGTATATCAGAGAACCCAGGTTCTACAAGATAAGCTCAAAAAAATCTTTGACAAAAGAAAAAAAGCTGAAGATTTCTTCATAGGAAACAAAGTGCTGAGATGGTATTCCAGAAGAGAAGATAAAGGGAAACATGGCAAGTTTGATTTCCTATGGAAGGGACCTTATGTTATCCATGTTGTGCAAGGTAACAATACCTATTTCTTGAAGAGTTTGGATGGCACAGATAATGAGGAAGGCCCAGTCAATTATTTTGATCCCCTTTGATGAGCATAGCATGACTGTATATTGTATATAAATATTTGTATTTATAGTAGTTTTATTTACCGCAGTTGATAAGGAATCAAGTACAACAAATTTTGAAGAGGAATTAGGAGACTGCACCATTTTTGATATATATTTTGAGTCTATCATAAGAAATCAAGAAAATCACTTGGGAAGTATGAAGATGATGATAAATACTCAGAGAAACCAGCAGATATAGAGCTCTAATTTCATACAGATCAGCTCAAAAGGTACTGCATACAGGTTACAAAGATTCAGATCAATGGTCTTCAAGACACAAAAGTTTCAAACTGTAGCAAGAATGAGAAAATAAGGCAATCTGACCTGCTGTTCTTGGCTTTCCATTTGGAAAATCCATCCCCAAGTGGAGCCACTGTTAAGTTCCTATACCAATAGGTTTCATTTTTCATGATTGACAGTGGAAGTGCCAAATATGTTCATCTTTGATGCTGCAAAGGTTCCATATTTTCTATGCAGATAGACAGAGTTAAAAACGTAAAGAGGGTATGCCCTAAAAGAATAATCAAAGGGAAAAACGAGTAAATTGGTCAGAAAGAAAAATAAAAAGGAACCCCAAAGAATGACCAGGAAAGTGGCCACTCAAAATGCCACTACTATCTTATTTGCAATTCCACAATGTGCAAGTATTGTTGTTTATCACTGGATGGGTGGCCCAACAGTTCAATCTGGACCATGCCATGTTTAAATTGATGTTGTAGAATAGTGAAATAATGTCTGTCCAAACAGCTTAAGCTTGGCAGATGAGTAGCTAGGTAGAGAATTTAAGGAGCCCAACTGCTTAATCTGGGCCCTTGGAAGAGATAAGGGTACATTTAGATAGGAAGGCAATCAAACGAAAAGAGGACAATCAAGGTTTGCAAGATTCAAAAAGAAGAAAAAATGTTAGGTGTATTAGGCTGGGTAGGTAGTTTGAGGTTGCAGAAGCAAGGTTCTTATTACCTCATGTATTATCAATCAGGGCTCATCTCATCAATGACAAAAATTTCAAAGCAGTGGTTTAATGGCAGAACTATGGAAGCATGTCTAACTCCCTTTCACCCCCCCCCACAAATTTTCTTACTAATACCCCCTTGAGGACCTTGGCACTGCCCAACCAATCCTGCTTTCACTTCATTCTTGAGAAATATCAAGTCAAGTTTTAACTTTCTTCAATAAAAAGAAGCCACATTTCTTGTATAAAATCACTCCTCCACATTCCTTTCACTTCTGATGTCTAAGTTTCAGTTCGTAAACTTAGCCTCTCCCCTACTCTTTCACCTCACAAACTCATATTAACTTCTAATTTTATTATGTAGCTCCCTAAACTATGTTCCCACCCCTATTTTTACAAAAAGTCATATAAAAAACCCCAAAAAAATACTAAATATCCTACCCTAAAGCATTATAGCTTTGTAACATAGTTTTGGGAAATAATAGTCCATTTGGGACTATTATAAACCCTTCCGCGTCCTAACCCTGAGATTAATCTAACCTCTAGTTAGGTTAATAGCCTATACCTACTCCTCTACCCATCAAAACCTTATAATTCCGCCCCTCCGCAGTCATTTTCCCAAGGTTTAATGTTTAATAGATAACCCGCGTTAACCAAAGTTTTTCACCCAACATGGCGCATTATTATTTTAATATTTGGGCGGGTCCCGCGCCTAACGGTCTGTCGCCTCGCCTACCTCATCCATTGTCTGATTCCCCACACCACAGATCAACGGTGGGTGGTCGTTCTTGCTCCCCGATCTGCCGGAGGATAACGTCCGGGGGATGGGCAGTTTCCCTGCCATACCCCCGCCACGTGTCGTCCTCCCAGCGTGTTCGGAGGCCCCTCCCCCAATACCGCCTATGCTGAAAAGTGGTGCGGGAGGAAACCAGAAACCACTCTCCGCCCCTGACGTCAACACCACGTCACCGCTCACGTCACCTTCGCGTCGACCCGCTGCTGCCCCGTGTCATTGCCACATCATCCGCATGCGTCCCCACCCTGCCACCGTGTCTTGTGCCACGTCGTCGCCCCGCCAGCTGCCACGTCACCCTGTCGTACCTGGGACCCACCGATGACGTCATGCTAACGTCATCGCAGAAAAGCGCCAAAAGTGCAAATATGCAAAATTTTTATAAAAAACACGTGTTTCAACCGTTTTTAGTCATTTCCATTGGTTGTGTTGGAGAGCTTCTTGTGCCATTTTTTCGTCCGTTTGCGTCCAGAATTTAAATTCGACCAATTGCGCTGTTGCTGTCTCCAAATTCGCCGCCATTATTCACCATTGCACCAGTCTAGTTGCCCTCGGCGCCATTTTAACCAAGTATTTGCCCAATTTCACCTGTTTGCCCCTGTTATTGCCATTTTTCTCTGTTTTACATGCTTAAAACCTGTGAATTCCTAAATTCAAATCACTCACACGCCTAAATACTACCTAAATTCACTCATTACTAAGTTGAAAAGGAGTGTCTGGGGGGTTCCTTATGACCTGGATGGATTTATCAGTGCCAGAAGAGTCAAATATAGACTGACAACATATGAGCATTGTAGGGTCCCACAAATTGAACAATATGCCAACCAAGATGAGTGGCTGGCAGGGACACTAGCTGAGGAGTTTACTCATGAAGAAATTATGGAGCAAAATGTCAAATATCTAGAAAAAACTCTTGAATTGGATTCTTTTGACCAGGTAACTTTCAAACTACCACAGCAAGTCGGAGAAGGTCCATCTACAACTCAAGCTTCACAAGCTGCCCAACAACGGTCTACACCAGCAACAGGTACATCAAAAGGAAAAGAGCCAATGGATGCAGAGCAAGAAATGGTTGTAGAACAACCTACCACCTCAAAGGATCAAACTCAAGAACAAGCTCCTCCATAGCAAACAGAGGCACTACAATTGCCAATATTGCAAACTCCTGCTAATGAAGAAAGAGGTAAGAATCGAGACCGAGAGGACTCCACACCTGCTAGTGGGTCTGCACCGCAACCTGAAGCCAAGAGGCAAAGAGTTGATCCTCCAGTTGAAGAGGAAATTAGTGAAGACGTCTTAGAAAGTCCAAGGAGAGGAAGGGAAGCAAGCCAACACACACCTACTAGCTCTTTCCAGCAAGAGCAAGAGAGGCATCATGGCATGGAGGTATCCTCCTCAACACAACAGAGCAAGCGGCCACCTAGTATCAAAACTGCTTTCATGGAAATCAAGGCTCAAAATGAGCTGTTAAGAGTACAGTTATATGATCAGTTTCTTAAGGCAACACCTACCAAACAACAGAGGTTGATGGCAGCATATGACTTCAAAGAGGAAAAAATGATTCTCAGCCACTTCAAGCCCAAGGTACAGCAGCCACAGTCAGCTGCAGATTATGTCAAGACAAATTTAGAGGTCCTGGCTAAGGACATTCACCCGATGGATCAAATAGAGCTGCATAAACAAACGGGTGAGATGGTCTATGCCACCCTAGCAGATAAGGCCATGCTGGCCCATGAATTGAAGGAATCTTTGAAGAATACAAATACTCAACTAGAATTGGAAAGACTGTCCTCCTGGGCCAAAGACAACAGAATTAAAACATTGGCGGAAATTATTGTGGACCTAGGACATGATCCCAAGGACCCTAAGGGTATTAGAGCCCTTATGAAGAGAAAATAATATGATATTGTTGCCCTTAAAAAACAATTAGGGTTGTCTTCTACTATGCACCCGCAAACTGCAGAGCTGGTGCAAGAAAAAGATGCTGAAGATACAATGGATCTACTGATGAGAATGAACGAAAGAATAATTCATATGGAGAAAGAATTGGAAAGAGCAGTGCAAGGCAAGCAGGGAGAGTCGACCTCCCAGCCACCTCAAACAGTTCCAACTGATGTCCCTGTTCCTCTTACACAAGCAGCAGTGATCCCTCCTATCATCCCAGCATCTACAATAGCTTCATCCACCACAGATGCTACAGCAGCAGCAACAACAACAGCACCTGAATCTAGCATGAGCATGGATGAAATGATGAAAGTTGTCAAGGAGCTAGAACTTCAGGCAACAGAGATAAAAGAGGCCAAGGAAAAGCTGGCCAAACTAGAAGTGAGCTACGATAAGTCCAAGGTGATAGTAGCTGAAAAAACAAGGGAAATTAAGGCCCTGAATGACAAAATAAAGGCCTTGGAGAAGGAGCTGAATTTGGAAAAGACCCTAGCTGAGATAAAAAAGATTTTGTGGGCCAAAATTGGCCAATCAATCACTAGGCAATGGAAATCAGTCAAACCATGCATGAATAGATAGAATTAATAGGCCTAGATCAATTTGAGAATCAAAGGGCTAGAGCAGCATTGGGAAACATGCCTGAGCAGGCTACCAAAATGATTCATTTCCTGAACACTCACACCAAAGAAGAGTTGGCAGCATTAGACATCAGCAACAGGACAGATACTGTTCTGACAGCAAAAAAGGTGCTAACTTTAAGAAATTTTGTCCAAAGTCTAGAAAGAAAGTGTCAGGAAATGCAAGCGGAAGTAGATGACTTCAAGCTAAAGCTTGCAGCATTACAAAACAGAGGATTACCCAGCTTGTTAACCAACGCCGGGAGACTGCTGACCCGGGAACAGTATGCCACCAGAATGAATAATTTTATTACAAATCAGATTACAGCATCTTCAAGTTCCTCAGAAGAAGCAGGCCCTCCCTCTGGACAATCTCTTTATGATAAGCTAGAAAACCTGTTTTACATTGAGCATGAAATCAATCATCTTTTTGAGGTCACGCCCACTTTTTACAGATATACCGAGGCAGATGAGACATTAATAAAGATACAAAGACATCAGCTGCCTAGAGAAGATTGGTGGCAAGCAATGCTGGAAATTTTGCCCAAGTAATCTCGGTCTTTTTCCTCTTCGTTCAGCTTCAAATTTTGGTCAGATTTCGGTCATCTACAGGTCAGCAAAATGGAGTACGCTGGCACCAGACAGAGTAGTTAGACAACAGGTGGAGCAGGTCAAACCAATGACTCATCAAAGTGCTGGGACAGCAGGCCCGAAAAATGAAAATTTGAAAGCGCAGCCCCAGCCGACTCAGTTGGTCCCAAAAGTCAAAATTCTCTGACAGAATGGACAGCTAATCCACTAATATTTATTGTAGCATTTACTTTCTTCATTTACTTCCTTGGAAGAGTTGGTGATGTAATTCATTACATGAAGACTCATCATCTAGATATTTTGTATCTTATTTTTGTATATTTTGTATTTGGGGTTGGTTGGTGATTCTCTCTCTGAGGAGCTGCGCTGTAAATTTTCAGATTTTCTAATACAAAGAGCTGGTGAATTTCATGGTCTCTGCACTGTCTGGATGTGAAAGTAATGAACTACGTTATGCTACAGAATTCCTGTGTTGTTTAATGGAACAATAAGTTTTTCTAAACCATGTTTTGTCTTTTCTGTGTTTGCCAAGTTCACATATATGTTTCATGATCTTAGCAATAGAGAAAAAGAACAGCTCAGGACTTGTTCGAATGCACCCTCTACTCAATCTCTGTTTCTAAATGTGTTTTCTTCAGAATTGGTCATAAATATGAATTCTTAATTGCTCATGTTTGTACTGATTCTTTCATTATGAATGTTGTTTAGGAATTCTTAGTTGCTCCTAGATATTATTCTCACACTTTCCCTCTATCAGCATAGTGAAAGATCCTTGACTGCCTTTCATTCCCTGATTTCATGCCATCGATTCCCAGATTTGAAGATTTGTTTCATGGATACCTCTCTGGCTCTGTAGCATTACCTCTTCCCCAACAAGCACTTTCAGCAATACACAACCATTGACTCCATTGCCCAATGGTCTAAGCTATTCTGAAAACTGCATATTAGTTCTATTTTAAATCATCATCCAACCAAATTTAAAACAAAACCCTGTACATCATAACTAGCCTAAAATTACTCCAAAACAAAGCTAAAACATAAAGAGAGAGCCCTCTCTGGTCGCAGGTAGGCTAGGACCTGTAGCTAAAAGATTGGTTAGTGGTTACCTCGGCCGTATTCCCTTAGGAGCCAGGGAACAACCTGAGTGATAACAGCTACATGGGGCTTTACTAATCTGAACATCGTCTAGTCATTAAAGTATACTTCTACGGAATTATGAATGAAATCTTTGAATGCTTCTATGACTACGTGGGAAAATATCGCAGCCACATTCTTGAGTCCAAATGACATCACATTGTATTGAAAATAACCCCACTCCATCACGAAGGTTGTTTTGCTCCTATCCTCGGGCGTGATCTTAATCTGATGATACTCAGAGAACCCGTCAATAAAGGAATAGGCCTCTTACCCTCCCACATTGTTTAACACTTCATCTGTAAATGGTGTTGGGGATGGGTCATGGAAACATGCATCATTAAGCTTCCGCAGGTCTACGCGAATCCTTATCTCACCCTTTTTTTCTTCTCCTAAACCACCATCGGGCTCACCCAATTAGATTCTTCAACCGGTTCTGTGATTCCTACTTCCAGCATCTTATCCAGCTCTAGGCGAACCTTTTCCTTGTATTTAAGATTAAGGTGATATGACCCATGTTTAATAGGCTTCACATCCAGCTTCAGAGTGATCTTCATAATGCCCAAATAGCCAACTATGCCCTTCAAATCCAGAAACTTGGTAGGGAACAGATCTTGGTATTCATGGAGTAACTCAACAACTTTATGCACAGTAGCATTGTCCCAATAATCTCCAATTTTTGCAAACTTCGATTCTGTTTCAGTACCAATGTTTACTTTATTTGTCTTCAATGGCGCAATGATGTTTGGGCTATCTATTTGTGGGCCTTCGACTTCGCGATGCCCTTCTACCTCTGGAATACTAATGTTTTTCATATCTTCATCCTCATCTTCAGCAGTCACATTATAGCATTCCAGTGCATGGCGCAGCTAGGTGCTCCGATCTGGTTGGGTCCACTCCATAGGTTCTTGCGGTGTTCTAAAGATAACTGCCTTACTCTCTTGTAGAGATTCATCGATTCTTGCGAAGTCATCTTCAAAGCTAAAGGTTAAAAAGAATCCTTCCCTCAATATATTCCATTCCGCAGTGCCATGACGAAACTCCGTTTCCAGATACCAGTTCATGGTAATTGTATCCAAAGTATGGAAAAATATGTGTACCCACTCTGGTTGCAGCTCTGTTCCCCATGCTTTAGTCCATTTCGCTATGTGATCACGTGGATCATCCCTTCCATTATATTTCTCAGTCAATCTAGTCTTATGACGCCCAAACCATAACCTCATCATTCTTCTATAATCTCGCCATCCATCAAAACTATCTTTATGTGTACCCCCACATCGTACAAGCGTAGCACACAAGGCCAAGTCTAACACTTGGAAGCAGTGATCCTCAGGGAATTCACACTCAAATTCATCCAAAAACTTATCTATGTTAGTTAAACCATCATAATGGGGCAATTTCCTTACCTCCGATGAAACACAACACAATGACTTTATCATCATATTGCATCACAACGTAGATACTTCATGTAACCAATTCTCCCAATGCTCTAGCTCCTCTTCTGAATCAAAGGTGCATGAACTCTCCTGGTCCCATGCAATCCATCCACCTGCCATTGGATTGATCCAGTCCTAGTCCCGCGCTGTTATTTTTGTAGATTTTATCCAGTTCATCATCACTTTCTTCATAATTGCAGACTGGTTCAGTATAGCGCGTCCCTTCTACAGGGTCCAACAATACTACAACCCGAAGTGATTTCCTTCCAAATGACATTGTCCTCTTCTTCAAATTTATGGCCCTATTCATATCAATGGCCCAGTCAATTCCTGAGAGTACAGGGTATGTATTACTATCATCAACGATCTCTATAACCTCAAAGTCTTCCATCGTGCTCGCACCTTCTATATAAATGGTTACTCCATATAATCATCCCATGGGGATGATTTTTTGTTGGTTCACCATTCTGAGTTGAATCGGCAACCACTATAGCGCAAGTCTCCCCATTATTTCCTATGTTTTTTTTGGTAATATTTTCGCATCAAACCCCATATCCAAGATGACATGTTCCATCTCATGATCACCTATCTGCACGGTAAGCCTCATCTCATGCCCTATTCATGCCTTATGTTTGCCAATTTTCTGACCACCCAGTGTCCATCAAGTACCTTCTCTTTGCTGGCGCATTTGTTTATTAATTCCTGCAGTCCTTCCACAACTTTTCTATCGCACAACAATTTTATGCAGGTCTCTAAAAACATAGTGAGTACAGAGGGATCAACCTCTACAAGCGTGCTAGTTTTTGGCACCTTGTTTTGGCTTCCTAAGGTGGAGGTCTCAAAGAAGCTCTTCTTGGCTTCCATAAATGTTTCTTTGGCATGATTTAGATCAAAACCAACTTCCTTCTCTAGGGCCTTGCAGACCGATCCGTCCTCTTCAGGTTGTTTACCTTTATCATCGCTAGTTGTTATTCCACTTCTCAGCACTATATTCACACTTTGATCCTCCTCGCGAGGCTCAAATCTCATCATCTATAAGATTTGTGTAGGTTGCTAAGGCTGCACTTTATTCTCTTGCATTTTAGCTATCAGCACTGGGAACTCTTCTATAGTATGGTCAAATTGGCTGCAGCGTTGACATGACGAACGTGTCTGATTCTGACACTCTCGCGCGTAGTGCCTTGGCTATCCACAGTTGTAGCAGATGATCTAATCATGACCTCTACTATGACATCCTCCTCCTCGGCCCCGTCCTTGTCCCTAATAACCTCTATGCACTCCTTCGGCAACTTTCTTTGGGAGCCGAGTTTCTACTTGCATCCAGTATGTAGGTGTTCTTTCCATCACCAACTCATAACTACGGCAGTGGTGCTCATCACCCACCGATTTGCAGAGGTTACAGAACAATTGTTGGGCCATATGGACGAACTTTTGAAGTAAATGAAAATTATCTCTTGCATGTTGTCTAGAAACCTGACAAATAGCACACCATAGTGCATCCCCCACGCTTGGGCCTACTGGGGATTTTGGTTACAAGGGAATTGGTCCCCATCCTATAATATAATTTGAGTACACGGGACAGTGGTCTTTATTGTGACCTTGGCTCTTGCACTTTAGACATTGTACTTCTACGTGCACTTCTGGTTTAGTCTCCTTGTATTTCTTCAAACTCTGTAATTCTAGGTGTAGGCTCTGAAACTGAGAGTGGATCTGTTGTACCCCCAAGGTTGCATCCTAAATAGGTGATGGAAGAAACCTCATCGCAATTTCCAAGGATACTTCCTGTGTTCTTATCTTCTGTTGTGATAGAGCAATTCTCAGGTGGGGCAGAAGTGAAGCTATAAACCATTCATGATGCTGACTATCTGTGAGCTGCATGTTAGCTTCTCGAATCTGACACTTCAATCTTTGATCTAATTCCCAAGGCGTCTCATCGACCCTCATCATGATTTCTTTGAATCCAATTACTGACTGTGAGTCAAACTTAGGCTTACTAAAATCCTTGTTTAAAGTCGCCTTAGTCTCTACTAGCGATGAAAGAGGATTATCAGAACAATACTTGATATAACAAGTTAGCGCATGATCTTGCCAAGCCGTAACCAACTGTGCCTTCTTTATATTATCATCAGTAATCTGTTGCACATTCCAAACAACATTTGCAACAAACCAGAACTGTTATGTATCTTCACTCCCTATGCCCTTGAAAATTGGTAGCTTCATCGTGTTCACCATGTTGAATGGTGGTGGTGGAGGTGGAGGTGTGGGCGAAGGTGTATGCGGTGGAGGTGGGGGCGAAGGTGGAGTGGATGGATGATGTGTTCATGGAAAACCCTGCGTTATCAGTTGGACAACACTTCACGGTGAAGCATGCACCTCTCCTTCATCATCGCTTGAAGGAGGTCGATTAACGGACTATATCTTGGACCTTATCTCTCTCGATCTCTAAAGAGTCTTCCGCTTCGCGTAACTCAAAACTTCAAGGAAATGGCATCACCCATTTTTCACATAACAACATTTTAATACAGGCATTCAATGATCTTAAATACTTACCTCACGGTCCTTTGAAAAATCACCGCTACGCTTCACTATAGTTGACCAAGGTATCAACTGCAAATTTTGTAACAAAGCCTCCCGGAATCTGATTGAGCCAATGATCAACAACCCATGTGATCTTGTTTTTAGAGGCTTCTAATCATCGCACTAGTTCTGGAGTCCACACTATAGGACTATCGAGCTTCCACCATCCTTGACGATCTGTTAATTTGGCTAACCACTCATACAGTTCAATGGGAAAAGTGAAGAAGAAGATCTCGTGTATCTCTATATACAGATATTTGTTCAACCACTCTTCTTTTGACAGGCGTGGATTCATGTTTTCTTGCACCGTGAACTCGTGAATATTCTAATCGAACCACTTTTCAACTTATTTCTTGGTCGGATTCCAATGATGCGACATTGCACATCTCTTTTAAGCAGATCTCAGTCCTGGAAATGGAACCATTTGTTGCCTTAGAGGGTCCTAACCCAAGTTCAGAGTTAGCTGCACCAACCAAAAAATCCCTACCCTACTGGCCCTTTCGGTAACAACCTGTCTAGTGCAGGCTGCAGTCTCACCCGACGTAGTATGGGGGGATGTAAGAACCAAGTTTCTACATCTAGAGACTAGTGTGATGTCTTCTAGCACCTCAAATTTTCCTTTGCATAGATTGATACACTCTTAGGGCTCGTTGTTGCAACTTTGTTAAATAGCCTTCAAACCTTCGTGAATGTCTACGATCAGTCTTTATGGACCTTTAACAGTCAATCTATCTTCTTACGTGCATCAGAAAGCAGTCCTAAATTAGGTTTCATGCAGGTTTACTTCAGTTTTAACATCAGAGAATTCATCAGAGTCTACGTGAAACTACTTAAACATGTATTGCATACATCATAAACACGTTTTCATGAGAATCATGTAACATTCAATAAATATTTCATAAAAAACATCATTCATCGACAACATACAATATTAACAGAAATACGTCAGAATTCTTTGAAAATTGTCTTTATTGATCTTCAATTCAGGATTACATACTCAAAACTGCCCTGCACACTCAGCTGTAGGGGTATACGCACTCAGTTACGGACTCTACCTAGGCCTCTACGCAGTTAGCTACAAAGCCTTTATTCTCCTATCTTAACCACTTCTTCTTGCTATCACTTCATCCTACTACTCATATTTATCCTCCAAAACATGACTTAGACTCTCTAAGACACACCTATTTATAGCCTTTTTCATACAATTCCATGGTCTACAGACCATGGGTGGATCTCAAAACCGACTCAAACTTTACATAAAACAAGGGGTTCAATCCCTTTGACTCCTACTCATCTACGCGCTCCACAACCACAAATCATGAAGACTTTACATTAATTACAAAAATGTATCAAAACTTGGGTTATCTTAACCCAAAAATTGACCCAGGGGACCCTATCCCAACACGCATCTACTGCTTATCAACGGCCTATGGTAGGTCAATATCAAACCTACCCTGGACAAAATCCACCTTCTGGTCAAGGTGCCTTTAAGTGGGGGGAAATCAAGTTCCCTATGGTCAAAATCCTTTGTTGTGGGGTCAGAATCCTTACCAGCAAGGTTGGAACCCACAGATTGGGTCTCCTCCAAGGCCCTACATGCCATTTAATCCGCAATTGTCATTTTTGGCTATGTTGGAACTGCCTCACATCTTGAGTCTCAGAAATGATCCTATTCTTCATTCTCCTTACTGACCTCCGATTCCAACTAAAATTCCAAGAAATTTCCCTAAATTCAAAGGAAAACCTAAAGAGGACCCTCAAGCCCATGTGATGACATATCACTTATGGTGATCTTCAAATTCTTATGTTGACGATTCTATCTATCTTCGCCTATTTTAGAGAACCTTAGCAGGTGTTGCCACAAAATGGTATGTCGAGTTACCTCGAGGTACCTATGTCGACTTTAACTCTTTAGCTATGGCTTTCCTCACCCACTTCCAGTTGCTAGTTCATTATGAAACTGGTACTCATTTGCTAACATCTCTTAAGCAAGATACCGTGACACACATTTCTGATAATATCCATGAATGGATACGTAGGCATCACCTCATCAAATTCAAGATTCTTAATGAGTTGTTAACTGAATGGTTCACGAAATCATTTGTAAACAAGATTGCTAAAGATATACCAATGGGTGGTTGTGTTACGGAGGACCAAGCTATTTCTTGTGCCCAGTATCTAGACTTAGTTTATTCCCAATCTGGCATGTTATATGAGATGTTTCTTGATGCTCCAAGACCATCTTCGAATCCGTCAACTTCAAAGTCTCCCGATGTAACACCTGTTGATGGTATAATTGGATCAGTATCCCAAAGCTCCACTAAGACTTCTTCGAAGCAAAAGTGTGTTTCAGATACTGCTTCCAACCATCCTTTGAAAAATTCATCAAATCCTAGTAAAACCTCCGAGGTCCATGATGTTCAATATACCACAGAAGATAATGCCTCAAAAGGTAAGAAAAATGGTAAAGGTAAAGCCAAAACTGATACCCTGAAATAGGATCCACCCAAATCATCTGCTAATGATGCTTCCAAATGAAAGTCGAAATATCCTTGGCTCATTTGTGAGGAAGACCATTATACCAAGGATTTTCCCTGACGTGTTGAAGTTAACCACTTATTGAAAGGGACTTCTGTTGTTTTGAATGAACCATTTCCATCTCAGCAGACGTAGTTGGTAGACCAACCACAATCCTCTCCCTCCTCTGGTTCCCAAATTTTCATGATGCAAGTTTCATCACCTATTTCGATTGCTACTCGATCAAAGGACTATCAAAACCCACAAAAGCAAATGGCAGAGAAAGAAATCACTGATATACCTTCTGCTTCCACTCCATTTAATTGTGGTCCACTCCATATTGAGCAACCTAACAATGAATCCGTAATCTGAACACCTACCAAAGGTGTGCTTTGGAAATTATCTTATAATCTGAATGCTAGAGCTGCACAACATTATAATATAGTTGAAGATTTAGCTCAAGCGCTATCGGCGATATCTGCTTTGGAATTTCTCCAAACATGTCCAACGCAGCGGAAATAATTGTTGTCTACTATAGGTGTCATTGATCCTACTGATTCGAGTTTAATTACCTTTGATCTTGAAAACCATGTTCCTCGTCTTCCTCATCAAATTTCTTTTCTGATTCAAGTTATCATTAAAGGAAAGATTATCCATCATATTGTTATTGATTAAGGTGCTTCCACCTGCATCATGTCTATTTCGTGTTGGAAGGCCATTGGTTGTCCTCCCCTCAATTAGTCCTTGAACACTTTGGAGGCCTTTGATGGCAGAGGCTCCCGTCCATATGGTATTCTCACAAATTTTCCTATCACATTGGAAGGAAAGACTGTTGAGTTAGAAGTGGAAGTTGTAGATGTGAATCTCAATTACAACCTTCTTCTCGGGCAAAGTTGGACCCATGCTTTATTTTTTGTGGTTTCTTATTTGTGTCGGGTGCTTCACTTTCCTCATGAAGGAAAAAATGTCACCGTCAACCAACTGTCTTTTTTGTCTTACGGTACATCGAACGATAATGTCCCATATGTGGGAAATACCAAAATTCCTCATGAGAGTGTGGGGGGCAGTCCTTTTAAAGATTCTGCTTTAATGGGTAATTTTTCTTTCCCACCTCCAAATATCACTTCGATTAATATGATCTTCGTTTCTACAGATCCCTGGATTATTCCTACTCCAAATCAGATTGATTCTTTTGGTGATTCTATGCCATTAAGTCCATTAGAACAAGTTTCTAAGGAACTTTTCTTGGCTTCAACGGCTGCTTCAAAATGTCATGTTTTTTTCAGTATGAACCTGGATATTTATGTGCCATCTCCTTGGCTTAGTACTTGGGATTCTCTGGATACTTTGAACGAGACATTCCCCACCGACAAAAGTATTTTTGAGGTTATGTCTCTGGATGAAACTCCTTAGAACAATCTCCATCATTGTTCTTCATTTCTTCCCAGCCTGAGTGAGATGCCTTCGTGTTTTGAAGATTTCATTTCTCATAACCCAACGTATCCACTTAAAGCACCTGTTTGGGTGCACGAAGTCCTATCTAAGGGTAATATGGGAAACATTACTACAATCTTTCCTGTTGAAATTTCAGTCCAACCTGAAATTGTCATATTCTTTAAACTAGGGGCATGTTTTCCTCACCATGAGATTAAGTTTTTTTTCCTCCTCTAATGATATTTTTTCACCAAGTCTCTACCATTTTCCCATTATCGCAAAGGGGTTTTTATCTTTTGACTCGTAACCCTCACTCGCCCGAGGGGCATGGGGTCATAGTCTTTTATGAGTTCTACTCTATTACTTGGCTGAGTCAATGCTTAAACGTCATGTCAATGGTGAAAATTCGGTTTTTTTCTCTGTTTATCAGTTACCAGAGTCCGGAAATGGGCTCCATCTGAACTTTTTATGCTTGGTCATCCATGTAAATATTATTTTTGTACATTATTGTGTGAATTCGTTTGTGTGCACTTTTTTATTTTTGGTTTGTTTGTTTGCTTTGCAAACATGTGTTTTTCTACTTACCTTGTGTTCCACTCGGTTTGCAGATGTCATCAAATAATTATGTCAGTTTTGCTAATGGTGCTTGTCGTAGCACACGAAATTTGTCTTCCACAACTTGGCCACTTTTTGCCCCTGATGGAGAGTTGGTTGACTTACAAGGTATATGCCTAGGGCGAACAAATAAAAATATTGTTGAATACAGTGCAGTGATTGAACTATTGTTAGAAGCAATTGCTCTTCGCATTAGATATTTAGTTGTCAAGTTAGATTGACAACTCATTGTGTTACAGTTAAACAATCATTATTCAGTAAGAAATCCATAGATATTGTGTATGTATCTACGTGTTCAGTTACTGGAAAGAAATTTTGATTTATCACATATCAACATATTCCACACAATTTGAATACATTTACAGATGCATTAGCAAACTATTTTCTTGATAGATATTCACGTAATTTATAACCCCAATCACATCATCATGATACATGGACACATAAGTAGAAAATAAAACATGCATCTATATATATATATATATGTGTGTGTGTGTGTACACACACACACACACATATATATATATGTGTGTATATATATATATACATATATATATATATATATATATACATATATATAGATATATATATATACACACACACACACACACACATATATATATATATCACGTCTGTCAAAGTGTTTAAACATCAAAATCTCAAAAAGTAAGTGTTCAGAGACACTTGGCTTTCACAACCTACATCATGTGAAAAAACAACTAGAAAATCTATGTGCCTACATCGTGCTTGCGATAACACAAGGTTGCCCTAATCACTCGGCCTAATAGCCAACGAAGTCTCACAGATACCCCTACTGTTTGTCTATGATATCGCAATGGCACATCATCTATAGTAGCATACTCTGGAATCCATCGAGTGATCACATCCAGATTACATCCCATCTCTCTAACGGGGTCCGCTCCTTCCTCATAGGGAGTATCTACTACCTGTTGGTTTACTCACCATGCTATTGGCGACATGCCAAGCGACCTTTTTGATCCAACATCTACACATTTATCACAAGTTTAGTCTCAGTTTCACTTTCACAAAAAATCATAAAAACTTGAAAAATCCAAAAACAAGTTTTTACTTGCACCAGTCCATTATTCACCATGTGGAAAGTGTAGATCCAGGTCCCATCTAAACTATGTGCCTGCATAGGCATAGTCATCCAAAATGATCAATTGGTTGTGCAACCAAATGAAAAATTGTGGCAGGAAATGCATTTGTTGACCCCATCCTCCTCGGGGCATGAGTTTTCTCCATCTGACTAGTCTCGGGTCTTGTGGATTAGGATTTGTTACTTCTATCCAATGATACCAAAATAGGGGCATGCGCTCCAGAAAGAAAGTAACCAAAATCTAACTGAAGCCAAATTGTTTGAATTTTGTATGCTTACCCTTGGTCAGTTGCCTCTTCATGTTGGCTAGTAACCCTGAACACCAGTTGAATACTGTTGGAGTGAGGGATTCTACTACATACTGGAACTGAGATTTTGAAATCTCATGCAGAGCTTGCATCCTAGCTACTCAAGCTATGGTGAATAGGATTTTTCTCAAGGGAATATTTATGACTATAGTTATCTTCACCTTCCCTCCCATTGTCATCTCAACACCTGGGCAATGTCTCGCAACTAGAGTACTGGTGCTCTCACCTCCCACACGAGACTCGAATAGTTGAACTCTTTCTCCTATTCTCGATAATCCAGTGATGAAATAAATATAATTTTCCTCCAACTCCAACTCCTGGTCCCTAATGATAAAGATTTCTTGATCAATGTCCCATACGTTGATCAAGTAGTGCAGCAGTTCATTCTAAGATCTTAGTCCTATAGCCCTGAAGAACTTCAACAACCCATAGTTCCTCAAAGCATTGATACATTCTGGATCTTAGGCTGCTTTGTGGTCTCTGTCTTATGGCCTCTTTCCTTCCATTCTAGAACCATGATTGGCTATAATCTCCTGCAAAATATCATTACACAAAAATTATATTCCTTTTCATGAAGTTTAATCCAAACATTTTTCTTTAAATAGGGTTTTTCCTTCAAAAAATTCAGCCCCAGAACCATTGTGCTTATTTTTATTAATAGAACGATGCCAGCGCGAGGGCTTTGCGCTCAAGAGTGATCATCGCAGGTCCGATGAGCAAACCTGCGATGATTTCCCGTGCGGTTTAGAAACAAAAATCCTCCTACTAACAAGAAAAACCCCATTCAAAATGCATCAAAATGTAATCAAATACAAGAGTAAAGATATAGCTCCTACCTAACACTGATGGCTCGAGAAATGATGCCCTGAATCTCCCGCACCGTTCACCTAAAAATCAAAGGCAAAAGGGTAAAATGCACTCTCAAAATTTCTTGCAGTGAAATGGTAAAAATGTTTTAACTTGTGGTCTATTTATAAGTTTTAATTTCATTTTTGCCATCATTTTATTAATATTTTATGATTTTTCTCGATATCAGTGATTGGTTGTTTTTCTTGTGCAGTTACAGGTTTTTTGGTGAACATGTGACGATTATTAACTGGTTCAAATGAGTTTTGTTTTATCTCTTTTTTGGACTCGTTAAAAATAAACAAAGAAGGAACCCCCTATAGTCATCTTTAAGCTCTTTTCTGACTCTCAAAACATCAAAAGATCATTGAGTACTTGTCTTTTAAAACTCCTTAAATTAAATGAATTGACGTCATCTTAGTATACGTTTACCCCTTTTTCGGGCTGAGTTTGACTATTTACAAAAAACATACACCTTGGTCAATATGGTCAAGAGGTTCTCTCGAATATTGTTTTCTACCTTTTCGGGTTCGAGGGACAAACTACGGAAAGGTACATAATGGAGTTTTCTTTTTCGTCTCTTTTTCAAACTCTCTAAATATGAAAAAGATACCGAGTTATTCTTATGTCAGACTCATTAAAATTTTACGACAAAAGACTTGTCACCATGATGAGACCGAGTTTCTCCTTCCTAGGACTCGTAAAACTTACTAGGATGGATTCATTCGAGGAATGAACTTACATGACAAGCATATGATATCGCCTTCAAGCTTGTGATAAAAATAATTGGGTTACTCACTAGAAATAGCAGGGAAAAATGAAAATGAAACATCCTTTGTATAGGTAGCATGTTGTTCTTGAACATGACACTCTTCTGCTTTTGTGTCAGGTTTGGGATATCCTCACTCAGTCACCTGTCCTCCCGGGTTTGGATGATCCATTTTTGCCTCTCATATGATTATTCCATTTTGTCATCATGACCTTTAGTCCTATATTGAGTCAAATGTTGCCACAGTCTAGAGTTGTGTCGCCAATGTTCAAGAGAAGTCCTATCTGCAGTTATTTACCTATACATCGTCTGACCCATTGTTACAGTCTTCGATCTTATTCATTTCATTCCACTTTATTCCTTGTTTCATGTCCATGATGGGGGATTCATTATGGCACTCCTTCAACAGGTCACTTCCTGTTGACTTCAACTCATTTTCCAGAAAGATGACTTAGAGACTCCCTTTCAGTACCTTAGAGCTTGAATGCCTTGATGGCAAGTTCTTCGCATCCAATGATAAGTTTACATTATTGGCCTTCGATTGGATGATTCCATGAGTGTTCAACTTGATATTCATTATCACATTCATAGATTGTACTGTCATACCTTGAGAGCAATTGTCATTATTGGTGGTTTCTCTCGTGCCTATTAATGGTCCACATCATTGGCTGGTAATCAGGCAGTTTTCTAGCATGTTCAACTTCGACACATTCATTTGCGTGTTAGAATTTGTACTTTGATCAGGTTGGTGTGTAGCGCAAGACCCTAAGTCTTGTCTGACATGACTCAGGATACATGGATTTATGTGTTATTCATGATTGTACACATGTTTCTTCTATACGGATGGTTGTGACCATACTATGGGACTTTACATTTATGATGATCCTTCTATATTGCATGGCTACATCCATACCTTGGATCTTAGATTTACAGATGATCCTTCTCATTTGGATGGTTGCGCCCATGACATGGATCCTTTCATAGAGTCCTTATTATCTAGATGGTTGTGTCCATACCATGGATTCATGTTTTGATATCAAATATGTATATATATATGCGTCCTTGATTTGTAGGTCTCAAGACAATGTTTGTTCTTGTCCTTGCAAAAACTCGTAAAGCATCTCAGCCATCACTCCCCATTTTGCCTTCATGCTTTAGGGGGAATTAATTACACAGTATTTTGTCACACCTCTTGCACTTCCCTGTGACATACCTTGAAGTGCACGAAACACGACTATCATGCAGTGTACTTATTCATATATGCAGCTCAGATCCTTCCTAAGACATTGATTGGAAAATGCCTTGAGCTTCCCCTGAAGGAAATAGCTCTAAAACCCTAATTTGAGAATCATCGCCCTTATGAAACTAAAACCTACGATGGTCGCCTATTTCTCTATACTAGACCCACGATGACATCACTTTGTTTACTTGTATACCCATGATGATCTTAAAAAGGAACTTTTCCCAAAGAGGATGAGAAGCTTTGTGATCTAGAAGCTTCCAAAGCAGTGAGGTGGAGGTTGTTCGGCGTAGATGAGGTCGAGTTCTCCCAACTTGGCCTCTTGGTCTTATCCCTATGAGCCACCTCCTTCAGATGAGGACCTACTCCTATATTTGGAGAGATCCTAACTCCCTTTTCCTACCTATATATTCATCCTCTCCCATTCCCAAATGGTTGGTCTTTGTCTATTTGCACCCTTATGCTAAGATTGTACCTATATGCTACTCATTTGGCTTGGAGAAGGAGTTCTTGGAGATCTTAGCTTGGACTTGGACATTCATTCAAGGAGAGCCTATTAATATCAAGGCTTGGTTGTATTCTTCCTCCTCTATTCTATTAATATAAAATTGTTGGTTCATTTTCCACAAATGTGTATGTTTATGTATCATTTGTCTTGATGCTCCTTGATCTGTTAAGTAGGTTACTTTTGAATATGTTATTTGTATTTGCATGGCTCATTGTGTATTGATCTCTTGTGTAGGTGCATAAATGCTGCAAGCAGTAGGAATGAAACCGTGACACAAGTGGTTCAAGGTATTCAACAAAGGACGATGGAAAAATGCCTTGAGCTTCCCCTGAAGGAAAGGACTCTAAAACCTTAATTTAAGGATCATCGCTCCCCTAACACTGGAAATCGCAATGGTTGCTAGTTGCACTATAATAGCCACGTGATGCCAGCGCACTTTTGGCTTGAATACCCGCGATGATCCCTAAAAGGCAATTTTCCCAAAGAGGACAAGAAGCTTCATGATCTAAAAGCTTCCAGAACGACGAGCTGGAGGTTGTTCGGCATGGATGAGGTCAAGTTCTCTCAACTTGGCCCTTTTGGCTTATCCCTATGAGCTACCTCCTTGAGATGAGGGCCTTCTCATATATTTGGAGAGACCCTAACTCCCTTTCCCTGCCTATATATTCATCCTCTCGTATTCCCAAATGCTTGGTCTTTGTCTATTTGCACCCTTATGCTGAGTTTGTGCCTGCATGCTACTCATTTGACTTGGAGAAGGAGTGCTTGGAGATCTTGATCTTGGACTTGGACATTCACTCAAGGAGAGCTTATAGACATCAAGGCTTGGTTGTATGCTTCCTCCTTTATTCTATTAATATATACAACTTCTGGTTCATTTACCATAAATCTGTATGTTAATGCATCATTTATCTTAATGCTCCTTGATCTGTTAAGTAGGTTACTTTGGATTATTCTATTTGTACTTATATGCTTTGTTGTGTCTTGATCTCTCGTGCAGGCATTCAAACACTGTGAAAAATAATACCAAGCCTGTGACACAAGTGATTCGAGGTCCTCAACAAAGGAGGACGTTATAGGATCAAAACAAGGTAGGACATTTTCCTCTTCTCCTATTTCGATCGTAACTTAGGAAAGTGTCTAGTATATTATCACGTAGGTTACTAGTCCCACTCGTTGGGCTAGAGGGATTGTCTCTGTCTGTAGAGAGGATTTCCTAAACAACATTGGATCGCATATACATAATGCACCTGGAAAAACATAGGCTAGGACTTAATACAATAATATATGAGTACATGAGATACAATGCCCCTCAAACTGACATAGGGAGGGGGAATCACAACCAAGGAAACCCGGTTGAACACCAGAGGGCTCTAAAAATCTGAATGGATCATCTGTAGGATACATGCATTCTATGGGCGCTACAGGTAGCAAAAATTGAACCCATTAAATCTATAGAACTGCATCGAGGGTAGGATCAACATATGTGGTCATTCGGCAAATTGGGGGGCTACCTAAAGGGCCACCCCCTCATTAGGTGTTAAACATCTCACACATGCCCTGGAATCACTAGTACAATCGTTTGGATCACCAAACCATCAAGCATACAAATCTAAATCGTACGATAAGGAGTTGAGGTCGAGCACGTGAGAAACAACCAATTCAAAGGGAAATAATGAGTCCCTTTGCCTAATCTGAAGCACTGAACAAAGATGGAAGATGGAACCAAGGTACATTGCCCTCTATACTACTCTTCTAGAATAAATGTGTTGAGGTCAACAGAAGCGAGCCCACCAGAGTTAAGGCAATGATGAATCCTCAACAAATGTACAAGGGAATATAACAGAGTAACTAATGGAATGACACCCGAGATGATGATGGAAGGAAAGATTATGGATGGCGGATTGACGACTTCCCCTGTCAGAGCATAATAAAATTGGTTGACCTAGAAGCGACTGACTTGATTCTAGAGGGGATGGTCGATGACTCAAACGAGGGTTTGACAATGATGGAGCAGAAGGAATGGAGGCCAAATATGAATAAAATGGAAGAAATGCGACATAACGATGAATGAAACACTGTAATGGGACATAATCTGGACTCGGAAAAGACTCCATAAGTACAATGGTGACACATCTCAAATGCTCTGAACAAGAGTGACTCGATGATGCTGCCACATGGGGGAGGTGTAGAAATTTTGAATAATATGACACATATTCACAGAGATTATCCTGATTGTACACTTATAAGCGGAACATGCATAATACATAACCTCCTCTACGTTGATCATCAATTTACAGAAGCAGAAACATTCACAGGCGCACATAGAAGCATCAATCACACATATCAACACAGTATTTTCCCGGGGAAAACATCTCGCTAAAAACCCCAACTATCTGTATATTAATGATTGAGAACATGTAACATTACAAAGTACAATGCTTATCACAAGCAATCCAGTACCAGCTCCACCTGTTACACACAATACAACTTAGATCTGATCTCCAAATCTATTCCACTGCTTGCTTGCCTCTCCAGCTCAATACTTGCTCAAGAACTTATGAGAATGGTTTACCAAACTCATATTTGACCTGAAAATAATCACTCACACTGTGTTGGACGTGAGCATAGGCTACAATTCTTGGTATTGGCCAATTCATTGGCATACTCAATCCCTCTGATTGTGAAAATCATCATGCACAGCTATAGTCACAACTGATAGCAATTTGATCCTCTAACACCTGTCCCTGCTGAACTCAACATGCACTGACATGCAACTGAGTTAACTGATGTATTCTATAGTTGCATTATGAGTTAATAACTTGTGAATTAATTAATAACTAATTCGCCCAACTCATCTCTATTCTATTGATCAGTTAGACTAAATACAACCAGTTTAACAAAGCTAAACTGAACACAACTCCATCAACTGCACCTCCAGTCCACTAAACTCAACTCACTTGAGTTCTAACTGAAGTCCTGCATGCAAATATTAGTCATCCCAGAGCTGACCACGTATTTCCTTCTGGGATCTGCATGTACCACAACCGTAGCTCATCCTGAAGTGCTCCAAGAGAATAAGATCAAGTTTATAGTCCAAATATTATTATGAGACAATAATATTTGACTTTTCTATTTTGACAGCCAGTTTAAAAATAGACTTTGATCACTCATACTGTGGTCACCCATACTGTGGTCACCCATACTGTGATCACCCATACTGTGATAAAAAATAGAACTTGCGCCATAATTTGCCTGCGGGCCCACTTAGTGAAGGCGACTCTTTTCACTAAGCTCCATCATCTTGTTGCATTCTCAACAAGCATTTCTTGTTGCACACTTTTCAATAGGAGGCATGTTGGGGACCTTAAAAACATGAGTACATGATGGTTACTCATGACAAAAATCGACACTACATTCAACCAGTGCAAAGCTAAAATGGTACCAGAGAACAGGTGGCCCAAATGAAGAGATTCGATTTGAAAGGGTGGAAAAGTGAAAATTTATGGAAAAAATGGCTTCGAGGTGAAGAGTCAATTTACCACAAAAAAAAAGACACCCATTTTAGAACTCAATGATATCTTTCCAATGGTGTTAATAGTTCGTCAAACATCGCTATGGTTTGGTTGAAATGGGTGATAGAAATAAAAGAGATTTTTGCCTCCAAATCCAATTCATTTTCACGGTGAGCTATCGAGAATTTGGAGAGGACGAGAAGGCCCTAAATCTTGTGTATATCGTAGTAGAAAAAGAAACCATTGGAATTTGGATCAGCAACTTTCAAGTAGGTGGCCTTACTCATCTAAAGATGGCATTAATGCTTCGTGGAAGAATGGTTCCTAGTGACGAATCAAGCAAGAAAGGAATACAGGAATGAACTACTACAGAAGGTGTAGAATCATCCCCGCCCACTAAGTCAAACATGGGGACCAGGTGGTAAGTGTGGTATCACATGAAGTAGAATGTTTGAAGATATGGTATCAAGCATCTACAATATGCGATTTGTGTATGGGTTGATGGAGAGGCTGGTAGGACAAACTATCCAAAGAATGAAAGGATAATTGACCATACCAAGATAATTGGGGTCAATGAAGAGACTTATGTTGATCAAGTGAGAATGTGGCTATGGGGGAAACCATCATGCCCCCAAGCATGGGATACTACCCCCAGCATATGTGATGGAGGGTACTGATTTGGTATGCAAAGGTGGGAATGATGCCCCCTAGCAAGAGGATTTTATGGAGCGCCATTGTGTTCTAAGTGCTTGTTGGCTTGAGGGGACCTGACCCAGGTTTAGCGTTAATTAGCCAAACAAATCCCTACACTATTGTCCCTTTTGGCATCATCCCATGGAGCGCGGACCGAAGTCTTACCCGAAGTAGTATGGGGGGATGTTGGAACCAATTTTTCGCACCCTGAGATGGTCGTGATGTCATTTTATTCCTTTTATTGCTGCCTTCGTGCAGGTTACTTCGCTCTAGGGCTTGCTAGATGAGCCCTCTATTCTGTCCTCCAATACCTCTGCGAAAGGGTACAGTTGACCTTCACGCAGCCCTTTCCTTCGATTCAGATGCTTTCATGCTGCTAAGGCAGTGTATTGCTCAGATTGTAAAGTTACCTTGAGAGTCTTACTTATCTTATTAGATACTCATAGTTAGCACCGCGTAAACAGATATTCTTATATGTGTTCAATTATCCAACATAATTATAGACATTCGCGCACCATATAAGCATTGTAAATGAAATTCATACATAAAATGACAAGATACAGTAATCGGAATAAGGACACGGAATTTTCAGAACACTTCTTTTTATTAATTTCTTCCAAGTGATTACAGACTCTATCCAACCTGCACACATAGTTGCAAGGGTCTGCACACTCAGCTACGAACTTCCACCCTATGCCTCTATGCACTCAGCTGCAGAACCTCTACCTATGATATGACCTGAAACTTAGACTTCTTACTTCATAGCTATCACTCTCTTATCTTGTGTCCGTTAATTGATTCTCTAACTACTTAGAGCTTAGCTCTTTTTATACAATCCCATGGTCCGCGGACCATGGGTAGATCTCTTATAGCTGACTTTACTTTAAAAACCTAAGGGCAGACAACCCTTTATGACTTATGACACCTACATGCTCTATGACCACAAAATGTGGAGTCTTTACAAGTTTATTACAAAATTTGACTCAAACATGGGCTTTTGGCCCCAAAACTACCCTTTGGGGGATCTCATTACCAATAGGCTCCCAACATAAACATCGTGACTCGCCCTCAAGTCACTCAGTAGGCACAGAGATCTTTGTGCGAAGACCTTCCAACTCAACCCGTATGACCACAACCTCAGCCATGCACTGAGCTGTCGCCTGCTTCGCGTCTTCCACTGTCTGCGTGGTCACTGCTCCTCCGCTATCATCCTAAAGATTTTGTTGCATTTCCTGCAAAGTCACAAGATTGCCTTCGATATTTCCTGTCACAGCGTAAGCCTCATCCAACTAGGTCTTTAGTCTCGCCTTAAGCATCACTTCCTTGTGCAGCACTGCGTCCACCTGTTCCTTCAGCTGCTTAGCCTCTTGCAGCTTGGCTAGTCTCTATGTCAGTGCGACGGTTCGCATTGTGCCCTTAACCTCATCATAGTGCTATTGGAGCTCGTGTGCTTCTGTCTCTAGCCTCTATACATTGGGATCCTCCTACAAGCTAGTCAGGACCTCAAATGACAATTCAAACAATTTCGTGCAGTCTGCTACTGCACTGCCCACCATCGCTACTGCTTCTGTGACAGCGGTCGCTCGATGTTCCTTCACTTTTGGCGGGGTTGAAGACTGGGCCCTCAACTATAACTTTTTAATTTGCAGGTTCAACTCCAACTGAACCCACACCATCTCAGTTCGAGTGTCACGCACCCTTCTGGCCAACTTGCAGATGCGTACCTCGACTAGCTCCTCCTCTGAAATGGCCAACTTTGGGACCATTCTGCATGCCTCCTCAACAACCTGCAAAATGTTCTTTCTCTGATTGGATGGCAACATTTCTCTGTAGGGCCATCTGCTCGTTATTGATCCACTATTCACTGTTCACCTAGAGGGCATGGTGCTCACGAACCCTTAGTTCTACAATTACTCCATCTGACAAGAGGTGGAGTGCTTCATGTAGGAGTGCTGCCAAGTTCAACCCTACTCCTATTAGGGCACTAACAGTGGGCCTATCAACCTCATTCTCTGTGGTCAGTGCTCCATCCAGCAACACTATTGCACTGGAGGTCTTCACGTGCAGCATATCGGCAGCCTCTAAAGTGTCGATAGCCAAGTTGGTAGACACCATACCAGCCTGCAATGCGTGGGTCTACAACTCCTGCAACCCTATCTGGATGGCCCCTAAGATGATCTATTGTTGTTGTTCAAACTATTGTAAGGCCTCTGCAGTGACATCCCTAACTTTGTCACTGATATCATGTAAATCTCCCTCTGTTAATGTGATGGGGTCCAGTGAGGTCTTGGTTGCCTTTGATTTCTTCCTGGGCCCTCCTTTCTCTAGCTCACTTGGGCGCTTGATGTGGGTGGACGTCTCCTGAGGGTCCGCGTCATGCTTTTCATCTCTCCCCTCCTTGGTCTCAGGTGAAGGTGACCTCGCACCTTTGTCAGAGCCTCTCTCTGTCCCACCTGTCTGCTTCCTTGTCTATTGCACAACCTCATGCTCTGCCTAAGCCTTATCAGCAACCTCCTTCTTCATATTTTTGGCTAGTTGTGTCATCTTAATCTTGGCTTCCTCCTTTTACTACTATGCAGCGAACTTGCTTCTACCCACTGCCAAATCTGTTGTAGAGCGCCACTCTGCTGGCCATTGATCAAGCACCACATCAATGGCATCATTTGTTGCTAGATACGGCAAGTCGTACCATTTCTGCACAGTGTCCTTCCGAGCCTTGATGGATACTCGATGGAAGTCTACTTTAAACTCATTGTATCCCTGTAGGTTGGCATACACCGTAGGTGACAATCGCGACTTGCGATTGATGGCCATCTGAATGTTCATTTCCATCAAGATCCAAAATATCTTGCTATCCCTGACTCGCTGCGCATCCTTGGTCGCCCACAGTGAAGTGTACTTCGCTGCTTCAAGGAGGTCTGGCATGACCGAAGGGAACTGGCTATCCTCTAGCAGCTCCCACACTACCAGCAAAATTGACAGTAAGAGCCACGTGTAGTGGAATGTCTTACTGAGCTCCTGCGCTTCACGGAAATTCGCCAGAAACTCACTGCGAAGGTAGTTTGACCAGTTGAACTGGACTCCTTCAGCGCACTGTGCTGCTAGCGCAACGACAGGCACTGGCACCTCATCAGTGCGACAGTTCCTCATCACTTTCCTTGCAAGAATCTGTGTGGCTACTCTCACAGCAGGGTCGCAGATGTTGGATATAGCGTATCCGTGTGACTTCTTCACCAGCTTAAATTTTTCCTTCATAGACTCCGCGAGAGCCTATTCGCCACCTTTTCCACCAAAGATCATGGCCGAATTCTCTATTATATATGGAAGTCGTGTTATTTGGTGAATCAACCTATTCGTGATAGGTATCGGCTCCTCTAACCACAGACACCCATCATGCACCAAGTGTAGCAGCTGCTTGATAACCAAAACTGTTACCAGGGTACAGTTGTAGTGCGGCACCGAGAACAAGTTGAGCAACCCTACCTTTTCTACTCCCTTGAGCCATCTCTGCGGCTCCAATGCGGTCATTCCCAAATTCGTATCAATGATGTGCCACATTAGCTGCTTAGTCACCAAATGTGGGAACTTCTCATGGTCTGCCAAGTACCAGTATTCATGTTTTAGCAATGCACTCGTGCCAAGCACGGATCGTCAAAAACAATTTCGTCCGGTAGCGTAGGGGTTTGCAAGGGAGTCTTACTCTCATCAATGTCCTTTAAAACCTTGGACTTAGGCTTGCGTGGAGGGACATACTCTAGCAACCGAGTAATAGGGTTTGTACCCTGGGCTTCAACTTCCTAGACTTCAACTCCCACATCCTCGGCATCCATCAGGATGTCTTCAATGTCTTCCTCCTCTAGTTCTAAGTTTATGGCCTTGCCTTTCTCTTGTGTGGTGGGTTTTGGTGGGTTTCTCCTTGGTGATGCGCACACCAGTATAGCAGGTTTCTCGCCCTTCTTCTCCTTCACAGTTTCCTTGGCTGGGGTCGGCTTTGGTCTCGCCATTCTCGGTGATTTAGGGACCTCAGCGAGCATCTCAGCGACCTCTAGAGTAGCTACTTCTGCCTCTATTTCCATTTCTTGTGCCACCTCCTCTAACACTTCCTCAATATTTATAATTTCTATGGGTGCCGACATAATGCTTTCTAACAGTGCTCGCATCATCTTTGGTAAGTTTGCAAATGCGGGAGTCTCTTTCAAAGTCTCGAAGAATTCTCAGTTCATGGGTGCCTGAGAGCTCAACAACTCAATTCTCAAAATTCCAAGTGTTTTTCGCTGAGCATCCACTTGTAATTTATTGGGCATTTTGAATTCAAATCCGACTGTTCCCCCCAAATTCGGTTCATTAATGCCAAATTGGCGGCAAATTTTCAAGGATCTGAGCCATAAATTTTGACTTAAATGCCAGTTGCCGCTCCATTTGGCCACATTTCAACTGTCAAGTCATGAACAGTGACCTTAACAATCACTTTCTAGCCGACCTGCACAATTTCTCCATGGGTAGCGCAGCTCCCTCTGCGCTGTCGCAGACCCTGTGACACTTACTTGCTTCGCACAATCCTCCAATCGCGTAGCTGCCCAAACTGGACAGTGTATTTTATAGTCCCATGCCTCCTTTCACCTGCCTAGAGCACTAATACTGTGCTACCGTCATCTAGTTACATGGTCGGACCACCAATGTATGGCTTCAAGCGAATGCCATTCACCTTTCCTGGGAAGGGATCTCCATTCAATTTGACTAGCTATACCACTCCCTTGTCGATAATCTCCTTAATGACATAAGGCCCTAACCAGTGCATCCTAAACTTTCCTAGAAATTTATCAAACTTACTATCATATAACAAAACCAGGTCATTTACCTTAAAGGTTCATAGCTTAATATGTCGATCATGCCATGTCTTTTCACGCTGCTTTTGGACTTGTTGGTTAAATCCAACTAGAAATCTCGCTTTCTCAAGTTCATCCAGCTGTGCAAGCCTTTCCTCCAGGGCTCTGTGACCTGTCATACCTATGAGCACTGCTATGCATAGACTAGGCACAATATATTCCATAAGCATTACCGCTTCAACACCATAGACAAGCCTAAAAGGGGTTTGTCTAGTTAACTTCTTGCATGGCATTCGATAAGCCCATAGTATTGCAAGTATGCATAAGTCCCAATCACTTCGCTGATCATTGAAAACCTTGGTCGGCATGTTTTCGAGCACTTTGTTGAATGATTCCACCGTTGTGTTAGCCTACGGGTGCTAAGGTGTGCTCCTTTGGTGGTATACCTGAAATTCCTCCATTAGCGCACTAATCGTCTCATTTAGAAAGTGTGTACCGCGATCACTCATCAAGATATTTGGACAGTCAAATCGCAGCAATACATGCTCAAAGAGGAACTTCGTAATAGTCACACCTGTGCAGTCCTTCACAAGTTGTGCCTCTGCCCAACGAGTCAAATACTCTATCGCAGTGATAATGTACCTCGCCGCTATCTATCCTTGGGGCTGAATGGGTCCCACAAAATATATTGCCCATTTCTCAGAGGGTTGCAACGTCATTTGTGGATTCAAAGGCATATCATCCCTCCACAATGGCCTGCTAGTTCTTTGACACACATCACGCATCTTGCAATACGCTTTTGAGTCCTGATGGAGGGTTGGCCACCATAACCCTATTTGTAGAATCTTCTGTGTGGTCTCTCTCCCTGCATAATGTCCTCCCGCGGTGCCCCCATGAGCATCTGCAAGGATTCCGATTCTTTCAAACTCAGGGACATATCATCGCAATATCTCATCAAACCCCATTTTATACAGATGCCCAGTAATGACCGAAAAATCTATTGTATGCACTACTAATTCCTTATTATGTTGGACGGTGTATCCCTTTAGAGTAGTCCTTGTCATTAGGAAGTGTATTATATCCTCAAAATGATCATCCACGACACGCACTGCAAATAGCTGCGCGTCAGGCAATCCTTCTTCCAAATTAGTGGGCTCTTGCCCTATTTCAACGTGCGATAGATGGTCTGGTCCCGCGTTTAGTCATCCAGGCTTCACAATAACCTCAAAATCATATTCTTGGAACAATAAGAGCCACCTACAGATTCTCCCCCCCAACACAGGCTTATTGATCAGGTACTTCAGCACGAAATGATATGTGTACATCAAAATGACCTCCCAACAAGTAGCGTCTAACCTTGTGGAGTGCATATACCATAGCTAACCCTTCGCGCTTGGTAGTGTAATAGTTCTTCTCTGCCTTAGACAACCTTTTTCTTGCAAATTTGATAGGATGGTCCAAGTATTCTCCACCAGCCTGTGTCAGTACTGCTCACAATGTTATACATGATGCGTCAACATGTACATGAAACTCCTTCCAGTCCAGGAAGACTAGGATCGACGTAGTGACCATATTTTCTTTTAATATATTCAGGCTCTTCTTACAATCTTCGTTCCAGCAGAACATGACATCCTTCTTCAACAATTTCTCCATAGGTGCGGTGATCTGGGCATAGCCTCTGATAAACTTCATGTAATATCTCGTATGTCCCAGGGTAGCGCAGTTGTTTCACACTCCTCAGCACTTCCAAGTTCAGTATCACCGTGATCTTCACGGGATCTACCATCAGTCCCTATCTACAAACCACATGACCTAGTAGGGTCCCAAAAGGAACACAAAACAAGCACTTCTTCAGATTAATCGTGATCTGATATCTTAGACAGTATCCAGCATTAGGTGTGGCCTTGCTACATGGTGTTTCAACAACCCGAACATAGTCCAATCATCAAAGTAGATGTCCAAGAACTTATGAATAAACTCTTTGAACGCAGCAACGACAATGCGCGAGAATATCGCAGGCACATTCTTCAATCCAAATGGCATTACAGTGTACTGAAAACAACCCCACTCAGTCGTGAAGGTTGTCTTGCTCCTATCCTCCAGTGCAATTTTGATTTGGTGGTACCCCAAGAACCCATCAGTTAAGGAATATGCTTCCTGGCCACCTACATTGTCCAACACTTCATCAGTGAATGGAGTCGGGAAAGGATCATGTATGTAAGCGTCATTCAACTTTCTGAGATCCACGCATATCCTTATTTCATCCTTCTACTTCTTCTCTTGTACCACCATTGGGCTTATGCAATCAGATTCTTCCACAGGCTCAATGATTCCTACCGCAAGCATCTTGTATAGCTATAAGCAGACCTTCTCCTTATACTTCGGATTGAGACGGTAAGGTATTTGCTTAACCGACTTCGCGTCGAGTTTCAACGTTATCTTCATCATACCTAGGTCCCCGATTATCCCCTTTAGATCCATGAACTTGGTAGGGAATAAATTCTGGTATTCTCAGAGCAATTCAGTGACCTTATCCACCGTCTCATCGTCCCAGTAATCTCCAATCTTCATGAAATTGGGCTCTGCCTCCATACCAATGTTTACTTGTTTCATTTTCGACGGCGTGGTTATATCCAGATTCTCAAACTGTGGATCCTCAACTTCGCGATGACCTTCTATTTCAAGGATGTTAATCTTTCATGGATCCTCATCATCTTCTTCAGTAGTTACGCTATAACATTCTAATGCGTGACTCAACGGTATCCTACATATTGTTGCTTTCACCTCTTGTAGCGCCTCATCAATACTGTCAAACCTGTCTTCAAAACTAAATGTCATTATGAATCCTTCGTGCAGAATATCCCATTCACATGTCCCATGGCGGAGCTCTGTTTATACATACCAATTCATTGGGACAATATCCAATGTGTGACAGGACAAGTCCACCCATTCAGGTTGGGGCTTCTCCCCACAAACCTGGGCTCATTTGGCGAAGTGCGCACGCGGATCATCCTGCCCACCATACTTATCTGTCATTTGCATCTTTGACTTCCCAAAGCGAGTTCTCATCATTCTCCTACATTCACGCCAATCATTAAATCTTCCCTTGTGCATACCCCATCATCTTGTGGGTGTAGCACACAGTGCCTAGTCCAACACCTGGAAGCACTGCTTCTCTGGTACCTCCCTCTCAAATGCATCCAGAAAAATATACACATCATTCAAGCCATCATAGGTGGGTAGATTTCTTACCTCTGACGACACACAGCTCAGTGTAGTTAGCTCATGTAACTAATTCTGCCAGCGCTCTAGTTCTTCATCAGAGTTCAAGGTACATGAACTCTCGTGATCCCATGTAATCCTTCCATCTGTTGTTGGATTGACCCAATCTTGGTCTCGAGTTTTTATCTTATAGATATAGTCCATATCATCATCGCTCTCATAATCGCGAATTGGTTCAGTATAGCACGATCCCTCAACAGGATCTACGGGTACTATTACGTGGAGTGATTTCTTCTCAAATATCATCTTTCACTTCTTTAGGTTGATTACCCCATACATTTCAGTAGCCCAATCAATTCCAAGGAGTGCAGGATAGGTGTTTCTATCATCCACAATTTCTATTACTTTAAAATCAACCACCGTGCTCGCACCTTCAATATCCACAGTCACTCCCTGCAGCCGCCCCATGGGGATGATCTTCTGCTGATTCACCATCCTTAGTTGAATCGGAGACCATTGTAATGCAGGTCTTCCCATCTGTTCTCAAGTTTTTTTAGGTAGGACGTTCGCGTCTGACCCTGGGTCCAAGATAACCTAATCCATTTAATACTCTCCTATCTGTGCGGTCAATCTCATCTCCCATCCCGTCCTTATTTTATGCTTACCAAGCTTTCATACTACACGTGGCTCAACAGGAGTGTTTCCAACGCATCTATTTACGAGCTCCTGCAGCCCCTTCACAGCCTTGCTATCACGTAGTAGTTTCATGCAGGTCTCTGGGAAATTTGTAAGCATAGAAGGGTCCATCTCCTGATCAGGCTTATCCTTGCTTCCTGAGGTGGAGGCCTCAGCGAAGCTCTTCTTCGCTTCCATGAAGGTTTCACATGCGTTCTCCAAATCAAACTCATTTTCCTTTGCTTGAGCTTTTCCAACTCATGTACTGTCTTCTAGTTGTTCCCCTTGTCATCTCTTGTTCTGATTCTGCCTCAAAGCACTATATTCACATTCGGATCCTCTTTGCGCTGCTTAGACCTCATCATCTGCAGGTTCTGAGTAGGATGCGGTGGTAGCGCCCCTTTGTCACATATCCTTACTATCAGTGTCTGATAGTCTTCCATCTCATGATCAAACAGAGTGCAATACTTGCACGATGGATGTGTTGGGTTAGTACAATCACAATCATAGTGTCCTGGTCCTCCGCAATTGTAGCAGATAAATTGTCCTAGACCTCGGCCAGGTCCTCCTCCGCCCCGACCTCATCCGCACTCCTGAAATCCTGTCTTCGTCATCCCCGCGCTTTGGTTAGGGGGCCGCATTTCAACCTGAACCCTATAGGTGGGTGTTCTGTCCATCATCAACTCATAGCTTCTGTAATTGTGCTTAGCATGCCCTACCAATCTACATAAGTTTCCAAACAGCTGTTGCAGTGTCTGTACAAACTTTTGCAGCAAATGACAGTTATACGTGAGATGTTTTCCTACTACCTGACATATGGCACACCACAATGCAGGCCCTGCACTCAATCCTACTTGAGCTTCTGGCCTCAAAGGCATCAGTCCTCCTCCTATAAGGTAGTACGCAAAGACCAGACAATGGTCTTTGTCATGCCTCTGACTCTTTCATTTCAGACACCATACCTCTTCGTGCACCTCTAGTCGAACTGTCTTGTCCTGCTTCAAACTTTTCATCTCAAGGCAAAGATTTTTCAACTGCGCATGGATCTTTTGAACCCCAAGATTTGTATCCTGCATCGGTGTTTCATGCAGCCTCATTGCGATCTCCAAGGCCTCTGCCTGAGTTGTTATCTTCTACTACGACAGTGCAACCCTTAAGTCTGGCAGGAGCGAAGCCACAAACCACTCGCGATGTTGTATGTTTGTTAGGTTCATGTTAGCTTCGCGGACTGTACACTTCAACCTCTAATCAAGTTCCCAAGGTGTCTCACCTAGTTGTATCGCGATTTCTTTGAACCCCACAATAGACTGTGCTTCAGATTTAGGCCTACTAAATTCTCTATTCAATGTTGTCTGGATGTCTGCTACTCCAGCATTCGGGTTATCATTAGTGTATTTGATCTACCAGGTTAGTGTGTGATCCTGTAGAGCACTAACCAATGTTGCCTTCTTCATGTTGTCATCTGTAACACCCTAAGCTTCCCATACAGCTTTTACAACAAACCATAATTGGTTCAGGTCCTCATTCCCCAAGCCTTTGAACAAAGGTAGCTTCACTGATTTTTCCATACTGAACTGCGACGAAGGTAGAGGTGTTACAGGTGAAGTCGCAGGTGATGGTGGTGAAATTTGAGGTGGTATGGGCAGAGGTGGTATTCGTAGGAACCCTTTCCTTATTAACTGAATAGCACTTCGCAGAGAAACCTGCGTTATTCCCTCTTTGTCACCTCACGGAGGTGAAATCAATAGACTATATTCAGGACCCTTTTTTCCTTCGTTTCTGTAATTTTTTCCACTTCACATAGCCCCGAACATCAAGGTAGTTGCATAACCCGTTTTTCGCACAATAGCATTTTAATCCAGGTATTCAAAGATTTCACTTACTTACCTCGCTGTCCTTTGAAAAAGAGTTTCTCTGCCTCGTTGTAGTTGACCGAGGTGTCGACCGTAAATTCAATTACAAATCCTCCTATGATGTGATTGAGCCAATGATCAATAGTGCGGATGATCTTATCCTCTGATGCTTCCAACCTCCGCACTAGCTCTGAGGTCCACACAATAGGACCATCAAGTTTCCACCTTCCTTGGCTATCTGCTAGCTTCGTGATCCACTCGTATAGCTCAATCAGAAAGGAGTAGAAAAAGATCTCGTGGATCTCTATATACAGGTACCTATCCAGCCACTGTTCCTTTGTCAGTCGCGGGTTTCTATTCTCCTGCACCGCGAATCCATGGATCTTCCTATCCAACCAATCTGCAATCTCTTTCTTAGTCGGATTCCCGTGATACGACATCACACATCTCTTATGTAGATTCTGGTCCCAGCAACATAACCATTTGTTGGCTTGAGGGGGCCTGACCCAGGTTCAACGTTAATTAGCCAAACAAATTGATCCAGGTGGATGTTGGTGGCCACCCACCTATCCCATTTGGACCCCCACAACTGTCTCTTTCAGTTTTTCAGTTTCCTTAATTATAGCACAGTTTACTATTTTTAGCAGTTTTTTGGGTCCTAAACTTCCAGAGCCGTTTTGAGACCCTAAACAACGTTTTTTGGGAAATCCACCGCCAGCGATTTTTCCGATAAAAATCGTCTTTTCCGTCTTAGTCCTCGGAGAGATCTTTCCAATGGGCTATCATGCGCGTCAAACGGAGATAATACGACCAATTCGTGACCCCGGGAAGTTGGCTGTCCAACTCACCCCAAAACAGGGCCCACAATTTGGCGTTTCATCTTCTAGGGTTAGGTTTTGGAATGTGAAGGGTTTTCCATTGTTTCTCAATAATAAATAGGCCTTCGAGCCTCATTGTGAACACAGTTCGAAACAGTTCAGAGGCATGTAGCCGACACATCTCTTCTCAGAGATAAGCTACCATCGCCCTAGCTGGGTTATTTCTATTTATAAGCATATTTCAGTATTCTCCATTAATGAAATGAAATATTATTTCCGCTGCATCTTTGTTTTTATGGTTATCGCATCTCTGTATTTATGGTTACCTCTGTAATCTATTGCATTCCTGTTTAAATCCGGATCAGTGGTATCAGAGCGGTCTGCTTTTTCTCTGTTTTTCTTTGCATGTCCCCAACAAGGTTGGGATATAAGGAGTTAGGGCTTGAATTGGTCGAACCTTTGTAAGACCAGCCTCGCAAATCTCAATGACCTCCCATGGCGGATGAGAAGAAAGATGAGGGGGCAGGAGATCCTATCAGAATCTTGCTTGAAGAAGCCCTCGAGCGGCAAAGGAACGCGATGATGGATAGCTTTGTGCAGATCCTTCAACGGCTACCCAGAGGCGACGCGTCGGCTTCCAACAGCTACTCTGGAAATGCCACACCGTTTAAGGTACAAGTTAATTTTGAAATCCCCATATTCGAGGGTCAAATAGACGCAGATGCCGTAGATAAATGGTTAAATCTGCTAGATGGGTATTTTTCTGTTCATGAATTTTCAAGTCGGGAAAAGATTCTTTTCGCTCTTCTCAAAGCAGCCCCCCACGTCAAGGACTGGTGGGAAACATACTGCGAGCAGAAGGATGAAAGTACAGGCTCACTGTTTTCAGCTGCACCCACTTGGAATGACTTCCGGGATGCCATCAAGGAGCAGTACTACCCTGTCGGAAGCTATGAGGACAAATACATCAAATGGACCACACTGCGGCAGGGACGAGACCAAGATGTGCCAGAGTTCACAAATATTTTCCATACCCTTCGCACACAGTTGGGTATCAAATATTCTGAGCTGCATCTAGTGCTCAAATACCGTGGCTGCCTACACAGATACATCCAGGAAGAGATGGAGTTCTTGAACATCTCCTCACTCGGCACAGCATACCGATATGCTGTTAAAATCGAGCAAAAGTTCAAACAGAAGAAGCGAGACTTTGGATCTGCAAATCCGAAGCCCAAAGGACAAAGCCAAGGCAGGGTGACCCAAGGCAACTCATCGAAGCCGCAAGAAAAGAACACCACCACGAAGCCGAGGAAGGACACAGAAAAGTGGTGTGAGTTCCACAAGAGTCCCACTCATAACACAAGTGAGTGTCGGACCAAGCAGTAGCTAGTGGCCGAGTTGAAGGCTTCCGAATCAGATGCATGTTCTGACTCTGAGTCAGAACCTAACAAGGGGAATGAAAAAGGGAAGCAGATCATTGATGCGGATCCCAGCGCCACTGTTGCTACTGCCAAGATCCAGAAAAATGAGCCCGAAGATCCAGAGGAGGGGGGACGTCTTTTCCACTCACAGATGTGGGTGAAGGGTTCGCCGCTGCAATTCATTGTCGACAGTGGCAGCCAAAAGAACCTCATTTCAGCAGAGGTCGTGAAGCGGTTGGGCCTACCAACTGCACCACACCCACAGCCGTACAGTATCGGTTGGCTTCACGAAGGACGAGATCTCAAAGTTCGCCAGCAGTGCCGCCTTCCCTACAGCATCAAGCCCTTCACAGAAGAGGTAGTGTTACACTAAAAAATGTCACCATGACTACTTACAGTTAGTATGGCTCAAATCAACAGTCATACTACCCTCTTAGGCAAGTCTTATGCCTCTGCTATCCATCTCAAACTCAAAGAAGAGAGAAAGTCTTGTAAAAAATGTGTTTATCTCTGGGGTCGCAGGTTCTCTCTAGCCTTACCTGCGGGGACGCTCACAATGTTCACAAAAGCTGCGTCCTTGGGCGCTCTGTATGTTAAGGGACAGGTGCGTCCTTCTGTAAAAGGCAAAATGCGTGAGTTTTATCTTGAAAAAGTTACTTGTGGTTACTTCTAGAACATTCTAGAGGTCGGTTTGATGAAATGGATGCGCCTCCAGTTGGTTCATGTATCTCTATTAAGGGGGAACTTATCCCATCAATAAGGGAGCTATCCCACCCAAATAGGGGGATGATCCCATTGATAGTGGACCTGAATAACCTCTTTACAGCACTATAAATAAAGACATTGAGCCAGAGGGAGAGGAGGTTGGGAGCTATACATTTTCTTTGGGTAAATGCTGCAGGAATTAGGACTCCCATTTAGAAGCTTGTGAGGAGAGATTGTCTTTGCTTGATTCTACTTGGAAGTGGGTGAGCTTTGTCAAAGTAGAGGAAAACCCTTGATGGACCCTGGGAGGAACTTGCACAACACCAAGGCCAGGTTGTAAGAGTTTCTTTGTTTCGTTATTAATACAAACTGGTTTATTTTTCTCAATAGCTTGTGTTAATGAGTTATTTCATGTGTTCCTTGGTCTGCATGTTAAATATATGTTTTATTATATGAAATGCAAGTGCTTGGTAATTGTTTGATTGTTTGTGGTTGCAGGAATTGACTTGAAGGGGGAGCTCATCCGGATCGGCAAGGACGGACTACAACAACCGCGTTTTGGAATAAGGTAAGCCTAAACACTTGTAGTTTTCATGTTTTAAAAGGTATATTTAGAGAAAGATCACTCCATTTTGTCTTGTTTGTCGCTAGAGAGTTTAGACTCCTAGGGAGGTCAGTTGTGTCCGCACAAACGACTTTTTCCGCCACGACAAATTGGCGACTCCACTGGGGAATCCATTAATGTGAAAGTCTTTTCCTTTGTGTGAACTTTGCTCTGAGAAAATCATTTTTATTTTCTGGTTTTTGACTGTGAGAATTAGTATTTGGGTGGCTTAGCTTTAGATTTAGTTAGATTTGGTTTTTCTTAACTTTTCCAGAAGGACGCACCCTCTGAGTACTGCACAGTGCGTCTTTGGACGCGCTGTTGCCGTTTGCACAGAGCGGGCCCGCGCCTGTTCTAACGGGTTGCCTGCGTCTTCCTGTAAAAATTTAGGAAAACTCCATTTTTGCTTTAATTGCTTTTAGATTTTGGTTTTTCTTAGTGTTTTCTGCCCAGATCCTTTAGTACCCTGTCAAAAATTTTCACCTGAACTTGTTTCATTAGCATTCCTGCTTTTAGCTTTCATCAATTGGGTGTTTTGAGTCTCTTTTTTGAGAAATTCTTAATTTGATTTCCTTTGGTCATTACTTGGAGGTTTCTCTCAGTCTTTTCACAATTTTGCATTATTTTGCTTTTGTTTTTGCAAAAAAAATTTCCCCCTCATTCGCCGGGGGGGGCTAAATTGTGTATGAGTGTTAATCGCCTTTGAGTGTTTTTATGTTTTGATCTTTGGAACTCTCACCCAATTTTCTCGACTTGCACTTGATTGGTTCTTAGATTACATTAGAATCATCTTGTGTTTGAGAATTCTCTTGCATAGATCACATTTGCATAATTAGAGTTCTCAGTTTCAGAATATGAATGAAAAATGTGCATAGATTACATTTGCATACTTTTCATGTGAATTGTGCATAGATTACAATTGCATAGTTTACATTCTGAAAAATCAATCGTAGATTTAGATCAGCTTTCTTTGATTTGAATTTACACAAAAATAAAAATAAAAATTGGTTTGGAATTGATTTGCATTAGTTTTTCTTGATGAAATTAGTGCATTAGAGAATTTGTTAAATTTTCTCTTAATGATCAATTTTTTGCATTATTGGAAGTGAATGGAAACTCTCTCCTTACTCTAGTTAGGATTCATCGAATTGGAAGGATTGCATTATCATATTTGATTGCATTCAGTTGAGTCAGGTCATAACACCATTGGTTTCATCTCCATTTACCCATTTGAGTAATAACAGCCTTAATAACACAGCGCTTAATTAAAATTCATCTAGTAATTTTTACATTTCTAGGGCTCTGAAACACCAACATAGCTTAGGCTAGGGTCTTGGAGTAGGTGAGTACTTAACTCTCCAAGACTACAAAACCAAACAGATAGTTTATCTTGAGTAGAATAAATCCAATTGTTTCAATTGCACTCTGGGAAAACTCCTCTTAAAGGAGAAGCACGAGCTCGTGTCCGAACCAGTGAGGGGATCATTCCCCCCTCGTTGGGAACGACGCCAGACAGTACGTATTACAAACGGTAAACCTCGGATTAACCATTGTCGAGGAGCCAGGGGTCACTTATCGGTAAACCTTGGATTGTTGTCAAGGAGCCGGTAAGGGGATTGAGCTTGCTACTCTGCCCTTGCGTGCTGTCGGAGTTTAGACTGTTCCCCCAGGTGTATTTGTTACTGTTGGTGACCTTAGTGACCATAATCTTTAGGGTTCTACCGAGGTGACGGTGGAGGGAAGGTCCCACTGTACCTGGAGCAGACGTCGGTTATACTCACTTGGATTTTCCGGGGGGTTCACTTCACTTCGAGACGGTTAAAGTGGAGGAGCTTGGTCCGGTCTATTCATTAAGCAGGTTGCCGGGGTAACTGTTCCACCCACCACTTCTGTACTGAATTCGGCGAGGTTGGGCTTCATCACCAACTAGTGTTTTCGGTCCGGAGAGCTTACTGTTTGTGTGTGGTTTGACTCCTAGATTTGATAGCGCGTGTTAATTTGTTTGTTTTTACTTTTAGAGACCATAGGTGTGAATTGTGAATTTTAGTTGTTAAGTGTGAATTGTGAATTGTTAATTTTAGTTTTAAATTGTTAATAAAATTCACTGAAGTTGAATATAATGGCAAATGTTCCGGACTTTATCAACCTAGGAACCCCTCCTAATGAGAATCCTAGTACTTTTCCTTACTTTGGAAATGTTGGTCCTCCTTATATGGCTACTTTGTCATTACCTGGATTTACAATAGGTTTACCGATATGGTTATTTTCAACTTCGTTGGCCCAAAATACTCCAATTGTTCCATCTCAACCGGATGCTTCACCTCAACAGAGTTCACCATCTCAACATCACCAACCTTCTGTTGACCCTTTACCTTCTTCGCCTAATTTTTCTTCCTCCATTTCTTCCTCTTCGCCTGGTAAAAGCCTTGATGCTAGTAACCAGGAGTCTAAGAAGAAGAAGAAAGGGAAGAAGAAGAAGAAGAAGAAGAAGCAAGCTAAGAAAGAAGTCAACCAACCAACCACGGCTGTAAGTGTTAGTTGTGTTGAGGAAAATTCCGACATGCATCGTAAACCCAAATACCCTTGCAGGCTTTGTAAGGGTGACCACTTCCTTGTCAATTGTCCTGGCATTCCAAAGGTCTTGGAAGTATGGTCAGAAAAATCTCATCAACTTTCCGTTGATCCATCAACCAGTGATAGTCAGGTTCCTGGGAAAAAGGGTAAAGTTAGGTTTCCTTGTAAGTTATGCAAAGGGAGTCATCAAACTCACATTTGCCCTCACATGGATGAAGCCTCAACATTGTTGGAAAACCTTACTGTTCCACAGCAAGAATTTCCAACTGGTTACCGTAAACTTTCTCTCAACCTACCGTCAACTGACGGAGTGATTGATCTAAATTCAAGTACAGTCGATCACACTCTCCCATTGGAGAGTGAAACTCATGTCACTCAGGTTGATGATCAATTAGTTGATCAAGTGGTCGATTCAATTTCACATTCGGTCGCTCACACTTTCCCTTTGGAGAGTGAACTTCATACCGCTCAAGTTCTTCTTGTTACATCAGATTCTTCTATGCAGGGGGGCATTTCACCTGTTTCTACAGAACCCCCTCCAAGCACTGAGGTCTTTTCCTTTGATTGGAATAGACTAACAGAACCTCGTCTTCCTTCCTCCATCCCTTTCCAAATCATTGTCAAGGCTGGTGGTAGGGACATACATCGTACTCAGGTAGATGAAGGTGCTTCTGTTAGTATTTTATCCTCAGCTGTTTGGAAAGCTTTGGGTTCCCCTCAGCTTGCGCCTATTACGCAGAATCTGAAAGCTTTTAACAGAACAATTAGTGAACCTTTAGGGATCCTTCCTAAGTTTTCTATTACCTTGGAAGGTAAAACTGTCTGTATTGATCTTATGGTAGTTCGAGGTCCCTTGGATTTCAATTTACTCCTTGGGCGAGACTATGTTTATGCAATGAAAGTTGTCGTATCGACACTCTTTCGCGTGATGTCTTTCCCTCACAATGGCAGTATTGTGACTGTAGACCAGCTTTCGTTCCCTAGTCTTGTCTCACCTACCAATAATATGACACCCCTAAATGTTCCTGATTCTAAAGTGGTATCTACCCTGCCACGGGTTAATTATGTGGCAACCGGTCCCATGATTTCAGTTACCGATGTAAGTGAGCCTCTCACTGTTTGCTCATCTTCCTTTGATTTAGCTCCGGTAATTGACATGGAAAACTCTATGGGATTACTTGAACACGATGTTCTTATCCCTTTTGAGTCCCTTGACATGTGTTCCTTCCCAAGAAGTATTCTTCCTTCGGATGAAGACCTCTTGGAAGCCATGATCAAGGTGTGTCCATTGACATGTCTTTCCTCCAGTTGGAAGCCATGATCAATGTTGCGAGGATAGTTTTTTCCTGTATCAACCTCGTTAAAAAATGAAATAGGCTGCAACGAGGAAAGTTCCTTTTACTGTGTCAACCTCGTTAAAAAATGAATCAGTGGGTGTGAGGAAAGTTCCTTTTACTGTGTCAACCTCGTTAAAAAATGAATCAGTGTACGAGGATAGTTTTTTTCCTGTCTCAACCTCGTTAAAAAATGAAACAGGCTAGCATGAGGATAGTTCTTTTACTGAGTCAGCCTCATTAAAAAATGAATCAGCTAGATTTTAGGATATGTAAGTAGATTGTAGAAAGTAGGATTTTGAGGACAGTTCCTGTTACTGAGTCAACCTCGCTAAAAAATGAATCAGGGTTATGAGGACAGTTCCTGTTACTGAGTCAACCTCGTTAAAAAATGAATCAGGTATGAGGATAGTTCTTTTCTTGTGTCAACCTCCTTAAAAATGAAACAACTCCCTTTTCAAGTTAAATATTGAAAGTAAACCTTCATTTCATCCAGCCGGTTGAATGCAATGAAGCCTGGGGGGCATGTACCTCGCTTTGCATCATTATGCTGGGGGCATGCGAAATTTTTGAGCATAGTTCCTTGTCTTGTGTCAAGCTCATTAAAAAATGAAACAAGGGTAGGTTAAGTAGGTAGATTGTAGAGAGTAGTCATGAGCATAGTTCCTTGTCTTGTGTCAAGCTCATTAAAAAATGAATCAAGGATTTTAGAGCATAGTTCCTTGTCTTGTGTCAAGCTCGTTAAAAAATGAATCAAGGTTTTTAGAGTAAAGTTTTTGTTAGGTAGATTGTAGAGAGTAGTTATGAGCATAGTTCCTTGTCTTGTGTCAAGCTCACTAAAAAATGAAACAACTCCCACAATTCTTTCCAAGATCTTGAAAGTAAAGCTTCATTCCATCCACTTCATTGAATGCAATGAAGCTTGGGGGGCATGTACCTTGGTTTGCATCTTTATGCTGGGGGCATGTGAACTTATAACAAGCATAGTTTTTCGTTTCAAGCTTGCATAAACATGAAACTGAATCCGAGAATAGTTCTTTTCCTGTGTCAAGCTCGTTAAAAAATGAAACAAATCCTCCTCTACTTGAGTCGAGAGATTGATGAGATCTTATAAATGTTAAGTTTTTAGGTTAGTTATTTCAGTTTTTTGCATAATTTTCTTATAGTTTTAGGTCGAGGTTTTCAAATGATCTCGTTCATGAACCTTCATTCCATCCAGCTTGGACTTAGTTGAATGAAATGAATCTAGGGGGGCATGCGCTCTAGCAGTTATGCTTAGGGGGCATCAAGCACAGTTTTCCCTCTGTTTCAAGCTTGTGTAAAAATGAAACTACTCTGAAGCATAGTTTTTCTCTATTTCAAGCTTCTGTAAAAATGAAACCTATCTCGAGTCAATTTCAGTTATTTTCAAGACTCGTTAAACTCATGAAAATCTCGAGATTATTTTGCTATCTTTCATTCTCGTAAAATAAATGAAAATGCCGAGTTCTTTCCGTCTTTTCCTGCTCGTAAATTAAATTGAAAGTCGGCCATATGAGTATATTTTTATCATTTTTTCGAACTCATTAAAACTTACGAAAAAATGAAAACCATGAGTACATTTTTATCTCTTTTTCGAACTCGTTAAAACTTACGAAAAAGTGAAACCTTGGAGTTCTCTTTTAAGCCCTTTTCAGACTCTTAAAACATGAAAAGATTGCCGAGCGTTTCTTTTACACTCGTTAAAACGGAATTAAAAGACGGTCCCCTTTTAGCTCTTTTCTAACCGCAAAATCAGGAAAAGATTGCCGGGTTTTTGTCGTTTCAAACTCGATAAGGAAATAAAACGACGTGTCCTTGATCGCTTTTTACTTTTCAGGTCAGTGACACTAATTATGAAAGTACTCCTTGGTCGCAAGATCAAGCGGTTCCCCCAGGTATTATTTTATACTTTTTCGGGCTTGAGGGACACAAATCTACGAAAAAGTTCAACTTGGAGTCTTCTTAAGTTTTTCAGACTCTCTAAAATTGAAAAACACCGAGTTTCTCCTATACTGGGCTCGTTAAACATTTCACAGTAAAGGACCTGTTCAATTACAAACAGGAACGAACCACTCCTTCCTAGGGTTCGAATCTAAACTAGGTTGGACTCATCCGAAGGATGAGCTTATAATCAAGCATATGTTATCCTCCTCAAGCTTGTTAAAAATAAAGAGGTACTTGCCAGAAATGGTGGGGGAAAAGAGAGAAGAATGAACCTGTTTGTTACCTTTTGTCTCAAAAGAAACTTTATTACCACTCTTGAACACGACACTTTTTCATTCACCTGGGTTGGGAAATCTTTTACCTCACAGTTGATCAAACCACTTTGAAAGTCTTTAACCGGGTTCCGGGGATTAACTTTGAGTTATTCGTCACCAAGCCATCGGTCGTGTCGTTATGTGTTCAAGAGGTCTGCAAGCAAAAACTTTCATCTGCAAAATACTTGTCATCCATTTGACCATCCCTGAGTCAGTCCTTACAGCAACATTTCTTCAACTTGAACAATGATTTCGTGGTGCGGGCTTGCCTGCAACGGGTCGCTTTCTATCGACGTCGACACATTATCTAGAAAGATGACTTAGGAATCGACAGTACCTTGAAATCTGCATGCATCAATGGCAAGTTTCTCGCCTTTGACGTCAGTTTACATCATTGACTTTCGATCAAAGGATTTCGTGAAGTGTTCGACATCAAAACATCTATTCACATTTCACGGGTTGTGCTTGGTACTTTGAGAACCATTGACATTACTGGTGGTCTCTCTCACGCTTGTTAACAGTTTACATCATCGACTGGTAATCAAGTGGTTTCTAACATGTTCGACATCAAATCATTTAATCACATGGCTAGAATCGTACCAATTCGGGAAGTAGAAGTGAAGACCCTGGATCTAGTTTCTACCATCCAGGCTGCGAGGAGTTTTGTATTCATTATCTATGTAGACTAATCATAAACAGATGGCTGCGTCCATACTGTGTCTACAAAAGTCTATAAAAAATGATGTACTGCAAGATCATTCCTGTATCAGAATAGTTAGTCCATTAGTTAAACTTTTGAATCTGAGTATGGGAATGCCTACCTCAGTGATGATATAATCTTATACATGTATTTTGTGTTGAAAATTGCAGGTTCCAACCAGGTAACCATAAAAAAAAAATCCTTGAAATGATAAAGCGCTTCACCCTTCCTAGAATTACAAAACCCTAATCTATTCCAGGCTTCGCACTTTAGGGGGCAATCTGTTACACTAAAAAATGTCACCATGACTACTTACAGTTAGTATGGCTCAAATCAACAGTCATACTACCCTCTTAGGCAAGTCTTATGCCTCTGCTATCCATCTCAAACTCAAAGAAGAGAGAAAGTCTTGTAAAAAATGTGTTTATCTCTGGGGTCGCAGGTTCTCTCTAGCCTTACCTGCGGGGACGCTCACAATGTTCACAAAAGCTGCGTCCTTGGGCGCTCTGTATGTTAAGGGACAGGTGCGTCCTTCTGTAAAAGGAAAAATGCGCGAGTTTTATCTTGAAAAAGTTACTTGTGGTTACTTCTAGAACATTCTAGAGGTCGGTTTGATGAAATGGATGCGCCTCCAGTTGGTTCATGTATCTATATTAAGGGGGAACTTATCCCATCAATAAGGGAGCTATCCCACCCAAAGAGGGGGATGATCCCATTGATAGTGGACCTGAATAACCTCTTTACAGCACTATAAATAAAGACATTGAGCCAGAGGGAGAGGAGGTTGGGAGCTATACATTTTCTTTGGGTAAATGCTGCAGGAATTAGGACTCCCATTTAGAAGCTTGTGAGGAGAGATTGTCTTTGCTTGATTCTACTTGGAAGTGGGTGAGCTTTGTCAAAGTAGAGGAAAACCCTTGATGGACCCTGGGAGGAACTTGCACAACACCAAGGCCAGGTTGTAAGAGTTTCTTTGTTTCGTTATTAATACAAACTGGTTTATTTTTCTCAATAGCTTGTGTTAATGAGTTATTTCATGTGTTCCTTGGTCTGCATGTTAAATATATGTTTTATTATATGAAATGCAAGTGCTTGGTAATTGTTTGATTGTTTGTGGTTGCAGGAATTGACTTGAAGGAGGAGCTCATCCGGATCGGCAAGGACGGACTACAACAACCGCGTTTTGGAATAAGGTAAGCCTAAACACTTGTAGTTTTCATGTTTTAAAAGGTATATTTAGAGAAAGATCACTCCATTTTGTCTTGTTTGTCGCTAGAGAGTTTAGACTCCTAGGGAGGTCAGTTGTGTCCGCACAAACGACTTTTTCCGCCACGACAGGTAGTGTGTGATGTTACACCTCTGGATGTTTGCGATGTACTATTAGGCCAGCCATACTTGTGGAGGCGACATGCTGTGTATGAGTCAAGGCCTCGCGCTGTCATTATTTCTTTGGATAATTCATTATACAGGATACCGGAGGTAGCCCCACCTACTACCACCTCTTTGATCACTGCCAAGAAAGGAAGCAAGCTCATCTCCCAGACTAGGAAATTCATTTTTTGTCTGGTTCGCTCCCAAAGTAAGGGGAAGATCGTTGCTACATCCATGACCCCCGCAAAGGGTTCCTCCACACAGCAGCAGCAGCAAAGGGATACGGTCATGACAGAACACAGGAACAGCTTCTCCTCACCCACAGGGGTACCACACAAGTTTCAGGTGGGCAACAAAGTTTGGTTACATCTGCAGAAAGAACGCCTTACCAGAACCCATCAGAAACTCAGACCACTCCGACATGGTTCTTACACCAGTAACAAGGCAACGGGCAACAATGCTTTGAAGCACAACATTCCTCCATTCCTTCGCTTGCACCGAGTATTCAATGTGGATCGTCACCGACCATGCTCCCCACCATTTCTAGACACATCAGAGATTGCAGAACAGCTCACCAGAGACCCAGCTCAGCAGAAGCTTCCTCATCTCACGGAGGAACTCAACGCAATGGGGACCATTGCTCTCTAAGGGGGGAGGAATAATCCAAGTGGATGTTGGTGGCCACCCACCTATCCCATTTGGACCCCCACAACTGTCTCTTTCAGTTTTTCAGTTTCCTTAATTATAGCACAGTTTACTATTTTTAGCAGTTTTTTGGGTCCTAAACTTCCGGAGCCGTTTTGAGGCCCTAAACGACGTTTTTTGGGAAATCCACCGCCAGCGATTTTTCTGATAAAATTGTCTTTTCCGTCTTAGTCCTCGGAGAGATCTTTCCAACAGGCTATCATGCGCGTCAAACGGAGATAATACAACCAATTCGCGACCTCGGGAAGTTGGCTGTCCAACTCACCCCAAAACGGGGCCCACAATTTGGCGTTTCATCTTCTAGGGTTAGGTTTTGGAATGTGAAGGGTTTTCCATTGTTTATCAATAATAAATAGGCCTTCGAGCCTCATTGTAAACACAGTTCAGAGGCATGTAGCCGACACATCTCTTCTCAGAGATAAGCTACCATCGCCCTAGCTGGGTTATTTCTATTTATAAGCATATTTCAGTATTCTCCATTAATGAAATGAAATATTATTTCCGTTGCATCTCTGTTTTTATGGTTATCGCATCTTTGTATTTATGGTTACCTCTGTAATCTATTGCGTTCCTGTTTAAATCCTGATCACAAATCCCTACACCACTGGCCCTTTCGGCATCAGCCCGTGAAGCATGGACCAAAGTCTCACCCAAAGCAGTATGGGGGGATGTTGGAACCAAGTTTCCGCACCCTGAGATGGTCGTGATGACATTTTATTCATTTTATTCTTGCCTTCGCATAGGTTACTTCACTTTAGGGCTTGCCAGACGATCCCTCTATTTTTTCCTTCAATAACTCCACGAAAGGGTACGGCTGACCTTCGCGCAGCTCTGTCCTTCAATTCAGACGCTTTCGCGCTACTAAGGCATCATATTGCTCAGATTGTCAAGTTATCTTGAGAGTCTTACTTATCTTATTAGATACTCATAGTTAGCACCGCATAAACAGATATTCTTATATGTGTTCAGTTATCCAACATAATTATACACATTCGTGCACCATATAAGCATTATAAAGGAAATTCATACATAAAATGAAAACATGCATTAATCGGAACAAAGACACAAAATTCATAGAATACTTCTCTTTATTAATCTCTTCTAAGTGATTACATACTCTATCCACCCTGCGCACACAGCTGAAGGGATTTTTGAACTCAATTGCGGACTTCCACCCTAGTCCTCTGCGCACTCAACTACAGAACCTCTACCTACGTTATGACCCGAAACTTAGACTTCTTACTTCAGAGCTATCACTCTCTTATCTTGTGTCCATTCATTGATTCTCTAACTACTTATATCTTAGCTCTTTTTATACAATCCCATGATCCGCAGACCATGGGGAGATCTCTTACAGCCGACTTTACTTTACAAAACTAAGGGCAGTCAACGCTTTATGAATTATGACACCTACATGCTTTGCAACCACAAAATGTGGAGTCTTTACAAGTTTATTAGAAAATTTGACTCAAACATGGGCTTTTAGCCCCAAAACTACCCTTTGGGGGATCTCGTTCCCAACAGTGCTCGAATAAGGGATTCAAGCATCTTGACCCAATTGGCATGAGATCCTCCAAAGGATGATGAGGAGATGTAGGGGCATATGTGACCCCTAGTGTTGTAAGGATAAATGAACCATGCTATGGGCATACCAGATGTATTTAGAGTAGTGGACTCCCAACACATTTTGATGATGTGGTTCACCATTTGTTTATGGTTGTCTTCTTATGGGAAGAATCGAAATATACAGTTAGAGAAACAAAATGTTGGATTACCAATCTCGTTTGGTACTACATATATGAATCAAATGGACTGAATGTATGGGTTCATATACGTGGTGTCACTATATCAAAGAGTGGCTTCAGAGATAATGAATTGGTGCTCACCCAGAAAACATGGTGGTTGAACAATAACAATGTCTAAGGGACTGGGTTGTTGAGGTAACATGGAGGGATGAGTAAGTGGATCATCCCAAGAGTGATCTGAAGTGATATGAGACTCTGGAGGTTCTTCTAATTGGGTAAGAATAATGGAACTAGAGTCGACACTACCAAATGCACTAGGAGGGTTGGGGAGAATTGCTTCTCCTGGACTCTCAAAAGTGGTTTTCCCCTTACCCAAACATTGGGTGGCAATGTAATGGCCACAAGGTGGATGTGGTTCGAATTCATGGGTTGCTAAACCAATCGACCTCACTATGAATGAAGTCTTTGGACTCCACATCATATTGTTCATGGGTCTGCTATGGAAGGAAATACACACGATGGTGCCTATCATCCCAATGGTAACCAAGGGTGCTCATGGCTTCCATAATGTCCTCATCATAGTGGGAGATGGGCGGACTGGAGGAAGAAAGACCTTATGATGAGGAAGATCTACTTGAAGCATCTTCATGAGAAGATAGGTTGGCATACGCATCATCAAGGCTGGAAGACATATGACTAGTAGATGGAGTATCTACCGTTGTGTTTGTTGAAGAAGGTTTAACAGAATCACGAGAGGAGACATCAAGGGAGTTCCCAGGGAGTGATCTCATTAATGATGATATGTAGAGGATGGGAGCAGAATTGTCTATCATCTCGCCATCAGGATCACAATGGGTGGTTGTGATACCTCTGTTCTGGAGTAGGGGTGGGACCAGACTCCACAGGTAAAGGATAAGTGGAATCATTACGAGTGGCCTCTATTTCGCGAAGTACTTGATGTGTATTACAAAAATCTTCAAGAAAGGGATAGTGATGGGAATAATGGTTGTAGTTATCGCACAAAGCGCAAGGGTGGTTTGTGCATAACGAGAGGATTCTCTTAGCCGATTAAGGTAAGGTTACTTGGACCTCGAGGATGTTAGGATCAGGAAAGGTATCAGTGACAACCTCTTTAATGTGAGGGAGTTCACGAAAATTATTGGTGGCATGATTGACAACATCAAACAAAGTGCAAGGAGGAAGAGGCTTTGGGGTCTTAGGGGCACCTGGAGTTTCTGGGGGAGCCTTGCCTTGAGATCCCTTATTTTAGGATTTTCCCCCATCGCCAGATATTTTCACAGTAGGAGTAGGCTCTTGCTGAGGTTTCTATGGAACTGAAGCAAAGGCAGGGGTAGGAATGACCAGTTGGATCTGGGTTGAAGCGGTGTAAGGTTTCAACTGATGAGGTGGAGTGTTTGCAGGGGGATCAATGTACCAGAATCAGATCCCTAGGATTATATTAGGTAGACTCAATGTATCCATGAAAGGTATAGAATAAACTCGGGAGCTGGAAACAAGAACAATATCTAACCAAAAGGGTAATGACCTAGAGGAACATTTCCCACATGGTTAAGGGTTGGGAGAATGGAACCGAGCGGAAAATGATTAGGAGAGACATCAGAAAAAGTAGGTGGTATTTGAGGAGTTGTATTGTTAGGCATGGTTGAGTCAGGCATAGCAGGTTGGGAAGGTGCAGATTGTTGGGAAGGTAGGGTAGCCCGTTTGTGCTTAGCCTGAGATGCTTGGAGTATGCAAACACTCGATGAGCTAGGCTCATAAGGAGTAGGTGGGGGGCCATAGTAAGAACCAAGTAAAGAGGAATCTTTATAGACTCCTAGAGAAATAGACAATATGGTCTTATTATCAGCCATGGAAGAAATGTCAGTCTAAGGCAAAGTCTGGGCTTTTGTATCATAATACGTCAATTGATCGATGGTGACGATCTTTCCATTATGGGGAAATAACATCTTATGGTGAACCACAGATGCGAAAATTGACATGGTGTAAGTATAACTATAACCCAAAAGGATGTTATAGTCAAGGGGAGCATCAATGACTTTGATGTCTACACAGATAGTCTTGCTAGCAAATGTGACTGGGCAGTTGCAATATAGCCAAGGGGCTATGAGGGGTGATCATCCCATGCATTTAAAGTGATGGTGGACTGAGATAGGTTAGGGGAACCAAGTTGTTTCCAAACATGGGCAGACATCACACAGGTGCATGCGCCTTCGTCAATGATACAACACTAGATAGTGGCGTTTCGAATGGACACTGGAATTTGGAAAGAATTAGATGAAGGTAAAGGAGGGCTATCTGACTTATCAACATGGAAGACAATCATCTGATCATCTTAAGGATCTACGGTGCCTAGAGTAGAAAGGAGATCTTTTCTTTGTGATCAACACATATGGAGGACTTCCATCATTGACATGGTAGTAGGAGACTGCGACAAGTCATCTATTATGCTATATGTATGGGCAGCGTTGGAGGAAGCAACATTTTGACATAACGGACCTTTGGGGATCTTGTGTATGACCTCAACCTTAGGTTGAGGGATCTATAAGGTACCGTTGGGTGATTATATAGGCTTGGTAGACACTTTATATTGGGACTCAGTCGCAGACTTTGCAGGTGGCTTGTCATATTGACGCAATCAAATCTAGAGGTTAACTTGCTCGGTGCTTACCTCATCAAAATTCATCATGAGAATCTGATAATCATGATGATCAGATGGAGAATATGGTTGAGCAGCCTAACCTTGCGAAGATTGGGCAGCTATATACCCTTGGTGGGGAAAGGGTTGGTAAGCACAGTGGTTTGAGATGAAGCAGGAGGTGGAGGAGGAGCGGAGGGTTGTGATCTTCGAGAAGCTACTTGACCTTCCCGTGATTGGCACATCTAAGGTAACGGGGGACACTCATGAGTATAATGACCATATACTCAACAACAAGTGCAAGTTTTTTTCTTATGAATACTCTTTTTCTAGTTGGGTTGACCACCCTATTGCTGGTTTGACGGGCTAGGTGGAGGAACCTGAGGGTCATTGGGTGGAGCACCCTGGTTGCCTTGATTACCTTGTTGTTGATGGTTCATATTTCCCTTCCCCTTGTTCCTTTTCTTTGGATTCAGGGGATTGGGACCACTCTGCTGAGCATACACTTATCCTTGTGGAGGAGGTTCTTGTTGCGATGGAGGGGGAGTGGGCATGGGGAGCTAGGGCGCTAGTGTTGAAGGAGCTGGAGCACTAGGCCGTGCATATGGATAATATGGAGATGGGGAAACATTGGTTTAAGCAGGTGGTGCAACAAATGGCCCTGACATCGATTTATGCAAATGGGGATATGCATATGGTGTGGTGGGACTTGGATAAGGAGTACCTTGATAAGGATTGGGGGAGGGATAATTTTACATGGGATAGGTCCCTCCCTGAGGTTGACCATAACTCATCTGAGGAGGAGCATATGGTTGGGGGTGTGAAAGAGTTCCAACAAGGCCATGTGTGGCATGAGATGCCCTTGGTGCATTAATAGCACTAGTCCGAGGGAGATTGAGGATGATAGTGTAAACAGAACCTGACTTGGCATAAGTTAGGTCAAATTTGAGAGCTATCTAGAGAGATTCTTCCTTGGATTAAGGAAGGTGAGAATCAACATCTTTTGCAATGGGGGCCAACAACGATCTAAGAAACCAATCCTTATAGACTCGTTCCTCGAAATCAAGATCTCAAAAAACGCTCCTCCTTCTACGCCATTCCTGAACATGGTTAGAAAGGCAAGTGCTAGAAGTTTGATAGAATGAAGTCAAAAGTTTAGTACTGGTATCATAATGGAGAGATAACTGAAAATATGAAAGAAAACCTATAGCGAGAGTCAGTAAAGTGGAATGGGTTTCCCTGGGCTGGTCTACATACCACTTCGCAACAGCTCCAGTGAGCGTGCGTTGGAATAACCAAAGACGAATGGAGTCATCAGTAATATAATTGGATGAACACCACATATCAAAGGAGCGAACATGATCAATTGGGTCTTCTCCAAGATTACCCTCAAACTTTGGGATTTCTGAAGGGAATTTTGTAGGCATTGCTAGCCATGTGGGATCATAGAGAAGGGGATCATTGATAAGCTGGTTAAAATCAGGGACACTTAGACCAATGACAAAAGCAAGTAAAGGAGTTGGAGTGACCACATCAGTTGAGGTTCTGCTAGTGGGGATACATTGGTTGACACCTGGGTTACCTCCTGGGTTCCTATACCTACATTGGTGCCTGACATGATGGCGATATGGGGATGAGGGGGCATGGAATCAAAGGATGAATGGGATGAATACGCAAAATCAAAATTAGAACCAGAATGATGACTAGTTGGAGGACTGGGAGGAGGAACTCACCCCCGATGAGGAGGAGTGTCACACGGAATGAGTCGATCTTGCGGACAAGATAGACCTTCCTAGAATCTAACGATATCTAGTGACAAGCAAGCCAATCAAAAACTATCTTTCTCTAAATATGCATTTATAAGCAAAGGCAAACAAGTGTTTAGGCCTACCTTGGGTCCAATGCAAGTTTGTGGAAGCCTCGCTCCTTTGATCCAAATGAGCTCCCTTATTGCAAATCTGCAAACATAAACAAACAAACAAATTAAATAGCACCTGAAAAGCCAATATCATAAAGCATACTTAACATGATGATCAAGGAATTCATGAAACAAATTACATAAGACAATTTGTTGAGAAAAATGAATCTGATTGTATTAATTCAAATCAAAGAAGAACTTTACAACCTGTGCCTTGATGTTGTACAAGCTCCTCCTAGGGTCCAACAAGAAGTCTCCTCTACTTTGACAAGTTTCACTCTCTTCCCAATGAAGCCAAAAAGGTATGTGATCTCTCCTCTCAAGCTTAAATAGGAAGTCTCAATTCCACCAGCATTTACCCTAAAAAATGTTCAGCTTCTAACCTCTCTAGTAACCAGCCCAATTCCTTAATTTATAGTGCAATGGAGGGAAGTTACTAGGTCCTCCTTTAAAGGGATAAAGCCCTCCTTCAAAGGGATAGCTCCTCTCATCAAGGGATTAGCTCCTTTTTTGGGATGCATGAACCACCTAAGAGCGACCAATCCACGTCAAAATTCCTTCTAAAATCATCTAGAATTAACCCAAAGTGAGTTTTTAAGAATAAACTTGCACCTTTTTTACTTTCACAGGGGTCCGTACCCACTCCTTTAGGGACAGAGCCGACAGGTCCGCAGTTTTTGTGAACAGGGGGTGCGGGACCGCAGGCAACAGTGAGAGAAAGTGCGAAACCAGGGCTTTGTTGATTTTCAATGTCTTTCTCTCATCTTCAAAGCTTGACTCGAAGAGCTGAGGTCTGAGACTTGCTTAGGAGGACAGTACAAGTGATGATAGACCCATACTGACTGCAAATAATCATGGTGACGATATTTTTGTGTAACAGATTGCCCCCTAAAGTGCGAAGTCTGTAGTAGATGAGGATTTCATTTATCATTTAGGAAGAGTGAAGTACTTTATCATTTCGAGGATCATCTTGTGGAGAGCCCGGTCGGAACCTGTAAAAACATTCAATGAAAAATATATATATGGGATCATATCATCGCTTAGGTAGGCATTCCCATACTCAGATCAAAACTGACTAGAAAACTAACTACTGCTCTGATATAGGAATGATCTTGTAATACATCACAAGTATAGACACATGTAGACACAGTATGGATGCAGCCATCTGTTTATGAATAGTCCACAATATAATGAATACAAAATTCCTCGCAGCCTGGATTGCGGAAACTAGATCCAGGGTCTTCATTTCTACTTCCCGAAACAGTACGATTCTATCCATGTGAATGAATGTGTTGAAGTCGAACATGGTAGAAACCACTTGATTACCAGTCAATGATGTAAACTGTTAACAAGTGTGAGAGAAACCACCAGTGATGTCAATGGCTCTCAAAGTACCCAGTACAATCCATGAGATGTGAATAGATGTGTTGATGTCGAACATGTCACGAAATCCTTTGATCGAAGGTCAATGATGCAACTTGTCGTCAAAGGTGAGAAACCTGCCATTGAGGCATGCAGATCCCAAGGTACTGACGATTTCTAGATCATCTTTCTAGATAATGAGCTGAAGTCGATAGAAAGCGATCCGTCGCAGGCAAGCCCACAACACGAAATTATAGATCAAGTTGAAGAAATTTAGTTGCAAGGACTGACTCAGGGATGGTCAAGATGGATGACAGATATTTTGCAGATGAATGGCTTTATTGGCAGTGACCTCTTGAACACATAATGACACAGTAGATGGTTTGGTGATAATTGACCCAAACTTAATACTCAGAAACCGGCTGAAGACTTTCAAATGTGGTTTGATTAACTGTTAGGCAAAGGATTTCCCAACCCAGGTGAATAAAAGTGTCGTGTTCAAGAGTGGTTACAAAGTATGACAAACAGGCTCATTTTTCTCTCTTTTCCCCCACCATTTCTGGCAAGTACCTCTTTATTTTTGACAAGCTTGGGGAGGATAACATTTGCTTGATTATAAGCTCATCCTTCGGATGAGTCCAACTTAGTTTAAATTCGAACCCTAAGAAGGAGTGGTTCATTCCTGTTTGTAATTGAACAAGTCCTTTACTGTTAAATTTTAACGAGTCCAGTATAGGAGAAACTCGGCGTTTTTCAATTTTAGAGAGTCTAAAAAAACTTAAGAAGACTTCAGGGTTGACCTTTTTCGTAAATTTGTGTCTCCCAAGCCCGAAAAAGTATAAAATAATACTTGAGAGAACCGCTTGATCTTTACGACCGAGGATTACTTTTCGTAATTAGTGCCCCTGATCCGAAAAAGTAAAAAAGCGATCAACGACACGTCGTTTTATAACCAATATCGAATTTGAAACGATAAAAATCCGGCAATCTTTTCATGTTTTTACGGTCAGAAAAGAGCTGTAAGTGGACCGTATTTTTAGTTCCATTTTAATAAGTTTAAAAAGAAAAACTCGGTGATCTTTTCATGTTTTAAGAGTCAGAAAAGAGCTTAAAGGTGACTCTAAATGTTTTTTCCGTCGAAAATAATCGATTTCGCCTGAATAATCCGTTATCCTGAACAAAAATTGCAAACATTACTCATACCTGTTTGAGATGGATAAAAATGCTGCAAAAGTTACCTTTCTAAAGTGAAATAAACAAATTTACAATTCATTTATTCAAAAAACTTATAAAAAGGGCTTTCGTCAATTCATTTTTACCGTTTAAGATTTGGGTGAGAAAATGGTGCTTTTGATAAGAAACTTCCCGTGAAGATTGCGGAAAATCCATCCGTCGGAATCGAACGTAGTCTTCTCCAAGTAATCCACATCATCCTACTCTTCAATTGCAACCGTTTCAATTTGTGTTTTAGGGTTTTATTTCATTTTTTAGAGGGTTTTTAGGTTAGAAACCCGCGCGCGGGGCCCACAGGCATAACACTAGCAGCCCGCAGACCCCGACTTTTTCTCAATGGGGAAAAAGTCAGGGGTCCGCACCTTCCATGAAGGAAAGGTGCGGACCCACGCACTGTCTCTAATAGAGAGGGTGCGATCCCCGCAGCAAGGGTTTTTAACCCCAAAATTCTCAAAATTGACCCAAACAATTTAATTTCTTGCATTCTAATTTTCCTTTTTGTTGGATGTAGAGTGTACATCATGCTTGATTTGCGAGAACGGGAGCATGAGGACGTAGATCTTGCCGCGTTAAATCACCAACCTTCGATCGATGCATTGAAGGCGTGCGGCTTGTACAAATTCTGGGCCATACCTGGCACGAGGGCCCAGGTGGACTTCTTGCAGTGGCTGGTAGACAGGTGGAGCATACAGGACCAGTGCTTCTTCATTGGTGGCCACCAAATCGAAATTGAGTCGGCAGATATATAATTTTTGACTGGTTTGCCTAAGAGAGGCGAAGACTTGACTCTATTCGGGACTAGGCCAGGTGGCCAGTCTGTCGATAGCCTCCGGCTAGAGTTTTGCAACAACCAGGCTAGAGACAAAGGGATAGACATTAAAACCATATCCCGTCCTGAACTCATGGTGATCGCGTTTACTATTACCAGACTTTGTGGGAGTGCCGCACTACATATTGCCACCAGATCCTAGATGTGGATGGCAGTTGACTGCTTTCAAGGCACCATCTTCAACTAGTGCGATGCTGTGTTGGCTAATGTAAAAGGCCAACTGACCAGAGCCGAGAACGGACAACTGAAGACCTTTGGTTATGGGGCTTTGGTTGTGAGCTTTGGTCTGGAGAGGGTCCCAATGTTGGTCATGCAGCAACTTACTGTTGGAGTTGGGCTTCCTCGAGAGCCCAAAATGATGCGATGGGTTGCAGTTATGGCCCGTCATCCTGACGAGGGGATAGAGGTCGTTCGATTCAAACCTGAGTATTTCCATTGGTTGGAAAACCAGGTTTTTGTTATTCAGGACTTCCCTTACGCTGGGGTAGATTTTCGCGGTGACCCAGACATGGCTCTTCCACTAGGAGAGCAATGGGATGACTCAGGTAAAATCATTTTCAACATTTTCCTATTTGAACTTTTTTTTTGTTTTTATGTCGTCCCAAAACTGATAGTAAACGTTTCAATGTAGATGTGGGTCCACAGTGACCAGCCTCTCTCCGGCCTTACGAGAGGAAACAACCAGCTGCAGCGGTGCCAGCCCCACAGGACGAATCAGCAGAGACTTTGGCCGAGTTGGAGAGTCATCTAGAGCGCTTGACAGGGGACATTCCAGAGACCGGCATAGATGAAATTCCTCGTCGACTACAGCGCTATGTGATTGGGGTCCCAGGACCTTTTAGGAGGTTCCTTTGTAAGTTGGCCCGTACAGTGGTTTCTTATCGAGATCATCACCAGTGATAGGATGATCGCCTATTGTAGACACATATGACATTTTTGCTTTTTTTACTTATCATTTTTGCCGATCATAAGGTGTTTTTCAACCTTTGATCGAGGACGATGTATATTTTGACACACTCCTATATATATCACTATTACCGGCTTATCTTGTAAATCATGTTATGGAATGCTTTTAACTTTACATGTATGATTATTGCAAATGTCTACTTAACATTCGAGAAGCAATTGCATCTGCTAATGTATTTAAAGATCTTGGAATATGCTGATATTCAATATAATCAAATTCACGTTCCAAGAGACGCACTCTCAAAAATAATCTCAATAACACTGGATTTCTAATGGCATACACTCTATTAAGCTGTAATACAACAAGTTCAGAATCTAACCTCACTATCAAACTTCGAATCCCAAATGAAATAGATTCAGATAATAACTCAATCACTGCACTATACTCGGCAATGTTGTTCGTTGTTTGACCGAGGCTTACCCCATGCATAGATACCAACTCGTCAGAGGGCGAATAGATAATCCAAGTTGCGGAAGAAATGTTCCGTGTATTATGACAAGCACCATCAGCGAAACCAATGTATGTTTAGAGAGGCATCGACATCTGCAATATCAAGAGTAAAACCAAGATAAGCAGAAATAATGACGAAAAACACTCTCTAAGCTAAGCACACTTTTTAAACTAAAACACACCAGCTAGCAAGAAAACTATCCTAACTAAAAATCTCCATACCCATTCTTTAAGCATAATACCTCTTCAGGTAAAGACCATTTCTGGGTTTACCTAAAGAGTCCCCGTCAAAGTCTACCAATTCATAGGTCCCTTTTGCTAACTTTCGCTTGACAACATAGGGACCATGCCACATAGGAACGAATTTTCCAGTGCCTAATTTATCATTAGCTTGATCGTACAATAAGACTAGATCTCCTTCCGAAAAATTTCGAGGGGTCACATTTCGATCATACTGAGCTTTAATACGTTTTGCGTGAGTTTCGATCGCTAATGCAGCATCACGTCGATTCTCATCTAATTGAGCCAAGTATAACAAATGTTTTTCCTCTTCAGAAGTGGCTGGAAGTAACTCGATGGCCATTTGCAATGACGGGATTTCGCATTCAATGGGTAACACAGCTTCCAGACCATAAACTAGTTGGAAAGGAGTGAACCCTGTTGACTTTTTTACTGAGGTTCGATACGCCCAAAGCACTGAAAATAGCATGTTATGCCAATTCGACCGATGAATCCCAATGATTCGTCGGATCATGATGACTAAAACTTTGTTGATGGATTCTGTTAGTGTCAGTCTTTCCAGCCTTCCTCCAATGATCAAATATGCTCTTACAAAGTGACCTCAGAGTGTCAAGGTCAAATTTTGTCATTTCAAAGAGTTTTCAAGCAAAATTTGGTCACTAGGCATTAGGTCTAGGGTTTGCTTTAACTCTTTCTAAAGTTGTCCAAATTTCGGTCCATGTCACCATTCAGCTGATTTTATCATTATTCATAGGGTTTTCATTATCATGTCAGTGTCTAATGAGTCATTTTACATCTTGTTCATGCTTCAGTTGCACCTAGGCAAGGTCATTTCCTTCTCCTAGGGTTTTGAAAGCTAATTTCTCTTGAATGATCAAATCATTAGCAAAACTTGTATCCAGATGTTCATACACCTTCCCCTATCCTTCATGTACCTTATCAAACACTTTCCATCACTGAGATCCCCCAAAATCCTCATTTTTGCACAAACCCTAGTTTCTAGCTACAACCTGGCAATTTTCTAGGTTGGGCCTGTGTTTTTCCCTTTTGGACCCCTTCCCCTCACTCGATCTCCACAATTCCACTTTCTCCTGCTTCCTAACATCCCTCCCTACTTCCAAAAATTTCCCCAAGAATTTAGAAGCCTCTTATCCCCTTCATTTCGCTTCATTTCGACAAAATCCCTTGTTCCACACATCGGGATAAGTTTCACTCAAAAGATGTTTCAGAGCAATCAAAGATGAATTTTTGGAAACTGAGAGAGGTTTTTTTCCAAAACATGCCAAATACGAAAAACCTCCTTCACTTTTTTCACAGGTGTCATGGTTTGAGAGAAATTTCAAGAATACCGTTGCCTCAGGAGAATCAAAGACACCTCTGAAGTGACCTTGGGAAAATCAATTTTTCTCCTAGCTTGGTTGGCCAAATGATTTGATTGATGGGTAAAATGATAACTATACACAAAGAGATTTCCAATGAGTTACCATGAACTAAATTTTGGGTTGAGGAAGGCATTCAAAAGTTGACTGCAACGGCACTCTTCCTTGAGGCAGCCTCATTTGGCACTTTTTGACCATTCTTGGGAGATTTGATTTTTGATAGGGCAAATGAACTCCAAATTAAAAAATTCCAGTTGGGTTGGAAAGTAGACTCAAAGAACTTTCCAACGAGCTATCCTGCACCCGATTCCAACACCGGGAAGGCCTCCAAAAGCCTCCTGCAAAAGCGCGCGACCTGTTGGGTGCGCGCGACCTGTCAGGGGGGTCTTACCAGTTGAGAAAATACACTGGTGCGACCTGTTGGGCGCGCGCGACCTGTTGGGAATTCATTCACAAAAAATCACCTGTAAACTGCCAAACGACCCCAAAATTCTTCAAGGTTGCAGGTAGGCCTCTAATCATCAAGGTTTATTGCTTGCTAAAGCTTGCATGAGCATGAAAATGCGTTTTAATGCCATCAATTTGAAAGGAGAAGTTCATGTATATTTGCTTTAAAAAATGTCCAAAATACAATCGCCAGATCCAAGGAGGTTGAGCAAAGCACTAAAACAGAGAAAAAGGCCCGATCCACTCCAAATTTTGGCCAAAGCCTCTTTGACTGAGCATGATACTTTATTGGGGACTCCCAGCCCAAATTTCAAGAAATTTGGAGAAAATTTTGTCAATTGAGAATTTTTTTGGGCAAAAAACAGGTTTTCCTCCCCAACAGGTCGCGCGCCGCGCGCGACCTATTCGATGGGAAACTCCATTTTGGGAAAACTTAGCATTTCTGGATTTTTCATGCAAAGATACACCTGCTCAGCAATTACCAAGAGATTTCATCAAGTTTCGAGCCTCCAGAAGGTCAAAAAACAAGCAAAAAATGACTTTCTACCACCTTTTTGACACACAGGAAGCAGTCTTGGGAGATTACAATTTTGGAGGGGAAAATGGCCACCAAATTCATAAATTCCACTTGGGTTGGAAAGTAGACATCCAGACCTTTCCAACAAGCCCACTTTTGCCTCATTTGGACACCTAGAAGTGCCTCAAAAGCAACTCCAAAGAAGCGCGACCTATCAGGATTAGGGCGCGACCTGTTGGGCAATTTTCACAATTTTTCATCTACAGCTCAGGAATTCGCCCAGCTTTGACCAGTTTTGACTTGGGATGGGATTTTTCACCCTCTTTGATGTAATTAATGTATTTTCATGTTGATATGACACTTATTTACCTATTCCAGAAGATTCATTCATGAAATAGCAAACATTTAATGAATGAATTGGTTGCATAGCTTATAGAGGCAAGTTGTTTTGACTGCCTAGATTTTAGTGCTCAGTTTAGAATTGGTTGAAACAGCTCCTAGAAGGATGAGCTCGACCCCTATAGGCAAGGAAAGATGTTAGATTGCCTATATTATGTACTTTCTTGGTCATTTTCATGGTTGGACTCTTGAGGGAGAAAGCTCTATTGTATTATTCATTGTATCTCTGCAATTTTGGCAAAGGAAGAAAGACCAGGGTTTTGCAGTCCTTTTTGGGATTCCTGTGGTTACATGTGTTGATGGTGTGCTTCTCTTTGTACTTGTAAGTGTGTTATGTGAAATCATCCTCTTTCTTTTTCTTCTGAAATTAGCCAAATGAAGTGTTAAAGTAGAATTCATGATTTCCATGCTCTGCTTTTAAATTTGCTTAATATCAATGTTTTCATCTGTTTAAGGAGAACTCCAGGTGATTGCTTGCTCTCCTTAGCTCCTCACCAGTCATTCCTACCCATTCACTTAATTTAAAGGCATCAATACAGTCTCCTACCTTGCCCCAAAGAACCCCCTGCAAAAACTGTGTCCAATCCCCGCACCCAAAATTGCCTTTCCCCGATTTTCCACCAAAATCCTAAAAATCTCAAATCAAACCTTTTATCAGTTTACTAGCCTAAAATCAGTGTTTCCTTATTGGTTATCTCGCCCATTGAAGATCCTTACTGAGATAGACCAGAGAGAGCCCTCTCCTGCCCCGTAGGGCTAGCTACGAGGCTAAGTGGTTTGATGTTGCCTTGGAGTTTACCTTTTTCAGCCTGAGGTGAAATTTCAAGCGCAAACAGATTCAACCAGATCATTAGCTTGTGGATAATAAGGAGTTGAACTATCGTGACGCAAGCCAAGCTAGCCTGTAAGTTCGGTCATCATAACGTTTCGAAAATGACGCCCATGATCAGTGATAATCGCTTGTGGAACACCAAACCTAGCAATTATATGATTGAACACAAAAATTGTAGTTGTTTTGCCATCTGCCTAAAATGTAGGCATCCCCTCAGCCCACTTGGTGAAATAATCTACCGCAAGGATGATATACGCATGCCCCCCGGCCGAGTGAGGGTTACATGTAATAAAATCGATACCCCATTTGGCAAAAGGACCAACGGCAATTATAGGGTAGAGAGGAGCAGGTGGAGCGCGCATCTTTCGATCAAAAAATTGGCAGTTGTGGCATTTTCGGACCGCGTTAATACAATCTTTAAACAAAGACGGCCAGAAGTAGCCAGCGCGCAATATCTTTTGGGTTGTGGCATACCCAGACATATGACTGCCACATGCTCCAGAGTGACAGTCATTTAGAACCCTTTCAGCTTCCTCGTGAGTTAAACAACGTCGAAAAACAGAGTCTGCCCCACGGCGATAAAGAGTATCTCCAATAATTCTGAATTGTTGGGACTGGAATCGTATTTTTCGACGTTCTGACCTTGAAATTTCTGGCCGAAAGGATTGGTTCTGGAGATAAACGATGATATCCCCATACCACAGATCTAAAGTGCTGATTAGAAACAAGGATTCGTCCTCAATGGGCTCCTCTGCCACAGTTTCCATGTCAGCACGCGGGAAGTCACACATTAACTCCGCAAAAACTAAAGATTTCTTAGACTTAGATTTTTCAAACTCCAAGTCGAACTCCTGCAGGATCACAATCCATTTGGAGTACTTGCCCCCTAGCAATTGTTTGGTCAAAATGTAGATCATAGGGTTGCAATCAGAAATTACCGTAGTTTTACGTAGTAAAATGTAGTGATGAAAACGTTGGACAGCTTGAACAGCTGCCAATGCCAATTTCTCCACATGTAAGTATTTTAGCTCAGTTGGATTTAAAGTTCGACTAAGGTAATATATCACGTTTAGTACCGAATTCATCTTCTTGAATTGAGACCATTCCAATGGTGGAATGAGAGGCGACAAGATACAATAAGTAGTCCTGGTTGTAGTTGGGAGGATGCAATAACGGCACATGGGTCAACGCGTGTTTTAGTGCATCAAAATATTTCTGAGCTATCTCATCCCAATAGAATGGAGTATTATGTTTCAATAACCGGGTAAAACCCTTTGTAACCTCGGCGTAGTTAGGAATGAATCGTCGTAAAAAGTTTGCTTTCCCTTGCAAACTTTGGAGTTGGCGAAGACCCGAAGGAGGAGGCAATTTGACAATAGCTTCAACCTTCGAGGGATCGACGCGAATGTCGGCTTTCGAAACAACAAACCCCAGCAATTGACCCGTTTCTGTATTGAAAACACACTTGTGTGGATTCAACCTAATCCAATAATGCCTACACCTCATAAATATTGCTCGTAAATGGATGAGATGATTAGCTCGATGTAATGAATGAGCATGCAAATCATCAAGATAGGGTTGCACAATGTGCTTGATGTCATGAAACGCATAAGACATGGCCCTTTGAAAAGTTGCCCCGGCATTCTTGAGCCCAAAAGGTAATTTGCAATAAGCAAATGTCCCCCATGTACAAATGAAAGCTGTTTTTGGTTGATCGGCAGGTAGAATATTGATTTGATTATATCCGGAAAAACCATCCATGACGGAGAATATTTCGCTGCCAGCACAATAATTAATGATTTGATCGATATAGGGAGTTGGGTAATTGTCCTTTGGACAGGCTCGATTAATGTCCCTATAATCAATACATATTCTTATTGTCCCTTGCTTTTTGTTAACCGAAACAATATTCGATACCCAATCCGTTAACAGAATCGGATAAATGAAACCTGCTTTGAGTAATTTTTCAACTTCTGCTTTAATAGCAGCAGCTTTTCTTGGGTGAATCTGACGCAAATGTTGTCGGACGAGTTTAGCATCCGGGTAAGTCTTGATTTCATGAACAAAAATTGCGGGGTCAATTCCTGGCATTTCCTCATATGACCAGGCAAACACGTCGCGGAATTCTTCAAATAGGACCTTATATATTTGAATTTCATCTTCTGTACACGAGGCACCTATATGAATGTTTTCAACAATTCCAGGCTTAACCAAAATGTCAATAGGAATAGTTCAAGATATGTTTCCCAAATTTAACTTTGAATCAAGATTTTTCATTGGATTCTGAGGTTCCTTGACATATTCAGTCGTAAAAATTGATGAAAAATCATTTTCAAAACAATCATTCTCGGGTAAGAACGAAGATCTGTGATGGAGATCTTCCCATGGTAAATCATCTACACATAGGACTTCACGAATTTGCTCATCAGAGTGAACAAGTACGGAAAACGTTGTTGAATCCGAGTTTGATGTGAAAAGTGATTCCTCATGGACCACATTCATTAAGTCAATTTTGGTTGAAGATGGGTCGGAAAATGACTGCACGGCCTGATACGAAATTTCATATGGACTCAAAGGCATAACATCACCAAATGAGTCTATCTTAGATTCAGAAGGTACGATCCAAGGATCATCATAAATAATGGTGTCTGATGAAATCATATGAATGGTTGCAAAAGAAGACGATGCATTGATCGAAGGAAAAGGAAAAGTTCCCAGTAAACCGGCATCTTTAACTAGTCCTACTCCAACATCCTTATACGGGATAGTCGTTTTACCGACATGCTGAATGCTTTCAGAAGAGGCTGGGTCGGACGAAAAGTAAGCCAACTGGTCTATTGTTACAATCTTTCCATTATGAGGAACTTTATAACCCGAAAGACAGATGAAACAACAGCTGTCATAGCGTAAGACCAACTACGACCCAAGAGAAGGTTGTAATCTAGAGGGGCATCAACCACCTCCACATCTAGATTAACAGTTTTTCCTTCAACCCCTATAGGTAAATCCTGTAGAATGCCAAAAGGATGAAACCCATGGCCATCAAAGGCCTTTAGAATCGTCAGGGATTGATTTAGTGAAGGAGAACCAAGCGATCTCCAACACTGTATCGACATAATACACGTTGAGGCTCCCTCATCAATCACAATCCTATGAATAGGCCTGTTTTTCACTATCACTGGGATCTGGAAAGCCATATTATGAGGTAAGCGCGATGTACTATTTTCTAGATCGAAAATTATTAGGTTCGAGTCCTGAACTTCAACAGCTCCTATAGCCAACAAAAGTAATTTACGCTGTGCTGGACATGATTGCAGCACTTCCAAAGCCAACATTGCTGAAGGTGAAACAGCTAAATCCTCAACAATGTTATAGTTCTGAGCCGCTCTCGCATGTGGATTGAAAGCTGACTTTCGAAGTATACCCTTGGCGGGCTGTTTGATTACTAAGTTTGGATTAGGTTTCTCGATCTGTAGTGGATCGGAACCGGGAGTTGAGGTTGATGGGTTAAATGAGAAGATTCTGCTTCTTTACCATCAACAGGACTTTTACTGCCATAATCATGTGATCGAGTCGCAATCCTAACATGGGACATCATCATTATGGGTTCTTCATTGGCATTCGAGGAAGAACCTATCATCTTATTGTCTTGACTTGGAAAAGGATCCTTCAAAACAGCAAGCGTTTGGGAACCTTTGACAATCTTTGCAACCTCTGGACGATGAGGGCAGTCTCTTGTAAAATGCTCTTCATCACAAATGAGACAAGGATAGCGAGGTTTGTGTTTCTCATCATTTGATTCCGCTTTTTCTGGTTTCTCTTTTGAATTTTTGTCTGTTTTATTTTTCTTCTTACCACCGGATTTTGATTTGGCTGTAGATGACTCTACAACATGAATATCGGCAGAAATCTCCGCGGAAGAATCTCCTGTCGGGGAATCTGACAAGGTTATGATAGGATAAGAATTCTTTGAAGACTTCTTCTTACTTTTGGTGTTAACCGTACCAATCATACCATCAGCGGCATGAGACCCTGAAGGAGCTGTAGCGATTTGATTTTGCTTAGGAAAATCGGGGATTTTCTTGTGTAACGTACCTGACTGAGTATAAACCAAGTCAAGGTACTGTGCTTGAGCAATTACTTGCTCCTCAGTAACGACTCCGGCCTTAGCTACATCCTCAGTGATCTTTGGCAATAAATATTTTACAAACCATTTAGCTAAGATCTGATCCGGAATAAAAACCTTCACTAAACGTCGTCGACGTCTCCATTCATGAATGTGATCTGAAATATAAGTGGACGTCGACTGCTTTAATGAAGTTAGTAATTCCGTGCCATTGTCATATCTGACTCGCAACTGAAAATGAGTTAAAAACGAGGTAGCTAGCTGACTAAAGTTATAAAAAGTGGCTCGCGGTAACTCAATGTACTACTTGGCCGCAAGACCAATTACAGTGCACTGGAAAAGCCTTAGATGGATTGAATCATCTGAAATGGAGTTAGACGCACACCAGAGGTGATAAGTCATCACATGGTTTGACGGGTCCTCTCCTTATTTTCCTTCAAACTTAGGAATATCACTAGGCAACTTATTCGGCATTGGCGGCCAAAACGGAAGATAGTTAATGGGATCATTCATTATGCATGACAAGTCAGGCAAGTCCAAAGTTGTGATAAATGGTAACTGACGATTAGGGTCCCTAAAACTCTGGGTCCTGAGACCAGCCCCAGAAGGAGGATATATAGGATAATTAGGAATAGGAATTGCATTTGGGATATTGTATCCTCCCGGAAAACCAGGATTAACCGGACCATACTGGGGTTGTTGAGGTTGTTAATATGTATACCCAGGGTACGGTTGATACTGATAGACTAGCTGCTGCACAGCAGGACCAAATTGGTACTGTCCCTGGTACGGTTGATAAGTAAATTGTGGTTGACTTGTGACAACCGTACTTGAACCAGGTTGTCCTACAGGCATCTGAACCGAAGTTTGAATTGTGGATCCAGACTGAGGTAAAGATGTTTGAGGAGTAGATACAGGAACAGTAGAAACCGGAGCTGTCGATACTCCAGAAGTAGGTGGGGTAGATTGAACAGATGTTGCAGCAGTTGCAGCAGCCGTTTGAGGCGGAGTACGAGGCATACTAGGCCCAAGCTGAGAAACTACCGAAGGTACAGAAGTTTGAATAGTAGACTGGGCAGGTTGCTGGGGTGAACCAGAAACTAAGGGTTGTCCAGTTTGAGATGACAACTGTACATTCGGTTGCAAGACCTGTTGAGTTTGCGATGAATCCCACACTAAGTTCATTTCAGGGTACAGACCCATAACAGGTTGAGAATATTGAGGACCATAACTGGGTTGAGGGTAGGGTTGATAATTCAAAGGTACATTTCCTATTCTTTGAACGTATGATTGACCGGAGGGTGGTTGGAAACCTTGGTTCGAGTACTGACCTTGGGGTTGATACCCTTGAGGCACGTACTGATACTGGGGTTGACCTTGAGGTACATATTGATACTGGGGTTGAATTTGAGGTACATATTGAGTCTGGGGTTGACCTTGAGGAACGTACTGTCTCGTAGGTATGTACTGTCCTTAAGGTTGCCCCCAGGCGTAAATTGGGTACCTTGAGGTTGCCCCCAAGGTGATAACTGGCCACCTTGAGGTTGAGGATTAGGAATAGTACCTGACATCACGAGAATATCTTCTACACTCAACGGCTTAGTACCATTGTTTCCAATTAATAACCCTTGTTCAATGGGTTGAGGAGATGCTCCCGCAAAAGTACGAGAAAGTGACTGATACCCAGAGGGAACAGAAGGACTGCTGTACAAAAAGGATTCTGGCGATTGAGTAAACATGGACGACTGTCTTGACATATTTAGTGGAGGATAGTAACCTCTAGGTGTTGGGTGATAAGGAATACGAGGTGGTAAAAAACTTAGCCCTGGGTTTTCCGAAAAATTAGTCAATGAAAGATACCAAGCATTGCTCCTAGGTGGACTGTAAAAAATTGATTCACGCTCCCTAAGTTCAATAACAGGTTGATTTTCAGGGATAGGGATGCCTACCTCTTCTTTCGGAGTAGCAAGTTCTTCGATAGCTATAAGTCCAGAAGGAAGATTTTGGGTAATTATTCTTTCTACCCTGGGTGAACCAGGACCACTAGAAGTTGGAGAGGTAAATCCCAATGTTGGGGTAGCAGCAAATTCACTTTTAGGTTTGGATATTTCAGGTTCCTCACCTATATCAATAGTAGATGAAAAGCTACCAGTAATTTCAGAAATAGACACTGATTGTGGATTATAGTCTGCTACTAAAGCTTGAAAATCAGGATGTACCACCAAAGAAGACTCTCCTTCTTCAGGTGACCCAACTCTACTCTCTCTAGGAGTTACGAGGGCTCTTAACCCTTCAGGCTGGCTCAGTGAAAACTCAGGAGGTTGGCCCCGAAGTCTACGGGACTTCCTCGGTAATTCAGCCACGATTAAAAAAATTTAACTACTTCACACGCAAACAAAGTAAAATTTCAATGAAAACCACCTAAAGCCTCTAAAGAACCAAACAAATTTGAATCACACGCTTAAAGAATCTAGGAGATCAAACCACACTCAAACAGTAACTTTCCGTATTGAAAACACTAGTTGGTGATGAAGCCCAATGTTGCAGAGTTCAATACAGAAATGGTGGTTGAAACAGTTACCCGACAACCTGCTTAATGAATAGACTGGCACAAGTTCCTCCACTAAACCGTCTCGAGTGAAGAGAACCCCCCAAAAAATCCAAGTGAGTCTAGCCAACATCTGCTCTAGGTACAGTGGATCTTCCAACCACTGTCACCTTAGGAAGAATCCTATAGAATATGTTCACTAAGGTTACCAACGGAAACAAATATACCTGGGGGAACAGTCTACGATCCGATACGCACGCAAGGGCGGAGTAACAAGCTCAATCCCCTTGAAGGCTCCTTGACATAATCCAAGCTTTACCAACAAGTGACCCTAGGCTCCTCGACAATAGTTAATCCGAGGTTTATTGTTTTTAATACGTGAATATCTGGCGTCGTTCCCAATGAGGAAGGATTGATTCCCACACTGATTCGGACACGATCTCGTGCTTCTCCTCTAAGAGGAGCTTTCCTAGAGCATAAATGCAACAATTGGATTTCTCTCCTACCGCAAGATACAGCTACTTGTTTGTTTTACTGTCTTGGAGAGTTAATTACTCCCTACTCCAAGACACTAGCCTAAGCTATATTGGTGTATCAAAGCCCTAGAAATAAAAATATTACTAGATAGATTTTACTTTAAGCATTATTTTTATGGGTTTTTGTTTAAGTCAAGAGGTGCGGAGATGAAACTCGTGGTGTGAAGACTCGACTCGAAATCACTAAAAAATGCACTTAAGATGATTAAGCAATCTTTTCCCTTCAATGAACTTCTAGCTAAGAAAGAGTTTGAGAATGCAAATACTTATAAACACAAATCTTTCTTAACAAACAAATTAAAAGAAGAGCTTTTTGTCTTTTCCAATGCACTCAAAACGAGACAACTAGTTATTTTCACAAAAATTTCCCTTTTCTTTCAAAACACTCAAACACTACAAAAACAAACTTTTTCCAAAAGAGATTTTTTATTTTTATTTTATAAAACACTCAAAACCATGGAAATGACTAATCTTGAGATCTATAAACTATAAAAACTTATTTGAAGTCAAAGCTTACAAGATGTCTTTTTCAAGGATGTTTTACTTAGCTACAAGCAAACTAAGGACTAATTTGTCCAGAATCACAAATCAGTAAAAAACAATCAATTTTTGTTTTCTTTTCTAAAAATGAAATCCAAACTTTTAACACAATCCTTTTCGAAGTTTCGTAAAGAGAAAACACAAGGTGGATTCCTCAACAAAGGTAGATTTTGCAAATGGTCAGACTCATAAGAAGACTAGTAAAAACCAAGGTGATCTGAGGTTTCTACAGCTTCTAAGCTCAGAGCTACTACAAGACCAAAATGAAAACCAAACCCAACAATCAAAACTTCTAGGAATTTCACCTAAAACCCTAACACCAATGGAATTAACCTAAGAAAATCTTATGACAAGTTATATGCAAGTCTGGGCAGGGGATAATAACATCTAAACAAAAACTAAGCTGACTAACAGAGAAAATCTTAGGTTTTCCAAAATTTTGACAGGGTCCACAGGCCCACAATTAACACAGGTGCGGTATTGCTCTGTGCTAAAAGCAAAAGTGCGGATAGGTCCGCACTGTGTCCCAAGCCGAGGGTGCGGTCCTCTCCCAAAGTTATGAAAAACAAAAAATAATCCTAGATCTACTAAATCTACCCAATTCCACACACAACAAGCCAAAAACAGAAACAAAAACACAATTTCTCAGGTCAAAGTAAAAACAATGAAAAAATCAAGTCCCCAGCGGAGTCGCCATTTTGTCTCACAAAATGAGTCGATCTTGCGGACAAGGTAGACCTTCCTAGAATATAACGATATCTAGTGATAAGCAAGCCAATCAAAAACTATCTTTCTCTAAATATGCATTTATAAGCAAAGGCAAACAAGTGTTTAGGCCTACCTTGGGTCCAATGCAAGTTTGTGGAAGCCTCGCTCCTTTGATCCAAATGAGCTCCCTTGTTATGAATCTGCAAACACAAACAAGCAAACAAATTAAATAGCACCTGAAAAGCCAATATCATAAAGCATACTTAACATTATGATCAAGGAATTCATGAAACAAATGACATAAGACAATTTGTTGAGAAAAATGAATCTGATTGTATTAATTCAAATCAAAGAAGAACTTTACAACCTATGCCTTGATGTTGTACAAGATCCTCCCAGGGTCCAACAAGAAGTCTCCTCTACTTTGACAAGTTTCACTCTCTTCCCAATGAAGCCAAAAAGGTATGTGATCTCTCCTCTCAAGCTTAACTAGGAAATCTCTATTCCACCAGCATTTACCCTAAAAAATGTTCAGCTTCTAACCTCTCTAGCAACCAGCCCAATGCCTTAATTTATAGTGAAATGGAGGGAAGTTACTAGGTCCTCCTTCAAAGGGATAAAGCCCTCCTTCAAAGGGATAGCTCCTCTCATCAAGGGATTAGCTCCTTCTTTTTTGGGATGCATGAACCACCTAAGAGCGACCAATCCAGGTCAAAATTCCTTCTAGAATCATCTAGAATTAACCCAAAGTGAGTTTTTAACAATAAATTTGCGCCTTTTTTACTTTCACAGGGGTCCGCACCCACTCCTTTAGGGACAGAGCGGGCAGGTCCGCAGTTTTTGTGAACAGGGGGTGCGGGACCGCAGGCGATAGTGAGAGAAAGTCGGAACCAGAGCTTTGTTGATTTTCAATGTCTTTCTCTCATCTTCAAAGCTTGACTCGAAGAGCTGAGGTCTGAGACTTGCTTAGGAGGATAGTACAAGTGATGATAGACCCATACTAACTGCAAATAATCATGGTGACGATATTTTTGTGTAACAAGGAGTGATATGATCTAACGGGAACAAAGGGTGAAACCCTCGAATTCTCTGCGAAAAATTCCTTGGAGGCACTATGATGTCTAGACTAAGTGATAATGATAGGAAGAAAAGAGCAAAAAATAGTAAGCAAACACCTAGTGCAGTGGTCCCTAGTGTAAACTAACTATTTTAATGATTGGATTTCAGAGATCTGTGGTTTGTGCTTTTTGAATTTTTGACCGGAGAATCCACAGTAATAGAATTTTTACACCAACGTTTCGAATCCCAAATGGGATCCATCAATGATGTTACTCTAATGCAATCAAACACATCCTATCAAATAAAAAATACCTCTAGCCTATAGGTGATATGAATCCTCAAACTTTTTTAAATCTACTATTTCATATGGCCTTCCCAAGAACTTCTTACTTGGCAAAATCTCATCCTAAAAGTAGAGTTGTCCATAAAAAGGTGGAGTAGATAATCAACTACTTACCACAGCCAATCCTATAAGGTGTTTTCCTAATATTTGTCACTACGGTTACCTTCGTCCCACGGGGGTGGTCGAGTTTTGAGATTCTTGGTAGTCATCCACCACACATAATTCCTTGCCATGGGCTGGGTAGCCCCAAGGATAACTACTCGCATGATGACCTAGCCTAACCCCCTCCGAATCGGGTTTCTGACGCACTCCGGCTTTGACCATGGGATGGTGAAGAATTTTAAGCTCCCTAATATGACAAATTCTATGTCTCAATGAAAAGTGACCGATTGGTCTTATTGGAAGCCTATCCCATCGACCCTACACCCACACTACAAAGATTGTTTGGCTCTGATGCCCAAGTGGGCTTAATCTATGTGTGTTGTTCCATTAAGGTGTAGTGTTTAATGTCTTGGCTTGGCGGTGTTAACCAACCTCTCGTTCGCTTAAGGTGTGAGTGTGTGAAAAAGATGTGTCAAGTGGATGAGTTAATTAAGCATGTTTCATGATGCCATATGCTACTAAAAGTAAAATGTTGAAATACTGAAAATGAATCTGAAATGACATAAAATTAAACAATCAACCAAGCATACTCAACCCCACTTACAAGGGATACTAAACAGCTAAGAAAGAGAAGGAAAACAGGTTACTCAAAGACACATAAAGAGGCCAAAAATATCTGATGTCAAGGGACTTGAATCTAAAGGCCCTAAGCTATTGAAAATGGTGCAAACAAACATCAAAAATCGGAATGAAAATGGTTGTAAAGGATAGGTATGAAACTCTAATACTTAGGATTCTCAAAGGGATCCTAAGCGAGATAAGGAAAACCCAAAGTATAAAGTGAGAAAAGGTAAAAAAAACTATCGAATGGATCTGAAAAATAATGGATCAGATCTAAAAAATAGAGGCTAAAAATGTTGAAAACCCTAGACTCCTCATTCAATAAATGTCTTCCTAACAATGTGGAGGAGTACTCTAAACCATAAGGGAATATTTCCTTCCTAAAAGAGACAGAACAAGTGGATCTAGGCCTAAGGGAGACTGATTAACAAATTTGAAAAACCCAAACTAGTCTGTAGACAACACTCTTGGAAAAACTATAAAACAATTTGAAAATTTTTCAAAAAAGTTGCAGAACAAAAGTACTGACCTGTTTTCAGTGGGAGCGCAGTTCCTGGGCCAAAAAGTGCTCTTTGGAGCACACTAAAGGGGAAAAAAGTGTGCTCTATCCCCAGGAGTCTCAGTTGGCAAAATCTTGGATAGATGTAGATGTCTCCTGCTTGGATGGTACCTCTGACCCAAGAACGTGGGTATTAAACCAGTGGAGTCACCACTTGTTGGGTGAAAAATGTGAAACTAAAGACCCAATGGAGTCATCATTTGTTAGTGTGAAAATTCCTGGAAGGTGTACCAAAAATATCCACTTAAGTCACTAGGTGAAAAGTGACCCTAACAACAATTTGATGGTTGATGTTGTTCTAGATCCGCAATACAAATGGAGAATCTATAGTAAACAAAAACAAGATCCAAAACAAATAACAACAAAATATACTACCCAGAATAATAACCCAATTGGAAAGAAAAATTTTAAATGAATAAATATTTATCGATAACACCTGGTGGAGGAGATCTATAGATTGGTCTGTAAGTCCCCCTTCGTGGGATGGGTCCTTTGATATCCTTAATGCTTCAGAAATATAATCCCTCAATCGTGTAAAAAAACTCAAACAAAGATGAATAACTCAAATGGAAGCTCAAGAAAATGACGATAATGTTGATGATGATAATGATCATGGCGAGGAATGAATGAAAAACCCTCTTTATATAGCAAGTTAATCTCGAAAATGGAGAATACTAAAATATTATTGACAAAATTCGGATCTAACTACTTGGAATACTTTATTATATTTATTGGAGAGGGAAAAGGAATTTAAAATGGTTAAATTCCTTTATTTAGAAATAATTAACAAATAAATATTTTGTTTATTAACTATTTTGCGAAAAACAAGAAAGGTGTGAAAACAAAACAATTATTAAATAGTGATTTAATAATTATTCTAATAACAAAAATAAGGAAATTTAAATAAATAATGATTTATTTAAATATTCCTATGGGATTTAGTGAAATGTGACAAGGAATAATTATTAAATAATAATTCGTAGAGAAAATTAAATAAATAATGATTTATCTAATTATTCTCATGGGGTTTTTATTTAAATCAGAAAATAATTTAATAAAAGTGGTTTACTAAATTATTTTCCACGGTGAAAGTGATTTTACTGTGGTAAAATTAAATCCACATGGTGTATTTTGATCCACCTAGTTATAAATGGACAAGTGATCATTTTTTGGTGATAACACCGTAGGTCATTGCTCAGTCTCCACCACCTTTAGCAATAGAGTTAACTCTGAATGAAGAAGGAGATGTTGTTCTCTTGATGATAATATGGTAATGGACGTGTAAAATATATCATTTAATGAGTTCCAAAAGATGATTGTACAAGCACGGAGAAGTAATTTTACGGATGATCATGCATCACCTGCATTCACTGGAGAAAGGGTGATTGTGGTAGACATTAGGAAGAATCCAAATTCTATTTTTGAAGACAACTTGGCATTTTCAAGTGCAATAAGATCAAACACTCAATATTTGATGGCTGAGAATAAGCAATTGGCACCAAACTTACACATTTCCTGACAAGACATAGAACAACTCCGCTTAGTAGAACATAACATAGTCCCTGCATAGATTTACTTAGAGGAAATGAGAGCAGTGATACTTGGTGAAGTATCAACACTTAGAGATACCATGCAAGACCTCTATGTAGATCTCATAACCATACATAAGGAAATTGTTCACTTGCATGGTTTACAGTAGTAGAGAAGAGAATTTTTTAAAACTCTTAAGAATGTACAAGCTACCATTTCCGCTGTAAAGGAATGGATGATGTGATACCAATGGATACCGCTTAACTTGCTAAATAAAATGAAGCCACAAGTATATCTGGAGAAAGAAAGAGTTTAAATATTGATTCAGAACAACAAGCATCTCACCTCATTCATTGGAAGTATTTAGGCCTCATATGTACAGTTATACAACAATTTTAATTTCTTGGTGAAAGCACACAACATCCCATTAGTTGGCTCATTCACCGAAGCCAAATGCAAACACCAAGTAAGGAAGGATATAGAAGAGTACATGGAGCAGCTAAGATAGATTTCCACCAAGGAGGATTTGGAGATTAATAGATAGAACATGCAAAATTGCATCGGTGGTATTTTCTGGATTAGAACAATGTTTCTCTTGCTCGAGAGGGATGTTAAAAATAGCTCCAAGTCATTGTGCCCAAATGTTATAGAGGCTAGAGTTTGCTTCCAACCAGACATTGTCATGCATTTTGGTGATGTCATCACACAGTACCGAGCTTGGTGCCAATATGTGACTGAGAAGCATCAAGTGGAAGTTGTTGAGCTAGAGTTTCCCCAAACTCAAGCATCATAGTGTTTTGTCTTGTTAGGCTATCATTTTGTCTCTACCCTATTTTGTATTAGATGCATATGAGTGTAAAATGTAATATTATTTGTAATTATTTGTAAATTGAAATTCCAATTCTCAATATAGGAATGTAAAGAATCATGATGTAATGTAATGAGTCATTTTGTAAAGAAGTTGAAAAGTCATGATGGGAGTCCAAGAGTCACAAATGGGAATGTGAAGAGTCACTCCCTTTGTTATAAATATATCCTCATAACTTATGTAAAGGTCTTTTGGGAGCCAATATTTTGGCTAGGCTTAGGCTTAGAGGATCTTGGGAGTATTGTGAGAGCATTGGCTTCTATGTAGCGTAGAGCGAGTATACTTCTTTGGAGGAGCAAGTGTTCTTGACTTTATTGTTCCATTATTGGGGCTAGTGGTCTGTCAATGGCGTATGTATGAATGGAACCTTCACTTATAATAAAACTCACAATTGTGTTGGGATGGGGTCCCTTGGGTCTGTTTTGGGGAAAAAGCCCAGGTTTTGATGTAAAAATATGTAAAGTCTCTGCAAATTGTGGTTGCGAAGCGCGTAGTTAGTTAAAGAGTCAAAAAGGGTTTTACCCTTATTTTATGTAACTTGAGTCAATTTTTGAACATCTACCCATGGTCCATGGACCATGTGATCATATAAATAGGTGTGTCTTAGAGAGTCTAAGGCATTATAAGATATATTATGAATGTAATGGGTCAATAGAAGAAAGATCGAGATAGGATTTTTAGAGGAGGAAAAGGCTTTGTAGTTGTGTGGGCAGAGGTCTAGAGTAGTGTCTCCAGCTAAGTACGTGGACCATTGCAGCTGAGTGTGCAAGGAAGTCTTGAGTCTGTAAGCTTAACTGAATATCAATAAAGAAGATTGTTGCAGAAATTCATGTGTTTTATCTCTTTACTTTTGTTATGTATGAATGTGCTTTATGTTGTGATGAATAATGGTTTTATAAAATAATGATGTACTGATGCGCGACTTTAATTGATCTGTATTGTTATCTGAATGCAATTGATGTTAAGAGATTACATGGAGATTATAACTCTTTTTGTTAAAGTTATCAAAAACTTAAGTAGATCTGAGTAAATACTGGTCTAAGAATAACCTAGGGTGAGCGTAAGTAGCTAATTCGCCTGTTCAAGATCCACAAAAGCCAATCCTAGACCTTCGCAGAGGTCTGGAGGCTAATTAAAGGAAGTTACAATGATAAGCCATAAGGGCTTATCGATTTGCGCTAAGGTATATCTAGGTCACAAAAGGACATCACACTAATTTTTGGGTGCAAAAACTTGGTTCCAACACCCCCCCCCATACTACTTCAGGTGAGACTTCGGTCCACGCCTCGCGAATTGATGCCAAAAGGGCTAGTAGTGTAGGGATTTTTTTGGCGCAACAAACTCTGAACCTAGTTCAGGACCCCCTAAGCCAACAAGTTGACACACTTTCATGCATATATTGTGAATCCAGTAGGTATATTCTTCCTAAATTTGAAATGTATGTTATTTAACTGACGCTTATGCTTATGAAATATTTTGTTTGCATTTGTATGAATCTTGTTGAATGCGTGTTTTTGTATTAATTCATCATTGTTATCTTGTGGAGCATAATTAAATCGAAAGAGGCACACTTCCTTTTCCCTTTGTGTGTTGGAACCTTCATGCACTGCACTTGACTTTACACAAGGTCACACACTTTCTCTCACCAAAGTTACCGTACTTAACTCTGCGCATTTTTGCAGTCAAGGCATACCATTAACACCCCACTGTTGGGACTCCTACTCCAAACTGTGTGAGGTCTAGTTGGGATTTAATATTCGAGAGATCCCCTGAAGGTTGGCAGGTCCAAAGCCATAAAAACTGTCTCATTGAATAATGGACGTCCATCACCAACTATGGAGATTAATCTTGAACTAAAGCAAGTGCACCCAAGAATACAATGTGCAATATAGTTTGTAAATAAGATACGTTGTGTGCTTATGATTTGTCAAAGGTAATGTAGGAGAATTATATGGTTTTAATTCTGAGAAGCAAGGTAGCTTATAGGCAGTGTCTGCATTTTTTTTTCCTTCTTGTAGTAAAGGTATAATGTGGGAAATTCAATACGGTGGGGTCTTCTATGAACTCTTGGGCTGTGAGAGCATTAGGAATGAGGCAAGGACAATCAACCTCAGACTTTTGAACCACTCAGCCAATGTGTGGAGTAGTTATGATATTTGGAAAAGGATAGAATCTATTCACGGATGGACTCTGGTTGTAGAAACAAATGTGGCTCTCCAACAAACAATCCTACTTAGGATGTGGACATGGACCAATCCTACTCAACGGGTGAAAATCATGGACTTAGGTCCCTTTAGCCTCTTCTTCTCTCAATAGAAATTATTTATAAATTTCTTGGTATATGGTCATTGTTGTGTAACCTCCCTAATATCATAAAAATAGAGGCAGTTCATAGACCTCTGTAATTTATAGCAAGTATAAGTGAGGTTTTTTGTTTATTAGATCACCTTATAAGATGTCATACTTACAATCTCAAGACATTAATACTATATTACTGGTTTTCCCATGTCTAGCTTCCCTACAGGCATACCAATAGTATGGTCAAGCACAAATTGTAAGCACCTTTTGTAGTAATTGAAAGTTGAAACTTACACAAAAAAAATATAGAAAATTTCAAGCTTTAACCTTTCCATTATCAAGGCTAATTTTCCCTTTACCAATTATTTTGGTTTGCACATTATTTCCAAAAGTGACACTTCCTCTTTTATTTTATTTTAGAGATCAATATTTTCTCTTTTCTCTTATCTCTAGTCATATGATTTGAATATACACTATCAATATACTAGAGAATTTCTTGGTTTTGAGCATATAGAGGAAATAAACATTCTTCCTTTTTTTCTTGCTTCTTTTTTTAAGCCTTTGTGCATTATTCTTTCTTGTTTTTATTTGGAGGACTTATTGAGTTGCTTCTACAATCACATGCTTTATGTCCATAATTATTGCACTTTTAACATTAAATATGATCTAAAAGGGGAGAAAAAAAGTTGTATCTTCTAACACCATATTCATATGGAATTCTAGATTTGTAACTTACATATCCATTCATTGTGGTCTATTGGGTCCTTCGTTTTTGAAGGAATAAGAGTTGTAGAGGACATTTTGGTTAAAGTTGTTGGAAGAGTACCAGAAAAGCAAGGTGGTAGCAAGATATTTGTTTTGGAACTTGCATAGCGGAAAATAAGGGCATGTACCAAAGAACCAGGAGTTGATTTTGATACAGTGAACATAAAACTAAGGTAATTTCCCTAGGTAGTGGAAAACCGTAGATCAAGTGAGCGAGGGACCGAAGACTAAATCAAGCAAGTGCAGATATAAAAGAAGAAGAAGAGAAACAAGAAACAAGTTTAGAAAACTTTGAAAAGTTTAGATTTTATTTCAAGTTTAATATATAGTACTGTAAAGACTAGATTTCACTACAAGTCTTGTTTTGTTGTAATGTTTGGGATATGAATTGTGAAAGACTACTTATGGGTAGAGAGGGATATGTAATGTTTTGTTTTGCCACTTGTTCTAAGTTGTGTTATCTGTGTGCAAGTATGTAATGTGTCACAAGTTGTAACAGAGAAATGTTGTTATAATCAGGATTTGTTGTTTTAATAATAAAATGAGAATGGGAGTTTTGTTAGTTGTTTGTGTATTTTGTTCCCCCTTTTAAATTTTTCTACTAATGTCTATTTTTTGTTAAATGTGTGAGTTAAATAATTGCAAATGAATGCACCAATGGTTGTGCAAGATGCTTAGATAACTAAATCTAGATCCCTTACAAATTTCTATGGTTTTGGATCGCCTCAACTGAGACGCTCTTTTGATTCAAGGGAATGAAAATGCTGGTGAAGTGCTAGACTATGTGAAACCCTTTGTTGGCACTCTAGGTCGAACCCTGGGTCAAACCTGATTTAAAATTTTCCACCAAAAAATGGTTCCATTTTCGAGACTTCGAGTTTCTTAAGGTGATCTAGATCATGCGACCAAGGTATATTCGTTGTGACATCCAAAAATGGTGGCATGAAAGAGTTGATCACTTTATTTTGTAGCACGCATAATTGAGATACAAGAATCTATATTGGGTCAAAGAAGATATTTTGTACATCGAGCCTGCTAGTGACCAATATGAAATCTTTTGGTGCAAGTTCCTAAGGAATTAGAAATCTGGTTGACTCGACTTCACCATAAATCGAGTATTGTGGTAAAACCAAGGTTACATAGAACTTGGACTATAGCTGATCTAGATGATCTTCATTAGTTAGATACATATCTAACAAGATTTATCAACTTTTTGGTTAATGCGACTCTTGAGAGCTACATTATTGAATTTGTGACCGAGAAGCACTAGTCCTTCTCTCGTGCAAAATCCATATTCAAGTTTGGAATAAGGGGATGACTGTTGAAGGAGATTCCTCTTTGGATTAAAATATTGTTAGTTGAAGACAACTTGTTGGTGTTTCCACAAGATCAAATGGCAGCTTAAATTTTTAGTGTTGGAGGAATGGATTAGAGGAGAGGAATGTTGTGTAGATGCAGGAGAATGAAGAAGCTATTATCATGAATTAAGAAGAGTTGTGAAAGGCAAGAGATTTAAAAGTGTTGCGGAGGGAAAGAATAGTTGAAGAGGGGCAGGAAAGGAAGTTGCGAGAAGTTACAGTTCGAATACGGGAATTGCAACACATAGGTGGTGTTGTAAGAAAAGAGTGAAGAATAAGGAAATGGAGACTCTGAAGTCATGGAAAAGAAATTAGGAAGAAGGTTATTCTTCTGGAAATATAGGATCTTCCAGTGAAAGTGAAGTAGAGAGTTTAGAAGTGGCTACTCGAGTATATGAGGAATCAAAAGAATTTTGGATTGTAAAAATTGGAAACTAGGGCCAAACTCCATGTGGGTCATCTTATTCATGGTTGATAATATTTTTATTAGATTCCTCTCATCGAGAGGTGTAGGATTGATCTAAAGATCATCCAATTCCTATAAGTATTTATGGAGATATGAATTTATTTTGATTATGGAATAATTATCAAGCCAACCTACAACTCATGTAGGCTCAAAAGCCCAACATTCGCATCTATTCAAACATCAACAGTTGTGTATAAATACAGGAGGATGTTTCCTCATTTTCACTCACTCATCTCATCACATCTCTCTCTCTCTCCTACGCAGAAAAGAGGCTCTTCTCTACTGCGCAGAAAATAGACTCTCTCTCACACATGTGGAAGGAAGGTGCAGGTTTTAGGGCTGCAATTACAAAACCAAAGTTTGACCAACGTTGACCAGAAGACTCCCTCCTCAGAACTGCGTTGTAGGTCCATCTGGATCTCCTCTAGAGGCCGCATTTTTTGGTGGTGGAATCAAGTCGATCCGATGGTCGGTTTGCGAGATATTGTTTTCCCTAGTTTGGGACTGATCTAGGGTTTGCTGCTACTGATGTAAATCAAATTTATGTACTATTTCTCTCTATTAGATTATTGAAGATAAAGGAAGATTTGATCAAATGGTTTCCCCACATTAGGGTTTGTCCCTGGCTAGCCACCACATCTTGTGTCTCTTGTCTTGGCTTGATTTCTATCAATCGTTTAATGTTATATCTGGACTTTACTTTATGTACATGTGATTTCTAATCTGTGGATAATAATAAGAAAGATAAGTAAATTGTTATAAGCATAGAACATACCATAAATTAACATGGTATCATAGCTGAGGTGAAGACAAAGCCCGAGCAAGAGCAAGAGCAATCACTGAAGAGAATATTGGCAATGCTATCCTAAAAGAAATATGGGGTCCTCATCACTCTTTCCTGCCGAGGACAAGCTCCGTGAGAAAGCTGACTATCACGGATGGAAGATATCTATCGATCTAACCTTAGAAGATCAAGGAGTGTTGGACCATGTGAGAGGAAATATTGTTGAGCCTCCATCAAATGCATTCACTGCTGCTAGGAACAAATGGAAAACCGAAGAAGTCAAAACAAAGAAGATTATCCGGGACTCAATCGACAAGCACTTGAGGGCCTACATGTCCTACCTGAACACCTCCAAGGAAATATATGATAGACTGTTGAGTTTATTTAAAGTTAATGATGTAAATCAAGCATTGTTTCTTAGAAATAAGCAGGATGAATATTATCTACCAGCTGCTATATCTACCTCTGCTCCTTTAGACTCAATGGGAATTTGGCTCATTGATAGTGGTGCCTCAAGGAACTTCACTAGTTGCAAAGAAGTTCTCCATAATCTGATAGAGAAAGAAACTAACCTAGAAATTGTCCTTGGACATAATATGAAATATCCCGTGAAAATTGTAGGCAATGTCTCTCTCAAATTGAATCAAGGTAATATGATCCACTTACAGGATATATTATATGTACCTAACCTCAAAAAGAACCTAGTGTTCATCTCAACAATGGAAGACAAAGGCTACAAGGTAACCTTCAGCAATGGCAAGGTATGTATATGGAAAAATAATGTTAAGTATGCCTTCACTCTTGGGTTTCTAGTTGATTCATTATATCAGGTTGGTGGAAGTCCGCTGGGTGTCATGTCTTGTGACACATCTCTTCAGTCTGAACTTTGGCATCGGAGGTTTGCCCACCTTCATTACAAAGCTCTACCCAATGTACGACAAATGGTAACAGGGATGCCCGAATTTCGAGTAGAGAAAGAAGGTGCATGTCTGGGATGTGCCGAAGGAAAGCTCAAAAGGGGACCATCCCCTCAAGCCAAAGCAAGACCTCCGATATATTACAACTGGTTCACTCAGACATATTTGGTATGATGCTTATGAAATCCTTGGGAGGATATTCATATTACCTTACATTTACATATGACTATTCTCGAAATACTTGGATATACTTCTTGAAAAAGAAGGATGAAGTGTTCTCTTGATTTCGACACTTCAAAGCTTTGATCAAGAATCAAACTGAAAAGAAGATCAAAATCTTAAGGACTGATAATGGGACTGAATATGAATCTAAAGAGTTCCATGATTTTTGTAAAGAGGCGGGCATCAAGAGAGACTACTACACCATATACGCCTGAACGGAATGGTGTGGCAGAAAGGAAGAACCGTACAATTGTGGAAGTTGTCTGTTCCATGCTCCATGATCAAAGACTTATGAAGTTTCTATGGGCCGAAGTTGCAAACACCGTCGTATATGTACAAAACTGATGCCCTCATCAAGCATTGGGTTCCAAGACTCCTGAAGAAATGTTCACCGGTAAGAAACCATACATATCTCATTTTAGAATTTTTGGAAGCCCTGTATATTTTCATGTGCCGAAAGAGAAAAGGAATAAATTGGGTGCATCTGGAAAGAAAGGAATCTTCGTGGGCTATGGAGAAAATACTAAGAGCTATAGAATTTATGTATCCAGTCAAAGGGAAGTTGTGATTAGTCATGATGTCACCTTTGATGAAGATATGGCTCTCAGCAAGGTGGACAATCTTCCAACTTTGAGGAGCTCTCAAGAAGTCGACACCAGGGAACCGAAAGAAAATGATGATGAAACAATATCTGATGTGGAAGAACCCATGGATCCAATTGATCTTCCTCCACATGAGCCTTCCTCTTCTAGGAAGAGGCCTTCATGGCTTAGGGGGCTACTTGATGATGCTGAAGGACATGTTGCAACCCAAGGAACCTTCCATGAAGTAAGAAACCTAACAGGTATCAGGGATACCTGACCATCATGAGCACGATCATACAAAATGAACCTTCATCATTCTCAGATGTCATCAAGCATCAAGTATGGAAGGATGCTATGACTGAAGAATATGAGTCTATTATGAAGAATGATGTCTGGGAAGTAGTTCCCAGACCCCAAGACAAGACAATTGTCACTTCTAAATGGATTTACAAGATAAAGCATGCAGCAGATGGAAGTACGGAAAAGTATAAGTCTCATTTTGTTGCTCGTGGTTTCTCTCAGAAGGAAGGTATAGACTATGATGAGATATTTGCGCCTATTGCCAGATATATGACCATCCGCTCGATCATATCCCTTGCAACTTCACAAGTATGGAACCTACATTAGATGGATGTCAAGACCACGTTCTTGCATGGTTCGATCAAAGAATAGGTCTACGTGGAGCAACCTGAAGGATTTGAGATTTATGATCGAAAATCTCATGTATGCAAGTTGAAGAAAGCTCTCTATGGCCTGAAGCAAGCACCTCCAGCATGGTATGATAGGATCGATAGCTACTTCATGAAGTTGGGATTCACTAGGAGTGAAGCCAATCCTAACCTTTACTTTAAGGTTGAAGATGAAAAACCTATCATACTGGTGTTGTATGTGGATGACCTCTTCTTAACAGGCACAGACCCTCCTATTCACAAATGTAAGAGGGAGTTGGCTTCTGAATTTGAAATGAAGGATCTATGACTAATGCGCTATTTCCTAGGACTTGAAGTATGGCAGAAGCCAAGGGAAATTTTCCTATCTCAAGGAAAACATGTGATGAAGATATTGGAAAGATTTGGTATGGTGAACTGCAAGCCTGTAACTACCCCGATGGAGCTTGACTTCAAGAATTTAAGCGGTAGTGCTGCTGGACCTGTTTTATGAAATGCTACTGAGTATCGGCAACTCGTCAGAGCATTAATGTTCTTAGTGAACTCCTGTCCAGATATATGCTTCGCAGTCAACATGTTGAGTATACATATGGTTGAACCTCACCACATACATTAGATTGGTGCCAAGAATCTGTTAAGATATCTTGGTGGCACAATTACATATGGGTTAAGATACACTATCGAAGATGTGAGACTACTTGGATACACTAATACTAATTGGGTAAGCAATGTGGAGGACCATAAGAGCACTTCCGGGTGTTGTTTCTCCTTAGGATCTGCTTCGATATCCTAGATGAACAGGAAGCAGAAGTTGTTGGCTTTGAGCACCACCGAAGCAGAGTATAAAGTTGCTAGCATGGCCTCCTATGAGGCAGTCTGGTTATGAAAGCTCTTTATTGAGCTATTTGGATTTACATTAGATACCACCGTGATCCTATGTGACAACCAGAGTGGGATTTTTTTGTCAGAGAATCCCGTATTTCATGATCGCTCCAAGCATATTAATATCAGGTATCACTATATTCAAGATATGATGTAGCGAGGAGCTATAAGGCTCCAACATATCGGTACAGATGAACAAGTCGTCGACATTTTGACAAAACCCCTAGGAAAGGTCAAATTTTTTACTTTCCAAGAACGACTTGGTGTCATTCAAAGACACTCCGATGAGGGTCCTGTATGATGTATTGAGCTCTAGGAGCTTCGGGGGGTGTAGCTTACTTCTTGGAGCGACATATGACCACAGGGTGATTCACCATCCCCTGGTGGTATACATGTACACCCTATGGCAACTATGTAGTAGGGTGATAGGCTCTCCTGTGTGGTCTGGATGATGTGTTCTCCATGACAACTATGTAGCAGGATGATAGGCTCTCCTGTGAGGTCTGGATGATGTGTTCTCCATGACAACTATGTAGCAGGATGATTAGTTCTCTTGTGAGGCCTGGATGATGTGTTCTCCATGGTGACCATGTAGCAGGAAGATTAGTTCTCCTGTGAGGCTTGGATGATGTGTTCTCCATGGCATTTATGTAGTAGGATGATTAGTTTTCTTGTGAGGACAGGATTGATTAAGCTCTCCTGTCAAGGCATCCTACCCATGCAGTTTAGGACTCATGGGAAGTACCTCTCATCTGATCAATGAGCAGGGAAATGAGGATAGGGAGCATAGTAGTACCGATGGATGCATCATTGTATCTACCATACTCCCTATGCTAGGATGACCTTCATTGATCTGGGATCAATGATACTAGTCTGGGACCAGTGGTAGGAGTGGTACATACTATGACGCTGACTTTGGGTTGGTTGAGACTATTTTGGGACCAGTGGTACACACTCTAAGACTGATTTTGAGTCAGTGGAGGATGATATTGGTATGGGACCAGTGGTACACACTCTAAGACTGATTTTGAGTCAGTGGAGGATGATATTGGTATGGGACCAGTGGTACACACTCTAAGACTGATTTTGAGTCAGTGGAGGATGATATTGGTATGGGACCAGTGGTAGGAGTTGTACCCTCTATGGCGCTGACTTTGGGTCGGTTGAGACTGGTTTGGGACCAATGGTACATACTCTGAGACTGAATTTAAGTCAGTATGATACATCTAGATCATTTCTTCCTCTTCATAATTCGTACAAAGCATAGCAGAGCAGAACAGATCAGAGCAGAGCAGATCAGAACAGGGCAGAACAGAACTGAGCAGAGTAGAGCAGGGGTCAAGTTGTACAGGGTAGTGCATTTGATGGATGAATAGTAGCGACTGACAGACAGATTGCAGATGGAGTTCTCCCTAGTTGAGAGGGAGTGTTAAAATTGGCAACTAGGGCCAAACTCCATTTGGGTCATCTTATTCATGGATGATAATATTTTTATTATATTCCTCTTGTCGAGAGGTGTAGGATTGATCTAAAGATCATCCAATTTCGATAAGTATTTATGGAGATATGAATATATTTTAATTATGGAATAATTATCAAGCTGACCTACAACTCATGTAGGCTCAGAAGCCCAACAGTCGCATCTATTCAAACATCAACAATTGTGTATAAATACAAGAGGAATTTTCCTCATTTTCACTCACTCATCTCATCACATCTCTCTCTCTCCTACGTAGAAAAGAGGCTCTTCTCTATTGCGCAGAAAAGAGACTCTCTCTCACACGTGGAAGGAAGGTGCAGGTTTTAGGGCTGCAACTATAGAATGAAATTTTGACCAGTGTTGACCAGAATATTGCCTCCTTAGAACTGTGTTGTAGGCGCATCTGGATCTCCTCTGAAGGTCGCACTTTTTGGTGGTGGAATCAGGCCAATCAGACGGTCGGTTTGCAAGATATTGTTTGCCCTAGTTTGGGACTGATCTAGGGTTTGCTGCTGCTAATGTAAATCAGATTTATGTACTATTTCTCTATGCTGGATTTTTGAAGATGAAGGAAGATTTGATCAAAGTGTTTCCCCACATTGGGGTTTGTCCCTGGCTAGCCGCCACATCTTGTGTCTCTTGTCTTGGCTTGTTTTCTATCGATCCTTTAATGTTCTATCTGCACTTTACTTTATGTACATGTGATTGCTAATCTGTGGATAATAATAAGAAAGATAAGTAAACTGTTATAAGCATAGAGCATACCATAAATTAACATGGATGCCTAAGCCAGCTGTCTAACAGATTATGTTACCAAATGATTATAAACTAGTAGATGATGATATGCATTTTGAAATGAGGAAGATTTTCTTTGAGGATGATTCGGTATCAGAATATAAAATTCCACAATGCAGCAAGATGACTCCTCTCCATAACCTTCTCCCAGTGCAATATCAAAGTCTTGATCTTCTCTTTTCAAAGGTATGCATTTTTATTAAAGTTCAATTATTGCATAAGAGTAAAGGTAGTTCTAGTGGTTTTCGTCAACCAAGTTCAACTAGTTTTTCTCAACCGAGTTCCCAAGGATTTATACTTGTTTCTTCAAGACAATCAACTATGGTTGGCTTTGAAGCCAACTCACTTACCAGATACGCGGAATTCGTAGGAAGGTGGGGGTTGAAGATGTTGAACAACACTAGTATGTATGTGAAGTTGTTTGGAGAGCTCGTCAAACTCTTGACTCAACCAAGCTTTTTGAATTTAAAACTATATTGTGGGACAAATATTTGTGATGGTTTATAAAATGGATTGATGCTAACCCCAATGCTGGTATAGATTTGGTTAAACAAGAATTTATTCAATAATAAAAGTTACCTTATTCAAATCAACAAGGATTCACAGAATTGTTGGATATTGGCCCTTGAGAGGGAGAATCGTCTTGGCATTGTATGCAGCATTTTAAATATTCTATCAACAAGTTGTCTTATACTGTTGATTTGCATCATCAAAAAGATACTTCATCAAGACCCTGTTACCAATGAATCACACTTTTATGTCTCACTAGAAGATTGATAAACTTCAATATGCCTTGGAATAATCGATGAAGATAGAGGCTATGGCTATTTATTCGCAACATTGTAGAATTGGTGGTTCTTAAAAATATCCTTCTATTAAGGGCCTCCATAATCAAATTGCTATCTTGACAGACAGATTGAAATATATTTCACCCTTATGGCCTGCGAGAAATAATTTTTGTTGTAATCACTGTCAGTATGAAGGACATCATGCTACAGAATTCCTGCCACTGAGGGGACCAAGACCATCTAGTGCTCCTATGGGGCTTCCTCCATAACAATCCCCTAGAGTCATGCAAATTTCATCTTCTCTTCATTTCTCAAGCCATACACAATTCTAGTCATTTCCAAGTCCTAAAGGTATGTTTTTCAATGATTACTGTGAGATTTTTCGAAGTTTTGGTCATTTACGTTGCCTATGTCCTATTCTAAATAAGTACTCCATTGTTCCCAATAACTTTTTTTTGAGTTTTGTGGATCACCCAATCATCATACAGATCAATGTCCACTAAAACAGAACAAGCAATTTGTGTCAGATTTTAGTGCATTTTTTTTCCAATTGGGATGAGTTGTTTGACGCTAAATATGGCTTTATTGTAAGATTTTTAAAGCGTCCTTTTTTGTGGCAAATTTTGCATCCTTTTTGACACCAAATTTTGCATCAAATTTTGCATCTAGTTTTGTGCCATGTTTTGCATCAAATTTTGCATCTAGTTTTGCACCTTTTTTTACAATATCTTTTCCTTCCAATTTTGCACCAGGATTTACATTTAGTTTTACGACAGATTTTGCTTCTAGTTTTGCGCCAATATTTGCATATGTTTTTGCTTCTAGTTTTGTGTCATTCTTTGCTTCTAGTTTTGTGTCATAATTTTCACTAGGTTTTAAACCATCTTTTGCAATTGATTTAGAACCTTTTTTTGCATTCAATTTGTGCTAGGTTTTGCATCTAGTCTTACACAAAAATTTTCTTCTAATTTTGTACTTATTTTTGCACCATTTTTTGCATCCAATTTTGCACCATATATTGAATATGATTTAGCCCCAAATTTTGCATGCATTTTTTAATCCATTTTTGCATATTATTTTTCACCACTTTTTTGCATCCACTTTTGCATTTGATTTTCTCCATTTTTTGCACCATATTTTGCATCATTTGTTGCATCGTTTTTAACACCATTCCTCGCATCCAATTTTGCATCCTTTTGAACATCCAAATTTTCATCTAAATTTACATCCTATTTTGAGCCATGTGTTGCATCCACCTTTGCATCCCATTTTGTGTCTAATTTTACATTCAATTTTGAGCCATTTTATAAGTCTACTTTTACATTTGTTTTTGCACCAAGTTTTGCATCGCTTTTTGCACCTCATTTTGCATCCAACATTACATCTCAATTTGTGTCCAATTTTGAGCCATTTTTATGCCCATTTTTGCACCATTTTCTTTGTTTACTTATGTCTTGCATCATTTTTTATATCCATTTTTGCATCCTTTTTGGTTTCTAATTTTCCATTCTTTTCGACATCCAAATTTCCATCCTTTTTTTAATTGCCTCAATTTGTGTCCACATTAGCATCTCATTTTGCGCCTAGGTTTGAATCTAAATTTGCATCTAGTTATGCCTTATTTTTGGCATCCAATATGGTGTCCTTGGTTTCACCCTTTTCTTATCCCCATTTTGCATCTTTTTTTTGTCTTTTTTAACATCATTTTTTCGCCCAAATTTTCATCCCAATTTTACACCATTCTTTGCAACCTCATTTGGCATCTAAATTCGTATCTTTTTTTTCTTATTTTTAGCACCCAACTTGGCATCCTTTTTTGCATCCAATTTTATGTCTAGTTGTTTGTACTTTTTTGCATCTAGTTTAGTGTCCATTTTTGCGTCCTTATTTGTGCCCAGTTTGGTATCCTTTTGTATGCCATGTTCAATTCCCTTCTTTGTGTCTAGTGTTACACCAATTTTTACTTCTAGTTTAAAACCATTTTTGTGTCCTTGTTTGCATCTTATTTTTATGCCAGTTTAACATTCAATTCTACTCCCAATTTTGCATCCATGGTTAACCACATTTACATCCACATTTGGCTTCTTGTGTAGAGTGTATTGTTCTTTCCATTTATGACCCCACTTATGGGTTCATTTTACAAATTTCAATTACATAGTGAAATATATTGCAAATTCTAAATATCATTAAAGGAAATATGATGATTCAAATTTATAACATAGAGTTTATAAAGAAATTTAAGGGAAACTAACAACATCCATTAAAAAAAAAAACAACAACAACAACAACAATATCATCATATATAATAATTCTCCATCAAAAAACCATTAAAATTTTTAAATATACATATATGAATATCAAATAAATACCTATCACAAATATCATTATTCCAAGGTAAATTCACAACATTCACCGAAAAATAGTAATATCATTGTACATAATAATTTTCCATTAGAAAACATGACAATTTTCAACACATATATAAAGTAACAATATAATACTAATAATATCATCATCATCTTCAATCAAATAAACTAAAATTAAAATGTGTGATTACCATATCAAAATCTTTCATGAATATCATTATTCTAAGGTAAATTCAAAACATCCATGCAAAGATAGTAATATCATCATACATAATAATTCTTCATGAAAATAATGTTGATAGGTTTCAATATATATATATATATATAAAGTAACAAGATAATAATAATAATAATATCGTCAACATCTTTAATCAAATCAACTAAAATTCAATATATGATAACGAAATCAAAATGTTTCATAGATATCATTATTCTAAGGTAAATTCACAACATCCATCTAAAAATAGGAATTTCCAAAATCATCAAGATATCGCTAGCTAGCACCACCAAGATCATAGTCAATATCATCCTCATGATCATTAACGTGATCGTCATCCCGACCATCATGATAAATTTAATCCACATAATCATCACCAATTCTATCACCATCCTCATCATCATCGTCTCCAATATTTGATGTATGTTCAACATAGTCTAAATGATCATCTCCGGGTCATTACCTATAGCATTCTTGAAAAAAAATCAATGTTACATGTTAGTATTAATTTCATAGCACAATATATATTTTGGTTACAATGATAACCATAAAGTGAGGTAGTATACAATAACATATAATAAGACTAAAAAAGAAAATGAAAATTTGGTTTAAGATATACTGGAGATCTAATTAAGATTATTCTTGTAATTCGCATTAAGTAGTAGAGGCATTTTTTTAATGCATATGAAGTAGGTAACCAATTTTTCTTCATGTTATATTGTGAATGTTTTTTATGATGTCCATGCACCATTGGTAAATTAAAATTTACTCGAATCTTAAGTTCAAATTACAATTGTAATTCAGAAGTGCATAATCTTCTTAATCACAAATTGTGAACATTCTGCACAATGGATTCACAACAAAAATTCACCACCACGCTTCAAGTTATCATTACTGGGTTAAGAATCAAGATGAAAACAATCATCCCATTCAATTAATCAACCTCAACTTCTACAATAAATTGGTAACTCATGCAACTTATCATCAGTCTCAACTAGCTTCCACGATACAACATATTACATGATATAACAGTCTCATCCTAGAGAAGATAGATTACACGATACAACAATCTCAACCTAGATAATTTGTATGATATTCAAGAAAATATTTCCATGTAAATGCAAGTCACTAGCAATGCGATAGGAAGACCCTACATTAAAGGGATCAACATGATAAATCTTATATCGTGCCACATATGAAATGGTTGATCATAATTGCAGAGTACACAAATATTTAAAATTGGTTTGTCAATATTATCATAGCTCCATCACAGAGATATTAGAAGATACAAAAGAAACAATAATTGAATATCTTGTACCATAACTGTTGTTAGCCTCCTATTGCAGTAGGTGTTCATATTTCATGATTGACAGTTGAAAGTGCCAAATATTTCATCTTTTCATGCTGCAAGGTTCCATATTTCCAGAAAGAGGCCAAAGAAGAGGCCATGAAAGTGTGCTAGTCTAAATGCCACTGCTGTATTCCAAATTTTGATGAGTTAATCCATTTTGATGAGTTTTTCAGTTAAGGGAAGTCCAAACAGCTTAATCTTGGCTTCCCTAGGTTTCAATTTCTTGTTGTAGAATATAGAGAGTGAATATCTGTCCAAACAGCTTAATCTTGGCAGATTTGTAGATAGGTAGAGAAACAAGGGCGCTCAACAGCTTAATCTGAGCCCCTGGATGATATAAGGGTACGTTTAGATAGGAGGGCAGTCAAAAAAAAAAGGATAATCAGGGTCTGCAAGTCCAAGTGCACCCATGCAAAAAGAAGAAAAAATGCTAGGTAAGTAGGCTGGGTAAGTAGTTTTGTGGTTGCAGAATCAACATATGTGATCCATTTCATGTTTTTCAATGTTATATCTATTCAGGTCACAAGTATAAGGCAATTTCCCTTTGGAGGAGCTCAAGCGAGGCATGTCTAATTCCCCTTTCTTCTAAATCTCCAAATCACTCACTAACATCCCCTTGAGGACCTTGGGATCTGCCCAACCAGTCCTGTCATCACTTCATTTTTGTAAAAAACCAAGTCAAGCTTTGACTTTCTTCAGTGAAAAGAAGCCACATTTCTTTTGTAAAAATCATGTCTCCACAGTCCATTCACTTCCTATGTCTAAGTTTCAGCTCACAAACTTAGCCTCTCCCCTACACTTCACCTCACAAATTCATATTAACTCCTAACTCTACTATCTAGCTCCCTAGATCATCTCCTTATCCCCTATTACACAAAAAACTATATAAAACCCCAAAAATATTACATATCCCACCCTATAGCACTATAGCTATGTACATACAGTTCTGGGATATAATAGTCCACCTAGGACTATCATGAACCCATCCGTGTCATAACTCTGGGATTGGTCTAAACCTCTGGTTAGGCTAATAACCTATATTTACCCCTCTACCCATCAAAACCTTATAACTCTGCCCTTCCGCGCTCATTTTCCCAATGTTTGGGGTTTGAATTTTCCAAATAAATATTAAATATTTGTTCTCCCATGGCACATAAGCCCCCAACTCCGCATTAACCTAACGTTTTCCAACCCCCGTGGCGCATTTTGTTTAAATAAAGCGGGCGGGTCCTATCCCTAACCCCCCGTCACCTTTCCTGTGCCGCTAACCGTCTGATTTCGTGCGCCCGAGATCAACAGTGGGCGGTTATTCCTGCGCCCCGATCTGCCGGAGGTTAACATCCGAGGGATGGGCGGTTTCCCTGTCATACCCCCGCCAAATGTCAGCCTCCCGGTGTGTTCGGAGGCCCCTCCCCCAATACCACCTACGCGGAAAAGCGGTGCGGGAGAAAACCGGATACTACCTCCGCCGAATGACGTCAGTGCCACGTCTTCATGACATCATCAACCTGCGTCGGCCTCCTGCCACCGTGTCCTGTGCCACGTCACTGCCACGTCGCTGCCACCGTGTCACCGCCACGTCACCATGTCGTACTGCTGATGTCACCCTACCACGTCACCTTGTCGTACTCTTGACGTCACCCTGCCACGTCACCGCCGTACTAGGACCCACCGCTGACGTCATGCTGACGTCATCACCAAAAAGGGTGCGAAGCGCGAAATCTGCAACAAGGGATGCCTGGAATGAAAAACCGAGGCAGTTTCGCTAAGAAAAACAGGCCAAAATGGAAGCCCTCTCATGGCTCGGCTACCAGCAGGCCCGAAATTCGCAAATTGACAGGAATTTCTTCACGTAGGATTCAAAAAAGGGGCGAAAACAGTTCTTAAAGCAACAGAGGGCCAGACAGTAGCCATAAAATGTCGATGGGACAGTTTAAGGCATTCAGAAGACAACAAGGAGCCCAGGTTCAGTGAAAGTGTATCAGAGGAAGCGGCGAAGACTATCAGTTAGTATTTTTGGTGGAAATCCGTATTTCCAAAGCAGGCAAACATTAAGAGGCCCCCATCAAAGTCAATAAAGCAGTATTGGGCCATCAAAGCTCACCTGATCAAAGTTAATGCATAAGGCCACCTAAGGGCAGCGCTGTAGAAATCAAAGCACAGTTATGGCCAAATGTCGGCACAGGGCTCTAAGGACATCATAGTTACTCATTTTTTGAGGTAGCTGCCCCCGGCGCAGCATTAGATAGATATTTTGGCATTTATTTCAAGCATATGTTAGGTTAAAGACACTTATTGCATCAGATCTGTCTCAGATCTAATTCTTGTAGATATTTTGCTTATAAAACCACCCTAATTTATTGTTTAGAGGGTTGGTTGGTTGATTTGCTCCATGAGAGACTCGCTCTGTATACTTGATGTTTTCCTTAATCAAAGACTGCTGAAAAGCTTGGAGGATGGACTGTCTGTTGTGTTATTAATGTTTTGAAGAATGAATATGGAATTCTTGTGCTGCAACATGACTCAATAAGTGTTTTCTACCTCTGTTTTCCATTGATATAAGCTCATATCATACATATATCACCATCTAAATAGAAGATAGAAAGATTAGCTTAGAACTTGCTTAGCTGCACTCTATGCTCAATTTCTATTGTTTCTTTATGTTTTCCTCTGAATCGGTAATGAATATGAATTCCCTTTGGCTCATATTTCCCCTAATTCACCCATGTTTGACAGTTATCTAGGGATTCTTTACTGCTCCTAGATAGAGCTCATTCACCTTCCCTCTATTAAGCTGAAAGAGAGATTCTTAATTGCCTCTCATTCCTTAGCCTTCAATCCATCTCCATTTAGCTTGAATGTTGTTTCATGTGCTGCTATCTTGCTCCATATTCCTCTTGTGACCAAGAAAACGCACCAGCAGTCCTACTCCATGACTCCATGCCCAATGGTTTGAACTTATCATACTATGCATTACCTCTCTACTTGAAAGCTTCATCCTTCCCACCAAAACTCAAACAAAACCCCTTGAACTCAATAACTAGCCTAAAATCATCATCAACAAAACTAAATCATTAAGAGAGAGCCCTCTCTGATTGCAGGTGGGCTAGAACCTGCAGTCCAAAGATTGGTTAGTGGTTACCTCGGTCGTATTCCCTTGGGAGTCAAAGGGAACAACCTGAGTGTTAACATAATGGCGACTCTGTTGGGGACAATGAATTTTCTAATTGCTGTATATTCCTTAAAACTACAGATGAAGCCTGAATGTCAGCCAGGGAGCCTTTGAAATTGTTCTTGCTTTGCATTTACATGAGTAAATAAAAGCTGCTTCAATCAATCTTCATGTTAGTTTTAAGTTGTAGATAGCTATTCCAAAATTTGATCAATTCCTTGCTAATTCTAAAAGCATTCACAGAAAATACCAAAACAAGTTCAGAATCTGGCTCCCAAAAGGAACTCACATTATACAAGGTCAAATCCAGACCCAAATCCCCCATCTATTTTTGAAAATCCCAATTTAATCCCAAGGAACCTCAGGAAGCCAGAGAGAAGAGAAGATTTTGCTGATTCTAGTCCTGAAACAGTCCAGCCAAGCTATGTTCCAACCCCTGTCAAAGTTTTATTTCATTCAACCCCTACTTCCCCTAGTTCATCATCCACCTCTCAAAGCACTCCTTCAACACCTCCATTCACTGCACATACTCCCATTACCACTATTATTACCGATGTTCTAGTCGTTCCACTTATCCCTGTGAATATGGCGAATAGATATGCTCCATTACAGTTGCCTGCTAATCCAGGGGCTATGCCTCAGGAGTACCAAACTAAAATCACATACTTCGATGGTACTGGTTCTTCCACAGCCCTTCAGCATACCAAGAAAATGCAAGACTATTTTGAGAACTACGAGATAGATGATGATAGCATGAGAATGAAGATTTTTGTCCAAAACTTAACAGGAGATGTAAGACCCTGGTTTAGAAGCCTTGCTGCAAATTCCATAGCTAACCCAGAGGCCCTTTACCAAACATTTCTCAACAGATGCGAGAAAAAGAAAGATCCCTTGCACATATTATCTGAATATGACACCATCAAAAGAGGCCCTCAAGAATCTGTCTTAGACTATTGTGCGAGATTTAATAATGTTTATAATGCAATACCACAGAACTTAAGACCTCCACCTGATCTTGCTTTGTATAAATTCCCTGATGGTTTTGATACTGACATGGCTTATCAGTTAAGGGAAAGAGCCCCTCAAATCCTAGCAGACATGCAAGATGTTGCTGTTAGTGTAGAGGCAAATCTGATTGCCAAAAGAAACAGAGTTATAACTGAGAGAAGAACCACCTTTAAGGAAGAACCCTCAGCCTTAGACCAAAAGCTGGATGCTATTATCAGTGGCATGCACAGGCTGGGAGATAGAGTGGAAAGCGTTGAAAGGAAATCTACATGGGAAGGACAACAGCCCAATACCATAAGGAACCCAAATTTCAGGAAAACTCAGAACACAAACGCTGATAGGTCTAGCCCAGACCATGATATAAGGCCTCCTTTCCAAGAGAACTACACAGAAGCATCCACATCTAGTGAGCAGACAGAAGACACTCATATGAATTTGATGGATCTGAAGGGTGAGCAACAAATTTTCCTAACCCAAGAAGACCAAGATGACCATGAGATAAATCAATTTTGGACTAAGTCAGGTGAGTCTTTTGATTTTAAGCAAGGTTATGATTCAGCTGTTTATGAGGTCCACAAACAGTATAAGCTGAGGACAAGAACCATAGATGTGCCCGAAAAGGTTAAACCAAGTGATACCAAACAGCCTAAGAAGATCAAAGATAAGGCTAGCCTCATAGAAACTGCTGATAAAACAGTCCCAAATCCAAAGGATGTCACCATAGAGGATGTCACAGACATGCAGCCCTCTAATGATCAGCCTCTGCCACCTTCCTCAAAAGAAGATTTGAACAGCTCTCCTAAAAACCTTTCCAAATCAGAAATAGTTCAAGAAATCAATTAGAACAAGAGAAAACCGCTGAAAGTGCAATTGAAAAGGGAAAATCTGCCAGTCACAATACTAAAACACAGTCAGAAAAACCTTTTGATTTAAAGGCAGAAATAGGTAAACTGAAGATATCCATCCCTTTATCTGAACTTGCCAAACACGATATCTATAGGCAGCAAATCAAAAGATCGCTGCAAATGCCAGAAAATAGGGATGATGTGAATGTATTAGATGATCAACCTGATCTCCTTTTCGGTCCTGAAGTCAATGGTAAATTAGGACATGGAGCTGTGTTACCATTCTATGTCAGTTTGCACATTCATGATAAAGTATTGCATAATGCTATGTTTGACTCAGGCGCCTCACACAACCTTATGCCCAAAGTTGTAATGGAAAAGCTAAACCTTGATGTTACAAGACCCTACAAAGACTTATTCTCCTTTGACTCAAGTCAGGTCAAGTGTTTAGGCTTAATCAAAGACTTATGTGTCTCCTTAGTCCAATACCCAAACAAGACAATCCTCATGGATGTGGTGGTTGCTGACATTCCACCAAAGCATGGCATGCTATTGTCAAGATCTTGGGAAGCAAAACTCCAAGGATCTCTCCAACTAGACCTCTCCTATGCCACTATATCTGTCTTTGGGCAACCAAAGAGACTATATAGAGAAACACTCATGAAGTATGTGGTAAGTAGTGAGGAAAAGCCCCAAAACTTCCCTATCTACTCAATCCATTCTGATATGGATTCTTTTATTTTATTTAATGATGAAACAAGTCCTCCCACTGATGATAAGCCGTTGGCTTTAGAACTGGACACACACATCAATGAAGAATCAGTTGCCCATACTGATGAAACTGTCAAAACAATCAAGGCAACCAGCATACAAGAAGAACCTCCCCAAATAGAAAATTCAAATCTGCCCACTGCAAGAATGACTGAAACTCTTAATACTAACCACAAGCAAGAAATCACATGGTATTTAGAGTTTGATGGCTCTGTTAACAAGTTAGGAGCAGGGGCAGGTGTATGGATTCACAATACACACAACAATCATGCAGAAGGCCATGCCTACAGACTAAACTTCAAATGCACCAACAACATGGCAGAGTATGAGGCTCTCCTTTTAGGCCTTAAACTACTCAAAGCTCTAGGAGCTGCAAAATTATCCATTCTAGGTGACTCCGATTTAGTCATACAGGAAATGAGAGGCAACTTTTTTACTAATGACAATAGAATGAGGGCCTATAGGACTGCTGCCACCAATATACTCAATGCATTCACTGAATCCAAGCTTGCCAAGATTTCAAGAAATCATAACATTCATGCACACAGCCTAGCCACTTTTTCTAGTACATGCAAGCTTCCCTTTGAGCCAAATCACCATTTCACTGCTGAAATAAAACATAGGCCTGCTATCCCAAATAATGTTAAAGACTGGCAAGTGTTCGAAAATGATGCCTAGATTAACAATTTCCTCACTCTTGAGCATGAGTTTTCAAATATTAACATTGACATGGATGCTATAATGGATGAACAACAGCAAACAAATGAAAATCAGAAGGTTGTAACAACTGTAATAGCCAAACACATGCTAAACCCAACTGTTTTTGGCAATGCAAACATAGAAGAGCTGAAACAGATGCATTTGGAGGAAATAGCTGAAACAGAGGCCGAGATCGTTGATCTAAAAGATAACTTTCTCCCTGTTGGCCTCACCCCGTTAGAAGATATGTTTGATGCAAATGATGTTCCCAAAAAACCAAAAATGCAGCCCTTAAACGCTGCTATAGAAGAACACAACATTGGGACAGTAGAGAAGCCCAAAATGGTCAAACTATCTCAATCTTTTCCAGCCGATCAAAAGCCCAAATATGTTGATTTGTTTAAAGAATTCCAAGATGTATTTTCTTGGAGTTATGAGGACTTGAAGTCCTATGACACCTCAGTGATCCAACACACCATTCCCTTAAAACCAAATCAAAAGCCCTTCAAACAGAAACTAAGGAGAATCAATCCTGTGTTTTTCCCTTTGATTGAAAAGGAAGTGAAAAGAATGTTTGAAGCAGGTATCATAGCACCCATCAGATTTTCTGAATGGGTATCCAATCTTGTTCCCACAAGAAAGAAGACAGGTGAGATTAGGCTATGTGTAGATCTAAGAAACTTAAACCAAGTCTCCCTAAAAGACCACTACCCATTGCCAAAAATGGACCACATCCTACAAAGAGTAGTGGGGTCATCTAGAATCTCTTTGCTAGATGGCTTTTCAGGTTTTAATCAAATATTGGTTCACCCGGATGACCAAGATAAGACAGCCTTTACCACACTGTGGGGAACATTTAAATATGTGAAGATACCTTTCGGACTTAAAAACGTTGGTGCTACCTTTCAAAGGGCCATGGACATTGCATTTGCCAAGGAAATCCATGATTTCTTGGTCGTCTATCTTGATGACCTTACCCCTTTCTCCAAATCTGATCAAGAGCACCTCAAACACTTAAGGCAAATATTCATGACATGTAGGAAATATGGCATTTCCTTGAACCCCAAGAAGTCTCTCTTTGGCCTTGAAGAAGGTAAATTACTAGGCCATATCATCTCAAAATATGGGATTAGAATTGATCCTAAAAGAATTCAAGCCATCCTTCAAATCCCATTTCCAAGAAACATAAAAAAGTTGCAAGCATTCCTTGGAAAGATCAATTTCCTAAGGAGATTTATCCAAAATCTAGCCGAGCTGATAAGACTGTTAAGCAACATGTTAAAAAAGGATGCCAAGGTAAAATGGTCTCCTCAAACCAAGCAAGCCTTTGAGAGTATCAAAACTGCCTTAACCCAAGCCTCTGTTCTCACAAGTCCACAATTTGACAAAGACTTTATCATTTTTTCTTTTGCATCTGAGCACACCATAGCTGCTGTCCTTTTGCAAAAGGATGATCAAGGAGCTGAAAAGCCAATTGCATTTTTCAGCCGAGCCTTAAGAGATGCCCCTTTGAAGTACCAAATCATGGAGAAGCAGGCCTATGCCCTTGTTAAAGCAATCAAAGATTTCCGAGTTTACATTTTATATTCACATGTGATTTTCTATGTCCCAAATGTTGTTGTAAAAGACATATTAACCCAAGAGGGGTTAGAAGGTAAAAGAGGCAAGTGGATTGCTAACATCCTTGAGTATGACATAGAAATAAAACCAACCAAGCTCATAAAGGGACAAGGTTTAGCCAAACTGATGTCCGAAACAAACTTTCAAGCCTTAGACATTAACCAACTGGACAATGAACAGGAGCTAGCGACTCCACAGATCAGTGAAACCTTTTTGCAATCCCCATGGTATGCTGATATATGATTTGTTTTGATAAACCTGTTTGCTCCCCCAGGATTGTCCAGAACCAAGAAAAGATTTTTAAAGATGAAAGCTTCCAAGTTTTGTGTCATAGATGGTGCTTTATTTTGGAAAAATCATGAATGCATACTGCTAAATTGTTTAACCATGAATGAAACTAACAATGTCATGAAAGAATTCCATGCAGGGGACTGTGGGGGACATCTATATTGGAAGTCCACTGCTGATAAAATTTTAAGGGTTGGTTTCTATTGGCCCTCTTTGTTTGCAGATGTAAAGAAGTTTGCTATCTCATGTCATAAATGCCAAATCTTTGAGGGCAAAAGAAAGTTGCTACCTTTGCCTCTTAAGCCCATCTCAACCGAGAAGCCCTTTCAACAATGGGGTCTTGACTTCATTGGAGAAATCCACCCCTCTTCCTTAGGCCAGCATAAGTGGATTCTAACAGCCACCGACTATTTCACTAAGTGGATTGAAGCCATCCCATGTAGACAGGCCAATGACTCCATCATTATCCAATTCCTTAAGACCAACATCCTTTCTAGATTTGGATGCCCTGAGAAGATCATTACTGACAACGCCGCTGCCTTCAAATCCAAAAAGATGATCAATTTTTGCCATAAATTTCACATTACCTTGGGCCACTCCACAACCTATTACCCTCAAGGTAATGGCCTAGCCGAATCATCCAACAAAAGCCTCATCAACATCATAAAGAAAGTGCTAGAAAAAAACAAGAAGAACTGGCATAGAAAGCTCACAAATGCCCTATGGGCAGATAGACTTTCAACAAAGAAATCCATTGGGATGAGCCCTTATGAGCTGGTGTATGGCATGGAGGCCAGATTTCCATCTTCCTTGGGCATTCCTATCATCAAGTTGTTACAAGAGATCCAAGCTGAACCAAATAATGTTCAACGAAGAATCAACCAGACCATTCATCTTCAGCAAACAAGAGAGCAGGTCTATGACAGAGCTCAAATATTGCAAGAGAAGCTCAAAAGGATGTTTGATAAGAGAGCTAAGGCTGAGGATGTTGTGTTGGCAACAAAGTTCTAAGGTGGGACTCACGAAGAGAAGAGAAGGGCAAACATGAAAAATTTGATTTTCTATGGAAGGGTCCATTTGTTATCAGCGTTGTACAGGGCAATAACACATATTTCCTCAAATCTGCAAAGGGCGGCACAACTGAAGAAGGCCCTGTTAATGGCCGAATGCTAAAGCATTATTATGATCCCTGTTGTTGAACACAACGCAGTTGTATTATATTTGTACATACATACTTGTATTTTCAGCACTTTTTTCTTATAGTAGGCCGAATAATGGAACAGCGCAGCGAAGTTCTTTAAAGAAATAACCAAAGCAAGTCCTCCATTCAGATCTCTGTCATTGCATTAATCTCAGGAAAAGAGCAGGCAGTTTTTCAGTCAATAGTATTAAAAGAAAGGAGGATTCTTAGTTTACATCAGCACCCTTTTTTCAAAAACAGAATCAAGGGAAGTGCTCTAGTTTTGTTCCCCTATGTTGTGTTTATTTCAAAGGCAGGTTCTCAGGCACAGGTGCATGTAATGATAGAGCACGCAGAAAAAAGCAGGCAGTGCTGCTATCGTATAAAAATTTAGTTCATGAAAATGTTGTGTTCAGGTTTCAAATTTTCAATCATTTAACAGCCAGCACAAGGGAAATTTCAATCTACAGCAACAATAGAATATCAAAGCAGTCTGACCTGTCGTTCTTGGCTTTTCACAAGGAAAAGCCATCCCCAAGTGGAGCCACTGTTAGCCTCCTATTGCAATAGGTGTTCATATTTCATGATTGACAGTTGAAAGTGCCAAATATGTCATCTTTTCATGCTGCAAGGTTCCATATTTCCAGAAAGAGGCCAAAGAAGAGGCCATGAAAGTGTGCCAGTCTAAATGCCACTGATGTATTCTAAATTTTGATGAGTTAATCCATTTTGATGAGTTTTTCAGTTAAGGGAAGTCCAAACAGCTTAATCTTGGCTTCCCTAGGTTTCAATTTCTTGTTGTAGAATATAGAGAATGAATATCTGTCCAAACAGCTTAATCTTGGCAGATTTGTAGATAGGTAGAGAAACAAGGGTGCTCAACAGCTTAATCTGAGCCCCTGGATGATATAAGGGTACGTTTAGATAGGAGGGCAGTCAAAAGAAAAAAGGATAATCAGGGTCTGCAAGTCCAAGTGCACCCATGCAAAAAGAAGAAAAAATGCTAGGTAAGTAGGCTGGGTAAGTAGTGCTGTGGTTGCAGAATCAACATATGTGATCCATTTCATGTTTTTCAATGTTATATCTATTCAGATCACAAGTATAAGGCAATTTCCCTTTGGAGGAGCTCAAGCGAGGCATGTCTAATTCCCCTTTCTTCTAAATCTCCAAATCACTCACTAACATCCCCTTGAGGACCTTGGGATCTGCCCAACCAGCCATATCATCATTTCATTTTTGTAAAAAACCAAGTCAAGCTTTGACTTTCTTCAGTGAAAAGAAGCCACATTTCTTTTGTAAAAATCATGTCTCCACAGTCCATTCACTTCCTATGTCTAAGTTTTAGCTCACAAACTTAGCCTCTCCCCTACGCTTCACCTCACAAATTCATATTAACTCCTAACTCTACTATCTAGCTCCCTAGATCATCTCCTTATCCCCTATTACACAAAAAACTATATAAAACCCCAAAAATATTACATATCCCACCCTATCGCACTATAACTATGTACATACAGTTCTGGGATATAATAGTCCACTTGGGACTATCATGAACCCATCCGTGTCATAACTCTGGGATTGTTTTAAACCTCTGGTTAGGCTAATAACCTATATTTACCCCTCTACTCATCAAAACCTTATAACTCTGCCCTTCCGTGCTCATTTTCCTAATTTTTGGGGTTTGAATTTTCCAAATAAATATTAAATATTTGTTCTCCCATGGCACATAAGCCCCCAACTCCGCATTAACCTAACGTTTTCCAACCCCCGTGGCGCATTTTGCTTAAATAAAGCGGGCGGGTCCTGTCCCTAACCCCCCGTCACCTTTCCTGTGCCGCTGACCGTCTGATTTCGTGCGCCTGAGATCAACGGTGAGCGGTTATTCCTGCGCCCCGATCTGTCGGAGGTTAACGTCCGGGGGATGGGTGGTTACCCTGTCGTACCCCTGCCATGTGTCAGCCTCCCGGTGTGTTTGGAGGCCCCTCCCCCAATACCACCTACGCGGAAAAGCGGTGCTGGAGAAAACCGGATATCGCCTCCGTCGAATGATGTCAGCGCCACATCTTCATGATGTCATCAACCTGCGTCGGCCTCCTGCCACCGTGTCCTGTGCCACGTCTCTGCCACATCGCTGCCACCGTGTCACCACCACGTCAGCCTGCCGTACTGCTGACATCACCCTGTCGTACTGTTGACATCACCCTGCCACATCACCGCCGTACTGGGACCCACCGCTGACGTCATGCTGACATCATCACCGAAAAGGGCGCGAAGCGCGAAATCTGCAACAAGGGATGCCCAGAATGAAAAACCGAGGCAGTTTCGCTAAGAAAAATAGGCCAAAATGGAAGCCCTCTCATGGCTCGGCTACCAGCAGGCCCGAAATTCACAAATTGACAGGAATTTCTTCACGCAGGATTCAGAAAAGGGGCGAAAACAGTTCTTAAAGCAATAGAGGGCCGGACAGCAGCCATAAAATGTCGATGGGACAGTTTAAGGCATTCAGAAGACAACAAGGAGCCCAGGTTCAGTGAAAGTGTATCAGAGGAAGCGGCGAAGACTATCAGTTAGTATTTTTGGTGGAAATCCATATTTCCAAAGCAGGCAAACATTAAGAGGCCCCCATCAAAGTCAATAAAGCAGTATTGGGCCATCAAAGCTCACCTGATCAAAGTTAATGCATAAGGCCACCTAAGGGCAACGCTGCAAAAATCAAAGCATAGTTATGGCCAAATGCCGACACAGGGCTCTAAGGACATCATAGTTACTCATTTTTTGAGGCAGCTGCCCCCGACGCAGTATTAGATAGATATTTTGGCATTTATTTCAAGCATATGTTAGGTTAAAGACACTTATTGCATTATATATGTCTCAGATCTGATTCTTGTAGATATTTTGCTTATAAAACCACCCTAATTTACTGTTTAGAGGGTTGGTTGGTTGATTTGCTCCATGAGAGACTCGCTCTGTATACTTGATGTTTTCCTTAATCAAAGACTGTTGAAAAGCTTGGAGGATGGACTGTCTACTGTGTTATTAATGTTTTGAAGAATGAATATGGAATTCTTGTGCTGCAACATGACTCAATAAGTGTTTTCTACCTCTGTTTTCCATTGATATATGCTCATATCATACATATATCACCATCTAAATAGCAGATAGAAAGATTAGCTTAGAACTTGCTTGGCTGCACTCTATGCTCAATTTCTGTTGTTTCTTTATGTTTTCCTCTGAATCAGTAATGAATATGAATTCCCTTTGGCTCATATTTCCCCTAATTCACCCATGTTTGACAGTTATCTAGGGATTCTTTACTGCTCCTAGATAGAGCTCATTCACCTTCCCTCTATTAAGCTGAAAGAGAGATTCTTAATTGCCTCTCATTCCTTAGCCTTCAATCCATCTCCATTTAGCTTGAATGTTGTTTCATGTGCTGCTATCTTGCTCCATATTCCTCTTGTGACCAAGAAAACGCACCAGCAGTCCTACTCCATGACTCCATGCCCAATGGTTTGAACTTATCATACTATGCATTACCTCTCTACTTGAAAGCTTCATCCTTCCCACCAAAACTCAAACAAAACCCCCCGAACTCAATAACTAGCCTAAAATCATCATCAACAAAACTAAATCATTAAGAGAGAGCCCTCTCTGATTGCAGGTGGGCTAGAACCTGCAGTCCAAAGATTGGTTAGTGGTTACCTCGGCCGTATTCCCTTGGGAGTCAAAGGGAACAACCTGAGTGTTAACAACTGTGACACCCCCTTTTAAATTATTATTATTATTATGTTTTTGGGTCTAAGTTCAGCATTGGTGAGGCTATATCATGATCATGGCATAGTTCTAATTAGAGTAGGTTTTATTTCACAATTGGGGTACTCATTTTTTAACACCATTCCTTGAAGGAATGGATGTGTAGATTATGGAGATGACTCCCTGCCCCACAACTACTGATTTTGTAATTCATATGGTGATGAATATGTTAAATACATAGATGGTGTATTGCATAATAACAACCCTCATACACATTTGTAATAAAAAGGTTCTTGAAGCTTAAATGAAATCCATATGATTTCATGAGGTGTACTCTATAACTTGTTAAAAACTATGTAACTAGGTTCTATCATCATAAATATGAAATGTACTTTTGATTCTTGTGTTTTGTAAAATGAAAGAAAAATTATTATTATTATTTTTGGAGCATGGGTTTCATGCTGAAGGTCTTTTATTTTAGAAGTTAAGAACCCATTGAGTGCTTCTAGGGTTTTTCCTAGCTCAAGAAGTCAAAAGATTCATTGTCATAAGTTGAAAACCCCATCGGGCACATTGTAACTTGTAAAGAAAAAAAAATTGTCATTAAAAGTGTCAAAATACCCTTCAAGACCAAAACGGCCTCACAGCTGGGAATTCAACCTATTTTGAGGAGCCACTTCCACGTTAGGAGCCTATATAAAGGAGGGAACCCAACCTCATTTGTTCATTCACTCACTTATCATCATCTACTAAAAGAAGAAGGACAAGAAGGCTAGCGAAGAAGGTGAAGGATGAAGAAGAAGTGATTTTAGGCTAAATCTCTCTCACACACGTGAATGAAGGCTAGTGTTTCTGCTGCTAAGATAGGGTTTTTTTGTTGCAAGATCAAACTTGAAGAAAGAGGAGAAAGAAGGTCAGCGAAGGTCAAAAAATGTCATCCTAAAGAATTATAAGAAGGAGAAAGTGAAGTGAAGGACTGAAGAAGCCTTGGGAGGTTAGAATTATCTCACATGTGTGGCAGTAGTTGTTGTTGGGAGGGTCAAAAATTTCAGACTTGCATTTTAAGTCGAAATTCTAAAGTTGAGGGTCAAAATTGTGTTGTTGGAAGAGATTTAACTGGGCTTAACTTGGAAAAGAGAAGCACATCATCTATAAAGGTTGGACTTGGTCTTGGAGGGTATTGGTCTTGATATAGAGGTCTTAGAATTTGTCAATTGAAGAATTGATAGGAAGAGAAGATATTTTTATTGGTTTTTCTCTCAAGTGGAGAGGTTTTGGCCCTGGATTGCAACCTACATTCTATGTTCTTGTGTATTATTTTTATTATTGTTTTGATAATTGTTTGATGATATATGAACATAATAATAAGTGAAGAAGCTAATAGCTAAGAAAAAGTAAAAATACATCACAAGTATTTATCATCAAAAGAGAAATCACCCTAACCATTTCCCTTTATATTTCTCAACATGGTATCAGAGCTAAGGTTGGCTAAGGGCATGATGCAAATATTGAAGGAGTTCCTAAAGAAGTGTACATAGGTGATAGCTCATCTCAAGAATGGTGTTAAAGAAGTATGGGATCTCTTATTTTCTAAGAAGGAAGTGAGCAAGACATCTACAAAGGATAAAGGAATATTCTCAACACTTCAAGATGAGAATCAAGACACATGATAGGTCAACACAAGCACTTTAAAACATTATCAAAAGGAAAGTCCTCTTACTCAGTAGAACTTGGTGACAACAAAATCTACCTTGTGAGAATCAAGTGGAGAATCAAGACACATGACAGGTCAACACAAGAACTTCAAAACATTATCAAAAGGAAAGTCCTCTTACTCAATAGAACTTGGTGACAACAAAAGCTACCTTGCGATAAGAATTGGATCAACTTCACTTGAGATGGGAAATGGAGGAAACATTAATATCAACAATATCTTATTTGTTCCAAGTTTGTACCAGAATTTACTTTCCATTTCATGTTTAGAAGGAAAGGGACATATAGTTTCTTTCATTGATGGAAAGATTGTAGTATGGGATAAAAACTAGAGCATAGAAGAAACAAGAATGATTGGGATCCGTGAAGGAAGAATTTGTAGATTGTTAACTCCCCTCACTCAAGCTTTGGTTCACATTGAAGTTAGCCCATGTGAACTTTGGTATATAAGATTTGGTCATCTCCACTACAAAATCCTTCCAATCCTAAATACCATAGTGAATGGCATCCCCAAATTAAACGAAGACCATGAAGGAGTATGCAAGGGATGTGCATTGGCTAAGAACACCAAGAGACCATTTGGAAGCAGTTCTTCAAGGTCAAAAGAAATCTTTGATCTTATTCATTCCGATGTTTGTTGTTCTATGACTCCAAAATCACTTGGAGGTCATCTATATTATTTATCATTCATAGATGACCATTCAAGGAAAACTTTGGTTTACTTGATGAAATTCAAGGACGAAGTATTTACCAAATTTCAAGAATTCAAAGCTGAAGTAGAGAACCTTACAAAAAGGAGAATCAAGATATTAAGATCTGATAATGGAGGAGAACACACATCCAAGGAAATTATAGCTTTATGTAAGGATTATGGGATTAAGAGGGAGCAGATAATACCATATAATCCCGAGAAAAATGGTGTTGCAGAATGAAAGAATCATTTTGTTGAAGAACGTGTAAAATCTAAGCTACATGATCAAGATCTACCAAACATTTTGTGGGGTGAAGCAACAAATACAATTGTATACATCAAAAATTTAAGTCCCCACAAGTCACTAGACAACTTGACTCCTAAAGAATTATTCACTGGGAAGAAACCAAGTGTGGATCATCTATGAATTTTTGGTTGTCCTGTTTATATTCATTTTCCAAAGGATAAGAGAAAGAAGTTGGATCCATTAGGCATGAAAGGAACATTTGTTAGCTACATCAACTCTTCTAAGGCCTATAGGATCTATATCAAAGAAGGACACTGAATAAAAGTCAATCGAGATATAATATTTGGCGAAAGTATTGCATTCAAGAAATTAAAGGATCTCCCCATGGACTCTGATGATGAAGAACTTTTGATATTTGAAGAAGAATTCTTTATGGATGAAGAAGAATAAAACCATGGAGATGAAGATCCCATTGAACCTATATAACCTGTGGTAATCCCCAAGACTAGAAAGAGCCCTAACTCGTTGAAATATACTCTATTAGATGTAGAGGGACATGGAGCTTATAAGGGAACATTTAGGGAAAGAAACCAAAAAGGTATTCAGGGTATGCATCATATATGATAAAATTAATAGGAGCATAAACATCCACTTTTGAAGAAGTTCTCAATCATCAAGAATGGAAAGATGCCATGAATTAATAATATCAATCGATAATGAAGAATGAGGTATGGGATATCATACCTAGGCCCAAAAACAAGTATGTGGTGACTTCAAAATGGATTTATAAAATAAAACAAGAGGAAGATGGAATTATTGACAAGTATAAGGTAAGGCTCATGGCTAGGAGATTCTCTCAACGAAAAGGCATCAATTATGAAGAGACATTTACTGCAACGGCAAGGTATATAACTATACTATCATTGGTCACTTTGGCAGCATCAGTGGGATGGAATATATATAAAATGGATGTCAAGATTGCATTCTTGAATGGTACAATTGATGAGGAAGTCTATATAGAGAAACCCTTGGGATTTGAAGTCAAAGATAGAGAGGCATATGTGTGCATATTGAAAAAGGAATTATATGGCCTCAAGCGGGCACCAAGGGAATGGTATGAAATGATGGATGCATACCTATAGATATTGGGCTTCTCAAAGAGTTTTGTTGATCTAAATATCTACATAAAGGTTGTAAAAGGTGAGCTAATGATTATTCTTCTGTATGTGTATGATCTTCTCTTAACATGTATAGAAGGTTGAATGAAAGAATGAAAGAAAAAGTTAGCAACAAAAATTTATTTGAAGGATCTTGGGCTAATGTGCTACTATTTGGGACTACAAGTCTAGCAATGACCCAATGAAATATATGTAGGTCAAGGGAAGTATGTGATTAATATTTTGAATAGGTTTGACATGATGGATTGTAAACCAATGACAAACCTGATGATCACAAACTTGAAAAGATAAAGGTGTTCTGAATCTTGTTCCATTATTGACATTTTTAACATATTTAGTGACAATTCCAATCCTATATTAAATTCATATGAAAGGACCAAAGGCATGAAAATTCAATAAAGAAAAATTGACATGTATTTTGTGTAGCAACTCCAGACTAAACTAATTCCCAAATGGTTCATCCAACTTTATAAATAAGGCAATTTGAAAAATATAAAGCAACAAAGTAGATGAAATCCCTCGGTATATGTTAAAATTGGAAACTAGGGCAAAACTTCATGTGGGTCATCTTATTCATGGCTGATAATATTTTTGTTAAATTTCTCTCATCGAGAGGTGTAGGATTGATATAAAGATCATCTGATTCCGATAAGTATTCATGGAGATATGAATTTATTTTGCTTATGGAATTATTATCAAGCCGACCTACAATTCATGTAGGCTCAGAAGCCCAACAGTCGCATCTATTCAAACACCAACATTGTGTATAAATACAGGAGTAATTTTCCTCATTTCCCCTCACTCATCTCATCACTCTCTCTCTCTCTACTGCGCAAAAAAGAGTCTCTTCTCTACTGTGCAGAAAAGGGTCTCTCCCTCACACATGTGAAGCCGGAAGCTGCTGAAACTGAAGCTGCAACTTCAAAAGTAAATATTCACCTGCGTCAACTAGAAGATCTTCTCATATGAACTATGTTGTAGTTTCATATGAACCTCCTCTGAAAGCCACAACTTTTGGTGGTGGAATCAAGTCAATCCGACGGACATTTTGCAAGATATCGACTGCCCTAATTTGAAGCCAGAAGCTTCTAAAACTGAAGCTGCAACTGCAGAAGTAAATTTTGACCTACGTGGACTAGAAGATCTCCTCATTTAAACTACACTATAGGTTCATTTGAACCTCCTTTGGAAGCCGCAACTTTTGGTGGTGGAATCAAGCCGATCCAACGGTCGATTTGTGAGATATCGTCTGCCCTAGTTTGATGATGAAGCCGCTAATGCTGATGCTACTGATCTAAGGTTTGCTACTGCTGATATAAATCAAATTTATTGTACTATTTCTCTCTGCTGAATTATTGAAGATAAAAGAATATTTGATCAAAGGGTTTCCCCACACATTGTGGGGTTTGTCCCTGGCTAGCTGCCACATCTTGTGTCTCTTGTCTTGGCTTGTTTTTTGTCGATTGTTTAATGTTCTATCTGCACTTTACTTGATGTACATGTGATTTCTAATCTGTGGAATATAATAAGGAAAAGAAGTAAACTTTTATAAGCATAAAACATACCATAACTTAACATGGCATCAAAGCTGAGGTGAAGACAAAGCCCGAGCAAGAGCAAAAGCAATCACTGAAGAGAAGATTGGCAAGGCTATCCTAAAAGAACGATGGGGTCCTCAACACTCTTTCTTGCCAAAGACAAGCTCCGTGAGAAAGCTGACTATCATGGATGGAAGATGTCATGTGAGAGGTAATATTGTTGAGCCTCCATCAAATGCACCTCCTGCTGCCAGGAACAAATGGAAGAATGGAGAAATTAAAGCGAAGAAGATCATCCGAGACTCTATCGACAAGTTCTTGGTGGCCTACATCTCTGAACTGGACACCTCCAAGGAAATCTACGATAGACTGGTGAGTTTATTTAAAGTTAATGATGCAAATCAAGTTTTTTTTCTTAGAAATAAGCTGAGGGAAATCAAAAAGGGTAAAGATGAGAGTATGCAAGCATACTTCTTAAGAATCACCGAGATGAAGAATGATCACCTATCTATTGGGGAGACTATTACTGACAGAGAAATGGCACTCACAACTCTTGGAGGATTACCATCTGAATGGTACGTGTTTAGGACTACTCTTCTAAACAATAATATAATTCCTGGTTCCAAGGAATTAATGGCTAGATGCATTCAAGAAGAAACAAGGGTAGAAGAGCAAGAAATGCCCATGCCTAAAGGTCCTCCTGATGCCTTTTCTTCTCATGCTAAGAAAAGAAATAATTCTGGGACTAAATCAAAAGGAAAGGCTGGACCTAAGGGCAGAAGAAAAGGATGATATTACATCTGCGATAAAGCAGGTCACTATGCTAGGGAGTGCCCTAATAGAAAGGATTCACATTGGGATGATGATCAAAATCCCTCTAATGGCATTCAAAGGAATGACAAATTCAATAGAAAAGGTAAGAGGAGAGCTGGGAATCAAGGAAGAGGACAACCATTCAAGAAGGCTAGAAATTCCAGGATGTATTAAATGCACCTGACCTCAAAAAGAACCTGGTGGCCATCTCGGCAATGGAAGACAAAGGCTACAAGGTAACCTTCAGTGATGGCAAGGTACGTATATGGAAAATAATGTTAAAGATGCCTTTACTCTTGGGTTTCGTGTTGATTCATTATATCAGGTCAATGGAAGTTCGCTAGGTGTCATGTCTTATGACACATCTCTTCAGTCCAAACTTTGGCATCGGAGGTTTGCCCCCCTTCTTTATAAAGCTCTACTCAGTGTAAGACAAATGGTGATAGGGCTCCCGAATTCCGAGTAGAGAAAGAAGGTGTATTTCCAGGATGTGCCGAAGGAAAGCTCAAAAGGGGACCATTCCCCTCAAGCCAAAGCAAGACCTCCGATATATTACATTTGGTTCACTCGGGCATATCTAAGGTTAGCATTAAGAGGGAGACTACGACACCACATACTCCTGAGCAGAATGGTGTGGTGGAAAGGAAGAACTGTACGATTTTGGAAGTTGTCTCTATGGGTAGATGATGTAACAATTCCTGATGTGGAGGAACCCATGGATCCTATTTATCCACCTGAGCCTTCCTATTCTAGAAAGAGGTCTTCATGGCTTAAGGGGATACTTGATGATGCTGAAGGACATGTTGCACCCTGAGGAACCTTTCGTGAAACTAAGAAACCTAATAGGTATCAGGGATACCTGACCATCATGAGCACGATCATTCAAAATGAGCCTTCATCATTCTCAAATGTTGTCAAGCATCAAGTATGGAAGGATGCTATGACCGAAGAATATGAGTCTATCATGAAGAATGATGTCCGGGAAATAGTTCCCAGACCCCAGGACAAGACAATTGTTACTTCAAAATAGCTTTACAAGATAAAGCTGTAGTAGATGGAAGTACGGAATAGTATAAGGCTCATTTTGTTGCTCATGGTTTCTCTCAAAAGGAAGGTATAGACTATGATATTTTCACCTGTTGCCAGATATACGACCATCTGCTTGATCATAGCCCTTGTGGCTTCACAAGGATGGAACCTACATCAGATGGATGTCAAGACCGTGTTCTTGCACAGTTCGATCAAAGAAGAGGTCTATGTGGAGCAACCCGAAGAATTTGAGATTTATGATTGAAAATCTCATGTATGCAGGTTGAAGAAGGCTCTCTATGGGCAAAAGCAAGCACCCCGAGCATGGTATGAGAGGATCAATAGCTACTTGATGAAGCTGGGATTCACTAGGAGTGAATTCGATCCTAAACTTTACCTTAAGGTTGAAGATGATAAACTTATCATACTGGTGTTGTATGTGGATGACCTCTTTCTAACAGCTGCAAACCCTCTCATTCTCAAATGTAAGAGGGAGTTGGCTTCTGAATTTGAAATGAAGAACCAAGGACTTGAAGTGTGGTAGAAGCCAAGGGAAATTTTCTTATCTCAAGGAAAATATGTGGTGAAGATTCTGAAAAATATTTGGTATGATGGACTGCAAGCCTATGACTACCTCGAGGATCTTAACTTTCAGAAGTTATATGGTAGTGATGTCGAACGAGATTTGGGAAATGCCTCTGAGTTTCAAAAACTCATTCGCATTGATGTTCTTGGTGAACCTCTGTTTGAACATACATTTTGCAGTTAGCATTGTGAGCTCATATTTGGTTGAGCTTCACTAGATTGGTGCCAAGAATCTTTTGAGATGTCTTCAAGACACAATCTCTCATGGATTGAGATACACTGCTGGAAATATGAAACTGCATGATTATTCAAATGTTGATTAGGCAGGTAGCGTGGAGGATCACTGGATCACTTTTAGTGCTATTTCTCTTTGGATTCTTCTTTGATATAATGGATAAGCAGGAAGCAAAAGTCGGTGGCCTTGAGCACCGCCGAAGTAGAGTATATTGCTGCCAGCATGGCCTCCTGTGAGGCAGTTTGGTTGTGAAAGCTCTTTAGTGAGCTGTTTGGATTTACATTGGATACCATTGTGATCCTTTGTGACAACCAGATTTGGATTCGTTTGTCAGAGAATCTCGTATTTCATGATCGCTCTAGCAGATAGACATCATCTGGGATATGGTAAGTCGATGAGCAAGGAGGCTCCATCGCATTAAGATGATGTACCGGGTCGATACACCTTGTCAAAGCCCCGAGGAAAGATCTAATCTGTGATTTTGCCAAACGAATTGGAGTCATCAAGAAACCCTTGTACAAGGGTCCTGCAGGTTGCATACATTGAGCTCTGGGAGCTCTAAGGGCTTGCGGTTCTTACTAGAGCAACATAAGACCACAGGGTGACTCACCCTCCCCTGGTAGTGCACACTAGAACAAGATGATTCGCTCTCTTGTGGGACAAGATGATTCGCTCTCTTGTGGAACAGGATGACTCGCTCTCCTGTGTAGCAGGATGATTAGTTCTCCTGTGAGGTCTGGATTGATGTGTTCTCCATGGTGATTGTAGCAGGATTGATGTGTTCTCCTGTGAGGCTTGGATTGATGTGTTCTCCATGGCGGCCTGGATTTATGTGTTCTTGATGGCGATTGTAGTAGGATTGATGTGTTCTCCTGTGAGGACAGGATTGATTAGTTCTCTTGTCGAGGCATCCTACCCATGTAGTCTGGGACTCATGGTAAGTACCTCTCATCTGATCAATGAGCAGGGAAATGAAGTTAGGGACCATAGTAGTATCGATGGACGCATCGTTGTATCTACCGTACTCCCTATGCTAGGATGACCTCCATTGATCTGGGATCAATGATATTGGTCTAGGACCAATGGTAGGAGTTGTACCATACTATTACACTAACTTTGAGTCGGTTGAGACTGTTCTGGGACCAGTGGTACATACTCTGAGACTGACTTTGTGTCAATGCAATACTGGTCTGGGACCAGTGAGAGTGGTACATACTATGACACTGACTTCGGGTCATTTGAGACTGGTCTGGGACCAGTGGTACACTCTCTGAGACTGTGATACTGGTCTGGGACCAATGGTAGGAGTGGTACTTACTATGAAGATGACTTTGAGTCGATTGAGACTGGTCTGGGACTAGTGGTACACACTCTAAGACTGACTTTGAGTCAGTGGAGGATGATACTGGTCTGGGACCAGTGGATTTGTACTCACTATGACGCTGACTTTAGGTTGGTTGAGACTGGTCTAGAACTAGTGGTACATACTCTGAGACTGACTTTGAGTCAGTATGATACATCCTCGATCATTTCTTCTTCTTCATAATTTGGACAAAAGTAGAGTAGAACAGAATAATACAAGAGCAGAGCAGAGCACAATACAGATGAGTACAACGCAGAACAAGACAAAGAAAAACAGGTAGAATAGAGTAGAGCAGGGCAAGGGATAGGCTATACAGGGTAGTGCATTTTATGGATGAATAGTAATGACTGATAGACAGATTGCAGATGAAGTTCTCCCTAGTTAAGAGGGAGTGTTAAAATTGGAAACTAGGGAAAAACTTCATGTGGGTCATCTTATTCATGGCTGATAATATTTTTGGTAGATTCCTCTCATTGAGAGGTGTAGGATTGATATAAAGATCATCTGATTCTGATAAGTATTCATGGAGATATGAATTTATTTTGATTTTGGAATTATTATCAAGCCGACCTACAACTCATGTAGGCTCAGAAGCCCAACAGTCGCATCTATTCAAACACCAACATTGTGTATAAATACAGGAGGAAATTTCCTCATTTTACCTCACTCATCTCATCACATCTCTCTCTCTCTCTCTACTGCGTAGAAAAGAGTCTCTTCTCTACTGCACAAAAAAGGGTCTCTCCCTCACACATGTGAAGCCGGAAGCTGCTGAAACTGAAGCTGCAACTGCAAAAGTAAAGATTGACCTGTATCGACTAGAATATCTCCTTATCTAAACTACGTTGTAGGTTCATATGAACCTCCTCTGAAAGCCACAACTTTTGGTGGTGGAATCAAGTCAATTCGACGGACGGTTTGCAAGATATCGAATGCCCTAGTTTGAAGCCGGAAGCTGCCGAAACTAAAGCTACAACTGCAAAAGTAAATTTTTACCTGTGTGGACTAGAAGATATCCTCATTTGAACTACGTTATAGGTTCATTTGAACCTCCTCTGGAAGCTGCAACTTTTGGTGGTGGAATCAAGCCGATCCGATGGTCAGTTTGTGAGATATCGTCTGCCCTAGTTTGATGATGAAGTCGCTAATGTTGATGCTACTGATCTAGGGTTTGCTACTGCTGCTATAAATCAGATTTATTGTACTATTTCTCTCTGTTGAATTATTGAAGATAAAAGAATATTTTATCAAAGGGTTTCCCCAGACATTGTGGGGTTTGTCCCTGGCTAGCCACCACATCTTGTGTCTCTTGTCTTGGCTTGTTTTCTATCGATCATTTAATGTTCTATCTGCACTTTACTTTATGTACATGTGATTGCTAATCTATTGAATATAATAAGGAAAATAAGTAAATTTTTATAAGCATAGAACATACCATAACTTAACAGTATAATTTAGTGGCTGCATCTTCATTTTTTGAAAATGTGGCTAAGTTTACTATGTTAACATCAAGGGGAGGTATGTGAAAACAATGATATGTAATGCCAGTTTCCAAATCTAATATTTACTGGTTAACATGACACTGGAAAAATAAATAATTGTTGGGAAATCCTTCATATTTATTGAAATCTTAAGCATGACTTACCCAGATAGAATCAAATGGACATGTCTTCAGCCCAGAAGGTGCTTTAATTGTGTTCCCATGTATAGGGCCATTGACCCATGTAACAATCGAGCCTTCATGCCGCACTTATTTGATCAAATGGGGTAGCTTCAACTTCAATATCTCAGCACCCGTTTGGACTATTATTATCATCCTAATTGGTTTATTTGTAGTTTCAATATCTCACAAACCTTCACCAACTCTGTTGGGTCCATTTTATCACTAGCATGTTGTTGTTGGGAAAAGTATCCAATACGAAATGACCCTATCCCACTCTAAGGGTGATAGTACCTCAGCAACAATCAAAGAAAAGCTATTTGAGATTACTTCTTTATGAGATGTAAGAGGGAGGAGGAAGAGATCCACTAACCGATGTCTTCCGCTAATGATTGATCCAATCTTCTCTCTTTGCTGCTTGCTCCCAGCTCCTTTCTCTTTCACTGGCCCAGCTACACCAAGATCCTGCAAAATAACAAGAGAGGGAAACTACAAGAAGCATACATTCATAATTGATTCAAGGATTAGAATAAATCAAATATACAAGTATCAATACGCCATTGAGACACATGCATATAGAAGAACCTCAAATGCTTTATTAATGGAAGAAGTAAAGTTCAGGAAGTGATACAACCATAAAAGGCCCAATCCAGCATCACCTCCCAGCAGAAAGAAATCTCCTCTTCACCTCCTTCAAGCAAATCACCCAATAGTTCTATACTCAAACCAACAGCACTTCCTTACATTCACAAGATTCCAGCCCCCTTAGACCTCATGAGAGAGCTCTATATATAGGAGTTTTGGAGAAAGGATGAGTCAGCTTGAGCTTGGCATGGAGCTGACTAGTGTCCTCTCCCACTTCAGTTATTCTTCAGTTCTTGAGTCCACCTGGAGGTTCTTGCTTCCACTTGGAGATCTAGACCCTCTTACTCATCACTAGGCGAATTCCTTGATCCAAGTGTCATTTTGGAAGCTTCCTGGGCATTGACACCTTGAGGAATGACTGTGCCACTTGGCCAAACTCGCCCAGCGCAGGTATCCTTCATTGCAGTTGAAATTCAGCGCAGGTACCGAGTGGAGCAGTTGACATTCAGCGCAGATGCTCAGTGGAGCAGTCGACATGATCCAGAATTAGCTTGTTTTTGAGTGTTTTCAGGTGGAGAACTGATATTCAGTGCTGTGGTTTGCTGACCTTGTTCCTCTAGGGGTAGGAACAACATGTTTAGGGACTTTGGATCCCTTAGATTATTGACATTTCATGCTTCATGCTGTAAGGCACAAAAATGTCTATAACAGTTGCCCCCTAAAGTATGAGGTCGTTTATCGGGTGAAATGCTTTATCAGGAGGATCCGAAGTTCATTCAATCGCTGAGAGGTGACCTGTAATAAAATACAATACAATACATTATTTTTCATTCTGCTTTCATGATCTAGCTGAGGCGGGCATTCCCATGCTCAGCTTTATAAATTCATTTTGGTACATAGAACAGACGATCGTCTGATGATAGACTGATAATTCTCTGCTGAAATTATCATCCTTTGAGTAGGATGATCATCTGCTGCAATGATGTACATGTAAAATGTCTTTATGTTTCCTGAATATATATCGCAGCCCAGATGGATGAAACTAGATCCGGGGTCTTCAAACTCGTTCGATCTTCACTCTAAGTACAAGTCGATCCATGTGAGAATTGCGCTGAAGTCGAACATGGAGAGACATCGCTTGATTACCGGTCAATGATGTAAACCGTTAACAAGCGCGAGAGGAATCACCGATAATGATAATGACCCTCAAGGTACTGCAGTACAATTCACGTGGTGTGAATATAAGACTTGGCGTCGAACACCACGCAAAATCTTCTGGTCGAAGGTCATTGATTTATACCTGTCGCCGGAAGTGAGAAACTTGCCATTGAGGCATGCAAGCTTCAAAGTACTGAGGGGGGTGTTCCTAGATCAACTTCTTGGATAATGAGCTGAAGTCGACAAGAAGCGATCCGTCAAAGGAGGGCCTTAATGAATCCCACATCAGTGACACGGAACGGAGCTAATGATTTTAGTGGAGGTGAAAACAATCTGTGAAATATGATTCAGGGTGGCGATCATGGGTGGATGAAGGATAATGTATGGCAGTGGATGGGACACGGTTGACTCTTTCTGAACAACATCTCTTGAACATATAACGACACTGATGCGATGGATCGGTAGCATTACCCCAAATGTGGATGGTTTGGCACGGACCATGGTGATGAGACCGGTGAATGAAACAACCCAACCCGATGTGATACGGAGGAAAAGTGTCATGTTCAAGAGCGACTTGCTACCATTAAAGCTTTGAGGTTCTCCCAATTTTTCCCCAGTCATTTCTGACCAGTACCTCTTTATTTTTGTCAAGCTTGAGGAGGATAACATATGCTTGTTCTATAACCTGCCCTTTGGGCAAGCCCATCGCTATGTTTTAACGAGCCTAGCGATAGGGAAACTCGTTCTCGTCTAAAGACAAGTTTGTCGCTATTTAATCATTTTAACGAGTCTAACGACAAAGAAAACTCGGTCCTTTTCATTTTTAGAGAGTCTGAAAAGGTACAGAAAGTTAACTCCAAAATTCCTTTTTCGTCATCTAATCCCTTAAGTCTGAAAAAGTGTAAAACAATACAGAAGGGATGAGTTTTCGATAATTTTAACGAGCCGAATAAAACAAGCGCTCGACCTTTTTGTGTAATAATCCCTCAGGTCCAAAAAGATTAAAATCTAGAGGAGGGATAGCTCTTCCGGTCACTTTAACGAGCTGGAAGGCCAAAACTCGGCAAACTTTTCATATTTTACGAGTCAGTTGAAAAGAGCTCAAAGAAGACTCGTCTTTTGAGGAACGAGTGATAAACAGGGATAGCAGCAGATTCCAGGTACAGGTTGGAATTTTCCAATCACGGCAGTGTCACAAGGATGGCTAGGTGAAATCACTCTTCGCAGCTGTTCCTCAAAATGGGTAAACAATCATATGGGGGTGAACGATCGGCCAAATGGAATGGAGGTGGTGGGTGCAAACACGACCAAGGCTTTTTATGGCTAATAAATTTATGATCACAATGTTTATTTACCGAAATAGGTTCATTTTTTAATGAGCTTAAACTCTGGAGGAAACTCTTGCTCACGCTTTTCTATTTTTTAACGAGCATAAATTCCGCGGTAAAACTACTCGATCTTGCGTTTATTTTTTAACGAGCATGAACTTTATGCTAAAATTGCTCGATGATAAGTTTGCATGCCCCCAGCATAAACACGCAAATCGAGGTGCATGCCCCCCCCAAGCTTCATTGCATCCAACTCGGTGGTTGGAATGAAGGTTTACCTTTGAGACTCGGAAAGGGTATTTGTTTCATTTTTTAATGAGGTTGACACAGTAAAAGAACTATCCTCATGACTCCTTGTTTCATTTTTTAACGAGGTTGACACGAGATAAGAACCGTCCTCGGAGCCCACTGTATTTACAATATTTCTATTAGGGCGATGATCCACGCTGACAAAATGTTTATGGATCTTCCGAATCCATTAGATATAGAAGATTTCATATTGTAGGTTTCCACTGTGGCCACTTCCATCAGATTACTTGCAGGCGGTAGGGCAAAAGTACCCATTAAGGCAGGGTCTTTTAGGAGACCTACTCTAATATTTTGAAGCGAATGATTGCTTCCATGGATCATTGGAATGCTTCCTGTAACTTGTGAACTGTCGGGGAGGAAAGTTTGTTGGTCGATGACTGTAATTCCTCCTTGAAAGGGAAATGCAATCTTCCTAAAGTAGGTCGACACAACTGCGGCCATGGCATATATCCAGGGCCTTCCCAGTAGGATGTTGTAATCGAGGTTTCCATCAATTACTTCAACATCAATTCCTAATGTTTTGCCCCCTAGTTCAACTTGCAAGTTACTTAAAATCCCGTATGGAGTGTATGATCGTCCATCAAATGCTTTTAATGTAGTTGATGATTTCGACAAGGATGGTGAGCCTAAATTTTTCCAGCAACTCATCGACATAAGACATGTAGATGCCCCCTCATCAATAATTGTTCGATGAACAGTTTTGTTGAGGGCTTTCACTTGAATAAGGAAAGCTAGTTGAGCTGGTAACTGAGGGTCATATCCTTTATGATCAAAGGCCACAAGATTGGAATCCATTGGGCCAATCCCACCTATTGCTGATAATAAAGCTTGCTCTTGGGAGGGGCAATTTTGCGGTACCTCAAGTGTCGACATAGCGGACGACGTTTGAGCCAGGTCCTCTATTATGTTATAATTCTGTGCTATCTTGGCACGAGGATTAAATGTCGATTTGTGTACTACTCCCTTTGGCGACTTTATCATTGGTTCAGGAATATTGGGTGGCACAACTTTGGTTAAAGTTGTCGTCGAACTACTAGGTTGTTCATTAACCTTGTTATTCGACAGCCGTGGATTCCTGTAATCTTTATTCCTTGTCAAAGCATCATTTTGCTGCTTCGAGACAGACAACATAAGCACTTGGGATCGGGAAGCATTTTGATTAGCAACCAGATTTTGACCTGGGTTGGGAAACGGATCAGTCAATACTGCTGGGGTTTTTGAACTCTTAAAGAGTTTCTTAACTTCAGCTGTATGTGGACAATCTTTCGTCCAATGATCCTCATCGCATATATGACACCCTGCCGGGGGTTTCCTTTTTCTTCCTTTCTTTTTCTTCTTGCCCCCTGGTTGCTTCAGTTGTTTGCCCTTGTCGGTCGACATGGCATTTACTTCTGAGGCAAGAAGTTATTCATTTGCATTTTGACTAGAAATTTTGTGTTTTCTAATCACGCCATCTTCGGCGTGAGAGTCATTGTTTGATTTAGGAGGAGGAGGAATTGAGAATTCCGGTCTAGGGGCGTCAGGTATTTTGTCGTAGAGCGTGCCAGACTGAGTATAGACCAAGTCCAGATATTGCGCACGAGCGATAACCTGCTCTTCCGTTACGACTCCCCCCTTTGCCACATCTTCCGTGATGGCAGGAAGTAATGACTTGATAAACCATTCAGCTAATAGCTGATCGGGAACGTACGTTTTTACCATCCTACGACGACGTCGCCACTCATGTATATGATCAGATATATGGGTGGCAGTCGTCTGTTTGAAGTTGGTAAGGAGTTCTGTTCCCGTTTCATACCTTATTGGTAATTGAAAATGGGTTAAAAAGGTTGTGGCTAAGGTACTGAAGTTGTCGAACAAAGCTCTAGGCAATTCAATGTACCATTTTGCCGCTGGACCCGTTAACGTCCTCTGAAAGAGGCGAAGTCTTATCGAATCATCATTCAAGGTGTTCGATGAACACCATAGATGGAATGTCATCACATGATTCGACGGGTCTTCACCCGGATTTCCATTAAATTTAGGAATATCTGACGGAAGTTTATGTGGAATCGCTGGCCACCAAGGGGCATAAGAAATTGGATCATTCGTCAGCCGGTTTAGATCTGGTAATTCTAGGGTTGCTACAAAGGGCAACTGTTGATTCAGGTTAGGCGAAGCATACCCAGGATAAGATGGGATCGCCTGAGCAATGGGTCTTTGCAAACCAGCATAATGCTGGCAACTTTGACAAGGTTGATGGGCATAACCATTATAGTATGGTTGCCCATTACTTACAAAGACTTGTTGCTCAGGTCCTTGATATGATTGCTGGAATGGCGGTTGTTGAGATTGAACCAGCTCTGGTTGTTGGACCATTTGTTGTTGACCAATACTGGATGATTGACCAGGATGAGGAGTCACAGTACTTGTTTGAGCCTGAGTCGCTCCAGATAAGGAGGCACTACCCTGAGATTGTGATTGAGTCGTTGAGACAAGAGGTTGTTGTATTGCAACCTGAGAAACTTGGGGTTGACATACAACAGGTGGAGCTTGTACTTGCGACACATTCACTATAGCAGGTATGGTGGGAATATTCGACACAGGGTGTACTGGTTGCATTGAATATACAACCCCTGGTTGTTGAGGCAGTATTGGTACCCAACCGCCGGATGTAATTACAGTTTGACCTGAACTTTTTTGTAAACTCCCATATGGTTGTTCTCTGGGAGGGAACAATGAAAGAGCATACTGCCCTCCATATGGTCGAAATCCAGTACTTAAAGGGTAAATTGGCCTTTGAAGACACATTGGATCAATTTGTTGAGTTTCAACATAAGAAATACCAGATAATACTCCGGATGAAGAAATAGGAACTAACCATGTCGTCGTCCCTGATTGGACTCCGGCTTCTTGTTGACAATTTGCCGGGACAGATGGTATACCAGCGAACATCGTTGGAGTAGCAGCAGGAGGCTCTGCTGCTGCTGTGTCGGACGACACAATCCTAGATGTCGACGGTTGTTCAGACATATCTAGTCTATCCAAAAGATTTCTTAGCGATTCTACAAGAACTTACGATGCCAAAAGACTAACTTCGAAGATCAACGAGGGAATGGTGATGATTATCCCGTTTAAAATAAATTTTAACGACGCTTAGACACAACTCGCTTTTTCACTTTTAAAGAGTCGAGAAAAACCTAAAGATGACTCTAGTCTCCTTCGATGTTTTAACGAGCCCGAAGTGACAAATGCTCGGATGGACTTTTTCAGTTATAGAGTTTGAAAAAGGCCAAAAGAAACTACTCTGGAGTTCTAGGCAGAGGGTGTGCCAAACTTTTCGCAAAACCACAGAATACGTTTTACGGTACGAGTGGTCGATCTTCGTGAATGCTGTGTTCACTGCATTGCGATCAGTAGCGCGGCCGACACGGTTTCCTATGGATAAAGGCTTTGTTCCTATAGGGGTCTCCCAATATATACGCGACGGTACGTGGGAGCACAAGTCCGTATTGATACTTATCACTTCACCGTGGAGGAATCACCCAACCACTCAACGCTAAGATATCACGTTTAACGACGCCGGAACACGTCTCAAGCTTAGACCTCTATGTGTTTGCGTTGTGTTTCAAAGCGTTGTTATGTAAATTCAATTTATTTTAAGGTTGATCTTGTTTAGCAGTTTGCCTTTATGGATCACCACGAGATGTATGGTAAAACTCCTAAATGCAGTCTAAGATGATAAGCACGCTTTTCAATCTTTCAACTTTGAAAATCTTAACTACTGAGGGAAAAGAAAGACATCATCTTTTCACACAGATCATAGAGCACACACTAATGCACTTTTCCTAAATCAACATGCAAACTGTCAAAATGCACATGCACAATGCAGGTATTTCTTTTCTCTTTCTTAATGTTGATGTACTACAAAAAGAAAGCTGTTGTATAACTTTGAATTCAATTTCAAGTGAAAGCAAACAAGCTTGTCCAAAATCAAAAGACACCTTAAGATTTACTTGTTTCGACACTAGAAATATATAAATTCAAACCATATGATGAAAGCAAAAGCTCAATCAGCTATGAACAGCAAACAAACTAACTCTTAAGATCAGAACGACACTTATCATGGGTCTAGATCTAAGAGGCCACAGCAAGACTAGTTCACTTTCGTTATGGGAAACTGCAAATGGCGTAAGAAATACACAAAGAACAAATACAGTTTCTTTATACAACCGAGGCGGAATAGTGGCAAAGAAAGGTGGTTTCAGATAGGTACATTGACTGACAACAGGCTGCAAAAGCAAGGTTGAAAACAGGGCAATAAACAGCAAGGAACCCCAGTTGCACAAGGCAAAACTGGTTCAGCGCAGGTAGTACACTGTCAGTTTGACATTCAACGCAGGTAGCCCCTTCGGGACCTGCGATGAAATGCAGACTGCCTTCACAGTGCCTGCAATGAAGAGATAAACTTTCGTTTTTCTCAGTTTCCGGGTCACAGATTGCTCAAAAATCAATAGTTTTTGGCCAAATCAGAAGCTATCAATCAAGTACACACTAAGGGATGAAAAGGAGGATGAAAAGATATCACTAAGAGCCGTTCAGAGTCCTTATGGATCAGCTCTTCAAATCATAAACATGCCCAGAAACTGAGCTAGAGTAGCTGCCCTCTACTTTGCATTTGAAAGATCCAAATGCAGTTCGATTCGGTACTCCCTGTGTTTATGAAATGAATAGCAAAAACACAAACAACCAACAAGATACGCTCCCCAGCGGAGTCGCCAATTTGTTGTTGGGAAAAGTATCCAATACAGAATGACCCTATCCCACTCTAAGGGTGATAGTACCTCAGCAACAATCAAAGCAAAGCTATTTGAGATTACTTATTTATGAGATGTAAGAGGGAGGAGGAAGAGATCCACTAACCGATGTCTTCCGCTAATGATTGATCCAATCTTCTCTCTTTGCTGCTTGCTCCCAGCTCCTTGCTCTTTCACTGGCCCAGCTACACCAAGATCCTGCAAAATAACAAGAGAGGGAAACTACAAGAAGCATACATTCATAATTGATTCAAGGATTAGAATAAATCAAATATATAAGTATCAATACGCCATTGAGACACATGCATATAGAAGAACCTCAAATGCTTTATTAATGGAAGAAGTAAAGTTCAGGAAGTGATACAACCATAAAAGGCCCAATCCAGCATCACCTCCCAGCAGAAAGAAATCTCCTCTTCACCTCCTTCAAGCAAATCACCCAATAGTTCTATACTCAAACCAACAGCACTTCCTTACATTCACAAGATTCCAGCCCCCTTAGACCTCATGAGAGAGCTCTATATATAGGAGTTTTGGAGAAAGGATGAGTCAGCTTGAGCTTGGCATGGAGCTGACTAGTGTCCTCTCCCACTTCAGTTATTCTTCAGTTCTTGAGTCCACCTGGAGGTTCTTGCTTCCACTTGGAGATCTAGACCCTCTTACTCATCACTAGGCGAATTCCTTGATCCAAGTGTCATTTTGGAAGCTTCCTGGGCATTGACACCTTGAGGAATGACTGTGCCACTTGGCCAAACTCGCCCAGCGTAGGTAGCCTTCATTGCAGTTGACATTCAGCGCAGGTACCGAGTGGAGCAGTTGACATTCAGCGCAGATGTTCAGTGGAGCAGTCGACATGATCCAGAATTAGCTTGTTTTTGAGTGTTTTCAGGTGGAGAACTGATATTCAGTGCTGTGGTTTGCTGACCTTGTTCCTCTAGGGGTAGGAACAACATGTTTAGGGACTTTGGATCCCTTAGATTATTGACATTTCATGCTTCATGCTGTAAGGCACAAAAATGTCTATAACACATGTCAAGTAAAAATCCATATATAAGTTCACAAACAACATGAAGTGCTTCTAGAAAAAAAAAAACATGGGGTGCACCCATCTATTTAACATTCCATCAAGAGTTATCTTTGCAAATTTCAAAGAATTAGAGAAAGTGATGGCCTAACTAAACAACAACTATACAGTAAAAAAGAGACTACCACTGAAACTAGATAATTTTCCACAAAATTTAATGTTAGGAATCAATAAAAACAATCATAACACCAAAAAATTTAGTGTTTATCTCATAACACCAAAACCAAAACATTTATTTTATTAGAAATTTAATTTTCCCCACTTTATTTCAGTGATGTATATTTCATCTAACTAAATTATCAAAAAGAGCTTGGCATTTCCAATTTTGTTTTATTTTATGAAATTCGTATCCTTAAATCAATAACCTAAATCAACATAAAAAGGCATTTGTGTTGAAATCACAACCAATAAAATTGGGCATTAGCCAATTCCCAATTACCAAAATGATCATGAACCTACTTGGAGTATCTCGAAGGTTATCAAATCGATCACCTCACACTTCCTGTGGCAAAAACGATGTATGAGGATGTTTGAACAAATACTCAAAGATATCACTAAAACAAACAAGTTTTCATATCTAGATGCTATAGTGATTCAATTATGAGCTCTTTGTGTTTCTCAGGAAAAGATTTTGACCTCCCAAACAGATGCTTGTCCCAACTTGCTTCAGTAGGTAGGGGAAAGGGGGGAAACTATTAATGATGGCTATCATTCTATGTACTCTTTGGTGGCTACAAAACCCCAATAAATAGAAGTAAGCATTACTTAATAGAAGTAAACATTATTTAATATGCAATAGGCTATGTCGAATGGTTGACATCCACACAGTGGAAATCTTTCAGTGGGCCTAGGAGTATAAGTACAGTCCCTCTAACTCAACTCCAAACCTCCTCAATGAAAATTTGCAGGTATACTCATTCCCCTAATTAAAAAATAATAATAATAATAATAATGATGATGGGTTGTCTTAGATTACATAGGACAATGAATGGGCAAGTTGAAACTATGAAAGATTGATGGTTCCACCCTGCCACGATTTTACCAATTTCCCAACATTCTATGTACTCTCTGGAAAAGCTATTGCTTTGACAACATTGTCCCTATAGAATCATTATAAAAACACACAAGCTAGAGGAAAACATCATCCACTATGCAATAATTTAATGATTGTTTCTTGAAACTGGGCAGAATTTTTAATGGGTAGGGTGGAAGAATGTATAGATGACTGTCTCCAACCCACCCATATTTGTTTCTTCCAATTTCGAAGTAGTAAATCTTAAGGTTTTCCATAACCTAACAAATAAGAAAATGTACGGGCATTGAAATTTTGCTATCTTGAGATCCAAAGCATTAGAGACACCTCTCAAGAACTTAATATGTGCACAAGCAGGCTTCCCGGTGCATTCACCAACCCACAATATATGAGCATAACAAGCATACCATATTCTAGAAGTGGAATCTTCCCTAGTCATTGATTGCTCATATGAGAGTAGCAAGAATTCATGGGATGTCCATAATTCATTGGAATTCATAACAGGGTGGTCAACTATAAGGCCACGGGAAGCCATGAATCCAACAACTTCGTCGACATGATGGGAAATATCCATATATACCTAAAACACATACACATTATCAAGAACGAGAACAAGGATATATAGATGAATTCAAAAAATATTTGTAATGCTTTATAAAAAAATGAGAATGAAAAATTTCAAATGAATTTTGAAAGCTTTTGCAAGGCCCAGTGAAAAGGTTACTTCTCCCCTTTCTCATTGTTAGAGGTGAAATCCAAATTCCAATGAATAACACATTGCATTTCTGCATAGCCTCTTGTTTCAAACGCCCAAATAAGGTTGAGGGTTGCAGTAGATTGGAAAAAATCTTGAACCATCCTTTGAGGATCTGGTGTTGGCTTAGTGGGTCTGACCCAGGTTTAGAGTTAATTGTGCCAAACAAAACCCTACACTACTGGCCCTTTTGGCATCAATCCGCGTAGCACATGTTGAAATCTCACTCGAAGCAATATGGGGGGATGTTGGAACCAAGTTTTCGCATCCAGAGATTAGTGTGATGTCTTCTGTTTCCCTAGATATGCCTTCGTGTAGATCTATAAACCCCTAGGGCTTGGTACTGCAACTTCCATTAAATGAACTCTAGACCTTCGTGAAGGTTTATGATAGGTCTTTGCAGACCCTTAATAGATGAATCATCCACTTACGTGCACCATAAAATAAACCTAGATCTGAGCTCGCACAAATCTACTTAAGTATTTAATAAACATAACATAATGTATTATAATCTTCACGAAAGCATTTAACATGCATTGCTTACAGTTATCAAGATGTATCCCATATATTCGCACATCAACACATCAATATTTCATAAAGGCGTTATTAAATCACAACATATATCACAATCATATTTAAATATAAGTAAATAGATAAATACAGGAATTCTTCAACAATCTGCTTTATTGATCTTCAAGATGGGGTTACATACTCAAAACTGCCCTGCCCACTCAACTGCAGGGGTCCGCACACTTAGCTTTGGACTCTACTCTAGGCCTCTGCGCACTCAGCTGTAGAGCCTTTTCCTCCTCTATGACTCACTTCTCAGCACTATCTTATATTGACTTATTGACGATGTTGGACGCGCCAACATGTAAGGGGATATCCCCGGTAAGAAGTCCCAACTAGACCTAAGACCGTTCGGTGTAGGAGTCCCAGCAGTGGGTTGTACGTTAATGCCTTGACCACGATTTCCCACAGAGGCAAGTAAGATGTCCCTATTGGTAGCAAGAGTTTGATAGTTGTAGTAAGTCAAGGAAGGTGCATGAGAGGTTCTAACACACTGGGGGTGAGGTGAGTGCGCTCCTTGGAAACCTGTAATAGTACGTGGCTTGGAAGGGAACACACAAGTGAAGATGCATCATAGACTGGAAAACAAGTTAGTGATCAATCCAAAGTGATGGTTAAACCAACAACACATTTACGAAAGATTCATACATACTTATACAAAATAGTACATACATGCATGCATATGAAAACAAATACATATATCATTTAGAGTAAACCAGATAGCATAGAATACAATACAACATATGCATGAAACGTGTTGGCTCTATTATATTAAGAAGTTTAATTTCTATTCATACAATACATCCATGTCTAACCACTAGTTCTGACAGCGGAACGTTACAACCACAACCGTATGCTCCTCCAAAGAGATATACTAGCTCTACGCAGTGGAGAAGCCAAGGCTCGTTACAATATTGTCCAAGCTCTCTCCAAGATAGTCTTATCAGAAGCTTGGCTGACCAAAAGCCTTTACAATGAGTTATGAGGTTATATTTATAGCGAAGGGTGGAGTGACCCTTGACATTCCCCTTTGTGACAGTTCATCTACCCTCATGACTCTTCATCTACTCTATGACTGTTACATCCAACTATCGACACTTGAACCTCTATGACTGTTACATCCAACTATCGACACTTGCACTTCCACTTGGCAAGACGTTACATTACAATGCACATGTGCCCATGTGAGACAAAATTGCTTGAGCAATCCATGCAAGTCATCACTAACACTTGGTTTGTTGTGGTGAGACCAACTCTTTGACATGCTTGTGATGGTGAAGGTGGTGATTCGATGCCAAGCTTGGTCATCTGTGATGGTGTGCATGTGCTCCATGGTGACATCTTGTTTAAGTGAACTCTTTCCTCCATTGCATCTATGTGCGTTGGTATGGCTCCTCCATCCAACTCATCTACTAGCACGCGCATGGTCTTCTTGGGTGCGGACGAACCAGCAACACACTGAAGCATAGTGTCTATGTTGATCTTCCAGTGTGTGTTGGTGGTCATGTGCATCAACTTTCAACTGCATGTTCAGCTCCAGTCGGCCTTGCTTCTTGTCTTTGCCTTGATGAGTGTGCCAAATGGGTTAGCTCGCATGCGTGCACAAAATGACATGCATGTTGTTGAATTCCCTTGCATGCAGTCAACAACACTGCTCACCATGTCTGCTTCGTGCCAGCTACTAGGATGGATCTATAACTTGTACGGGCGTAGTTTCATCTGTATGTGCATGTGCGCCCCTGTTATACATGTTCCTACTGCACTTCATTCTCTTGTCTATGCAGCTCCTATTCTTCCTTGAGTTTTTGCTTCAGCACATGCAACTCCTTCTCTATTATGTTCTCTGCTCTCACACGATCGTCTTGTCACGTCGTCACCTCATAGCCTCAATCTCTAGAGTTGCTTTCATCACAAGTGGATCTGCTCGAGCTTGCAAATTTGTTTGTCCTTTGTGTTGTCAACAACCTTCCTCTTGCATTCACCACATGCAGTTGTGTTTCCTTCTCCTATTGTTGATAGTGTTGCTCACTGTGACACTAATCGGTGTGATGTTGCTACCATATTATCTTGATGTATTTTTTGTGAACAACTTGATGTCTTCATAGGTAGGCAAGCTCATAGACACTTGCTTGGTTGTAACCCACATTGTGCTCTCAATGGTGCCAGTTGACTCTGCTCTCCTGAAGGCCATTGTACTTGTGTTTCTAAGAGGCAGATGAACACCTGTGACATTAATGGACATGGCAACACTCATGGAAAGAAATCTATCAGTCGAAAACCAAAATGAACATGAGATCTAACTTGCAACATCCCTGTGTGACTGATCATGAAGGTTGCACAATTTCCATCGGGAGGTCGAGAGACTAACTGCAAAAAATGCACAAGGCATAGTCCAGGCTATCAGGAGGCTAACTGACTTCTAGAACTATGCAATTCACTATCCATCCTATCATGTTGAGGACTAAAACTGCACAATGCACGATTTCAGTCAGCAGTGACATGCAACCAGTAAACTTCATTCTGCAATTTCTAGGGCTAGCAAGACACTGCCTCCAATAATTGAGCAATGCAAGCCTGGAGGTTAGTGCATGGCTAGGCTTGCACAATTTCTGGAGGGAAGGTAGAGCCTTCGCTTCTAGAAATGTGCAGTGTTAGCCAGGCAAGGAATGGTCCAGGCCAAGGTATCCCAGTCCCGCCGACGGGCGATTGAAAACATGAGAAGTGTGAAAGCACGATGAGATGAGTGCAAACAAGAGTGAATGATCATTCAAGCAAACATCAAGTGCAGGATTTGGAAAATGGGAAAACATCAAATGGCGACCACCCATGCAAAACAGTGTCATGCACGTGTGTGAAGCGATTTGCCGGAACGGAAACTACCCATGCAAAATAGTGTCATGCATGTGACAACAATTAGATGTTAACGAAAACTGAAATGGCGCTAGTACAAGCTATTATGTATCAAAGCGACAGCAAGCGCTCACTGAAATCAAGCAGACATAATTCATACAAGGCGAAACTTAAAAAGCGCTAAAGTGCAGTGCAAGACATGAAAAGTCGGCTTACCCCAAAACAACTGAGTTGAATGTGCCGACGACTCCTAGATGTAATGTGGGATGTCAGAGCTACAAGATCGATGTGAGGAATAAGCGATGCAGCATATAGTTGATGAGTTTTGATAAAATCGAAGATGTGATGCACATGCCACAAATATAGGAAGAGCGACACTTGGTGGGAGGCTTCTGAAATGATCCTTGCACGCAACCTCCAGCTGCTAAAAGTAGATCCCTGAATCAAGGGATTCCTTTGCATGCTACCTTGTGAGGAGCATCCCATGCATGCAAATTAGTTTTTCTCGTTCCCAGAGGGAATCGGTCAACTCAACTACACATGCAACAGTTTGCTCAGCTAGGAGGAAAAAATGCTCCTTTTTGGGAGGGAGCTAGGCTGGTTGCCCAGAGGGATTATGCAATTTCTGGCCAAAGTAGCTAACTACTACCTAGAATTGCGCAATTTATGGGCTGAGCAGCGTTGGTGGGAGGAATTGCACAATTTTCTCAGTGAATTTTGACAGGAAAATTTGCACAATTCTGGAGCCCAGTAGGCTGCCAGATAGAATTATGCAATTTCTGGAGGGAAGGTTGGTTTCCCTCTAGAATTGCACAATTTCTTGAGGGATATGCTCAGCCTGCAGCTGGACCAAGTCTGTTGAAACAACCTGTGAGGGGGATGCAACAAGCTTTGATGGACAGGCTATCATTCTGCAAGAAAATCATTGAAGTTTGTGTACTTCATAGTGCAAGCTATATTGTTGAATATGGTCGGTAGGGAGGCTCCAAAACAAAGCTAAGGCAAAAATTTCAGGATGGTTGTAGTCGCTACAACACTTGGTGACACACTGGTAGAACTCCAGCTCTCTGTGTAGAAAATCTATGATAGGAACCCAATAATGCAATATAAGTCAAAGCAAAATACTATAACCTACTTCTACTATCAATTTGTGGAAGCTTAAAGATCGAGCTAAACAATATAACCAAAAGAAGAAGAATCAATGGCATAATACACATGAAAATACTTTGGGGAAAGTCTCAGATAAAACCCCACACTATTGTGTATCATACATGGTGGAAATACATAGGAATTACACAAAGCCTTAGCTCTCACAACTAGCCAGCTCTTAGTACAATCTTCATAGATGCTCACAAGCAATCCTGGCTTCTCTCCAGCCTTCCTCTCTACCCTCCAAGCTCCTATTTCCTTACGTTGTTCCTTGTGGATGATTAGCCTATTACCAAGTGGAAAAACAAGCCTTCAAAACCGCACAATCCTCAAGGATTAATCCTTGACTGCATGCATGAGTTTTCTCCATGAGAAAACACATGCAACTGATAGTACATTGTCCTTGAACATTAATCTCAACTAGGTCTTTCACGGAATAGACATGCATGAGTTTTTGATGAGGGAATCTTCAGTTAACTGGAGTAGCACTAGTTGAGTGCATTAATGCATCAACTGACTGTTAACTCACTATTTGTTCCTCAAACAGTTTGGAACTAATTTAACTGGACTTAACTCAGTAAATTGAGTTAACTAATTACAACTCAAATATAACTCAATCTTATCTCCTTAATTTAAGGGATAACTCTTGCATGACTTCGGAAAGACTTCTAACTTGAATTTCTCCAACTAATTAATTTAAAATTAATTAATTAATTATTTCCAAGTAGTTGTTAAGACTAAATTTGATTTTAATTCACAATTTAATTCAAGGAAAAATTAAATTGGAATATTCTTGTTGCCATATTTCAACACTTTGAACGGACCTTGTTCGTGAAAAGAAAGTCTAACACCTCTGGAAGTATTGTTCAATTCTCTGGTCATCTTGGTTTCCACACTTGCTTTATTGTAAGATGTAGCATATGCCAAGCCCTTGGTTAGTCAACACACGTTCCAAGCCAAGCCAACACAATTGTTTTGATTGGGGTTTAGTGATATATTGATGCACAAGAAGTATAGTCGTTAGAGTCTTAGTTACATCTCTGGTGTTGCTCTGCTATCAACAGGCCTGGACAGTACCCCAGCGGAGTCACACAAGTATCGCTCCGCTACCAGCAAGCCTAGTCAGTACCCTGACAAAGTTACTTTCATCACCTCTCTACGCAGGAAGCCTTTCTCTTCTTTTGCCTTATTCATTTTTCATTTTTTTGGAAATTTTTCATTTTTCATCTTCATAACTGTGCATAACACTTATTCATTTCGGAGGTGAAAAAGGGATCCTAACTTATTGAGAGTAGAAGAGGTTGTTCCTTCAGAGAAGTAGTTTATTATATACCTCTGATGTGCTTGTTAAGGTTTTACCCCTCACCTTACTCTACTTCACTAAGTTGACAAGGATTAACCCAAAAACAACTGACTAGAGTAGATGACACTAGTTAGCGTGCAAGCGTTGTGTATTCACCAAGGTTCACTTCAAACAATACATATTTTCCATTGATGTATCATGGACTAAAGACAACAAGTTCTTACATAAGAGAGCGGATAATAGTTGACCAAATGTTGATAGATGTACAAGTCCTCTTGTACTTTACCCAGCTTGTTTCAAGAGTTGCACACGATCCATGCGAAACTAACCTACGGACAAAAACAAGAAAACAAACCGAAAAGAAAAGCAAGAAGCAGAAGAAAATGCGGAAGAAAAGTGAGTAAGCAAACAAATAAACACACAAAGGAAGAAGAAAACAATCATGCAAGAAAAAAACTCAAAAGTAAACACTACTCCTACTCCTAAGCTAACATTGCATGGGTTGTCTCACATGAAGTGATACTTCCAATGTAGCCACCGACGCATTGGTAGACTCATGTTGGTGAAGGCATGGTTCGTGAACAAGACAGCTGTGAACTAGCAAACAAGAAATATGTAACAGTGAAGACAAACACACTCTGAGTTTAAAAGCATCCATAGAATAAAAATGAGTGAAAGCGTATGACGTGAACTCTGTGGACTTGCCATGGTGTTGTGCTACACTGCATGCAGATGTTGAGTGTATGCATTCTCTTGATTATGACATGCAAGCAAACATGAGAAAGGTAGACCACTTACATTTTGCAAGTGTGCTTCCTGTGTAAGATTCCTCCAATGCATGAGCGATTGGATCGTGTAGTTCGAGTGGAGGAAGCAAAATCTGGGTGTTTGGTTGATCTTTAATGCAAAGCAGGGAGTGATGAGGAACCTTGAGTGTTCGAACAATTTCCTAATCAAAAATGAAACTAACCTCAGGACAACGAGGGCCTTGTTGTACCTTTGAGATAACCTAAGGTAAATTGACTATCCCAAAGCATCTATAATGTTTTGTTTGATTTAATGGTTGATGACCAGTGAACTGCTTATAAACAAGTGCTTTAAACTTACACAAATTCTTAATAAAACAAAAGGCTATTCTTTAAATACATATGGTTATTTTGATTTAAGTGGGATGGATAAGTAGAATATAGAGAATTATAAGTGATTTAATATTCAAACTGAGTATTTAACCATTTATAAGCAGAAATTAAGAAAATTGTGTTTTCTTAGTCAACAAAATATAATAAAGCTATTACAGAAATCTAGTGTAATTTAAGTTCAAAGAGGAACTTACAATAACAGATAATCCTGTAAATTAATCTCTTATTTAATTTACAACTTCATAGAGGATTCAAAATGAAACTGAGATTCAATTAAATTTTCAATCAGATGATTGTAAAAGAATTAAATTATATGAAGAATACATAATGAAAAACATGATGAAAGTAACCCACTGAGAGACAAGCCATATGAAGTAAATTTAGAATCTTTTATTATATCAAAAATGCTCCAGCTTAGTACAAATCTATTTGATAACTGGATCAAGGGTGCAACCCTGGATACTTTGACAGACTGAAGTATTTAAACAAAATTACAAATATATTATAATAAATTCCTGAGTGACATGACATTCTATTATTACTTAAAACTAACAAAAACTTAAGTAATTCGATCAAAAGGAATGAATGTAAACATCTGGCCCTATTATGAAGGAGAACAGTTGCTTAGTGGCCATTATTTAGGTGTTGCGCTGGCGAAGATGATGTGTCCTTCAATCCTGAAATTCACACAACTTTTTCCACCTTTCTTCATCTGCAACAACTACCTTGGTTACCTTGCGGTAGATTTCATCTACCTCAGTATACCAAGCAAAAGTGGGTTTTACTGTGAAAATGTTGTTTATCTCATGTTGAATAAAACTGATTTTGTTGATGGCTTCGTAAAACACTCTACCTGTCATAGAACCTTTAATGTTGGAGGACTTAGATGTGTCCCTGGGAATGTCCTAAGGCTTATTCATATAGTCTTCCCTGGTCATTAATTTATCATTGATTACAAACAGTGAAGGCAAACCCTTCTTGTTCAATGCATCAATCCTTGTGAAAAACCTGTTGACTTCTACCTCTAGAGTGTGACACTTCTCTCTCAGTTGTACAACTAGGTTCTTCTTGGTCAGAACTTTCTTCACCTCTAGGATGGTTTCTGTTTTTTCATCCACTCCTAGATCATCCAGCTCATACCTGTTTTTCAATTTAAGGAACTTTATAATGTTGTTGGTTGTAGCAGGCATCTCTCCCAATTGAGCATTTATATTGGCAATGATCTACTTCGCCTTTCCATCAAGTCCTTCTTCTCAAAAATAATCTGGATACATGGCCAGATTTCATCTATCTCCTCAATGATGTTGTTCCATATTATTTCCTTGACATGACCCAAAAAGTGGCCAATAGAAGACTCAATTACTGACTTTTTCCATACTTCTATTTGATTTTGAGCTCTTTGAAGCTCTGTTGCATGAAAAATCTCAGATTTTTGGCGATGATCCTCTAGAAGTTTCACTTGATCCTACAACTTCTTGATTTCTTCAGTCTGGAGAGACATGTTTTGCACTACATTGGCCAACTGGTCTACATCATCACTTGTACTTGTTGTAGCAAATATGGTTGTATGTGACAGGGAGTGCTTCCAAGGGGGCAGTCTTTTTAGAATCTTTCTCCTTTTCTTTAATCATCTTGTCCATCTCTGTCTCCATTTACTTGAGTTTTGCAGTCTACTCAATGATGAGCTTCATCATATCTTCCTTTTCAGTCTCTATCTCTTCAATATCCTTCGCTAAAGGATCTTTTATAGTTGGAAGTTTTCACTGCTTCCTCAATGCTTCTATGTCCAAATTCTTCTTCTTCACAAGTGTTGTTGGGAAAAGTATCCAATACGGAATGACCCTATCCCACTCTAAGGGTGATAGTACCTCAGCAACAATCAAAGCAAAGCTATTTGAGATTACTTCTTTATGAGATGTAAGAGAGGGGAGAAAGAGATCCACTAACCGATGTCTTCCGCTAATGATTGATCCAATCTTCTCTCCTTGTTGCTTGCCCCCAGCTCCTTGCTCTTTCACTGGCCCAGCTACACCAAGATCCTGCAAAATGGCAAGAGAGGGAAACTACAAGAAGCATACATTCATAATTGATTCAAGGATTAGAATAAATCAAATACACAAGCATAACAATACACCATTGAGACACATGCATATAGAAAAACCTCAAATGCTTTATTAATGGAAGAAGTAAAGTTCAGGAAGTGATACAACCATAAAAGGCCCAATCCAGCATCACCTCCCAACAGAAAGAAATCTCCTCTTCACCTCCTTCAAAGCAAATCACACAATAGTTCTATACTCAAACCAACAACACTTCCTTGCATTCACAATATTCCAGCCTCCCTAGACCTCATGAGAGAGATCTATATATAGGATTTTTGGAGAAAGGATGAGTCAGCTTGAGCTTGGCATGAAGCTGACTAGTGTCCTCTCTCACTTCAGTTATTCTTCAGTTCTTGAGTCCACTTGGAGGTTCTTGCTTCCACTTGGAGATCTAGACCCTCTTACTCATCACCAGTCGAATTCTCTGATCCAAGTGTCATTTTGGAAGCTTCCTGGGCATTGACACCTTGAGGAATGACTGTGCCACTTGTCCAAACTCGCCCAGCGCAGGTAGCCTTCTTTGCAGTTGACATTCAGCAGGTACACAGTGGAGCAGTTGACATTCAGCGCAGATGCTCAGTGGAGCAGTTGACATGATCCAAAATTGCCTTGTTTTTGAGTGTTTTCAGGTGGAGAACTGCTATTCAGTGCTGTGGTTTGCTGACCTTGTTCCTCTAGGGGTAGGAACAACATGTTTAGGGACTTTGGATCCCTTAGATTATGGGCATTTCATGCTTCATGCTGTAAGGCACAAAAATGTCTATAACAGTTGCCCCCTAAAGTATGAGGTCGTTTATCGGGTGAAATGCTTTATCAGGAGGATCCGAAGTTCATTCAATCGCTGAGAGGTGACCTGTAATAAAATACAATACAATACATTATTTTTCATTCTGCTTTCATGATCTAGCTGAGGCGGGCATTCCCATGCTCAGCTTTATAAATTCATTTTGGTACATAGAACAGACGATCGTCTGATGGTAGACTGATAATTCTCTGCTGAAATTATCATCCTTTGAGTAGGATGCTCATCTGCTGCAATGATGTACATGTCAAATGTCTTTATATTTCCTGAATATATATCGCAGCCCGGATGGATGAAACTAGATCCGGGGTCTTCAAACTCGTTCGATCTTCACTCTAAGTACAAGTCGATCCATGTGAGAATTGCGCTGAAGTCGAACATGGAAAGACATCGCTTGATTACCGGTCAATGATGTAAACCGTTAACAAGCGCGAGAGGAATCACCGATAATGATAATGACCCTCAAGGTACTGCAGTACAATTCACGTGGTGTGAATAAAGGACTTGGCGTCGAACACCACGCAAAATCTTCTAGTCGAAGGTCATTGATGTATACCTGTCGCCGGAAGTGAGAAACTTGCCATTGAGGCATGCAAGCTTCAAAGTACTGAGGGGGGTGTTCCTAGATCAACTTCTTGGATAATGAGCTGAAGTCGACAAGAAGTGATCCGTCAAAGGAGGGCCTTAATGAATCCCACATCAGTGACACGGAACGGAGCTAATGACTTTAATGGAGGTGAAAACAATCTGTGACATATGATTCAGGGTGGCGATCATGGATGGATGAAGGATAATGTATGGCAGTGGATGGGACACGGTTGACTCTTTCTGAACAACATCTCTTGAACATATAACGACACTGATGCGATGGATCGGTAGCATTACCCCAAATGTGGATGGTTTGGCGAGACCATGGTGATGAGACCGGTGAATGAAACAACCCAACCCGATGTGATACGGAGGAAAAGTGTCATGTTCAAGAGCGACTTGCTACCATTAAAGCTTTGAGGTTCTCCCAATTTTTCCCCAGTCATTTCTGACCAGTACCTATTTATTTTTGTCAAGCTTGAGGAGGATAACATATGCTTGTTCTATAACCTGCCCTTCGGGCAAGCCCATCGCTATGTTTTAACGAGCTTAGCGATAGGGAAACTCGTTCTCGTCTAAAGACAAGTTTGTCGCTATTTAATCATTTTAACGAGTCTAACGACAAAGAAAACTCGGTCCTTTTCATTTTTAGAGAGTCTGAAAAGGTACATAAAGTTAACTCCAAAATTCCTTTTTCGTCATCTAATCCCTTAAGTCCGAAAAAGTATAAAACAATACAGAAGGGATGAGTTTTCGATAACTTTAACGAGCCGAATAAAACAAGCGCTCGACCTTTTTGTGCAATAATCCCTCAGGTCCAAAAAGATTAAAATCTAGAGGAGGGATAGCTCTTCCGGTCCTTTTAACGAGCTGGAAGGCCAAAACTCGGCAAACTTTTCATATTTTACGAGTCAAGAGAAAAGAGCTCAAAGAAGACTCGTCTTTTGAGGAACGAGTGATAAACAGGGATAGCAGCAGATTCCAGGTACAGGTTGGAATTTTCCAATCACGGCAGTGTCACAAGGATGGCTAGGTGAAATCACTCTTCGCAGCTGTTCCTCAAAATGGGTAAACAATCATATGGAGGTGAACGATCGGCCAAATGAAATGGAGGTGGCAGGTGCAAACACGACCAAGGCTTTTTATGGCTAATAAATTTACGATCACAGTGGTTATTTACCGGGATAGGTTCATTTTTTATTTAACGAGCTTGAATGCGCCAAAACGCTGCTCAATCTTATGTTTATTTTTTAACGAGCATGAACTATGTGCTAAAACTGCTCGGATCTCGCTTTTCTATTTTTTAACGAGCATAAATTCCGCGGTAAAACTGCTCGATATACCAGTCATAAGATAAGAAATGTCTCCTGTGAGATCTCTATTTTTTATGGAGCTTCATCTTCACTAAGCTTTGCTCCCTCATCCTTTCTTTGCGCAAGTTCGGAAACGGCTAATCCCAAAAACAGATAAATAACCGCTCTTAGCTTGCACTCCAAAAGGTTTGCATGCCCCCAGGTATAAAGTACAATTTCAAGGCTGCCCCTACTTATCCGTTAAAACATTTGTTTTAAAGGGTGAGGCTTACCTCTTTCAGGTTACCCAAAGATTGTCTTGTTAACAGCTTCAAACGAAAATATTTCCTCGGCACTGTCTACCGAAATAGACAAGGGTGAATGACTCTTGTCAAACACGTAACTTTGACAAAAGAATCCTATTCCAGAACAACCCCTCTTCCATCCACGGACGGGGTACGGACTAGTCATACTCTCTCGCGGAAATTCTACCTTATACCCAAGGTTTTCTCTGCCCGAAGCAGACCAGGATGCATGCCCCCTGGGTTCCAGTCCCATCTTTCGAATCACTCGCACTCATCGGGAAGGAGGACTGGGGGTGGAGACATTTCTTGATTGAATAGACCATTCAGGGTTGGTATGTGACTATTTGCGATGCGTGATCCCGGAAATGAAAGTTGGTCTACGAGCTTGACCACCCTTCCTTCGTGTGGAAAACACATTACTCTAAAGAGTGAGGAGACTATTGCTCCCATGCAATATATATAGTCTCGTCCAAGGAGTAGGTTATAATCCAAGGGTCCTTGAACGACCATCACGTTCATTTGAACGGTCTTCCCTTTCAATGTAACAGGCACATTGGGGAGGATCCCTAATGGTCGACTGGTTCCTTTATCAAAACCCGAGAGATTTCTTATCTTAGGCAAAAGCGTCGGGGAACCCAGTGCTTTCCAAGCAATAGAGGAAAGGATACTCACAGATGCCCCTTCATCAATGATAGTGCCAGCCATTACCATTCTGTAAATTTGGACTATGATTCTGAATGGTATACTGGCTGGCAACCGGGGTCTGCCTAGTTGGTTCCAATCAAAGGACACAACCAGGTTGCTTGGTGGTGGGACCGAATACACGGCCGGATATGACCCTGACGATGTTCCTTCCTGCGATAAAGGAATGGGCACATTGCCCTGATGCTCATCAGAGTCGGTGTTGATGAAAAGAATCTGGATGGTGTCATCCTTATTCTCTTCAGTGAGGGTGTCATTTGAAGATGAATCTTCAGTGACGGTGTCATTTGAGGATGAAACCTCTGAAGGGAGAACCGGGTCAACTGCCGTTTCGACCTTTGGACTTTCGTCCGGTCTGGATTCAGTAGGTTCATTTTCAATGACTGACGCTTCAGCTGACCACTTGAGCGGGCCAGCTGTGTTCTCAACCAACGAAGGACTTGGCTCGAGTTTTTTGTATCCAGGAGGAAGTCTCAATGGTGAAACCGGACGATCTTCCAAAACTCTCTTCGCTTCGTCTAAGAAGGGACAACGGTGGATGGCGTGATCGCCTTCACACAGTCTGCAGGGGGATCTTGCTCCCCCTCTTTGTCTTGAACCTTCACTTTCGCTGGTTGACGGTAAGCATTCAACATGGCTATCAGAGGTTAATGCTCCCGAACTGTGCAAACGAGGGGACCAGTCCCTTAGTATCCGGGGAATACAGGGACAATCTCTATGGAAGTGGTCTCCTCTACATATGACACATGGCGATTTAGGCCCGGTCTGTGCTGTGTGTGGATTTTTGTCAGATGTCTTTTGCTTGCCCCCAGTCGCCTTAGGCTCCTTCTTCTTCTTCTCTCTCTTCTTCTTCTCCTTCTTCTCCATGGGAGCTTGGCTTTTGCCGGCTCTACCTTGCGAAGATGAAGGATCGGAGGAAGAGTTATAGGAAGTAGAAGGCTGGTGGGCAGCTCTAGACTGATCTAACTGTTGACTCGACTGTTCAGGAACCATGGTGTTCTGAACTACATTGGTTGAGAATAGCCATATTGGCAGGCCAATCGTCAGTCCTGGAAGCGACAATGTGGCCATGTGGGGCGCACCAACTTCTCCCCAAGAGGAGAAAGGACTAGGATTTCCATCATGTGGAATTCCTTGGTTGGTGCGTTCCATGTTCTCAACCTACAGATCAACGCAGGAATAGGAGGTGATTATGTTCCGTTTAAAATAAATTTTATAACGACGCTTTAGACACAACTTGCTTTTTCACTTTTTAAGAGTCGAGAAAAAGTTAAAGATGACTCTAGTCTCCTTCGATGTTTTAACGAGCCCGAAGTGACAAATGCTCGGGTGGACTTTTTCAGTTATAGAGTTTGAAAAAGGCCAAAAGAAACTACTCTGGAGTTCTAGGCAGAGGGTGTGCCAAACTTTTCGCAAAACCACAGAATACGTTTTACGGTACGAGTGGTCGATCTTCGTGAATGATGTGTTCACTGCATTGCGATCAGTAGGGCGGCCGACACGGCTTCCTATGGATAAAGGCTTTGTTCCTATAGGGGTCTCCCAATATATACGCGACGGTACGTGGGAGCACAAGTCCGTATTGATACTTATCGCTTCACCGTGGAGGAATCACCCAACCACTCAACGCTAAGATATCACGTTTAACGACACCGGAACACGTCTCTAGCTTAGACCTCTATGTGTTTGCGTTATGTTTCAAAGCGTTGTTATGTAAATTCAATTTATTTTAAGGTTGATCTTGTTTAGCAGTTTGCCTTTATGGATCACCACGAGATGTATGGTACAACTCCTAAATGCAGTCTAAGATGATAAGCAAGCTTTTCAATCTTTCAACTTTGAAAATCTTAACTACTGAGGGAAAAGAAAGACATCATCTTTTCACACAGATCATAGAGCACACACTAATGCACTTTTTCCTAAATCAACATGCAAACCGTCAAAATGCACATGCACAATGCAGGTATTTCTTTTCTCTTTCTTAATGTTGATGTAATACAAAAAGAAAGTTGTTGTATAACTTTGAATTCAATTTCAAGTGAAAGCAAACAAGCTTGTCCAAAATCAAAAGACACCTTAAGATTTACTTGTTTCGACACTAGAAATATATAAATTCAAACCATATGATGAAAGCAAAAGCTCAATCAGCTATGAACAGCAAACAAACTAACTCTTAAGATCAAAACGACACTTATCACAGGTCTAGATCTAAGAGGCCACAGCAAGACTAGTTCACTTTCGTTATGGGAAACTGCAAATGATGTAAGAAATACACAAAGAACAAATACAGTTTCTTTATACAAACGAGGCGGAATAGTGGCAAAGAAAGGTGGTTTCAGATAGGCACATTGACTGATAACAGGCTGCAAAAACAAGGATGAAAACAGGGCAATAAACAGCAAGGAACCCCAGTAGCACAAGGCAAAACTGGTTCAGCGCAGGTAGTACACTGTCAGTTTGACATTCAGCGCAGGTAGCCCCTTCGGGACCTGCGATGAAATGCAGACTGCCTTCACAGTGCCTGCAATGAAGAGATAAACTTTCGTTTTTCTCAGTTTCCGGGTTACAGATTGCTCAGAAATTCACAGTTTTTGGCCAAATCAGAAGCTATCAATCAAGTACACACTAAAGGATGAAAAGGAGGATGAAAAGCTATCACTAAGAGCTATTCAGAGTCCTTGTGGATCAGCTCTTCAAATCATAAACATGCCCAGAAACTGAGCCAGAGTAGCTGCCCTCTACTTTGCACTTGAAAGATCCAAATGCAGTTCGATTCGGTACTCTCTGTGTTTATGAAATGAATAGCAAAAACACAAACAACCAACAAGATACGATCCCCAGTGGAGTCGCCAATTTGTTGTTGGGAAAAGTATCCAATACGGAATGACCCTATCCCACTCTAAGGGTGATAGTACCTCAGCAACAATCAAAGCAAAGCTATTTGAGATTACTTCTTTATGAGATGTAAGAGAGGGGAGAAAGAGATCCACTAACCGATGTCTTCCGCTAATGATTGATCCAATCTTCTCTCCTTGCTGCTTGCCCCCAGCTCCTTGCTCTTTCACTGGCCCAGCTACACCAAGATCCTGCAAAATGGCAAGAGAGGGAAACTACAAGAAGCATACATTCATAATTGATTCAAGGATTAGAATAAATCAAATACACAAGCATAACAATACACCATTGAGACACATGCATATAGAAGAACCTCAAATGCTTTATTAATGGAAGAAGTAAAGTTCAGGAAGTGATACAACCATAAAAGGCCCAATCCAGCATCACCTCCCAGTAGAAAGAAATCTCCTCTTCACCTCCTTCAAAGCAAATCACCCAATAGTTCTATACTCAAACCAACAGCACTTCCTTGCATTCACAATATTCCAACCTCCCTAGACCTCATGAGAGAGATCTATATATAGGATTTTTGGAGAAAGGATGAGTCAGATTGAGCTTGGCATGAAGCTGACTAGTGTCCTCTCTCACTTCAGTTATTCTTCAGTTCTTGAGTCCACTTGGAGGTTCTTGCTTCCACTTAGAGATCTAGACCCTCTTACTCATCACCAGTCAAATTCTCTGATCCAAGTGTCATTTTGGAAGCTTCCTGGGCATTGACACCTTGAGGAATGACTGTGCCACTTGTCCAAACTCGCCCAGCGCAGGTAGCCTTCTTTGCAGTTGACATTCAGCGCAGGTACACAGTGGAGCAGTTGACATTCAGCGCAGATGCTCAGTGGAGCAGTTGACATGATCCAAAATTGCCTTGTTTTTGAGTGTTTTCAGGTGGAGAACTGCTATTCAGTGCTGTGGTTTGCTGACCTTGTTCCTCTAGGGGTAGGAACAACATGTTTAGGGACTTTGGATCCCTTAGATTATGGACATTTCATGCTTCATGCTGTAAGGCACAAAAATTTCTATAACAACAAGTTCCTTTACAGTATTGGTGTTTGAAGGATCATAATCGAGTTTGATTACTAAGTCCTCCAGGGTTTTAATCCTGGTGTCTTTGGCAAGCGCAGAGAACTTCTCCATCTTTAGCTGTGATTGGACATTTGCTAAGGTAACTTGCAGTTTTCATAAAGTTGTTGGAAATAATACTAAGAGGGGGCGGGGGGAATCAGTATTAGCAAAATAATAACTTTTTCATTTCCATACTCAGATTCATATACGCTACTTCAGTTAAGGGAACCCACGTGTACATGCAACTGTGTTTAATGCAACCAGTGTATATCCAGAAAACTGATGATTTAGTTAATCTATTATATGTTGATCTTTAATCAGTGCATCAAAACTTCATTAACCATATGAACAGTAAACAGGTCCAGTAAAACAGAACAGATCATCACACATAAGAAGCACACATGAACACCATGATATAAGGTGGAAACCCAATGCGGGACAAAAACCACCTGTTTTCATCTTCATTTAATATAAGAAAAACTTGTTTACAATCTTGTACTGGTGCAGACTCATACCAATATGCAGGCACCCACCTATAGAAGGCTACAACCTTTTCTTGTTCTCCAGTTTCTACTGGAAGGGAGCTACAACCCCCTGGATCTTGTACTAGCCAATATGTTTACTAGTACATAGGCGCCGGCCTACTGAAGGCTACAACCTTCACTCATTTTCCAGCAGCCACTGGAAGGGAGCTCCAACCCCCTGGCTCTTGTATTGGCCGATATGTTTACTAGTATGTAGGCGTTGGCCTATAGAAGGCTACGACCTTCTCTCTTCCTCTAGGGACCACGTTTCATAAATTTTTAGACTAGATACACTTGGATCACAACACCATAATCTAAAGGCCACATGTCATCCAATTTTCATGTTGGACCCATCAACAACATTGAAGCACAAATCAATCACCACTGCAATACAACCATAAACTACACCTGCATCATCAATCTCTGAATCACCCAATACTGAATCACTAAAACCCTGTCATCAAAACACAGTCTCCAGAACACATAGCAGAACACAGAACTATGCAACAAAAACCAGGCCCAACTGCAACTTCAAATATCATGCTTCATACTGTATACGCTACTCGGATGAGCCGAACCAACGTATATACGTGCTTTTATCAAAGCGAACCCGCATACAGATATGCAAATATTTATTCATAATTTTGCAGCTATTCCAGACATTAGTCATACCCATATCATAACATTTATACAATAAAACATGTATCAATAATTCATATCTAGTCTATCCATGATCAAACCACATAATGATAATACATTCCAAGCATTATGATCATGATCCATCATCCATCATCAACCGCATAGGTGCATCATTGGTTCAAATCAAGCAAAGCATCACAAACCCATAACCAGCATACTAGGTCTCACACTTCATTAGGTATTCAATCCCTACACACTTGCACTTTGGCCTAATGATCTTCTTCTCCTTATATAGGTTTAGGCCTCTCTTAATACCATGGTCCAAAACCATGTAGGACTGATACCTTGGACCCAATAACTAGGTTCAATACCTCGGACCAAATACCACAGACCAAAACTTAGTTTTCCAACATGTACGTGCCTTTCCTTCTGTGAAAGTGCGTGTGTACGTTATACATGCCTTTGTATATAGTGAACCTGCGTGTATACGCAACTTGGTCAATGGTGATCCTGCGTATACCTTTTCATATACGCGACTTTGTATACAGTGAACCTACATGTATACTCAGCTTGGTCAATGGTGAACCTGCATATACCTTTCTTTCTTCATTATTTATTGTTTACCTACTATACTGTGATCTTTCATCTGAGAGAGTTACCATCAAGGACAACACCTGTGTCATACCTATATCATAATGCCAACAAAATTCACGGCAGTGTTAGTGACAGTTGAAAATATCATTTCCCCACTGTTCTTATGCATCTCCATTTGGTCAATGGGATGTATATATTTTACATCAAAATCAAAGGTTGTCTTCTTGTAGTATGATGTTGCCATGGGCTGGGACACTTGTGCTTGGAGGAATTCCATTTGCATCTTTCCCTTTTCTATATCAAAAGCTGACAACAGCCTACTTTGAGCACCAGAAGTCTGCTTCCAGAACTGGTTGTAGGCGTTAATCTTCAAGGCTTCATTTCTGACTTTTATCTCCTTGAAGATGTCCATAATACTCTTCTATGTTTTCCATAAAGTAGATGTGCATGTCTGCATAATTTTTTGTTGCTCTTGTGAAGTTGTGTAGGTAGTAGGAGACTATGTGGACTGATCACCCACTAATGAGGAAACGAGTGGCTCATTAGTGATGATAATGGTCTATTGTTCTGAATATTTGTTGGGGCTTAGTCTGGAACTAAGCTTGGCCTTCTTTCTATACATTATCTTGAATCCCTCACTAAAAATGCCAATCCCTAAAGGGGACTCTTCCTCGGTTCTTCTCTTGGTTGTCTTCCCCTGCATGGTAGGAGTCTACACTATGGATGATGATACCTGTTGTCCTTATGCCTCTAGTAGGGTATTCTTAACCCATTTTAACTAATTCTTGTATTTCTCTATCTCTGGACTAGATGTGTGAAAGTAAGGAGTATACTTGGTTTCTACTCTTAGTTTAGAAATGATCCCTAATGGATCATAAGACCAGGTAAAGCTGAGGATAAACTGCATTTCCTTCAAGAGCGTATTTGCTTCTTCCTCTGCTTCCCTACTGTTGCAAATGAAAGGGCCAACCTATGTTTTGATTTTAAACTGGGACTTTTTATTGGCAGCAACAAAGTGGATTTCATCCATGTTGATCATCTGCCTTATGTATTCCAAAGCAAAAATCCTCATTGGGAGGAATTTTGACAGCTTGTAAGGTGGGATTTCACATCCAAATATTCTTATTTCTGTATAATTTTCATAAATGTACCTGTCTCCTGTCTGAACTTGATCTGACAGCTGCAACACCCTTCTAATTTCCTCACCAATATTCAGTTCTATTCTGCTACTTAGGAGACCTATTACTAGGTGAACAAACATCTCTGTAAACTATTTATAAGTGTACTCTTTATGCTCCTTCATGACCAGAGTAGTCCAAAAGATGACTGGTTGTTGGTGTTATCACCAAAATAGGACCTTGACAGGCTACTGATCAGACTATCTCAGTGTAACTATTTCAAACCAATCTTTTAGCTAAGGCTTAGCCTCCTCAGCCTGAGAGGGCTCTCTCAAAGGGTTAATGATATTGATTAAAGATATGGATAGATGGCTAACTCTATGGTTTGTGATTTTATATGTTTATAGGTTGAAAGATGAAGGCTAGCTACCATTGGGCTATGGAGTCAAAGTATGTTTCAGTACCACAGCAAGATCAGCTTAACATGAAAGTCAGGGCATAGAGAATTTTTATACATCAACAAAACAAAGATATAATGCAAGGAAACACAGTTTATAGATACATGAAGGAAGTTAGAGCATCATTGATGAGTTTTAAGTAACATGTATTCATACCATTGCAAATAAGTGAAAGAGGAAAGCCATGAGACAATAGGACATTAAAAACTCTCTTTTAATCCTGAGTAGTGAAGCCAAAACATTCTACCTAGCATGGAAGTCAAGGCATTATAGAGTTCAAGTGCATAAATGCAAATATAAAATAGTGAAACACAGTTAGTTTATCTATGAAGGAAGTCAGAGCATCATTGATGAGTTCTGAGTATCATAATTAAACACCACTACAATGTAAGTATTGAAAGATGCCATCAAAACAAGAACATACAAGAACTCTTCATGAATATTGAGTTGTCTAAGTAGAAACTCTACATTAGGTTAAAAATATACACAGCCTGCACATAGAGCAGGAGCTGAGCCAAAAAGTCTCCAACCCTTTGCTAATTCGACCTCTTGCTTCATATATAGCATTTACAACATGGATTCCCTCATCCCTCATCAAGATAATTCGAATTTGCTAGGAGTGACACCTATTCTAACCATAAAACAAACCTTTAAATGCATTTGACAGCTAACTAACAGTCCTAGAGTCCTAATACAGTTAGGAGTACAACTCCTTGTTATGACTAAACCACCTTAACTAAACATTGAATGCATTCTTTGATGGCTGAAACCTTATGAGGTCGAATTTGATGAAGCCTCCCACGTTGTCACCTTACTGCTGATGATAAACCCTAGAAATTAGGGAACATGTTTCCCTGTTTTTAGGTTTAGGATCTTTGAAAATTAGCACGTGGGACAGAGCCTTTATCTTCTCATCCATGACATATTTTACAAAAATGAATGAGGTTTTTGTATTACATGTTGTTTAGAACAAAAACCTCTCTTGTTTTTTAAAAACACTTCTCCAGCTGTCCAAAATCTGTCCTTGAAAAACACGTGTAAAACAGGAAAAATTTGTTCTCTAAAATAAGGGTTTCAAATAAATCTTAGTATATCCCAAATGTTAACACTTATTAAGAAAGTGAAATAGGTTATTGTAGCTGGAGATTTGATGAAGAGAAAAATCCTTCAGAATTCCAAAATACCTTTTCCTGTGACCAGAAACTGATCTTGAAAAAGACTGTTAAAACCAAAAGAGAAAGCTTGGCTTTCAGCAGTTTCATAGCGCAAGTTTAGCCATAAATTACTCCCACCTCATAATGAATTTGAAGAAACTGAAAGAGGTTTTTTTCATTCAGTATGTTAGGAAGAAAAGCCTCTTTAAGTTTTCAAAATTGAGTCCTCAACTGCTCAGGAACGCTTTTGGAAGTTGACTAGTAAAAGTATAAAACAGAGTCTTTTATGTTGAAACAGGTTGTTTCAGTGGTTTCGTAGCGCACTACGAAAACTCCTAGTTCAGAACCCACGATTTCGTAGCTAATTTCAAAAATTTTCAAAATTATGTGAGATATGACTTCTAAACACATGGTGAGGCTTCTAGGACATGGAATGAGGCTATGAAACTTTATTTGGAAAAGAGAATGACACTATTGAGATGAGATGACTCAAAACCTATTATAAGACTATGACTAGAAACAAGGTGAACTTCCAAAGTTTAGAAGAAAAAATTTTAGGGTGATAACAGTGGCTCCACTAGGGATAGTGTGCCCTTGTGGTATACTAAGAACCTATAGCTCCAGTGCCACTATCCATCCTCTAGAATAAAACTCTGAACTTCTGCCCGATCTGATCCTCAAGCCTTTAATGATTTCTGAAACAAGAATTGAAACTACACCTACTGAAACAGATGCTCAGTCAACCTACCCTGAGCTTATTTTCACATTCCTACCTACCCTATCAGTTGCAATCTCCACTTGTAGCTCAAGGAACATGAAACTTCCAATGAATCCAGTCATCAATCTGATCTGACACTTGAATCTCTTTACTGTGCTTGAAGCAAAAATAAAACAGATATTGAAATAACCAAGGCAGCATGAGGTGTAACTGTTCTTCAAGATGAAAATATAACTGGAAGCCTGAACAGTAAATCTTTTCCATGTAATCAACTATAGGGTCAAAAAAGACATGATTAATTTGATGATTCTCATGACATTCTATATCTTCAGACAACTGATTCTCAGCCACACAAAATTCCTTTGATATGCTATCCAACTGCCTTTCTGCATGATTCCCATAGACAATGTAATTTTCCTCAGCATTATGATCATTCTTTGAAGTAATCTGTTGTAAGGAATTACATAAATGATCAACCTTTTCCTCTACCTAAGGGTTATAAAAAATTTCTTCCAGTATTTCTTCTTGATGTTTGCAATTATTTTCATCTTCATTATGATCCAAAGACTGACAAGTCTGCTACATCTCTACATCAATCTCAGAGGATGTAATATGATTTTCATAAGTAAACCCCTGTTGATTTTCATTCTGCATTTCATGGGATGTTATCCTTTCTTCTTGGTGTTGAAATGTATTGTTATGAAGAGCCTCTAAAATTTCTTCATCCATGAATTCATCATCATCATAACAATCCTCCAAATATTGAATAAAACTCGTAGAATGTTTACATCAATCTTTGACCAGCAATAAGAAGGGATGACACTCTTTATACATGTCATAGAATACATCATGGAAATCAACAAGAGAATATAATGAACCATTTTCCAAGATTTTATACCAAGACCATGCTTTTCCTCTAAAGTGATCATAAACATCTTCATGAGACAATCTTCAGGGAACTGAACCTTAAGACTACATACATGCATATGGAACCTAACCAAATGAAGAGCAACATTGTCTTTCTTTTCATCTTTGAATATTGGAAGATCATCTAACCAATCAACCTTTGGCATAGGATTTCGAAAACCAGGGATATGAGACTGATTCATCTTGAAACTTCATCAAGCTACTGATATTCTAGCAGTGGAGTCACCTTCCAATTGGTTATTTGATGTGTGGAGTCGCCAAGGTAGATTGTAGCTTCGAAAACTTTCTGAGCTCCTGCTACCTTCAGAAGTTCAGATTTCTTGATTTCGAGAATGAATAATCTTCAGACTCCCGACATACGCACCAAAATGTTATCACCAAAATAGGACCCTGATAGGTTGTTGATCAGACTATCTCAGTGTAACTATTTCAAACCAATATTTTAGCTAAGGCTTAGCCTCCTCAGCCTGAGAGGGCTCTCTCAAAGGGTTAATGATATTGATTAAAGATATGGATAGATGGCTAACTCTATGGTTTGTGATTTTATATGTTTATAGGTTGAAAGATGAAGGTTGGCTACCATTGGGCTATGGAGTCAAAGTATGTTTCAGTACCACAGCAAGATCAGCTTAACATGAAAGTCAGGGCATAGAGAGTTTTTATACATCAACAAAACAAAGATATAATGCAAGGAAACACAGTTTATAGATACATGAAGGAATTTAGAGCATAATTGATAGTTCTAAGTAACATGTATTCATACCACTGCAAGTGAAAGAGGAAATCCATGATACAATAGGACATTAAAAACTCTCTTTGAATCCAGAGTAGTGAAGCCAAAATATTCTACCTAGCATGGAAGTCAAGGCATTATAGAGTTCAAGTGCAGAAATTCAAATATAAAACAGTGAAACATAGTTAGTTTATCTATGAAGGAATTCAGAGCATCATTGATGAGTTCTGAGTATCATAAGTAAACACCACTGAAATGTAAGTATTGGAAGATGCCATCAAAACAAGAACATATAAGAACTCTTCATGAATCTTGAGTTGTCTAAGTAGAAACTCTGCATTAGGTTAAAAATATACACAGTCTGCACATAGAGCAGCAGCTGAGCCAAAAAGTCTCCAACCCTTTGCTAATTTGACCTCTTGCTTTATATATAGCATTTACAACATGGATTCCCTCATCCCTCATCAAGAGAATTCGAATTTTCTATGAGTGACACCTATTCTAACCATAAAACAAACCTTTAAATGCATTTGACAGCTAACTAACAATCCTAGAGTCCTAATACAATTAGGAGTACAACTCCTTGTTATGACTAAACCACCTTAACTAAACATGGAATGCATTATTTGACAGCTGCAGCCTCATGAGGTCGAATTTGATGAAGCCTCCCACGTTGTCACCTTACTGTTGATGATAAACCCTAGAAACTGGGGAACATGTTTCCCTGTTTTTAGGTTTAGGATCTTTGAAAATTAGCACGTGGGACAGAGCCTTTATCTTCTCATCCATAACATATTTTATGAAATTGAAGGAGGTTTTTGTATTCCATGTTGTCTAGAACAAAAACCTCTCTTGTTTTTTTACAACACTTTTCCAGCTGTCTAGAATCTGTCCTTGAAAAACACATGTAAAACAGGAAAAATTTGTTCTCTGAAATTAGGGTTTCAAATAAAGCTTAGTATCTCCCAACTAATAACACTTATGAAGAAAGTGAAATAGTTTATTGTATCTGGAGAGTTGATGAAGAGAAAAATCCTGCAGAATTCCAAAATACCTTTTCCTGTGACTAGAAACTGATCTTGAAAATGACTTCTAAAACCAGAAGACAAAGCTTGGCTTTCAGTAGTTTCATAGCGCAAGTTTAACCATAAATTACTCCCACCTCATAATGAATTTGAAGAAACTGAAAGAGGTTTTTGTCTTTCAATATGTTAGGAAGAAAAGCCTCTTTAAGTTTTCAAAATTGAGTTCTCGGCTGCTCAGGAACCCTTCTGGAAGTTGACTAGTAAAAGCAGAAAACAGAGTCTTTTATGCTGAAACAGGTTGTTTCAGTGGTTTCGTAGCGCGCTACGAAAACTCCTAGTTCAGAATCCACGATTTCGTAGCTAATTTCAAAAATTTTCAAAATGATGTGAGATATGACTTCTAAACACATGGTGAGGCTTCTAGGACATGGAATGAGGCTGTCAAACTTTATTTGGAAAAGAGAATGACACTATTGAGATGAGATGACTCAAAACCTATTATAAGACTATGACTAGAAACAAGGCGAACTTTCCAAAGTTTAGGAGCAAAAATTTTAGGGTGATAACAATTGGTTTCCCTTCTCATCCACCATTTGCAAAGATAGGTTGATGTTGTCCCCTTGAAAGTGTAGGAACATGTAGACTAATACAGAGTCATACTTGAATACCTCTTCAGTTGGAAATTTGATAAGTTGTTGATGAATTGACTCTGCAAGAAATTGGCTGAAATTAAACACAATGGAGGGTTTAGAATCGGCAAAGAAGATGGACAAAAAAACTATAATGGCCTCATCTACCCATTGATCAGAGTAGTAGCCAAGGAGGTAGGAAACAACTGTAATAATATGCTTGGCTCTCTTAGAGAAATTGGAGGGGGGATAAGGAGGATTTTTCTTTGGTAATGAAGCATCTTGTGTCAAAAACAACTCAAGAGTTTGGGCTCTCTTGGCAAATTCTAGTTTCTGGTATAGTTCAACCAGTGCTTCATAGGAAAATGGGGTAGAATTCTCTGTTGTGGGGGCTTGCATCATTTGATCAATGGCTTGAGGGGATATGGTAAACAGAATTTCTCCAATGAGTGTGACGATGGCCCTTTGGTTTGGCAAATAGGATGCATGACATTTTCTAATAAAATCTAGGGTGTTGTGGGTACGATGAAAGATGTAGTGAGGTAACTTTGACTCCCACAGCTAGATGTCATCAGACTTGTCAATGTATTTGTCCTTGAGCCAACAATACATCTCGAAGAGGTCAATTTCACAAAGTGTCTCATGGATTTTGCAGTCTCTATCAGCCATAGGGAGGTAGTGAAGATCTATGGGAGGAAAGATTAGAGGATTGACAACTTCCTTCAATCCTTTTTCCTTTGGAGGAATCTTGGCTATGGCTAAGAACAGGAGTGAAAATTGGATTGGGAGGTGGCAATACACAGAGAGAAGTCATACTTTGGGAGAAAAAGCAAAGGTAACAGGCTGAAAATGATCGAACATAGAGTGTCCCTGGCGGTTGAATATGTTGAGATTGAGTCCAACAACCTGTAACAAATCAATTAACAGTGATAAATGCAAGAATTCACTAACATGTTCTCAAATGGGAAGGAGGTTTATATCACAAATTTGGTTTTCCGTTGAAGGTGGCGTGGGTCTGTTGAATTAACGGCTAATCCAATTGAATGCTTAATGGGTTAATTCTGGAGGGAATGAATGTGATTTGATGGAGTTAACAGACACACGAGGTGGCGGAAGGTGAATGGCGGGAGCGCAAGTAGGATAGTGGTATCGGGAGCGAGGTAATCAGATTTTCGGGGGGGATTGGTTAGTGGTTTCACTCGAGGGGGGTCTGGAACATTGTGGAGCTGACACGTAAGGGCAGGTGCGGTTTGTTATACTACCCATTTTGGAACACCCCCAAGCGGTAAAGCTCGGATGGTGGGGGGGTGAAATATGATGTGGGTCGTCAAATTTGGGAAGGTGGGCAGAGATGGAGTGTGATATGGCGAGGGATTAATCATGACGTGGCAGGGTATCCGATGGGGTCAGCAGAGGTTCATATACTGCATAATATGGATTATTTATAATGTATGAAGGGTGTAATGATTTAGGGATAAGTGGGTGAAGGGAATTATGAGTGGAGGGGATAATGATTTGGGATTTTATACTTAGGGATACGATTAATACCAAAATAATTGATATATAAACCTTAGAGTAAAGCCTTTACTCCTCTTCCTTAATATCTACACATGAAAATATCATTTGATAATTGACTTATGGTGCATTTAGACTAGCAGCCTGTGCATTTATAAAAACATGAAATGAAACCTTTCTTTTCTTTTTTGCTTCCCTAGCATTTTATTTTCCTTTTTCCTTCTTTATTTAGGGTAGCTACCACCTAAAATTTTATTGATATGGATGCCTATAAAACATAAAATTTTCCTAACATTTTAACTTTTCTTTCTTTTGCATCCATATCCTAACATAACATTTAAAATTATTTTTTGACTAATATGCTATGATAATGTTACAACATTGGCTCCAGCTGGGGACTGCTTCCCCCTCTGGGATGCAGAGAACAAGAAGATCCAAGTTCCTTCTCCTCGGGCTATGGAGTCTTTGCTGAAATAGATACTCACTTGCAATTTTTTTAGAAATTAAATAAACTCTCCAGATATTTACAGATGATAAATGAATGGAAAATCAATAATGAATGTAATGTTTCAAATATCTCCCATTAACTAACAATCAGGAATACTCTCCTTCTAGATTCTGTAGGATGAATGTATTATTCCCTTTGACTTCTGCAATGTTGAATGGATGAAACAGAGGTTGTCAAATTTTGCATGTTTTCCTTTATCTTCTCTCCTTGTATCCCATCGGAGCACTAGGTCACCCTTTTTGAAATTTCTTTCTCTAGCCTTTCTATCAAACTTTCATCTTATTCTCGTATTTCCTTAGCTTGTACTGAATTTCATCCATGTCTTCATTCAACTCAATAATTTGATTAATCCTTCTTTAGAAATCATCTTTTTCTTCATAGGATTCCTAAAGAAATATCATAACAGGTAAATCTAAATGAGTAGGAAAAACAACTTCCTTGCCATAAACTAACTGGAAAGGAGACTTGCCTGTTGATCTCTTAGGAGAACCTCTATTTGCCCAAATTGCATGGATTAGATGGTTCTCCCAACTATTTTTATGGTCTTCAAGACTCTTCTTAATGACCTTGACTAAGCTCTTGTTGGAGGACTCAGCTAGCCCATTTCCCTGTGGATAGTACGGTGTAGAATGGTGTAAAAGGATTGAATACTTTTAATAGAATTCAATCATTTTAACACTGCTGAAAGTTGTTGCATTATCTATAACAATCTCTTGATGACATCTCAATCTTGATAGGATGTTTTCTTCAAGAATTTTTATCACAATAGTATCAGTTTCATTTTTAACTGGTATGTCTTCTAACCACTTGGCGATATAGTCTGTAGCAGTTAAAATCCATCTGTGTTGATTGCTGGAGTGTGGATGAATTTCCCCTATAAATTCCAACCCCCATTGTAGAAAAGGAGCATGGACAGATACTGGGACCAAAGGAAGTGCTGACAGTTTATGTTTCCCTGCAAATAATTGGCATGGTTTGCAACTTCTTACTCTTGCTCCAACTTCTTTAAAAAGTGTGGGCCAATATAAACCTGCTTTTAAAATTTTGTAGGTTGTTGTTCTCCAGGCATAGTGTCCACCACAAAACCTTGCATGGAACTAATCTATAATTCCCTCTGTTCCATTTTCAGTGAAGCACAGAAGAATGATATTAAGAGGGTCTTTCCAGTATAGATTAGCATTGATAATGCAGTATCTTACTGATTTAAGCTTCAGGGCTTTGCACTGCTTCAAATTAAGATCAGCTGGACATCGAAAATCCCTTAGAAACTGCACAATATCAAAGTACCAGTCAGAAAGTAAATATTTCTCATCTATGTGAACAAGAATGGCTTGGTCTGAAGAAAGAGTTTCTTGTGGATTCTCTCCTTATTTAAGAGGAAGCATTTCTTGTGGATTCTCTCCTTATTTAAGAGGAAGAGTTCTTATGAATTATCTCCTTCTTTAAGAGGAGGAGGTTCTTGTGGATTCTCATCAGACATTAAGGAAGGTTCTTGTGGAATCTCCCCTGATGAGATTTCAGAAACCAAATTTATTCCCAATACTTTGCAGTTGGACTCAGCTAACAATTTGGCCAGGCCTTGGCCTTTTATTAGCTTTGTGGTTTTAATTTCAAGGTCAAATTTAAGGATTTTAGCTATCTACCTCCCTCTTCTTCCATCAATATCAGGCTGAGTCAAAACAGTTTTAACAGAATGATTAGGGACATAAGTTGTAAGGTTGAATGTAGGATATAGGTTCTAAAAGCTTTGAGGGCTTGAATTAAGGCATAAGCTTTTTTTCAATAATATCATACCTAAGTTCAGCATCCCTCATAACTTTGGAAAAGAAGGCTATAGGTTGGTCATCACCATTTGTATTTTTCTGTAAAAGTACAGTAGCTAAGGTTGTCTCGGATGCAAAAGAAAATATGCTAAAAGGTGAAGAATAATCAGGGCTAGCTAATGTAGGGTCCTCAGATATGGCCTTTATTATCTGATCAAAAGCATATCTAGCAGGAACTATCCATTTCAATTCATTATTTTTCTTCAGCATATCTGTTATATCTTTAACTATCTCATCATAATTTGGGATGAACCTTCTAAGAAAATTGATCTTTCCAAGGAAGGTTTGTATCCCTTTCTTATTCCTTGGTAGAGATGGGGTCTGAATAGCTTAAACCTCTTTGGGTCAATTATAACTCCCTCCTTGGAGATTATATGCCCTAGTAATTTCCCTTCCTTCACATAAAACAATGATTTCTTTGGATTGATGGATATGCCAAATTTCCTGCACCTGTCAAAAACCTTGCTAAAGTGTTTTAAATGATTTTCATTAGAATCAAAGAAAACAGTTAAATCATCTAAATAAATGTCAATAAATTCAAATTTTTTACCTACGAATGCTAGGTACATGGCTCTCTAGAAAGTGGCACCGGCATTGGTTAACCCAAATGGCATTTTGGCATACATGAATGTATCTCAAGGTGTGGTGAAAGCAGTTTTATCTTGGTCAGCTTGACTTACCATGATCTGGTTATAACCAGAAAATCCATCTAGCATAGAAATCCTATTAGCACCTGAAACTTTCTAAAGTATTTAGGAAATGGATAGTTATCCTTTAAAGATTATTTGTTCATATTTCTGAAGTCTACACATAGTCTTATATTACAATTTTTCTTGCTGGCGGGAACTAGGTTGGCTACCCAATTATAATACCTTAAAGGTACTATGATATGAGCATCAAGCAATTTTTTAAGTTCCTTCTCGATGGTTGGGAATAGTATTGGATTGATTCTTCTTAGTTTTTGTTGAAAGGGCTTTGCTTCTGATTTCAAAGGAATCTTATGTTCAATCAAAGATGTATCATAAGTTTTTAACTCATAATAAGATCGGGAAAAAACATCTTTGTAGTTTTTAAGAAGATTCAAGTATTTGGTTTTTACATCCGAAGGTAAGGTCAACGAAAATTTGATATTTCTCACATCATCCACAGTCCCAATATTGCATTATTCAGTTTCTTCTTTGAGTCTGTGAAACAAGGAATTTCTAGTGACATCATTATTATCAAATAATTTTTCCAATGGGACTAATCCTTTAGGAATAAAATTATTAGATAATTGGATAATATCATGATCAAGAATTTTAGGACTGCATGAAGTTTCTGGATTTTGTTGATTTAATTCTGGAATATCGCTTTGATCTCCTTCACTTTTCATATTTGAGAATTCATCAATGACTTGAAGAAAAGATTTTAACTGTTCATCATCTTCAAAAATCTGCCAGTGTTTAAGGTTATCAGGAATTGATGGCCGATACTTGACTTGGATTTGGTACTCTAACGACAATGGCTTAGGAATTTTGAAGGAGCTTGCTGAGACAACTAGCGAATCAGCATGCATGTTTTCATCTCTTGGAATAGCAGTTATGTTAAAACCTTGGAAGAAATTTTCAATTGTGTCCCAAGCTTCATTTATGTAGAACCTAAGCCTTGGGTGTTTAGTCTGACATAGATTTCTAACCATGTTCACTATAAGCTCAGAATCAGAAAATACACTCAAGTTTTGAACCTTTAAGCTCCTATCTAGCTCAAGACCAAGAAGAAAATACTTATACTCAACCACATTATTGGTGACCTCAAATTCAAGTTTACATGATTGAATTATGTTTTCCTTATTTGGTGATATTAAAACAATTCTTGCTCCTACTCCTTCTTTTGAGCAAGAGCCATCAAAATAAATTTTACAGATATCTGATTCTACGAATTTAGGTTAGGAAACTATATTTTTAATGGCAAGTTGAGTGTTTGATGAATTTTGTGAAGACAAGTGAAAGCAACCAAAATCCTGATCTACTACATAGATAGGGTGGTTTTTTTCTTGATCAGACCCACAAACAGTATGAAGGAATCTGACTTCCCTATATAACCTTAAATGCTCACCTCCATAAACCGGGATAGTATCAAAAGACATGTCCATCTGAAGTGATCCTCCAAGTTTAGCACAGCCTGATCTAGATAGAAGCATGTCAAACTTGGCAGGAATATTCATCAGTGACAACTATGTCTAAAACTATACTTTTGACAAGTATTTGAGCTAAGTTCATAACTAGGTCTTTGATCAATCCTAGGCATGGTACTTTATTTGAGTCAAAGGTGTAAAGTTCATGATAAGAATGGGTAACTTGTAACTGAAGTTGGTCCATAATTACCATCGGCATAAGGTTACGAGAGGCTCCAGAATCCAGCATGCAGTTGTACAAAAGAAAATCATGAGCTTTTAATGTTACATACAATGGTGGAACAATTTCATCGATCATATCAGAACTAGGGCCAAACACTACTGAGGGCTTCTCATCTTGCATAATAATAACATCTCCCTCAACATATACACTAGAATATTGTATCCATTTAGACACTTGATTTTTGTAACCATGATTTTTGGAAAGTTCAGCTAAAGATATAGGAATCTTGACCCTTTCCAATTCCTTTTCAATACTAAATGTTGTCAAAATAGTCTTGTCAGATGAAGGGGTTTCAGTGGATGACTCTATAGTCTGAGGTGTTGGAGTTTGTGTTTGAATGGTTTTCATTGCAGGTTCAATTATGGTGGTAGATTTTGGAGGTCTTCAAGGACCTGATCTAGGCCTTAGATCATACCTTTTATTTAATTTTGTAATCAAAAATTCAAGGAATGCTAAGTATTTTGAAAGTTGAGCATCCCCTGGTTCTTGTTCAAAAGACTGAGGTGAGGATGAAGGAACTATGGCCATTTATACTGCTGAAAAATCAATATTATTGATATCTTCAGTGATTAAATGGCATGTATCCTATGACTGTTTATCATCAATCATCAAAGGTGGTTGAATGTTTTGGTCAGAACCTAGTCTCTGAATAATTTTCATTTGAGGAGTTCTTCTGAATTGAGTTTGAGCTTGAGGCCTAATAGCAGTTTGCTGAACAGTTCTAGGATGTGTTTTAATTTTTGAAATCCTGTTAGAAAGGTTCCTGAGCAAAGATGTAATTTCATCAATTTTCTGATCTTCAAGTTTAGATTTGGAGGAGGATGAATCATCAATCTTAGCTTTTAGTTTTCTTTCTTCTTTTTCTGCTTTAGCTTTAAGTTTGCCAAAAGCTGGCCTATTGGCTTCTACCTCTATAGCATTTGTCTGCATGTCTTCTAATGTATTAGAAACTCTTTCCCTTAGCATGACTGCAAAGTCATCATCAAATTCTTTGGAAAATCTGACCTTTGCAGCTGCTACTGGTGGTTTACAATCAACAAGCATTTTATGATAGAGTTTGTTAAATCTTTTGATGAATTCAGCAACTGGTTCACCAGGGTTTCTCTTCAATTCCTCAAATTCAGTGAGAAAATAAACATGATCTTTATTTACCCCCCATTGGTTATTGAAGATAGTTATAAGCTCATTCCAAGTTCTGATAGAGTCAACTCTAAGATGCCTAAACCAAATCCTAACATTTACTTCTAAATATTATACAAATAATCTCATATAAACATTTTCCTCTTCTATGTTCATATTGTCAGCAAAATCTAGGAACGTTGATACATGATCCTCTGCTGAGGGACCTATTTCTCCATTAAATCTTGGTAGATGTTTTAGATATCCATCAGTAAAATTTCCCAAGTTTTCAGGGAGAACTAGAGCAGCATACCTAGCTTGCACAATGGGTCAAAAACCCATAACAGCAGGAGGAGTATAGGGTCACTGAGTGGATGTTGATGAGGAAGAGGAAGATGATGAAGATGAAGATGAAGGAGATGAAGATGAATCGGTAGAAGTATTAATATGTGGAGGAGAGGGAGGAGACCTATTTAAGGCTTTGAAAGGGGTTTTTGATAACCAATTTCTAAACTCCTGGTGGGAAGTCTCCCTTATTTTCAAGCAAAGGATTTGAATAGATAGAAAATGTCTCTTCAAGATTATTAGAGGTTGATGGAATAGAATAAGGAGTTGGAGTAATGAAATATTGAGGTTTGAATTTAGGTAAATGTAAACCCAATTCTTCCTCAGATGAAGGTGATTTGATAGGAATGGATGGAACTTGATATGATTCAAGTGACTGTATTAAAAAGGCTGATGGAAGATCTACTCCTCTAGAAATAAGTTCAGAAACCCTAGGAGGTAGTTCAGTCCAATCAAGATGGATTGGTATAAATGAAAAGGGATCTACAGATGGAATGTCTTCAAGGTGTAAAGTTGAAGAAGAAGAAGAGTTTCTATGTCTTCTCCTTGAAGAGGCTCCCCTAATAATTCTTTCTAGATATAGTAGAGGGTTAAAAATCTAAGAATGAGAACGTGATCTAGTATGCTTATAAGGAGCTAGCTTGGATTAGTGGAATCGCTAGGTGAAAGATTTTGACCTACAACCTTATCCTTTATTCACCTTAAAGGAAAGGGAAAATCATTGCCCCGGGGAAAATTTAACTTTCATTTCTTTGCTCCCCGATAATGGCACCAGTCTGATGTTGTACCTTTGAGATACCTAAGGGAAATTGGTTATGCCAAAGTATATATAATGTTTTGTTTGATTTAATGGTTGGATGACCAGTGAACTACTTATAAACAGGTGCTTTAAACTTAGACAAATTCTTAATAAAACAAAAGGTTGTTCTTTAAATACATATGGTTATTTTGATTTAAGTGGGATGGAAAAGTAGAATATAGAGAAGTATAAGTGATTTAATATTCATACTGAGTATTTAACCATTTATAAGCAGAAATTAAGAAAACTGTGTTTTCTTAATCAACAAAATATAATAAATCTATTACAGAAATCTAATTCAATTTAAGTTCAAAGAGAAATTTACAATAACAGATAGTCCTGTAAATTAATCTCTTATTCAAATTACAACTTCACAGAGGATTCAAAATGAAATTGAGATTCAATTAAATTTTCAATTGGATGACTATAAAATACTTAAATTATATGAAGAATACGTCATGAAAAACATGATGAAAACAACTCACTTAGAGGCAAGCCATATGAATTAAATCCATAATCTTTTATTATATCAAAAATGCTCCAGCTTAGTACAAATCTGTTTGATAACTGGTTCAAGAGTGCAACCCTAAATACTTCGACAGATTGAACTATTTAAACAAAATCACAAATATATTACAATAAATTCTTGAGTGACACGACATTCTATTATGACTTAAAACTAACAAAAATAGAAGTAATTCGATCAAAATGAATGATTGTAAACATCTGGCCCTGTTATGAAGGAGAGTAGTTGCTGAGTGGCCATTATTCGGGTGTTATGCTGGTGAAGCTGGCATGTCCTTTAATCCTGAAATTCACACAACTTTTCCCACCTTTATTCATCTGGAACAGCTATCTTGGTTACCTTGCTGTAGATTTCATCTACGTCGGTATACCTAGAAAAAGTGGGTTTTACTGTGCAAATGTGTTTTATCTCGTGTTGAATAAAATTGATGTTTTTGATGGCTTCGTAAAACGCTCTACCTATCATAGAACCTTTAATGTTGGAGGACTTATTTGTGTCCCTGGAAATTTCCTAATGCTTCTTCATATAGTCTTCCCTGGTCATTAATTTATCATTGATTACAAACAGTGAAGGTAGAGCCTTCTTGTTCAATGCATCAATCCTTGTGAAAAAACTATTGACTGCTACCTCTAGAGTGTGACACTTATCTGTCAGATGTACAACTAGATTATTCTTGGTCAAAACTTTCCTCACCTCCAGGATGGTTTCTATTATGTCATCCACTCCTCGATCAATCATCTCATACCTGTTTTTAGAGTTAAGGAACTTTATAATGTTGTTGGTTGTAGCAGGCATCTCTCCCAATTGAGCATTTATATTGGCAATGGTCTGCTTTTCCTTTTCCATCAACTCCTTCTACTAAAAAATAATCTGGATACATGGCTAGATTTCATCTATCTCCTTAATGATGTTGTTCCATACGATTTCCTTGACATGACCTAGAGTGTGGCCAATAGAAGACTTAGATGTTGACTTCTTCCATACTTATATCTGACTTTGAGCTCTTTGAAGCTCTGCTACATGAAAAATCTCAGATTTCTAGTGATGATCCTCTAGAAGTTTCACTTGATCCTGCAACTTCTTGATTTCTTCAGTCTGGAGAGACATGTTTTGTACTGCATTGGCTAACTAGTCTACAACATCTCCTGTACTTGTCGTAGCAAATATGGTTGTAGGAATGATTGTGATAGGGAGCACTTCCAAAAGGGTAGTCTTTTTAGCAGCTTTCTCCTTTTCTTTAATCAGCTTCTCCATCTTTGTCTCCATTTGCTTGAGTTGTGCAGTTTTCTTAATGATGAGCCTCATCATATTTGCCTTTTGAGTCTTTGTCTCTTCAATATCCTTCACTAGAGGATCTTCTGTAGCTAGCAGTTTTAACTGCTTCCTCAATGCTGCTATGTCCAAATTCTTCTTCTTCACAAGTTCCTCTATAGCATTGGTGTTTGAAGGATCAACACCGAGTTCGATTACCAAGTCCTCCAAGGTTTTAATCATGGTGTCTTTGGAAAGTGCAGAGACCTTATCCATCTTCAGTTGTGATTGGACATTTGCTAAGGTAACCTGCAGTTTTGATAAAGTCATGGCAGTGTTAGTGACAGTTGAAAATATCATTTCCCCAGTCTGCTTATGAATCTCCATTTGGTTAATGGGATGTATATCTTTTACATCAAACTCAAAGGTTGTCTTCTTATAGTCTAATGTTGCCTTGGGCTTGGGCACTTTTTCTTAGAGGAATGCCATTTGCATCTTTCATTTTTCTAAATCAAAAGTTGACAACAGCCTGCTTTGAGCACCAGAAGTCTACTTCCATAATTGGTTGTAGGTTTTATACTTCAAGGCTTCGTTTTTACTTTTATCTCCTTGAAGATGTCCATAATACTCCTCTATTTCCCCTGAAGTAGATGTGCCTTTCTGCATAATTTTTTGTTGCTCTTGTGAAGTTGTGGAGGTAGTAAGAGACTGTGTGAACTGATCACCCACTAATGAGGAAGCAAGTGGCTCATTAGTGGTGATAATGGTCTGTTGTTATGAATCTTTTTTGAGGCTTAGTCTGGAACTAAGCTTGTCCTTTTTGTACATTATCTTGAATCCCTCACTGAAATAGTTAGTCCCTAAAGGGGACTCTTCCTCTCTGCTTCTCTTGGTTGTCTTCTCCTGCATGGTAGGAGTCTGCACTGTTGATGATGATACATGTTATTCTTCTGCCTCTTGTAGGGTATTATCAACACATTCTAATTGATTCTTGTATTTCTCTATCTCTAGCCTAGATGTGTGAAAGTAAGGAGTAAACTTGGTTTCTACTCTTAATTTAGAAATGATCCCTAATGGATCATGAGATCAGGTAAAGATGAGGTTGAACTACATTTCCTTTAAGATCTTATCTGCGTCTTCCCCTGCTACCCTGTTGTTACAAATGAAAGGGCCGACCTGTGTTTTGATTTTAACTGGGACTTTTTCTTGGTAGCAACAAAGTGGATTTCATCCATGTTGATCATCTACCTTATGTATTCCAAAGCAAAAATCCTCATTGGGAGGAATTTTGGTAGCTTTTAAGGTGGGAATTCACATCCAAATATTATTATTTTGTTATAATTCTCATAAAGGTACTAGTCTCATATATGAACTTGATCTAACAGCTGCAACACCCTTCTGATTTCCTCACTGATTGTCGATTATATTATGTTGCTTAGGAGACCTATTGTTGGGTGAACAAACATCTATGTAAATTGTTTATAAGTGTACTCTTTCTGCTCCTTCATGACTAGAGTAGTCCAAAAGATGACTGACTTTTGATTCCCTTCTCATCCAGCTTTTGCAAAGATAGGTTGATGTTGTCCCCCTAAAAGTATAGGAACATGTAGACTAATAAAGAGGCATACTTGAATACCTCTTCAGTTGGAAATTTGATAAGTTACTGATGAATTGACTCTGCAAGAAATTGGCAGAAATTAAACACAATGGAGGGTTTAGAGTCGGCAAAGAAGATGGACAAAAATCCTATAATTGCCTCATCTACCCATTGATCAGAGTAGTAGCCGAGGTAGGAAACAACTATAATAATTTGCTTGGCTCTCTCAGGAAAAATGGAGGAGGAATAAGGAGGATTTTTCTTTGGTAATGAAGCATCTTGTGTCAAAAACAACTCAAGAGTTTGGGCTCTCTTGGCAAAGTCTAGTTTCTGGTATAGTTCAACCAGCGCTTCATAGGAAAATGGGGTAGCATTCTCTACTATGGGGGCTTACATCATCTAATCAATGACTTGAGGGGTTATGGTAAACAAAATTTCTCCAGTGGGGGTGATGATGGCCCTTTGGCTTGGAAAATAGGATGCATGACATTTTCTAATAAAATTTGGGGTATTGTGGGTACGAGGAAAGATGTAGTGAGTTAAATTTGACTCCTACAGCTGGATGTCATCAGACTTGTCAATGTATTTGTCCTCGAGCTCAAAATACATCTCAAAGAGGTCAAGTTCACAAAGTTTCTCATGGATTTTGTAGTCTCTGTCAGCCATAGGGATGTGGTGAAGATCTATGGGAGGAAAGATCAAAGGATTGACAATTTCCTCCGGTCCTTTGCCCTTTGGAGGCATCTTGGCTATGGCTAAGAACAGGAGTGAAAATTGGATTGGGTGGTGGTAATACACAAAGAGAAGTCAGAATTTGGGAGCAAAAGCAGAGGTAACATGATAAAAATGATCAAATAGAGAGTGTCATTGGCGGTTGAAGATGTCGGGATTGAGTCTAGCAACCTGTAACAAATCAATTAACAGTGATAATGCAAGAATTCAGTAACCTGTTCTCAAATGGGAAGGAGGTTTATATAACAAATTCGGTTTTCTGTTGAAGGTCACGCAGGTCCGTTGAATTAACGGCTAAGCTAATTGAATGCTTAACGGGTTAATTCTAGAGGGAATGAATGTGATTTGATGGAGTTAATGTACGGATGAGGTGGCGGAAGGTGAATGGCAAGAGCGCAACGGGTAGGAGAGTGGTATCAAGAACAAGGGAATCAACCTTTCAGGGGGGGAAAGTGGTTAGTGGTTTCACTCGAGGGGGGTCTAAAACCCTGTGTATCTGACACATAAGGGTGGGCGCGGTTTGGTATACCACCCATTTCGAACCACCCTCCCCCCCCCCCTCGACAGTAAAGCTCGGATGGTGTGGGGGGGGGGGGGGGGAATATGTTGTGGACCATTGGATGCGGTAAGATGGGTGGAGATGGAGTGCGATATGGTGGGGGATTAATCGTGATGTGATGGGATATCCAATGGGGTCAACGAAGATTAATATACCGCATAATATGGATTATTTATAATGTATAAAGGGTGTAATGACTTAGGGATAATTGGGTGAAGGGAATTATGAGAGAAGGGGATAATGATTTGGGATTTATACTTAGGGGTAGGATTAATACCAAAATAATTGATATATAAACCTTAGAGTAAAGCTTTTACTCCTCTTCCTTAATCTCTGCACATGAAAATACCATTTGATAATTGACTTATGGCGCATTTAGACTAGTAGCCTGTGCATTTATAAAAACATGAAACGAAGCATTTCTTTTCTTTTTTGCTTCCTTAGCATTCTATTTTCCTATTGCCTTATCTATTAAGTGCATCTACCACCTAACATTTTATTGATATGGATGTCTATAAAATATAAAATTTTCCTAACATTTTAACTTTTCTTTCTTTTGCATCCATATCCTAACTTAACATTTAAAATTATTTTTTGACTAATATGCTAAACTTATCAAAACCAAATAATGTCACAACGGGCATGACATAACCATCAACTTGGGCTGAAGTGCCTCAACAGTCTGTGGGGTTTCAACTTCTTTGATAGATAGATCATCGTAGACCAGTTTCTTCGACATATTAACAATGATTGAATCAAAATCATGATCAAATGAATGAGTAGAGAGATCACGACAACCAAGATTAGAAAATTCAGGATGTTTGTCGGCATCCTCATGATTTGATGAAACAGACAGAGGGGTAGATGAGAAGTAAATATGTTCACCCTCTATGTTTTCAGAAATGACAAATAATTGATTGGACATATTTTCAGAGGAATATTTTTCCTCTCCGTACTGTGATGACAGACTGAAATCTGATGTGTCTTGTGAATGATCATAAGTAGAAACATTCGAAAATGGGTTTTCACAAGGGAAATCAACAGTGGCAAAATCACAATGGATGTCAGGATAAAGTGGATGAGGTGCATCTGGAAGGGAATCATCCTTCACCACGAGTTCTTCTTTAGATTCCCACACAAAATCATCATGAATGATGGTGCAGGTTGGCTACATAACACCAACTCTGTCGACAACTTGATCCTCATTCAAAGTAGGTGGGGAGTATGGAATGGGAAAACACAAGACAATAGAGGCTCAATAGAATGCAGGGATGGAAGTTGAGGGAATGAATCCACGTGACAACCAACAAGCTTGAAAACCAAATCTGCGCAGATATCAAGAGTAGGTGGGGTGGGAGGATGTGACAGCTCAACCAATGTGTGTGCATGATCTCCCACATCACTCTGCAGTGGTGGAGCTATTTTATGAGGTGAAGGCAAACAGTCACTCATAACAGTAGATGTTCCTACCTGTGATTGCACAGCTCCATCACCAAAGTGTGCTGAGTGGGGTTTGGATATGCGAAGAAGATACTCAAATATTCCATAAAGAAATTCCCAATCAATTTCATCTTCCAGAAATCGATATGCGATATTATAAAAGCGTGTGTAAAACTAATCAACAGATTCATCATGTGCTTTTCATAATTTCAAAATTTCTTGATCGAGTGCTTTATGGTTAAAGTGATTGAAAACACGGTGTATCTCTATGACCAAATGAGCAAGAGAGTGAATAGATTTTTTTGGGCAGCGTGGCACACCAGTGCATTGGGTACCCTCGAAGCATGTAGACGAACAATGCGCAGGTCATGTATTCTTCAAAGATTCCATGTCTTTCGCATGAGCCTACAACGTCGACCGCGTGCCTAACCAAGGCTACGTGGCCTCCACCATCGTATGTTTTATGTGACAAGTTATCCGAGAGCTCTTCCAAGATAATGAAGTCATTTCCATAAGACATACACTCCATAAGAGCAACTCTGTAGCTAGTCATGATAGATATGTAGAGATTCAAAACACATGTGAGGACTCAACTTGTCATCTGGCCCTCCTTCTAGCGCCAAAATGTTGACGATGTTGGACCTGCCAACATGTAATGGGATCTCCTTGGTAAGAAGTCCCAACCAGACCTCAATCGTTTGGTGTAGGAGTCCCAGCGATGGGTTGTACAGTAATGCCTTAACTGCGATTTCGCACAGAGGCAAGTAAGACGTCCCTGTTGGTATCAAGGGCGTGACAGCTGCAGTGAGTCAAAGAAGGTGCATGAGAGGTTCTAAAACACTGAGGGTGAGCTGAGTGTGCTCCTTGGAAACATGTAATAGTATGCGGCTTGGAAGGGAACACACAAGTAAAGATGCATCACAAGCTGAAAAGCAAGTTAGCGAGCAATCCAAAGTGATGGTTAAACCAACAGTGCATTTCAGAATGATTCATACACACTTATACATAATAGTACATACATGCATGTGTAAGCAAACAAATACATATATCATTTACAGTAAACTAGATAGCATAAAATACAATACAACATATGCATGAAACTTGATGGCTCTGTTATATTAAGAAGTGTAAGTTCCAGTCATACAATACATCCATGTCTAACCACTAGTTCCAACAACAGAACAATACAGCCACAACCGCCTGCTCCTCCAAAGAGATATACTAGCTCTACATAGTGGAAAAGCCAAGGCTCGTTACAAGACTTTCCAAGCTCTCTCCAAGATAGTCTTATCGAAAGCTTGGCTGACCAAAAGCATTTACAATGAGTTATGAGGTTATATTTATAGCAAAGGGTGGGGTGACCCTTGACATTCCCCTTTGTGACAGTTCATCTACCCTCATGACTCTTCATCTACTTTATGACTGTTACATCCAACTATCAACACTTGAACTTCCTTTTGACACGACGTTACATTACAATGCACATGTGCCATGTGAGACAAAATGGCTTGAGCAAGCCATGTAAGTCATCACTGATACTCAGTCCATTGTGGTGAGACCAAATCTTTGACATGCTTGTGATGGTGAAGGTGGTGAGCTGATGCCAAGCTTGGTCATCTATGATGGTGTGCATGCACTCCATGGTGACATCTTGATGAAGTGAACTCTTGCCTCTGTTGCATCTGGGTGCATTGGTATGGATCCTCCATCCAACTCATCTACTAGCATGCACATGGTCTTCTTGGGTGCAGACAAACTGGCAACACATTGATGCATAGTGTCCTTGCTGATATTCCAATGTGTGGTGGTGGTCATGCGCATAAACTGTCAACTACATGTTCAACTCCAGTCAGACTTGCTTCTTGTCTTTGACTTAGTGAGTGTGCCAAATGGGTTACCTCGCATGCATGCGCACAATGACATGCATGCTGCTGAATTCCCTTGCATGTGATCAACAACACTGCTCACCATGTCTGCTCCATGCCAGTTGTTGGTGATCCAAGTGGATATTAGTGGCCACCCACCTATTCCACTTGGACCCCCACCATTGTTTCTTTTAGTTTTTCAATTCCCCTATGTCCAGCACAGCTATAATCAGGCTCTCCACAGCTCGACTGGCCACAACCCTTTTCAGCTGGGCTTGGGATTCCAGCCATTCAGGCAGATTCGGCTCATGTCCAGTCAGAAGCCGATAAGGTAAACAACTTCATTGAGCACATCTAACATATCTTCCAGCAGGTCCATGACATTCTGGAGAAATCAAATGCCAAGTACAAGTAGCGACATGATCAACATCGGGTGCCACACAAGTTTTAGGTGGGCAATAAAGTCTAGTTTCATTTGTAGAAGGAACTCCTTACCAGAGCCTATCAGAAACTAAGACCACTCTGATATGGTCCTTACACAATTACCAAGGATGTGGGAGACAATGCATTTGAGCTCAGCATTTCCCCATTCCTTGGCTTGCATCCAGTGTTCAATGTGGATGCCTTCAACCATACTGCCCAGCATTGTTGGACACATCAAACATTGCATAACAACTCACACCTACAGAGTTAAATCTAGATTGCATGGAGCAAGCCACAACTAATCGGATCATGGACACGCAGATCAAGAACACTCGACAGCAAAGGATCCAACTATATCAAGTTGTCAAAGCAGGCCAACTCCTTCACCAGGGACCAAGTTCAGCAGAAGTTTCATCATCTCATGGAGGAACTCAACGCAATGGGGACCATTGCTTCCTAAGGGGGGAGGAATGATCTAGGTGGATATTGGTGGCCACCCACCTATTCCACTCGGACCCCCACCATTTTTCTTTTAGTTTTTTAGTTTCCTTATTTGTAGCACAATTTACTATTTTTAGCAGTTTTTCAGGTCTTGAATTTTCGGAGCCATTTTGAGGCCCTAAATGATGTTTTTTGGGAAAACTAGGAGCAACATGGGGCACAAATTGATGTTTCTCACTCAAAAGTTGTACTCCTACGATAGATATTTCTAACAAGGTATTGTGTGTGTAAAATGGAGATCGTATGCCAAAGTTACAACTCCGAGAAATTGATGTACCAATGTACCCAAACAGGGCCCATAGTTTGGCGCTTCATCTCCTAGGGTTAGGTTTTTGGATGTTTAGGGTTTTCCATTTTTTCTCAATAATAAATAGGTTTTGGAGCCTCATTGTAAAACAGTTCAGAGGCATATAGCCGCCACATCTCTTCTCAGAGATAAGCTACCATTACCTGAGCTAGTCTTATTTCCATTATGTTTGTAAGCATATTTCAGTATTTTATATTAATGAAATGAAGTGTTATTTCTACTGCATATTGGTATTTATGGTTATATCTATAATTTGTTGTGCTTCTTGTTTAAATTTGGATCATCCTCAGTGTATAATCCATTTTACTTCCTTGGTAAGGAAGAACACAGAAGAATACTAATTTTATGATTATGTAAATCAATTTATACATATGACCTTGTGTCTTCTCAATAGTGATATTATTCCCAGGATCTCACTTGAAATTAAGAGAATTCTTCACCTCAACGAGCAAACAAAAATTGGAGGTTGGTATCTTTACCAGAATTAAACAGAGATTAGAGTTTATGGATGTGAGTTACCTCCTTACAGGTTGCCTAAACTTGTACCAATCGGAATTTTTGCACTAGAATATATAAGACAAATGATGAATATGGATGATCTACACTTTGTTTTGAGTAAGAAGAAGTCTCAAGTCAAATTAAAAGCATAGGTAGGACCATTCATTGTCAACACTAGAGCAGCAGCAAAGGAGAAAGATTCTCTGTTAAATCAAATGAAATTCAAATTGAGTTTCACCTGGTCTTATGATCCCTTGGGCATTATTTCTAAATTAAGAGTTGAATAGAAGACAACTACTTATGCACATACACCAAGGCTAGAAATAGAATAGTATGTTAATCAAGAAGAGTGGAAGGAGAATATATTTCAATAGGAAGAGGAACAAGTTGTTACTTCAACAGCTTCACAAACTCCAATTCCACAGGAGAAAGAAACTAAGAGGCCAAGAGAAATTTTATCTCCTTCAATTTTAGAAATTCAAGAGACAGACTTCTAGGTGTTTAAAATAAGAAAGAAAATTAATACTCATTGTTATAGACATTTTTGGGCACTACGACCCCAAGCATGAAATGTCCATAAACCAAGGGCTCCTAAGTCGCTAAAAGTGTTTTTCTAACCCCTAAAAGAACAAGGTCAACTGATTACAGCTTCTCCCAGAAGTTCTCCATGAAAAACTACTCAGAACTGGTCAAAACAGTATCATTTCAGCTGCTCCATAGGCAAAGTGCGTTGCATCTCACCTAAACACACTGTGTGGGTGCGTTGCATTTCAAAAATCCCTCCTATGGGGTGCGATGGGCGAGAAGTGACAAATGGCAGTGTCATTCCGTGAGGTGGAGAGGCATGGAAACTTCCAGAAACTTCTCCTGTGACACTTGCCTCTCTGAATTCGACCAAGGATGAGTAAGAGATCATCAATCTCCAAGTGGAAGCAAGAACTATCATAGGGAAGACACTAATCAAATCACAAGCTGACTCATCTCCCTTACAGATATCTATATATGGATCCCTCATCCCAGAGATCCAGAGGCTGGAATTTTGCATATTGTAAGGAATTGTTGTTGGTTTCTTGAGACAACATCAGATTGTTGGGTGATCTAAGCTTTGTATGAGGTGAAGAGGGGCTTCCTTGCTGAGAGGATGATGCTGGGTCAGAACAACTGGTTGTAACTCCCCTTGGCTCTTTCTTGTTTATCAATAAAATATATTCAAGTTTTCCTCCATACTCTTGTGTCATTTATGTTTTATGCATTTGTATGGTCAATTTACATCTGATCCTAGATTTTTTATGATTATAGATCCATGTTCTTGTATAGTGTTATGCTACTGTGATCTTACAGGTACTCTGTGAAGCTGGGCATGCAAGGGAACAAGTAGCGAAAGACTATCAAGAGAGAAAGGAATCGAACTAGGAGATTAGCGCAAGACAGAGGTTGGTCTTCTTTGTTCTTCTCTCATCTATATTTCATAAAGGAAAAACGAAAGTAGCTTTACTTTGTTTTTTTCTAAGGTAGCTATCACACCTTAGTGGGATAAGCAGTTCTGTGTAGACACTTTTCCCTGTAACAAAATGGCGACTCCGCTGGGGACGAATTAGTTTGTTTGTTTATCTTCCTTGTTGTCTATTTTATAAACTTACAGACGGAGCCTGAAGTCGAGCCAGGTAGCTTTCGAACTGCATTTGCTATGCAAATGCAAAGTAGATAAATGTTGCTTCAGTCAATCTCCAGGATTTGTTTATAAATTAAAGAACTGATTTACAAACTCTTTGATTGCCCTTTGTGATAGCTCTTAGATCCTCCTTAGATCTACCCCTAATTGTTGAATTACTGATTACCATCTGCTCGGCCAAAACCCATGAACTGAACTGCAAACTGTGACCTGGAACCCAAGAAAAGTCTCATCTCTGGCCCAGCGCAGGTACTGTTCTGTGAATCTGAAATTCAGTGCACTTCCCGAGTGTAGTAGGTGCGCTGCATTTCAAATTCCCTGTGTTACAGGTGTGCTGATCAGACTAGGCATTGTTCAGTTTTGGTTTCTGTAGTTCATTCTTTCCAGTTCTATTCATGAATTTTGTTGCCTGTGATCAGTATATCTCTGTTTGAGACCCCTTTTCTTTGCTGTTATTCCGCCTCCTTTGTACAAAAGAACTGTAAATGTTTTTGTGTGTTTGTTGGGTCATTTTCAGTTCTCCTTTGCAAAAGTAACGTAATCGTATTGTCGTCCTTTGATTTGAAAGTGTCGCAAGTGTCGTTTTTAGGCATAGGAAAGAGTTTGATTGCTGTAGATAGTCGATTATCCTGTTACTATTGTATTTGGTCTGAATTTGTAATTTTTCTAGTGTCGAAAACAAGTATTCATTTCCAAATCGTAAGGTGTTGTGATTGTCTCCATTTTTTATTTCGAAAAGAAACTTGTTGATAACTGTCGCTTGAAGAGTAATTCAGATTTGTGCATCAACTTTCTTTTTATCATTTACATACTAAGAAAGTCGAAAACAAATACATGCATGTGCATTTGCATTTAGACTGTTTGATTGGTTTGATTTAGGAAAGTGCATTTAGAGTGTGCTCTTTGCTCTTTGTGAAAGAACATTATCTCTCTTTCCTTAGTAGCTAGGATTTTCATTGCACAAAGAAGATAAAAGACTGTTTATCATCTTAGATTGCATTTTAGGAATTACACATCTACATCTCGCGGTGAACCTGAAAGGCAAACTTCATAAACAAGATCAACTATAAAATAAATTCAATGAATCTAACAACGCTTTGGAACCTAACGCACAACATTTAGAATTCTAGGCTAGAGACGTATTCCGGCGTCGTAAAGCCTGGTAACTGTTGTTCTCACTGATGGTTGGGTGATTCCTCCACTTTGAGACGATAAGTGCCAGTACGAACTTGTTCTCCCACGTACCGTCGAGTATATTTTGGGAGACCACAATAGGCTTAATCCTTTATCCATAGGAAGCCGTGTCTGCCACCCTATCGATCGCAATGCACTGAACACAGCATTCGGGAAGATTGACTGTCGTACCGTAAAAAGTATTCTGTAGTTTTGCGATTGGTTTGGTAATCCCTCTACCTAGATTTCCAGAGCAGTCCCTTTCGTTCCTTTTCGGACTCCTTAACGGAAAAGGTCCATCTGAGCACTTGTCACTTCAGGCTCATTAAAAATCGAAGACAACTAGAGTCATCTTTTGTTTTTTCTCGACTCTTAAAAATTGAAAAACAAGTTGTGTCAAAGCGTCTAAAATTTATTTTAAACGGAATAATCATCACCTTTCCCTACGTTGATCTCAGGTCGAGAAAATGGAATCCGCCAACCAATGAATTCCCCTTGGAGGAAATCCTAATCCTTTCTCCTCTTGGGGAGATGTTGGTGCACCCCATATGGCCACATTATCACTTCCAGGATTAACAATCGGCTTGCCCGTATGGCTCTTCTCAACCTCTGTCGTTCAGAACACCGCAATTCCTGAACAGTCGAGTCAGCAACTAGACGAATCCAGAGTTACCCACCAACCTTCTACTTCCTCCAATTCTTCCTCTCCTCCTTCTTCTTCACTTGATGGGGTTGGTAAAGCCAAAAATCAAGTACCTGAGAAGAAGAAGGAGCCAAAAGCGAAAGGGGGCAACCAAGCGTCGTCTAGTGAAAATCCACACACTAGACCGACCAGGCCTAAATCGCCATGTGTTATTTGCAAAGGAGACCACTATCATCGATATTGTCCCTGCATCCCTTGGATCTTAAGGGACTAGTCTCCTCGTTTGCACAACCCAGTGTCGTCAACCTCTGATGATCATGTTGAAAACACACCGTCGACTAGTGAAAGTGAAGCCCCAGGACAAAAAGGAAAATATAGATTTCCTTGTAAACTTTGCGAAGGCGACCATTTCGTCCACCGTTGTCCCTTCTTAGACGAGGCTAAAAGAGTTTTGGACGATCGTCCGGTTTCACCATTACGACTTCCTCCTGGATATAAAATTATCTTGCCGAGTCTGTCACTAGTTGAAAAGCCGGCTGGCCCGCCCAGGTGGTCAGCCGAAGCGTCTATCATTGAAGACAAACCATCTGAACCCATACCAAACGAAAGTCAAAAGGTCAAGGCGGCAGTTGACCCAGTCTTGCCTTCAGAGGTTCCATCTTCAGATGATACAGTCACAGAAGAGAATAAGGATGACACCGTCCAAATTCTTTTCGTAAGCACAGACTCCGATGAACATGGGGGCAATTTACCCATTCCTTTACCGCAGGAAGGAAGTTCGTCAGAGTCGTACCCAGCCGTCTATTCGGTCCCACCTCCAAGCAACCTAGTTGTCTCCTTCGACTAGAATCAACTAGGCAGACCCTGTTTACCAGCTAGTGTACCATTCTGAATTATTGCTCAAGTATATAGAATGGTTATGGCTGGTACCATCATAGATGAAGGGGCTTCTGTGAGTATCCTTTCCTCGACTGCTTGGAAAGCGCTTGGTTCGCCATCGCTTTTGCCTGAGATGAGAAATCTAACAGGCTTTGACAAACGAACCAGTCGACCGTTAGGGATCCTTCCTAATGTGTCCATAACACTGAGAGGGAAAACCGTTCACATGAACGTAATGGTAGTTCAAGGACCCCTGGATTATAATCTACTCCTTGGACGAGACTATATTTATTGCATGGGAGCCATTGTCTCATCACTCTTTAGAGTAATGTGTTTTCCGCACGAAGGAAGAGTGGTCAAGCTCGTAGACCAGCTTTCATTTCCCGGATCATGCATAGCAAATAGTCATATACCATCCCTGAATGGTCTTTTCACACAAGGAATGTCTCATCAATCCCCAGTCCGTCCACCTGATGAGCGCGAGTGATTCGGGGGACATGACTGAAACCCAGGGGGCATGCACCCTGGTCTGCTTCGGCAGGAAAACTTCGGGTATAGGATAGGTTTCTGCGAGAGATATATGACTAGACTGTACTCCCGTCCGTGATTGGAAGAGGGGGTTAGACTGGAACAAGATTCTCTCGTCAAAGTTATGTGAGTGGATTGTCTCACCTTTGTCTATTTCGGTAGACATCGCCGAAGAAATGTTTTGTTTGCGCTGTGAATAGAACAATCTTTGGTAACCTGAAAGAGGATTACCTTTCCTGATAAAAGAAATGTTTTGTCAGTAGAACAAAAGGTGGCCTTGAAACTGCATTTTATACCTGGGGGCATGCAAACCTTTTGGCATGCAAGCGAAGAGCGACTATTTATTTTTTAAATTTGTAGGTCCTCTAACCCTTTAAACTCGTAGGATTGGTCATTTCCTAACTTGCATAGAGAAAGGATGTAGGGCAAAACTCTAAAAATTGCCATTTTTAAATGGGACATTATTATACGACTGGATTAATCGAGCAGTTTTAGCGCATAGTTCAAGCTCATTAAAAAATAAACATAAGCCATGAGCAAATGTTTCCCCCCACATTTAAGCTCATTAAAAAATGAACTATTTCCCGGTAAATAACCATCGTGAATGTAGTACTTCAGCCTTTAAAAGCCTTGGTCGTGTTCTCATCATCACCTCCACTCTGTATTGGCCGATCATTCACCTCCATTTGATTGTTTACCCCTTTTTGAGGAACAGCTGCGAAGAGTGATCTCACTAGCCATCCTTGTAACACTGTCGTGATTGGAACATTCCAAACCTTACCTGGAATCAGCTGCTACCCAATTTTATCACTCGTTCCTCAAAATACGAGTCTCCTTTAAGCTCTTTTCAACTGACTCGTAAAATATGAAAAGATTGCCGAGCCATTGGCCTCTCCAGCTCGTTAAATGGACCGGAAGTGCTATCCCTCCTCTAAATTTTAATATTTTTGGACCTGAGGGATTATTACACAAAAAGATCGAGCGCTTGTTTTGTTCGGCTCGTTAAAAGTATCGAAAAACCATCCCTTCTGTATTGTTTTATACTTTTTCGGACTTAAGGGATTAGATGACGAAAAAGGAATTTTGGAGTTTCCTTTACGTTCCTTTTCAGACTCTCTAAAATTTAAAAGGACTGAGTTATCTTTGTCGTTAAACTCGTTAAAACTTAATAGCAGACAAGAACGAGTTTCACTATCGCTAGGCTCGTTAAAACATAGTGATGGGTTTGCCTGAAGGGAAAATTATAGAACAAGCATATGTTATCCTCCTCAAGCTTGAAAAAAATAAAGAGGTACTGGTCAGCAATGACTGGGGAAAATTGGGAAGAAAACTTGAAGAAACTTTATTGGTAGCAAGTCGCTCTTGAACATGACACTTTCACTCCACATCCAAGTCTGGTTGGGTTGTTTCATTCACCGGTCACATCGCCATGGTCCCATCACACCATCCACATTTGGGGTAATGCTACCAATCCATCATGTCAGTGTCGCCGATATGTTTAAGAGAAGTCATTCAGAGAATTCACCTGTGTCTCACCCGCTACAATACATTCATACTCCATTCTTTCATGACCGCCACCCTGAACCGTATGTCATCAGATCGTTTTCACCTCCATTAAAATCATTTGCTCCGTTCCGTGTCATTGATGTGGGATTCATTAAGGCCCTCCTGTGATGGATCACTTCTTGTTGACATCAGCTCATTATCCAAGAAGTCGATTTAGGAACACCCTGTTTAGTACTTTGAAGCTTGCATGCCTCAATGGCAAGTTTCTCACTTCCGGCGACAGGTTTACATCAATGGCCTTCGACCGAAATATTTTGCGTGGTGTTCGACGCCAAGTCCTTTATTCACACCACGTGAATTGTACTGCAGTACCTTGAGGGTCATTATCATTATCGGTGATTCCTCTCGCGCCTGTTAACAGCTTACATCATTGGCTGGTAATCAGGCGATGTCTTTCCATGTTCGACTCCAGAACACCTCTCACATGATAGACTTGTACTTCCAGTGAAGATCGGACGAGATTGAAGACCCCGGATCTAGTTTCATCCATCCAGGCTGCGATATATATTCAGGGAAATAAAGACATCAAATGTACATCATTGCTGCACAGATAATCATCCAATCAAAGGGATGATGGCTCTACCAGAATCATCAGTCTACACTCAGACGATTGTCTGTCCTATGTACATGAAAATGAATTTATAAAGCTGAGCATGGGAATGCTCGCCTCAGCTAGATCATGAAAATATTATGAAGATAATGTATTGTATTGTGTCTTATTTCAAGTCTCCTCCCAGCTTGAAAGAACTTCGGATCCTCATAATAAAGCATTTCACCCCACATCAAAAGATTAACGACCTCATGCTTTAGGGGGCAACTGTTATAGACATTTTTTGGCACAACAACCCCAAGCATGAAATGTCCATAAACCAAGGGCTCCTAAGTCCCTAAAAGTGTTGTTTCTAACCCCTAAAGGAACAAGGTCAACTGATTACAGCTTCTCCTAGAAGTTCTCCATGAAAAACTGCTCAGAACTGGTCAAAACAGGATCATTTCAGCTGCTCCATAGGCAAAGTGTGTTGCATCTCACCTAAACACACTGTGTGGGTGCGTTGCATTTCAAAAAGCCCTTCTATGGGGTGCGATGGTGAGAAGTGACAAATGGCAGTGTCATTCCGCGAGGTGGAGAGGCATGGAAACTTCCAGAAACTTCTCCTGTGACACTTGCCTCTCTGAATTCGACCAAGGATGAGTAAGAGATCATCAATCTCCAAGTGGAAGAAAGAACTATCAGAGGGAAGACACTAATAAAATCACAAGCTGACTCATCTCCCTTACAGATTTCTATATATGGATCCCTCATCCCAGAGATCCAGAGGCTGGAATTTTGCATATTGTAAGGAATTGTTGTTGGTTTCTTGAGACAACATCAGATTGTTGGGTGATCTAAGCTTTGTATGAGGTGAAGAGGGGCTTCCTTGCTGAGAGGATGATGCTGGGTCCGAACAACTGGTTGTAACTCCCCTTGGCTCTTTCTTGTTTATCAATAAAAGCTATTCAAGTTTTCCTCCATACTCTTGTGTCATTTATGTTTTATGCATTTGTATGGTCAATTTACATCTGATCCTAGATTGTTTATGATTATAGATCCATGTTCTTGTATAGTGTTATGCTACTGTGATCTTACAAGTACTCTGTGAAGCTGGGCGTGCAAGGGAACAAGTGGCGAAAGACTATCAAGAGAGAGAGGAATCGAACTAGGAGATTAGCGCAAGACAGAGGTTGGTCTTCTTTGTTCTTCTCTCATCTATATTTCATAAAGGAAAAACGAAAGTAGCTTTAATTTGTTTATTTGTAAGGTAGCTATCGCACCTTAGTGGGATAAGCAGTTCTGTGTAGACACTTTTCCCTGTAACAAAATGGCGACTCCACTGGGGATCGAACCCAGAATCTCTAGTTTCGCAGACCAGAGCCTTATCCATGAGTTGTTGGAAAACTTTAGGATCTCCAACCTTGTGACGATCTTCAACGACATTAAAAGCATTTGACAGACGAACGTATACCCCATATGGTATTCTAAGTAACTTGAAGGTTGAACTAGGAGGGAAAACAGTAGAAATAGATGTTGAGGTAATCGATGAAAATCTCGATTACAACATCCTACTGGGAAGACCGTGGATATATGCCATGGCTGCTGTTGTGTCGACCTATTTTAGAACGATTTCATTTCCCTTTCAAAGAGGGATTACAATCTTCGATCAACAAAACTTCCTGCCCAATGGTTCTCAAGTTACGGGAAGCATTCCAATGATCCATGGAAGCCCCCATTCGCTTCAAAATATCGGAGTAGGCCTACTAAAAGATCCTATACTAATGGAAACTTTCACCCTTCCACCTCCATTCAATTTGGCGGAAGTAGCGTCGGTAGGAACCTGCAATATGATATCTTCTAAAAAGATCTCAGAAAACGATATCGACATGGATCATACGTAGGTTTTTCCTCCAAGCCCAACAGAAATATTGTAGCAATCAATGTTCCTAGCATGGGAGGCAAACCAAAATCAACGCTCATCAAGTGTTTGGATAGATAGGCCTAAGGAATATGGTACCCCTTTAGATCCTTGGTCGCGAGTGCATGTCATCGACGAAGGGATTGTTCAATCAATGGTAATTGAAGGGGCACCATGGGATGATTACCGCCATCGTTCCCTTCTTCCAGATTGTGAAGAAAATACTTCTAATGACCTTTATCATCCTTCAGTATTTTATTTCCTATCAAACACTGTAAACACGGTGGATTCCGAGTGAAACTTGTCCAACATTGAAGAGACTATCGCCATAAATATCTCGACCAAAACAGATGTTGTAGAGAATATTTATGTTGGAAAATGTTGTTCTCCTTCAGAACTAGAAATATATAACGCTCTTTTTCGCGAATCCAGAGATGTCTTTGCTTGGTCATATAGTGAAATGCCAGTCATTGACTCGAGTATCGTTGAACACGAAATCAAGATGTATCCAGATGTCAAACCAGTACGACAACGGCTACGGCAGGTGCACCCCAAGAAAGCCGCTGCCATTAAGGCAGAAGTTGAAAAACTTCTCCATGCTGGTTTCATTTACCCCGTTCCTCTAACCGATTGGGTATCGAATATTGTCCCTGTTATGAAAAAACAAGGAACAATTAGAGTGTGCGTTGATTATAGGGATGTAAATCAAACTTGTCTAAAAGACAACTACCCTTCATCGACTAGATAATTGATGAATGCACCGGATGTGAAATCTTTTCATTCATGGATGGATTCTCCGGGTATAATCAAATAAATATCCGCCCACAGGACCAGTCAAAGACTGCATTTATCTGTCCGTGGGGCATGTTCGCATATCGAAAATTACCCTTTGGTTTAAAGAACGCAGGGGTGACTTTTCAGAGGGCAATGAATTATGCCTTCCATGACATCAAAAACATCGTTCAACCATACCTCGACGACCTCCCGGCTCATTCGCAAAAGCGGACTGATCATCCACAGCATTTAAGAGCGATATTTCTATGTTGCCGACACTACAAAATACGACTCAATCCACACAAATGTGTATTTTGTGTCAGTTATGGTCGTTTACTTGGCTTTGTAGTCTCAAAAGACGGGATTCGTCTCGACCCATGTAAGGTTCAGGCAATCATAAATTTGCCTCCACCTTCAAATTTGCTTCAGATTCAGAAACTCCAAGGGAAAGCAAACTTTCTGAGGAGATTCATTCCAAATTATGCCGAACTTGCTAAAGGCTATACGCGTCTTTTGAAAAAGGAAGTACCCTTTATCTGGAATCAGGTTGCGCAAGCTTCCTTTGATGCTTTAAAAGAATCCCTAATGAAAGCATCATTAATGTACGCTCCTGATTATCAAAAAGACTTTAACCTGTATCTGGCTGCAGCGGATACAACCATCGTAATGGTTTTAGTTCAAGAAGACAACGGAATTGAACATCCTATATATTATTTAAGTAAGAACTTAAATGATACAGAAAGCAAATATTCTTATGTTGAAAAGCTAGCGCTCGCAGCTGATCAAGCAATACAGAGATTTCGACACTACGTTCTCTTTCGAAAAACTACCATTCTGTCAGATTGCAACCCCATGACTTATATATTGTCACGACAGTTGCTGGGGGGAAAACATTCAAAATGGATAGCAATTCTACAAGAGTTTGATCTAGAATTTGTAAAATCCAAGTCAAAGAAAGCCCTGTTTTTCACGGAATTATTATGCGATCTCCCTTCGTTGTCCAACGATGAAACATTCGAAGAAACAATCGTGGACGAAAATTTGTTTCTGATATCTTCAAGCAATCTATGGTATGGGGATATAATTATTTATCTCCAAACCCAAAAATATTGGCCAAATACCTCTCGCTCCGAACAAAAACGCATTCGATACCAAGCAAAAGACTACATGATCGTCGATGATACACTTTACCGTCATGGTATCGATACGGTTCTGAGACAGTGCCTCACCCATGACGAGGCCGAAAAAGTCCTAAATGATTGCCATTCAGGCGCGTGTGGGGGGCATCAATCCGGTTATGCTACAGTGCAAAAAATTTTACGAGCAGGATACTTCTAGCCAACAATGTTCAAAGATTGCATAACCGCAGTCAGAAGTTGCCATGCTTGTCAAATTTTCGATAGCAAAACTAGAAGACCACCCGCACCTCTGCAGCTAATAGTTGTTGTCGGGCCATTCGCCAAATGGGGCATCGATTTCATGACATGTAACCCCACCTCAACCGGGGGGCATGGGTATATCATAGTCGCAGTCGACTATTTTACCAAATGGGCCGAGGCGATGCCTACATTAGATAACACTGGTGAAACAGCTGCCCTCTTCTTTTTCAATCATGTAGTCGCCAGATTCGGCATCCCACAAGCTATAGTCACATATCATGGATCACATTTTCGCAATCACGTGATGGTCGAATTAGCTGCCAAACTAGGGTTGTCTCACAACAGCTCTGCTCCATATTACCCGCAAGCCAATGGACAAGTTGAAGCAATCAACAAGGTCCTGTAGCGCATGCTGCAAAGGATGATTGGAGTTCACAAAAGAAGTTGGCACCTAATCCTGTACTCAGCCTTGTGGGCTTACCGAACATCGATAAGGAATGCGACTGGGTTTACACCTTTCCAACTAGTATATGGCCTGGAAGCAGTCTTACCAATCCAGTGTGAAATCTCTTCCCTCATACTCGCAATTGACCTTCTCCCCGGAACTTCAGAAGAGGAGGCTCGTTTCTTGGAACTAGTCCAATTGGATGAAACTCGTCGTAATGTCGCTTCAGCTAACGAAGCCCATAAGAAATGAGTCAAAGCGCAGTTTGACAAGAATGTCAAACCCCGTGTCTTCTCATAAGGTGACTTGGTCTTGCTTTATGACCAAGAATCCGATAAATTGGGAGCAGGTAAATTCAAATCTTTATAGATGGGCCCCTATATTGTTAAGCGAGTGTTAGCAAAAGGAGCCTACGAGTTAATGGATTATGACGGAATTCCACTGGCACAACCTCATAACGGGTTGTACCTCAAGCGTTACTATGCGTGACTCAGCATAGTAACCTGTATGCTTTTGTTATGTTTTTGTTTTCACTAAAGTGTTTGTTTTGGTCAAGTAGTCCACTTTTACATTTATTGCAGATGTCAAACCTATTGGATTCATGTGTTGGATATGCCGACGGAGCGAATCGTAGTTCGCGGAACCTATCTTCCGCGGCCTGGGCCATTTTTTGATCCAAGCGGCGAGTTAGTAAGTTTCAGAGGGGTATGTATTGGTCGATCAACGAATAACATCGCTGAATATAGCGCGTTGATAGAACTTCTCTCTGATGCCATCACACATGGTATACGCCGACTGATTGGCAGGCTAGACTCACAACTCGTCATACTACAACTCACTAGGTATCTACTCTGTCTGAAATCCAGCTATTTATCGCATGTTCCTAAGGGTTAAGATTTTGAAAAGACAATTTGATTTTATTCAATATCAGCATATTTCCAGAACCTTAAACACATTAACTGACTCATTGGCAAATTATGTGTTAGATAGACATTTGCAACATTTATAAAAAGAAGCATACCATCAATATTTGCATTTGGATCATGTAACTTAACCAAGATAAAACTCCAAAAATCAAAAATATATATATAACTGTTTATGGTTTACACATAATGTTCTGTAACGAAGACAAAATTTGTCAAATGACCAAAAACTCAAAACGCTGGGGAGCACCCTAGTCTAATGATGCTCGTGATAGCAAGTCATAGCCTGTGTGATCATACGTAAGAGCCGATTCCATCGTCTTGGCACACCAGTAGTATGCCGCTGCAACCTCAAGGGCAGCTCGTCAGTCCTCACATCTGGAATACCGAGAGTGATGCCCTCAACCTGTTCCTGTAATGTTGTGAGACTCTCGGCCACATCAAGGTCGCGAAGGATAGCCCTTCCAAAAGCCTCTCCTGCTGGGGCGGCAGCTGGCACTCTCAGGCGTACTACTGGCTGAACGGGACCAACATCTGCATGAACACATGAGTTTTGTTAAGTCTTGACAAAATAAAGCACAAGGACATTATAGAAGAAAAACGATAAATAGGGATATGGTCAAAGAATTTACCAATGGCGCCCCACTATTCACCAGTCGGCAGTACTAAATCTGGATCACCCCGGAAGTCCATACCGGCATATGGATACTCAGAATAAACCATCTCCTGACGATCAAACCACCCGAAGAAGGTATCAAAAAGGAAATCTGAGACTGACCAGTGTTATAGACATTTTTGTGCCTTACAGCATGAAGCATGAAATGTCCATAATCTAAGTGATCCAAAGTCCCTAAACATGTTGTTCCTACCCCTAGAGGAACAAGGTCAGCAAACCACAGCACTGAATAGCAGTTCTCCACCTGAAAACACTCAAAAACAAGCTAATTCTGGATCATGTCAACTGCTCCACTGAGCATCTGCGCTGAATGTCAACTGCTCCATTGTGTACCTGCGCTGAATGTCAACTGCAAAGAAGGCTACCTGCGCTGGGCGAGTTTGAACAAGTGGCACAGTCATTCCTCAAGGTGTCAAATGCCCAGGAAGCTTCCAAAATGACACTTGGATCAGGGAATTCGACTGGTGATGAGTAAGAGGGTCTAGATCTCCAAGTGGAAGCAAGAACCTCCAAGTGGACTCAAGAACTGAAGAATAACTGAAGTGAGAGAGGACACTAGTCAGCTTCATGCCAAGCTCAAGCTGACTCATCCTTTCTCCAAAAATCCTATATATAGATCTCTCTCATGAGGTCTAGGGGGGCTGGAATCTTGTGAATGTAAGGAAGTGCTGTTGGTTTGAGTTTAGAACTATTGGGTGATTTGCTTTGAAGGAGGTGAAGAGGAGATTTCTTTCTGCTGGGAGGTGATGCTGGATTGGGCCTTTTATGGTTGTATCACTTCCTGAACTTTACTTCTTCCATTAATAAAGCATTTGAGGTTCTTCTATATGCATGTGTCTCAATGGTGTATTGTTATACTTGTGTATTTGATTTATTCTAATCCTTGAATCAATTATGAATGTATGCTTCTTGTAGTTTCCCTCTCTTGCCATTTTGCAGGATCTTGGTGTAGCTGGGCCAGTGAAAGAGCAAGGAGCTGGGGGCAAGCAGCAAGGAGAGAAGATTGGATCAATCATTAGCGGAAGACATCGGTTAGTGGATCTCTTTCTCCCCTCTTTTACATCTCATAAAGAAGTAATCTCGAATAGCTTTGCTTTGATTGTTGCTGAGGTACTATCACCCTTAGAGTGGGATAGGGTCATTCCGCATTGGATACTTTTCCCAACAACAAATTGGCGACTCCGCTGGGGAACGTATCTTGTTGGTTGTTTGTGTTTTTGCTATTCATTTCATAAACACAGGGAGTATCGAATCGAACTGCATTTGGATCTTTCAAATGCAAAGTAGAGGGCAGCTACTCTAGCTCAGTTTCTGGGCATGTTTATGATTTGAAGAGCTGATCCACAAGGACTCTGAATAGCTCTTAGTGATAGCTTTTCATCCTCCTTTTCATCCCTTAGTGTGTACTTGATTGATAGCTTCTGATTTGGCCAAAAACTGTTGATTTTTGAGCAATCTGTGACCTGGAAACTGAGAAAAACGAAAGTTTATCTCTTCATTGCAGGCACTGTGAAGGCAGTCTGCATTTCATCGCAGGTCCCGAAGGGGATACCTGCGCTGAATGTCAAACTGACAGTGTACTACCTGCGCTGAACCAGTTTTGCCTTGTGCTACTGGGGTTCCCTGTTGTTTATTGCCCTGTTTTCATCCTTGTTTTTGCAGCCTGTTATCAGTCAATGTACCTATCTGAAACCAACTTTCCTTGCCACTATTCCGCCTCGGTTGTATAAAGAAACTGTATTTGTTCTTTGTGTATTTCTTACATCATTTGCAGTTTCCCATAACGAAAGTGAACTAGTCTTGATGTGGCCTCTTAGATCTAGACCTGTGATAAGTGTCGTTTTGATCTTAAGAGTTAGTTTGTTTGCTGTTCATAGCTGATTGAGCTTTTGCTTTCGTCATATGGTTTGAATTTATATATTTCTAGTGTCGAAACAAGTAAATCTTAAGGTGTCTTTTGGTTTTGGACAAGCTTGTTTGCTTTCACTTGAAATTGAATTCAAAGTTATACAACAGCTTTCTTTTTGTATTACATCAACATTAAGAAAGAGAAAAGAAATACTTGCATTGTGCATGTGCATTTTGACAGCTTGCATGTTGATTTAGGAAAAAGTGCATTAGTGTGTGCTCTATGATCTGTGTGAAAAGATGATGTCTTTCTTTTCCCTCAGTAGTTAAGATTTTCATAGTTGAAAGATTGAAAAGCTTGCTTATCATCTTAGACTGCATTTAGGAGTTGTACCATACATCTCGTGGTGATCCATAAAGGCAAACTGCTAAACAAGATCAACCTTAAAATAAATTGAATTTACATAACAACGCATTGAAACATAACGCAAACACATAGAGGTCTAAGCTAGAGACGTGTTCCGGCGTCGTTAAACGTGATATCTTAGCGTTGAGTGGTTGGGTGATTCCTCCACGGTGAAGCGATAAGTATCAATACGGACTTGTGCTCCCACGTACCGTCGCGTATATATTGGGAGACCCCTATAGGAACAAAGCCTTTATCCATAGGAAGCCATGTCGGCCGCCCTACTGATCGCAATGCAGTGAACACAGCATTCACGAAGATCGACCACTCGTACCGTAAAACGTATTCTGTGGTTATGCGAAAAGTTTGGCACACCCTCTGCCTAGAACTCCAGAGTAGTTTCTTTTGGCCTTTTTCAAACTCTATAACTGAAAAAGTCCATCCGAGCATTTGTCACTTCGGGCTCGTTAAAACATCGAAGGAGACTAGAGTCATCTTTAGCTTTTTCTCGACTCTTAAAAAGTGAAAAAGCAAGTTGTGTCTAAAGCGTCGTTATAAAATTTATTTTAAACAGAACATAATCACCTCCTATTCCTGCGTTGATCTGTAGGTTGAGAACATGGAACGCACCAACCAAGGAATTCCACATGATGGAAATCCTAGTCCTTTCTCCTCTTAGGGAGAAGTTGGTGCGCCCCACATGGCCACATTGTCGCTTCCAGGACTGACAATTGGCCTGCCAATTTGGCTATTCTCAACCAATGTAGTTCAGAACACCATGGTTCCTGAACAGTCGAGTCAACAGTTAGATCAGTCTAGAGCTGCCCACCAGCCTTCTACTTCCTATAACTCTTCCTCCAATCCTTCATCTTCGCAAGGTAGAGCGGGCAAAAGCCAAGCTCCCATGGAGAAGAAGGAGAAGAAGAGAGAGAAGAAGAAGAAGGAGCCTAAGGCGACTGGGGGCAAGCAAAAGACATCTGACAAAAATCCACACACAGCACAGACCGGGCCTAAATCGCCATGTGTCATATGTAAAGGAGACCACTTCCATAGAGATTGTCCCTATATTCCCCGGATACTAAGGGACTGGTCCCCTCGTTTGCACAATTCGGGGGCATCAACCTCTGATAGCCATGTTGAATGCTTACCGTCAACCAGCGAAAGTGAAGGTTCAAGGCAAAGAGGGGGAGCAAGATCCCCCTGCAGACTGTGTGAAGGCGATCACGCCATCCACCGTTGTCCCTTCTTAGACGAAGCGAAGAGAGTTTTGGAAGATCTTTCGGTTTCACCGTTGAGACTTCCTCCTGGATACAAAAAACTCGTGCCAAGTCCTTCGTTGGTTGAAAATACAGCTGGCCCGCTCAAGTGGTCGGCTGAAGCGTCAGTCATTGGAAATGAACCTACTGAATCCAGACCTGACGAAATTCCAAAGGTCGAAATGGCAGTTGACCCGGTTCTGCCTTCGGAGGTTTCATCTTCAAATGACACCGTCAATGAAGATTCATCTTCAAATGACACCCTCACTGAAGAGAATAAGGATGACACCGTCCAGATTCTTTTCATCAACACCGACTCTGATGAGCATCAGGGCAATGCGCCCATTCCTTTATCGCAGGAAGGAACATCGTCAGGGTCGTATCCGGCCGTATATTCGGTCCCACCACCAAGCAACCTGGTTGTATCCTTTGATTGGAACCAACTAGGCAGACCCCGGTTGCCAGCCAGTATACCATTCAGAATTATAGTCCAAATTTATAGAATGGTAATGGCTGGCACTATCATTGATGAAGGGGCATCTGTGAGTATCCTTTCCTCTATTGCTTGGAAAGCACTGGGTTTCCCGGCGCTTTTACCTGAGATAAGAAATCTCTCGGGTTTTGATAAAGGAACCAGTCGACCATTAGGGATCCTCCCCAATGTGCCTGTTACATTGAAAGGGAAGACCGTTCAAATGAACGTGATGGTCGTTCAAGGACCCTTGGATTATAACCTACTCCTTGGACGAGACTATATATATTGCATGGGAGCAATAGTCTCCTCACTCTTTAGAGTAATGTGTTTTCCACACGAAGGAAGGATGGTCAAGCTCGTAGACCAACTTTCATTTCCGGGATCACGCATCGCAAATAGTCACATACCAACCCTGAATGGTCTATTCAATCAAGAAATGTCTCCACCCCCAGTCCTCCTTCCCGATGAGTGCGAGTGATTCGGAAAGATGGGACTGGAACCCAGGGGGCATGCATCCTGGTCTGCTTCGGGCAGAGGAAACCTTGGGTATAAGGTAGAATTTCCGCGAGAGAATATGACTAGTCCGTACCCCGTCCGTGGATGGAAGAGGGGTTGTTCTGGAATAGGATTCTTTTGTCAAAGTTACGTGTTTGACAACAGTCATTCACCCTTGTCTATTTCGGTAGGCATTGCCGAGGAAGTGTTTTGTTTGAAAGATTAACGAGACAATCTTTGGGTAACTAGAAAGAGGTAAGCCTCACCCTTTAAAACAAATGTTTTGACGGATAAGTAGGGGCAGCCTTGAAATTGTACTTTATACCTGGGGGCATGCAAACCTTTTGGAGTGCAAGCTAAGAGCGGTTATTTATCTGTTTTTAGGATTAGCCGTTTCCGAACTTGCATAAAGAAAGGATGAGGGAGCAAAGCTTAGTGAAGATGAAGCTCCATAAAAAATAGAGATCTCACAGGAGACATTTCTTATCTTATGACTGGTATATCGAGCAGTTTTACCGCGGAATTTATGCTCGTTAAAAAATAGAAAAGCGAGATCCGAGCAGTTTTAGCACATAGTTCATGCTCGTTAAAAAATAAACATAAGATTGAGCAGTGTTTTGGCGCATTCAAGCTCGTTAAATAAAAAATGAACCTATCCCGGTAAATAACCACTGTGATCGTAAATTTATTAGCCATAAAAAGCCTTGGTCGTGTTTGCACCTGCCACCTCCATTCCATTTGGCCGATCGTTCACCTCCATATGATTGTTTACCCATTTTGAGGAACAGCTGCGAAGAGTGATTTCACCTAGCCATCCTTGTGACACTGCCGTGATTGGAAAATTCCAACCTGTACCTGGAATCAGTTGCTATCCCTGTTTATCACTCGTTCCTCAAAAGACGAGTCTTCTTTGAGCTCTTTTCAACTGACTCGTAAAATATGAAAAGTTTGCCGAGTTTTGGCCTTCCAGCTCGTTAAAAGGACCGAAAGAGCTATCCCTCCTCTAGATTTTAATCTTTTTGGACCTGAGGGATTATTGCACAAAAAGGTCGAGCGCTTGTTTTATTCGGCTCGTTAAAGTTATCGAAAACTCATCCCTTCTGTATTGTTTTATACTTTTTCGGACTTAAGGGATTAGATGACGAAAAAGGAATTTTGGAGTTAACTTTCTGTACCTTTTCAGACTCTCTAAATATGAAAAGGACCGATTTTTCCTTGTCGTTAGACTCGTAAAAATGATTAAATAGCGACAAACTTGTCTTTAGACGAGAACGAGTTTCCCTATCGCTAAGCTCGTTAAAACATAGCGATGGGCTTGCCCGAAGGGCAGGTTATAGAACAAGCATATGTTATCCTCCTCAAGCTTGACAAAAATAAAGAGGTACTGGTCAGAAATGACTGGGGAAAAATTGGGAGAACCTCAAAGCTTTAATGGTAGCAAGTCGCTCTTGAACATGACACTTTTCCTCCGTATCACATCGGGTTGGGTTGTTTCATTCACCGGTCTCATCACCATGGTCTCGCCAAACCATCCACATTTGGGGTAATGCTACCGATCCATCGCATCAATGTCATTATATGTTCAAGAGATGTTGTTCAGAAAGAGTCAACCGTGTCCCATCCACTGCCATACATTATCCTTCATCCATCCATGGTCGCCACCCTGAATCATATGTCACAAATTGTTTTCACCTCCATTAAAATCATTAGCTCCGTTCCGTGTCACTGATGTGGGATTCATTAAGGCCCTCCTTTGACGGATCGCTTCTTGTCGACTTCAGCTCATTATCCAAGAAGTTGATCTAGGAACAACCCCCTCAGTACTTTGAAGCTTGCATGCCTCAATGGCAAGTTTCTCACTTCCGGCGACAGGTATACATCAATGACCTTCGACCAGAAGATTTTGCGTGGTGTTCGACGCCAAGTCCTATATTCACACCACGTGAATTGTACTGCAGTACCTTGAGGGTCATTATCATTATCGGTGATTCCTCTCGCGCTTGTTAACGGTTTACATCATTGACCGGTAATCAAGCGATGTCTTTCCATGTTCGACTTCAGCGCAATTCTCACATGGATCGACTTGTACTTAGAGTGAAGATCGAACAAGTTTGAAGACCCCGGATCTAGTTTCATCCATCCGGGCTGCGATATATATTCAGGAAATATAAAGACATTTGACATGTACATCATTGCAGCAGATGATCATCCTACTCAAAGGATGATAATTTCAGCAGAGAATTATCAGTCTACCATCAGACGATCGTCTGTTCTATGTACCAAAATGAATTTATAAAGCTGAGCATGGGAATGCCCGCCTCAGCTAGATCATGAAAGCAGAATGAAAAATAATGTATTGTATTGTATTTTATTACAGGTCACCTCTCAGCGATTGAATGAACTTCGGATCCTCCCGATAAAGCATTTCACCCGATAAACGACCTCATACTTTAGGGGGCAACTGTTATAGACATTTTTGTGCCTTACAGCATGAAGCATGAAATGCCCATAATCTAAGGGATCCAAAGTCCCTAAACATGTTGTTCCTACCCCTAGAGGAACAAGGTCAGCAAACCACAGCACTGAATAGCAGTTCTCCACCTGAAAACACTCAAAAACAAGCTAATTCTGGATCATGTCAACTGCTCCACTGAGCATCTGCGCTGAATGTCAACTGCTCCACTGTGTACCTGCGCTGAATGTCAACTGCAAAGAAGGCTACCTGCGCTGGGCGAGTTTGGACAAGTGGCACAGTCATTCCTCAAGGTGTCAAATGCCCAGGAAGCTTCCAAAATGACACTTGGATCAGGGAATTCGACTGGTGATGAGTAAGAGGGTCTAGATCTCCAAGTGGAAGCAAGAACCTCCAAGTGGACTCAAGAACTGAAGAATAACTGAAGTGAGAGAGGACACTAGTCAGCTTCATGCCAAGCTCAAGCTGACTCATCCTTTCTCCAAAACTCCTATATATAGATCTCTCTCATGAGGTCTAGGGGGGCTGGAATCTTGTGAATGTAAGGAAGTGCTGTTGGTTTGAGTTTAGAACTATTGGGTGATTTGCTTTGAAGGAGGTGAAGAGGAGATTTCTTTCTGCTGGGAGGTGATGCTGGATTGGGCCTTTTATGGTTGTATCACTTCCTGAACTTTACTTCTTCCATTAATAAAGCATTTGAGGTTCTTCTATATGCATGTGTCTCAATGGTGTATTGTTATACTTGTGTATTTGATTTATTCTAATCCTTGAATCAATTATGAATGTATGCTTCTTGTAGTTTCCCTCTCTTGCCATTTTGCAGGATCTTGGTGTAGATGGGCCAGTGAAAGAGCGAGGAGCTGGGGGCAAGCAGCAAGGAGAGAAGATTGGATCAATCATTAGCGGAAGACATCGGTTAGTGGATCTCTTTCTCCCCTCTTTTACATCTCATAAAGAAGTAATCTCGAATAGCTTTGCTTTGATTGTTGCTGAGGTACTATCACCCTTAGAGTGGGATAGGGTCATTCCGCATTGGATACTTTTCCCAACAACAACCAGCATGCCTAAACATATGGTCGAGCCATCTCTGCATACGTGGTTCAGTCGGTGAAGGTAAATCGAGTGCAATATACTGTGGCTGCATCAGTGGTATCTTTTCCAAGGCAAAGGCGGTCAAAATAGAACCATAACCAAAGTTCTTCAACCTCCCACTCTTCACCTTGGTCAACTGTTCTTTCATCACAAGAAGTACTACGTCGCACCAGTTGAACACCTTCGGTTGGAGACATTCCAAGGCATACTGCATATAAGATCGGTTGGCTACATGAAGAGCCGCACCACCAGCCATCCTACCAAAAGTGAACAGAATAGTCCTGAGAGACCTGTCAGTGACATCATGGATGATAATCTTGCCGTCCTTACTCGGCTGAGATCCCTCTCTGCAATACCGGCGAACATAATCTCTCACAGATTCACCTCCTCGGGCCGAACCTGATAAAGAGATGGGGGCACCCCGCCTCGACAAGCCAGTCAAGAAATAGATGTCCACTACAGTCAAGGGGATGGACTTGCCCCTAATCTGGAACACCTGGTTGGTAGGATCCCAAGCATCGAGCAAATACTGCAGCAAGTTGATCTGTTGTCTCATGCTAGAAATGCGGAAAAACTTCAGCAAGCCACAGTTCCGCAGTGCGTTTACTGTAACCGGATCATGTAAAGAAAGCATGTTCTCTTCTTCATGCTCACATTCTCGCCATGTAATAGTCATCTTGCTCCAAAGATCTCTGAAAACAAACAAGACAAGAGTTAGATCTTGATTTTGGTAAGAAACAGGCAAAAATTCCATCAAAAACTGTGCATAAAATTCCTCCTTTGCGCCCATCGCACCTACAGTAGTGCTCTGGGTGCGTTGCATGTCAGATGGCCAGTAGACAGGCCAACATCCAACGCACCTTTCGATACACAAAGGGTGTGCTGAAGACAGGGCGAGTTTTTCAAACCCCAGAGGCTCAGAAAAACCAGGAATCAAGCTCAGAATGCAAAATGGAAAGCATGAAATGAAAGAGCTCAAGTTTAGCTCCTACCTGGTCCAGACGGCGCCAAGAATCGTCCACAGAATCTCCCGAAATCAGCTGATGAAAATCAAGGGGGGAAAGCACCTCCAAAGCTCCAACAAACCAAAGTTCAAATGAAATGGTAAAATGAGAGGTAAAAGCACTTTTACATTACTTTTTACGTAGTTCGAAGTAAAATATTAGTGTTCTAACTCATTTTTCAAACATATATTGTTCATTTCTGACTAGTTTGATGAAGCAATTGAAAATACAGTACAATCTTTGAAAGAACGAAGCTATTTATGGTAAAGTCAAGAAGTGACCATTGTATCGAGCAGTTTTAGTGCATAGTTCAAGCTCGTTAAAAAATAAACATAAGCCATGAGCAAATGTTTCCCCCCGCATTTAAGCTCATTAAAAAATGAACTATTTCCTGGTAAATAACCATCGTGAATGTAGTACTTCAACCTTTAAAAGCCTTGGTCATGTTCTCATCATCACCTCCACTCTGTATTGGCCGATCATTCACCTCCATTTGATTGTTTACCACTTTTTGAGGAACAGTTGCGAAGAGTGATCTCACTAGCCATCCTTGTAACACTGCCGTGATTGGAACATTCCAAACCTTACCTGGAATCAGCTGCTACCCAATTTTATCACTCGTTCCTCAAAATACGAGTCTCCTTTAAGCTCTTTTCAACTGACTCGTAAAATATGAAAAGATTGTCGAGCCATTGGCCTCTCCAGCTCGTTAAAAGGACCGGAAGTGTTATCCCTCCTCTAAATTTTAATCTTTTTGGACCTGAGGGATTATTACACAAAAAGATCGAGCACTTGTTTTGTTCGGCTCGTTAAAAGTATCGAAAATTCATCCCTTCTGTATTGTTTTATACTTTTTCGGACTTAAGGGATTAGATGACGAAAAAGGAATTTTGGAGTTTCCTTTACGTTCCTTTTCAGACTCTCTAAAATTGAAAAGGACCGAGTTATCTTTGTCGTTAAACTCGTTAAAACTTAATAGCAACAAACTTGTCCATAGCAGACAAGAACGAGTTTCACTATCGCTAGGCTCGTTAAAACATAGCGATGGGTTTGCCCGAAGGGCAAATTATAGAACAAGCATATGTTATCCTCCTCAAGCTTGACAAAAATAAAGAGGCACTGGTCAGCAATGACTGGGGAAAATTGGGAAGAAAACTTGAAGAAACTTTGTTGGTAGCAAGTCGCTCTTGAACGTGACACTTTCACTCCACATCCAAGTCGGGTTGGGTTGTTTCATTCACCGGTCACATCGCCATGGTCCCATCACACCATCTAAATTTGGGGTAATGCTACCAATCTATCATGTCAGTGTCGCCGATATGTTCAAGAGAAGTCATTCAGAGAATTCACCTGTGTCTCACCCGCTACAATACATTCCTACTCCATTCTTTCATGACCGCCACCCTGAACCGTATGTCATCAGATCATTTCCACCTCCATTAAAATCATTTGCTCCATTCTGTGTCATTGATGTGGGATTCATTAAGGCCCTCCTGTGACGGATCACTTCTTGTCGACATCAGCTCATTATCAAAGAAGTCAATTTAGGAACACCCCATTCAGTACTTTGAAGCTTGCATGCCTCAATGGCAAGTTTCTCACTTCCGGCGACAAGTTTACATCAATGGCCTTCGACCGAAAGATTTTGCATGGTGTTCGACGCCAAGTCCTTTATTCACACCACGTGAATTGTACTGCAGTACCTTGAGGGTCATTATCATTATCGGTGATTCCTCTCGCGCCTGTTAATAGCTTACATCATTGGCTGGTAATCAGGCGATGTCTTTCCATGTTCGACTCCAGAACACCTCTCACATGGATAGACTTGTACTTCCAGTGAAGATCGAACGAGATTGAAGACCTCGGATCTAATTTCATCCATCCGGGCTGCGATATATATTCAGGGAAATAAAGACATCAAATGTACATCATTGCTGCACAGATAATCATCCAATCAAAGGGATGATGGCTCTACCAGAATCATCAGTCTACACTCAGACGACTGTCTGTCCTATGTACATGAAAATGAATTTATAAAGTCGAGCATGGGAATGCCCGCCTCAGCTAGATCATGAAAATATTATGAATATAATGTATTGTATTATATCTTATTACAGGTCTCCTCCCAGCTTGAAAGAACTTCGGATCCTCACAATAAAGCATTTCACCCGACATCAAAAGATTAACGACCTCATGCTTTAGGGGGCAACTGTTATAGACATTTTTGGGCACTACGACCCCAAGCATGAAATGTCCATAAACCAAGGGCTCCTAAGTCCCTAAATGTGTTGTTCTAACCCCTAAAAGAACAAGGTCAACTGATTACAGCTTCTCCCAGAAGTTCTCCATGAAAAACTGCTCAGAACTGGTCAAAACAAGATCATTTCAGCTGCTCCATAGGCAAAGTGCGTTGCATCTCACCTAAACACATTGTGTGGGTGCGTTGCATTTCAAAAAGCCCTTCTATGGGGTGTGATGGGCGAGAAGTGACAAATGGCAGTGTCATTCCGCGAGGTGGAGAGGCATGGAAACTTCCATAAACTTCTCCTGTGACACTTGCCTCTCTGAATTCGACCAAGGATGAGTAAGAGATCATCAATCTCCAAGTGGAAGCAAGAACTATCAGAGGGAAGACACTAATCAAATCACAAGCTGACTCATCTCCCTTACAGATATCTATATTTGGATCCCTCATCCCAGAGATCCAGAGGCTGGAATTTTGCATATTGTAAGGAATTGTTGTTGGTTTCTTGAGACAACATTAGACTGTTGGGTGATCTAAGCTTTGTATGAGGTGAAGAGGGGCTTCCTTGCTAAGAGGATGATGCTGGGTCAGAACAACTGGTTGTAACTCCCCTTGGCTCTTTCTTGTTTATCAATAAAAGCTATTCAAGTTTTCCTCCATTCTCTTGTGTCATTTATGTTTTATGCATTTGTATGGTCAATTTACATCTGATCCTAGATTGTTTATGATTATAGATCCATGTTCTTGTATAGTGTTATGCTACTGTGATCTTACAGGTACTCTGTGAAGTTGGGCGTGCAAGGGAACAAATAGCGAAAGACTATCAAGAGAGAGAGGAATCGAACTAGGAGATTAGCGCAAGACAGAGTTTGGTCTTCTTTTTTCTTCTCTCATCTATATTTCATAAAGGAAAAATGAAAGTAGCTTTACTTTGTTTGTTTCTAAGGTAGCTATCACACCTTAGTGGGATAAGCAGTTCTGTGTAGACACTTTTCCTTGTGACACTCATGGAGATATTTTTCAAGTAACAAGTTCACAAGAGTAGCAAACAATGGTACTGACAGGTTTACATACTGCAACATTTCCAAGGATTGAGGATATATCCACATATTATCCTATTCATTAGTTTCCCAAGGTACAAAGCATCAAAATATTTTTTCCATGTATAAAGAGATCAAAAGAAAGAATGAAACATTGAATGCCACCACATACTCTAAATTTCGGAAACAGTCTTCCAATACCTAGCACATACTTCTTTCTACACTTGACACGAAGAAGTGACAGTTTTAGTTAGATTTTTTAGAACCTAAAGTTCCAATCCCTAAAAGTGCAGAAGACTACAATATATCTATCTTCACTTTTGATACTAAATAGATCCATCCTATTGATCAGATTAACCTGCACAAATAGGCCAGAGAAACGATATACTCTACCTTAACCATTTCAGCCACGACAACTTCAAAATTACAAACCTCACTGGACAATATTCATTCACAATTAAAGATGGAGAAAATGTCCTCTTTGGCCAAACGTACTAGGATCAAATCATTGGAAGATCTAGTAATAGAGCTAGGATATAATCCTAGTGATGTTAAAGTAGTTGAAGAATTTATAAAGAGAAAGAATGTTGATATCCAAGCATTAAGGAATCATCTAAAACCTCCAACCACAAAGCACCCACGGGCCACATAAATTGGACATTTGGAGGTCAATAAGGAAAACATGTTCAAAATTATAATTAAACAAAATCTCCAAATACAGAAAAAGGAAACTGAAATGGAAACATTGTTAAAGGAGAAAGAACAACAGCTCAGCATTCCAGCATCCATCCCCATAGCAACAACTTCTATTGCAGGTAATTCAATAGCATGGAGATATACAACAACAATTGTTCGAGTAGACACACAGTCTAGTGATACAACAACATATTTATCAAAGGCCATGGGAGGCTTGAAACTTAAAGGTCAAGAGATTGAAAAACTCTGTGTACAATTGCAGATCAGGTTACAAGAACAAAAACTGAAAACTAACAATACTTATGTAGTTGAAATTCAAAAGAATTTCAAGTTAACAAAACAAATAACAACCTATGAAATTGAATCTATAATGGCTCCGACCATTGCTCAATCAAAGGAAATAATTTGGCTTGATATTAATGAATCTATAACTGGATTTTGGCCGTTTATTGAAATTATTTTTGAACAGGAAGAATTATTGCAGAAATCAAAGGAAGAAGTGGTAGAAGTAAAGAAAAAACTGGATCACAAACTAGGAGATGCTAGCCGGATAATTAGAATTCTAAATTCTAAAAGAAAATAAGAACTCGAAGAATGTGGAATTGAAGACAGAACTAAAACTATCTTGGAGGTGAGAAAGATCCTTACTAAAAGGAATTTAATGTCACAATTAGAGAATAAGTGTCATAATCTGGAATTTCAAATTAGAACGTTTATAGGAAATTTAATGTTTTACATTAGAAAGGACTTCCTTGCCTCCAAGGTATAGGTGATAAATTAATCCCTATGGAAGAGTCCCAGCATAAACTGCATGACATAGCCATATACAAAGCTAAATTTGCCAAGATCAAAGGATCTACTACTGGGAAGGCTTTCATGGAAGGTTTAAGTTATGATTTGTAAATCCAACACGAAATCAAACATTATTCATAACTAAACCTACCTTTGAGAAAGTTTTATATTCCTAATGAGAAAATATGGGACAAACTATGTGAGCTAATCGATTGAGGAGACAACAGATATTTCAGCAACATGATGCAAGTTTTAAGGAGTAGAGAACAGATTTCCAGGAACAGCAAATAGAATAGCATCTTTATAGCTCCAAGTCACCAACAATAGTCCTCGAATTCTGTGCCAAATGTCAAAACAGTTCAAATTCCCTCTTGTCCAGATCTATTTTTGTAATAAATCCAAATCAATTTGGAAAAGATATTTTGTAATAAATTTTTTCTTTAAGTCTAGATATTTTTAGAAGAGACTCTATAAATATCTTGTAATTCTAAGTATGAAGGGTTGAAACCTTGTGATAAGCTATTGAGCATGATTGTAATTCTCTGAATTTTTTTTTAGATTAATAGAAAGATTCTGGACTTATTTTGAAGCAGCTTGTGTTTTCCTGTGAGTTTTCTAATTTTTCATTATGCTTCCACTTTTATTTACTTTTGCACATGTTTAAAGTTAGTAGGAAATATGGATAAGGTAATATTGAATATCGATCTTTCTGAAATCCCCTATAAAGTTATAATCAATTACAGATATTAATTCATTGAAACTATTTGTTTGAGTTAATTCCTCTACATCATTTAATTGTTGCTTCCTATTATCTTTGAATATGCTCTATTTGGTTGTAAAAGGATTTTACATGCATCATCTATATATGACTAATTAAATACTCTATCTGGATATTTAAGGAATCATATATATTATCTTAAAATTCTACCCTGCATAATTAATTTAAAGCTTAATTCTGTTAAATGTGAAGAATAAACCCTTTTATTATATCAGAAATAATTAGGAATTGCATATGTTTAACAGTTTAAATCATTAGTCATCCAAACACAAATTAAAATAACATTTTACATGCTTTGACACGATTCCTTAGACTAGAACTATCTACAAAGTACAACATTGCCCTTCCAAGTCATATAGTTCGAACTACCCTCAAGGGCATATTTGAGTCTCAATCTGTGGAACGACATACTACTGGCTTTGAAGAATGATCCTCCAAATTCGATTTCACCTGCAAAGACAAACTCATATTCTCCTCTTCTAGTGTGATTTATGTTCTGATACCATGTAGAAATTCCTTGTAGATTAAAATTGCTTATGTAATTTTCTAAAACAAAAGACTTGAATCTACTCTACTCATTAGCAGAAACAATTAATAGATCGAGAAATCATGAAGCATAAAAGAGAAATAATTAAATCAACACATTACATAATGATTTCCTAGGGAAAGCCACAACTAAAAACCCCTACTATCTGTATATTGCATTAGTCAAAAAATATGAGAAGATTACAATGATTTTCTCAAGCCTGAGCAACCTTTGCACTATCTCTATTTGTCTCACAGCTTCCTAGACAAGATTAGGCCAATACTTGACCAATTTTCTTCTTTCCCAAGCCCCTATTTCCTTGCACTATTTCCTTTGAAATTAGCCCCCTATTAATTAGGGAAATTCCTCAATAGGAATTGCACAATCTTCATAGGCCTTCCTCTAACTGCATGCACCACATGTACAATTCGGATGATTATATAATTCATAATACACTGCCCTTGAACTCCAATTTCAAATGGGTAACTCTTAGATCTGACATGTATGAGTTATTTATGAGTGAATCATCAGTTAACTGGTTGACCACATGAAGCAACACCCCACTGTCTGACCTCCTACTAGTTCCTCCATCAATTGGAACTAGTTTAACTGACTTTAACTATGTTAAACTTAATTAATTAATTACAACTCAAAATAAACTCAACCATGGCTCCTATAAAGTAGGAGACACTCTGCATGACCCAAGTTAGACCCTCAACTCGACTTAATTGGACCAACTACATCTAATTAACTTAGTTAACTCATTCGAGTTGTCTTGTGATGTGGAATTACAATTTTATTCCTAATTTAATTAAACGGGAAATTAAATTGGTATTTTTCTTATTACATTTTCAACATAGGTAATTATTCCATGCAAGTCTCGTTCTTTCAATAATAGAATTATTGTCTATATATGTATACCTTACCCATCTAATTTAGATTTTGTTCTTTTGTAAACTTTCAAGTATTTCTTAGTACTCAAGAATTTTGAAACTTTTTCCTTTGAGTGGGTGATAAAAGCTTTCCAATACCTAATAGACTCGGCCTTCTGCCCACAACAAGTTGGCAAAATTACTTCTCTGGTTATCTCTTTTGTAAGAAATTGGTTCTTTTATGTTCGCATTCTGAAGCATGGAGTTACTATGGTCTACTTGTTCCTAAAAGGGAACATGTTATTACATTTGTTATTATGTCCTATTTAAGACTAAGGCTAAAAGCCTTTAGTCCAAAACTTCATTTCAAATGTAATACTTATATAGGGTTTGTTCAACGTCTTAATTTATCAATCTCTTATTAAAGATTGTAATTAAACCGAATTTTCAGTTATTAGCTTTTAGATAATTGGGGATATGTTTTTCATGTTTCTTCTATATATTCATATTGTCTTTAATTTACTTCGCATCTTCTTGTATTATGTTAGCAATTTTCGTCATGGTTTATTAATTCTTTTTGCTAATTATTTCCTCTATAACAACCCATCAGATTTGGCAATGTTTTGTAGTAAAGTCTCTCTGTAATACAACAAATTATTGCTTTAATTCTACTAGACACAATTTTTATTCTTTCTACTACTACATTAAATTTGTCTTCAACCATTACCTAAGTGATGGTTATACTCTTGTAAAAACACACCTAATTGATGAACAAATATAAGTCTTGTTAGCTTACTTTCTTATACACCAATTTACCTTTGATACACAAATTTTCTAGATAGACCAATTCACAAATTTATTTTCTTAAATTATATGTACTCATTTATGTTTTATGTAGAAAACATTAAAAGATTTATAGGATATTTCACATAATAACTTTAAGAAAAACAAACCATACTAAACAAATTACTATTACTACTTTGTATACGAAATAGTTCATAATTTCAATATTCTATTTGTACTGTAGTCATTCTTCAATGCAAACATTTATATGACCTATTCTTTTAAATTGCATAGCTACACAAACAACTTTCTTATATAAAACACTTACAAGAATTTGTGTAGTAATTAACAAGCAATGAAAAGACAAAAGGTTAAGATATTGACTTGTTGATTTTTCTGTTTACTGGGAATTAAGTCTAGAGCTACCAAGCTCCACCCAACCTTAAACCTTTTCTCCAAAAAGGGTCCCCCGAGCTTCTTGATCTACAAGTCAATTCGCCTTTCTTTTTCCTCTTCTGATCATCTACCTCTCACCTAGTTCCACGTTGCGACAAAAACATCCCCCCTTTTCTAAAGCAAATGGTAGTTGGTAACTCCCTCCACCTCATCCACTAGGTGGTTGGTGGTTACTTACTCATTAATGAGCTCCACTTCCCTAGTCTCAAAGACAATTTCATCTCTTTTAGGGGAATTTATTGGTCAATAACTTTCAATCATCATTAATAATCCAATTCTCATATTAGATGCCTAGTTCTTGTTTATCAGGGGTAATTAATTTCATCATTAACTTATAGCCATATTTGATCCAAATTGGATCCATGAAGAATAATGAAAGCACCATGACTGTATCAAATCAATACAAAACTTCAAATTCAAGAGCACAGAGCGATCAGGAAGACCTCTAAACAGTGGCAGTTGGCAGTCAGCGAGGAACAACAAGGACCTTGGTCAAAGCACGCTAACCGAGACCTATGGAGACCGCGTGGGAGGTGAAACTGGCCATTGGGAAGCCCAGATCAGGAAACAGAGGGCATTTCTGATGCACGATTAGCACTTCACTGGGCAAAACCCCTCGAGAAGGAAAGCCCCGAAGCGCTCGGTCGCATGGAAGCCGGGAAAACCGTGGGGAAAGCGCTAAAGGCTAAAGGCAGGACCCACGCTCCAAAACTGGCAGTATATCGGGGGCACCCTTGGGCGGTAAGCAGATTTGGAGAAAAATGAGCGATTCCATTCAGCGCCTGATGCGTGGCAGGCGGAGGAGAGAGAAAACCGTCGTTCATCGCGCGCTAACAGTCGAGCAAGTCAACCTCGCAAAATGAGCGAATGTCGTAGGATCTGGGGGTTCCAGATCTAACGGCTGAGATCGCGCCTGATGGAGAACCGGATTTGACAGGGGATTAAGCTGCGATATATAAGGATTTGAGGTCCGATTTGACTACTGAGATGGTGGATGACTCATTCCACAGTGTAACTAGAAAACCGAACTAACGAGGAAGAGCTGGCGCAGTTCACGAGAGGACAAGTGGCCACTCCCTGTGAGCCATTGATGATGACGCAGAGACAGGGAATTCCAAGTGAACAGCAGCAGGCGATTCGATGGAGGCAGAAGGGGAATCGAGCAGTCATGAGATCGATTGGCTTTAAAGCCATGAACAGACATAACAGAATCGAGAATGGAGAACGGAGAGAAGAAGACGAAGACAGAGAAAAGAAGAGACAGTGAAGCAAAGAGCAGAAAAGACAGAGAGCTGAGCTGACCTGCAGCATAAGGCAGCATCGAGCAATCCCTGAGAGGGACTGTCGGGAATTGAGCACCACACTGGGCTCCTTCCATTAAAGACCAGTGAGGTCAAGGCTTGGAAAGGAAAAGAGTCTGTGCACTCTAGTGGCTTGGGGAATCCAAGAACCACCCTGCCAAGCAATTCTATTTCAGGAGACTCAGTTTGAGCTCCTCATTGTAATTCTCTGCTTTAAAGACACAATAAAAGAAGGCCACCACTAAGAGCTAGACCGGAGACGTAGCCTTGGAGGATAGGGTGAACTCCTTATTAATTGTTGTGTTCTTGTGTTTGCTTACTGTGTTTCTCTTGTTGTTTTCCATTTTATAGTGTCTGTGTATTTTGCAATCTGATCAATCCATTGCCTAAAATAACATGGACACACACCAACACATGAGTCTGCAATACCTTCATTCAATAATTAATTAACTGAGGCCACTCAAGATTGATTTCCAGATCAATAGTTCTCTTCAACCAAATGTATCTTCAACATTAATTTCCATATTTTTCCATTAACAGTAAAACAAATTTACATTTAATATTTATGAGTAACATAACAGTGATAAACCATTCTTTAAATTCATAACAATAGGCACAAAATATATACAAATTTACAATATAACCTCTAAGTCAGGGGATATCACATTCCATGTCACTTAAATTTTTCATTTACTTTTGTTCCTTTTCATTATATACTGTAAACAATGAAGGTATTACTATGTAACCAAGTTTCCTTGTATTTATTAAACTCATTATAAAAGGTGTCTAACCTACTCTATCTATGTCCTTACTATGAAAGCCCATTTATTTCACTAGATTTAAAACCTCTTAAAATTTTCTTTAAAAGATTTAATATAAGGATTAATTATGTCATCATTTTTCCAAGGAACATTACAATTTTGGTTTATTAAATAATCTAAGCTTCTTTATAACACCTATGGCCATCTTATGAATTTAAGGGTATAACCCCTATTTCTTCTACATGTTATTCAAAGTGTTAGGATATTAATGTTTTCGCCCCTTATTTTTCTTACACATCAGGGTTATTTTCATGAATATATGATGCATTCACTAATATCAAACTTTATCACAATATATAATTTATATGTTTACACAACATGCATATAATCCTTCGCAGACTCTTGATGATTTATATTCTTAAAGTGTGATTTTAATGTTTGTAGTTTCATGCATACATAACATATCTTTTTGTTTAGTGTGATGATTTATAGTACTAATGATGGGATCCTCTCTGTAGTCATGGCTTAAATTCGTGGTATCATATGTCCTTACGTGATTTGACTTAGAGTTTTGTGTAAGCCCTAGAATCAATGGTTGAAATCATATCTTTGTCAATCGACAATTATCGTTGTTAAGGTTTTCTCTTTGCCAACAATGACTTTTTTCTTACCGCTCTTTTGGTATTTTTTTCATTTGGGTTTGCACAGAGAGCTTTGCTCTGCTCTACTACCCACTTCAACATTATATGCAAACTGAAAGAATTGAATTGTGCCCTCTATCAATTTTGGTTTAGTGTAGTATGCTTGATCTATAGAAATTATCGTAAGTGTGAAATATGCTAGAGATACCACAAAAAATAACACAATGAGATGATAACAATGGAAATATTTTATTAATATTCGCAAAAACTATGTTCGCTTGCCTCTTCGAGGGGGCAACCTCCAGTAGAGCAGAGCTCATTTACACAACACAAGACAAGATGTCCCTTACTATCTTTGACAATATATAGTTTCATGAGACCAAAAAACCTTAACTGTGGCCCCTGGCATAACGTAGGTGAATCACTTTAATTATTAGCTATGACCCATTATAACTAATTATGGCCACTTTTTTATAATGTGGGTCAACCACTTATAATACTTATGGGCTTTTGTCGCAAATGGAAGCTTGAATGCCAAAAACACAACTGCATATGTGTAAAAAAAAATATTTATTATTGAATATAGACTGAATGATGATACAATGGCCTTCATGACGGTTGCTTATAAAATCATTGACTGGTCACGAAGGAATTGGGTCATGTCTTTGACCATAAACCCTTTGATAAATATTAATGATTAAATTAACTAAATAAATAAATATTTATTTATTATTATTATTATTATATATTTTTTATTTTATTTTATTTATGAATTAATTATTCATAACATTACCCCTCCCTTAAAAATTGCTTTGTCCTCAAAGCAGAGGTAGAGAGGACTATTTTTGTTGAAACTTCTCTGTTTCCCATGAGAAATCTTTTTTGGAAGCTTTTTCCACTTGATTAAGTAAATTCTCTAATACTTTTGAAATGTAATACCTTCTCTCGGGTAGCAAGGATGACTTCGGGTTCCAGAAAGATCCTTCATTCTTTATTTACTTTAGGAATCTCGATATGAACTTATTGGTTTTGTTCTAACAATTTTTTGAGGCATGAAACATGGAATACATTATGGATTCAATAGTTATCTGGTAGTTTCAATCCATAAGGAACGTCATTGATCTTCCTAATTATTTGGAAAGGACCATAAAATTTCAAAGAAAACTTATTCTTCCCTTGTTTTTTCAAGGATAATTTCTTGTCGGGTTGTAGTCTTACGAAGACCTAGTCACCTTCCTCGAATTCTCTTTCTGTATGGTGTTGCTCATCTTGTTGTTTCATTCGATACTAGCATTTGCTATGTTTTTCTTTAATATCTAAATAATCCTTTAACTTTCCTCTAAATGATTCTTCATTGCTTGAACCTTGGAATCATTTAATGTAAAATCCTTCCATTTCAGAGGTTCATAACCATACAGATATTGAATGGGGTCATTTTAGCTAAGGTATGATAGGAGGAGTTGTACCACCACTCTACCAGGTGCAACCATTAAGACCATTTGTTTTGCTTATCAGTCACAAAACATCACAAATATGTTTCCAAAAACTTATTCACTATTTTTGTTTGTCCATCGGTTTGTGGATGATAAGTTGAACTCATGTTAAGGGTTATTCTAGCCTGGTTACAGAAATCCTTCCAAAAATTTCCCTTAAACCTTACGTCTATGTCACTAAAAATGACTTTTGGAAGACCATGTAACTTGTATATGTTTTTACAAAAGACTTCTGCAATTTGCTTGGTTGAGTTTGTTCTCTTTACTACCATAAAATGTGCATATTTAGTGAGTCTATCCACCACAACAAATGTTATGTCCTTATCGTCAGACATAGATAAACCATCAATGAAATCCATTGAGACTTCCTCCCATTTATGATTTGGGATATGTAAAGGGTGTAGCAACCCAGGGTTTGGAATGTTTTCACTTTTATTTCTCTAACAGATGTCACATTCAGTGACGAACTTCTAAATTTCTGTAATTATTCCCTTCCAATAGAATGACTGTCGTGTGTTGTAGTATGTCTTAAAGAACCCAACATGCCCAACAGTAGGGGAATTGTGTGATTCATTTAGGGCCTTAATTTTAACTTTCAATGACGTACATAAATAAATTCTACCATTATACCATATTAATTCATTTTTCCATTCAAAAATAGGATGTTGATCGATGTTTTTTATTATTAAACAAGAGTTTTGATCCTTGGCATATTGATTTTGGATCTCATCCAACCAATTTGGAACTACTACCAATGCGGAGCATGTTGTGGTGTATTCATCTTTTCGTGAGAGAGCTTCAGAGACTACATTATCTTTCCTCTTTTTGTGTAAATTTTCCATGTCAAATGTGGTGAGTTTCTATATCCACTTTTTTTGTTTTGTTGATAAGGTCTTTTGTTATAACAGGAACTGAAAATTGTTGTGATCAATGTGAATTGAGAACTTTCTTCCTAATAAGTATCAACGCCACTTGTTTAATTCATGAATAATGGTCAACATCTCCTTGTGGTTGGTAGACTTCAAGCTTTCCATTTTATTGAGCTTTCAAATTTTGTAGGCTATGAGGCAATTGTTTTGCATTAGTACTGCTCCAATTCCAACTCCTGAAGCGTCGTATTCTACCACAAAGGGTTTGGAGTAATCCGGGATTGCTAGATTTGGGGTAGATGACATTACCTATTTTTAAGGATTCAAAGAATTCGTCTACCTTGTTGTCTCATGAAAGAAATTGTTCTTTAACAAATTGTTAGAGGAGTGTTCAAGTGTGTGATTTTTATGAATCTTCTGTAATATCTGGTCAATCCAAGGAACCCTCAGAGTTTTGATATGTTTTTTGGCTTGGGCCACTCTTTGATTGCTTTAATTTTGTTTGGATCTACTCTGACTCCTTCCTTGGATATGATGTGCCCGAGGTATTCGACTTCCTTTTTTCCAAAAGTGCATTTTGACAACTTGGCATAAAATTGATTCTTCTCCAATAGGGATAATACTTCTTCTAGGTGCTTGGGGTGATCCTTCTAGATCTTGTTTTAGATGAGTATATTGTCAAAGAAGACGTAAACAAACTCCCTCAAATGTGGGTGAAATAATTTGTTCATGGTTTCTTGGAATATGGTGGGTGAATTCATTAATCCGAATGGCATCACCTTAAACTCATGATGTCCTTCATGAGTCTTAAACGCAATCTTCTCGATACCCTATAACTTTTCTCGTATTCTATAATAACCTGATCTCAAATCTAACTATGAGAAGTATTTTGCGCCATGAATTTCGTCGAACAACTCATCTATAATGGAATGGGAAACTTATTTTTAATATTTTTCTTGTTTAATCCTCAATAATCTATACACAACCTGAAGGAACCATCCTTTTTCCAGACTAGTACTATTGGGGTTGCACACAGACTTCTGCTTTTTGTAATAACTCCACACCTTAGAAAGTATTGAATTAGCCTTTCTATCTTTGTTTTTCAATGATGAGGACAACGATATGATTTGACATTCATGGGTGTTGCATCTGGTTTGACTTTAATAATATGTTCTATCTTCCTTTTTAGAGGTAATTCCATAGGAAACTCTTGAAATACCTTATTATATTTATGGATCAAGGTTGTAACCTCAGGTTGTTGGTGAATTCCTTCTGTAGATAATAATTCTAATTTTTGACATTGTGCGACGAATACGGGTGCCCCTTTTCAAATAAGTTCTTCATTTGTTGCGCAGACATGAATTGCATAGGAGGAGCTTGAAAACCAAACAATTTATATTTCCTTCCAGCCATTTAAACTTTATAAATTTCTTCTGGTGGTTTGTGGAATATGTTCGTAATGTTTATAACCATTGTATCCCCAAGAAAACATCTACAGCTCCTAAGGGTACTATGTAGAAGCTAGATTCCATTTCATAATCGCTTAATTGCAATTTGTCCTTGTGAAATTTTCCTACTCCATCTATTTTTTACCAACTACCACCATAACTTTTATATCTGTTGCAGGGTATACAAATAGATTTAGTCTCTTCGCTACTTTAACATCTATGAAATTGTGGGTGCTTCACGTGTCTATTAGTACAATAACATTTTCTTTCTTAGTGTGTCCTTTCAAATTTAGGGTTTATGGTTGTGTTATTCCCATGATTGCGACTAGGAAAATTCTTGCCATAGCTTCTTCTTATGGATCTTTGTTTCGAGCATCATTTTCTTAGTTACTATATTTTTCAGAGTCACTACTCAAGGCGTCCTCTTTTTTTTCTGCTTCACAATTGTAGAGTTTTTGTGTGTTGCATTTGTGACCTGGTGAACATTTGTCCCCACACTTCCAACATTTGCCATCATTTTTCTTTTTAGAGCTTGAATATCAATTCCTTCGTTCTTGCAATTGAGGTGGAATATACTTGTTAGGCATGTTGATAGAATTCTTGCTTGATTTTCCCTTAAAGTAATTGCTTGGTTTTTCAGAAATGGTATATGACTTATTGAATTTATGCTTTTGTTCAATATTATTTGTTGCATGTTTGACTTCTTCAATAGTTTTAAGCTTGTACAATTTTAATTCTACACGAATATAATCTTTAAGTCCACATCTATACATTTTAAGTAGTTGTTCGTCAGTAAAATCTCTTTGTCTTGTAGCCAATACTTCCCATTCGTGGGTGTATTCACTTACAAACCCTTTTTTCTTGAGATGAACAAATTTGGCGTATACATCATCTTCTTCTTCATCGTAAAACCTAATTTTCAGCCAAGCATCCACATAGTTTTCCCAGAGAAAGGAATGGGGGTCACATTTGTTGTACCACCATAGGAACCAATCATATGCCTCAGCTTCCAACTTGTTGGATGCGGTCATGATTTTCTCTCATTCACCTATTGGTAGGTTTGATTCAAAAATGGCTTCCATTTTATTAAACCATAGAATAGTACCCTGATGGTCTTTACCATCATATTTGGGTAATTCTTTTTTAATCCATTGATCATATATTTCTAGAAATTTAGTGTAATATTGCCTACCTAAAAAGCATATCTCATGCGGATCAACAGGTTCATGCAAAACCCTGCTTTGCAGGCTGGATTTTGGTCCTTGAATAGCTTGGACTATTAGCATGTCCACCTTCTCCATTAATTGATTAAGTCGTTCATTATGGTCATCAAGTCTTTTGGTGCTTTCATCAAACTTTTCGTCTCTTTGTAGTATCCTTTCCATCGTCACTAATAAATTATTTTGGCCCTCATTAAATTATGTCTGCACTTTTTCTAAATTGCCAAGACGATATAACATGTCATTGATGTTGTCTCTACAAAGTCTAATGTTAGCTTGTAGTTCTTCATTATTCACGATTTTTCCTTTTTTTTCTTGGCGAACCCCACCATTTTTTATATAAATAATTTAATAATAGGGTATATGTATATAAACACACACACACACATATATATATAAACGTTAAAAAAAAATTGAAGGCTGACAGCAACAAGACAATAGTCAACAGGACGTATAGTGGACAAACTGATGGCTTAATGGATGGAACAATTGACGAAAGGACACGATGGTCCACAGAGATAGCACAGCATAGAGGCCAAGAAGATGACAGTTGTTGGTCGGAAAAACACAACAATCGAGTGAGCATATTATAGATCGGACCACTCATGAACAATCAACAACGAAAGTGTATTCCCTCTATCGATGAAAGGGTATGAGGGATAGTGGCACAGGGAAAAATTGGACGTTGTTGGCATTGTTGATCGGGAAACAGAGTAGGAGGATGGAAAGGATGATGGATAGGACACAGGTAATATTGTGGCGTTGTAGAAGATAGAGAACGGATAGAATGAAAATAAAACATGAGGTACAGTGTCGTACAGATAGAACACATGTCAAGGATGCCGCCACATCGTTGATACCTCTGTCACAAATGAAAGCTTGAATGCCAAAAACACTATTTTATATGTGTAAAAATTTGTATTTATTATTGAATATAGACTAAATGATTATAGAATGGCCCTTGTGACTGTAGCTTGTAAAAGAATTGATTAGTCATGAAGGAATTGGGTCATGTATTTTGGCCATAAACCCTTTCATAAATATTAATGATTAAATTAACTAATTAAATCAATAAATAATTATTTGTTTATTTATTATTATTATTATTATGTATTTTTATTTTATTATTTATTTAATTATTTTTTATGAATTAATTATTCACAACATTGTCGCTCCCTTAAAAATTTCTTTGTCCTAACAACTCTTTTGAATTTGTGATATCCGCATTCTGCGCGATCTGAAGCCTGTGAGCGCGTCCGCTTTCTGCGCATTCTGATCCTGCGAGCGCGTCCGCCAAGGGCTCTGCTGCAGGCTACAGCCAGCCTAGCTAGGTCTGCTAGCTCTTCATGGAGGAGATGACTCTCCCACAGGGGCCTCCCTCTCATCATCTGCCTTCTGCCGCTGAGGCCTTCAAAACCTTGCTAGCCTCTCCGCCCAAGAAGAAATGCATGGAAGCTGCAAAGTTTGTGAAAAAACTAGAAGATATCCTTGAGATCGCTCTTCCACTAGAAGGACCGATCCAAGTAGCCTTGTCTCTGGCAGATCGAGCTCTGGTCGGTCAGTTTATAGGACTTTGGCCTTCCCCAAAATCAACTGAGAACTGGGTCGCCGGGAACTGGGCACCTTTGATAAAAAAACAAGGTAACCTCTTACTTCCTCGGAAGAGGATATTTTTTGTTTGAATTCTCTGCAAAAGAGGACAAAGATCTCATTTTTAGGAATGGCCCTTACTTCATGGGCTCTCAAGGTCTGTATTTAAATAAATGGATGCCAGACTTCGATCCAGCAATGGATGTGCCTACAACGGTCCCAGTGTGGGTGAGACTCCCCAACCTTCAAGTTCACTGCTGGAACTGGGATTCTCTAAAGCATATAGGAAATACCCTTGGAAAATTTATAGACAAGGCCAACATCAAAGATCAATACGACTGTGCTAGAATCTGTGTGGAGGTAGATCTGGAGGTCGGACTATCGGAAGCCATCAAAATAGTCATAGGTCCCTGGACTCATGTACAGAAACTGGATTATGAGCAGCTGTCGTTCAAATGCCGGAAGTGCCACGTTTACGGACACTTTGCCAAAGACTGCCCGTCCAAAGGGGTGGAAGAAAAAGGGAAGGAAGATGGATGGAACCAGGCAAAGCACTCCAAAACTTCTCACAAGAAGAATGCAAATGTAAATGCTAAAGCTCCTCAAGCGGGTCCTGCTCAGAAACCATCCATGGAAAGCCAAGGAAATAAATTCGAGATCCTTGGATCTGAAATCATGACCACCCAGGAGACAAAAATCCCAAAGGAGGCCTCTCCATCTAAAGCCTCCCCCTCCACCAAAAGTGTACCAGAGAGATCCAAGGGGAGGATATCAGAAGAGGAGGAGGAAACCCAAGAGTCCGAGGAATCGGAGGAAGAAGGGAAAATAGGTGAATCAGAGTCTTCTCCAAGAAGACCTACAAGAGGACGCAAGTCACCAAAGGAAAAAAGAGAACAAGAAACTTATAAGTACAATCTCCAAGGCAGCCAGCAAACGTTAGAGAAACTCCTAGCAAAACCCCCGAAGATGCCGAGGATTCAATCCCAGGGCTCCAAGGGAGCCCATCACAACAAAAATAAATGATGAAGATAGTCTCCTGGAATTGTAGGGGAATGGGCACCAAATCCAAGGAAGAAGCAATGAATAGTTTAATAAGACTGTAAGCCCTGGACATTCTTCTCATCCAGGAGACTAAATTGGAGAACTCAGCTTTCCTCCAAGCAAGCAAAAATTTTTAGAAAAAAGACGGAGCGCACGCAACCTCTACCCGTGGAGGTTCAGGAGGACTTGGGACACTTTGGAACCTGAATAAGTTCTTATTAATCTCTGAGTCCCTGAATTCTCATTGGATTTTTTAAAAAATGCAACATTTAGAATCTAAGGAAATTATTTGCCTGATCAATGTATATGCTCCTAACAATGCAGATGAGAAAAAAATATGTTGGGACTCCATCAAAAGCCTAGCAGATCTAGAGAATCTGGAAAATATAATCATAGCTGGAGATCTCAACCTCACCCTCCTCTCGTCAGAAAAAAGAGGAGGCAGTATCGTCAGGGATCCGGCAAGAGAATTAGCGGAAGACCTCATGCAGGATTGGGATCTAATAGACATTAAGCCGATTACTGGTAAGTTCACTTGGTCAAATAAGAGAGTTGGTCCGGGTTACATAGCGGCAAGACTTGATAGATTTTTGGTTCAAAGTTCCTTCCTACTTCTTGGACTAGAGGCTAGAATGCGCATTCTCCACAGCAGTGTTTCAGATCACAAGCCCATTAGCCTAGAGCTGCTGACCCCCAAGGATTTGGGGCCTATTCCTTTCAGATTCAGCTCACTCTAGACCAGAGAGGCAAACTTCATGGAAAAGGTCAGAGACTGCTGGAAAGATCCAGTCAAGGGCTCCGCTTTTTTTGTCTGGGAGGAAAAACTTAGAAGGGTAAAAGCCATGCTGAAAAATTGGGCCAAGACCTTGACCAACCCTGCTGCTGAAAGGAAAAAAATCCAAAGCACTCTAGAAAATCAACATCTCCATCTAGAAGCAGCTAAAATTACTAAAGCTAAATTGGAAAAGGAGGCCCAGCTGCAGCAAAATTTCCACAAGGCCTGTCTGGTAGAAGAAGAATATTGGAGGCTCAAGTCCAGGAGTCTTTGGCTCAAATCTGGCGACAAAAACTCCTCCTTTTTCCATAAACAAGCTCAAGCCAAGAAAGGCGGCAATTCCATCTCTGAAATAAAAGAAGATAATTGCACCCTGAAGGATTTTGCCAGCATCAAAAAGGCAGCCTCAGAGCATTTTGAGAAGTTGTATAGGGAAGACATAGAGGCTGGTCAAAACGATTTTCTGCTGGACACTGTCCCCAGCCTTATCACTCCCAGAATGAACCAGGCACTTGAAGGCAAAATCTCCCAAAATGAAGTCAGGGAGGCCCTCTTCGCAATGGACCCTGATAAAGCCCCGGGACCGGACGGTTTTACTCCTATATTTCTCCAAACCTGTTGGCAGATTTTTGAGAAGGAGTTCTACAAAATGATCCAGAAGTCCCAAGAATGTCAGAAAATTGGAGGTTGCACAAATTCAACTTTTCTCGCCCTCATCCCTAAAGAAAAAGGTGCAAACTCTTTCAGCGTATTTCACCCAATCTCCTTATGCAATATTGGGTACAAAGTGATAACCAAAGTGATAGCTAACAGGTTGAAGAAAATCCTCCCCAAAATCATCTCAGAGAACCAAGGTGGTTTTATTCATGGCAGGCAGCTTGTGGACAACTTCGTTCTGGTCCAAGAGGCAATTCATTCCAGCCTTCACCGAAAGGAAAAAGGTATGGTTATTAAACCAGATCTTGTAAATGCTTTTGATCGTGTTAGGCACAGTTTTTTGTGTGATGTGTTGCATAAACTAGGGTTCGGTCAAATTTTCATCAAGTGGAATAGATCCTGTATTGCGGAACCTTAGATTGCCCCCCTAGTGAACGGTAGGGCTGCTGAGTTCTTCAAAGCATCTAGAGGGCTAAGGCAAGGGTGTCCCCTCTCACCCCTCCTATTCATGATACAGGCTTCTGTCCTCAACTTCTATTTCGAGAAAAAACAGCAAGATCAAGACATTGCTGCCCTGTGCATTGCAAGAGGGGTAAAGAGCATCAACCACGCCCTCTTCACTGATGATACCTTGCTGCTGGGGGCTGAAACTCCTCATTCAGCAATAAAATTTAAAGAAGTGTTGGAAGACTACTGTAAGGCTTCGTGCAGCGTATTAAACAATGGCAAATGCCATATCTACTGTTGGAATATTCCTGCTTCAACTGCAAGCTCCATTTCCAGATGTCTAGGCTTTGCAACCTCTACATCTTGGTCCTCATTTAAATATCTTGGGCTGCCCATATTTCACAAGAGGGCCTTGAGCAAAGACTGGTATCCCCAGATAGACAAATTTAAAGCAAAAATGCCGGCCTAGGGATCCTCCTTGCTCAACATTGCTAGAAAATCAGTGCTCATCAAAGCAGTGCTTAGCAGCCTTCCACTATTCAAATTCTCTGTTCTCTTGGCACTTGTGGGAATCATTAAAAAAATGGAGGAGCTAATAAGAAAAGTTTTCTGGAAAGGAGGTAAACAAAATGAGAAGAGGATTCCCCTAGTCAACTGGGAAATTGTCACCAAACAGATTCAGGAGGGAGGACTGAACTTCAAAGACCTCAGTATTCAAAACTTAGCCATGGGAGCCAAATTGATTTGGAAAATCATTGCTCCAAATCCAGGTTGGGTCCAATTTTCATTGTGGAGGAAATAATTCAGAGGATCAAGACTTAAATGCCTGGACCAGCCCACAAATCAATTCAAAACCCCATTTAGCATGATCAGCAACAAAATTGGATCACTGATAAAAACCATTCCTTTTGGATTCTAGGAAATGGGAAACGCATTAACCTGTGGAATGATAGAATACTAAATAGACCCCCGCTGGCAGACTTGGGATCCATGACAGAGCTGAAACGTTGGATGACAGAGGCTAGCATCAGCACGATATGGGACCTCTCGAACTGGAATGGTGACGTTTGGACGGGATCTCAGCAGCAAAATTCCATCATATAAAATGTAAAAAGAGGAGCCTGATAAGTGTAGGTGCTATGTTCCTCTTGTTGGAGAGACACGCAGAAATCTACCTCTCTTTTTGTAACCGAATTTGTGGCTCTTTGCCAATCAATTAATGAAATCCCATAACCGTTTTTGTAAAAAAAAAAAAAAAAATTGCTTTGTCCTCAAACCAGAGGTAACGAGGAATATTGTTGTCAGAACTTCTCTATTTCCCATGAGGAATCTTCTTCTGGAATATTTTTCCACTTGATTAGGTATTCTCTAATAGTTTTAGAACATAATATCATTGTCAGAAACAAAAGCTTGAATGCCAAAAACACAATTGTGTATATGTAAAAAATTGTATTTATTATTGAATATAGACAGAATGATGATACAATGCCCTTTGTGACGATTGCTTATAAAATCATTGACTGGTCACGAAGGAATTGGATCATGTCTTTTGACCATAAACCCTTTCATAAATATTAATGATTAAATTAACTAAATAAATATTTACTTATTTAGTATTATTATTATGTACTATTTATTTTATTATGAATTAATTATTCATAACAACTTTATTTATTAAATTAAATAATCATGAATCTTACGGGGCCCCTTGGTCTTTTTACATTAATAGAGGGGTTAGGGTCATGCCCTCCCCTTTCTGAAAGAAATTTGTCCTCAAGTCTAGAGCTGTGGAAATTTCTGGAGAATACTTGTTGGTTCCCATGTCACATCTTCTGGTAACGTGTCTTTCCATTCAATGAGGACTTCCTTGATATTGCGGTTGTGAAGATCTCATTCTCGTGAATCCATGACCTGTTCTGTTTGGAGCCAAATAAAATCTTACTTATATAATTTAACCAGTACGGTTTAGACCTTACAATTGTACCCCATGACTTTCTTGAGGTAAGATACATGGAAGGCAGGGTGGATTTTTGAAGTGGTCGATAGGACTAGTTTGTAGGCGACAGAGCCAATATGTTAAATCACTTGATAAGGCCCATAGAATTTTGGAGCTAATTTTTGGAAGCCCTTTTCTTTGGAAGATGTCTGTGTATAAGGCTAGAGTCAAAGAAACACTTGGTCACTCACTTGAAAAGTAATTTATGAGTGATGTTAGTCAACATGTTGCTTCATCCGGTTTTGCTCTTGATGGAGATTATCCTTCAAAAGAGCAAGAGTGGCGGCTCTATTCTTAAGCAACATACCAACTGTCTGCACTTTGGAAGATCCTGGACGATAAGAAGTTGGTGAAGGTGGGAGTTGTCCATGCACCACCTCATATATTGTCATCTTGGTTGCTTCATGATAATTAGTATTATACCACCATTCTACTAAAGGTAACCACTGCACCCATTGATGTTGTTTGTCCAAACATTTGTTTACCGCTTCGATTTGACCATCCATCTGGGGGTGATATGTTGTACTCATTTGGATTTGTGTACCATGTAACTTGAAAAACTCCTTTAAAAAATTTCTAGTGAAGGTGGGATCATGATCAGATAGAATTAAAGTAGGCATTTCATGCAATTTAAAAATTTGATCCATAGAGAATTGAGCCACAAAAGCTAGAGTGAACGAGTGTGGTAAGGCACAAAAATGGGCATATTTGGATAGTTTATCCACTACCACCATGATTTCTGACTTATTATTTGATTTAGGGAGACCTGTAATGAATTCCATGGAGACATCCATCCATATAGAAGTAGGCAGCGACAAAGGTTATAACATTCCTAAAGTCTTCATTGTTTCCCCTTTATTCTGCTAATATATGTCACATTCAGCTACAAAGGTAAGAATGTCATGTTTCATTCCTTCCCAAAATAAAGTGTATCATGCATAAGCATAAGTCTTTTGAAATGCTAAATTTCTTGCGATGGTGAGGAGTGCAGCTCCACTAGGATGTGTGGTTTGAGAGTGGAGTTAGGGGAGAGAACCACATGATCCTTATTCGAAAAATATCTTCCTGCCAAGTGTAACCCGTTAGGGGGTTAACATCCTCTTGTATCCTTTGGATTAGATGAGAAATAGATGGATGGGAAAACCATTCATTGTGTGCATCCTCAATCCAAGAGGTTATTGGAAAGGATACAGATAATATTTTTTCATCCTCCTTAAATTGCCATGACAAGGCATCAGCCATAACACTGTCTCGACCCTTCTTATAGACTATCTCATAGTCATAACCCAAAATTTTGTTAAGCCACTTATTTTGTTGTGGAGAGGATAAGTTTTGCTCCAAAAAATACTTCATACTATGATGGTGAGTTTAGATTTGGAAATGTCGTCCAAGCAAGTATGGTCGCCAAGTGTTAAGTGCATGTAGTATGGCCATAATCTCTTTCTCATAAGTAGATTGACCTAAATTCTTAACACTTAACTGTTAGCTTGTGAAATTTATTGGTTGACCTTCTCTAGTTAAAACCACTCCAATGCTAGTCCATGAGGCATCACTTTTGATCACAAAGGGTTTTGTAAAATCTGAGAGGGCCAAAACTGGTCTGGAACACATGGCCTATTTGAGATCCAGGAAGGCCTATTAAGGTGCTCCTGTCCAGAGAAATGCATTTTTCCTAAGAAGATTTGTCGGTGGTCAAGAAATGAGTCCATAATTTCTGACAAATTTGCAATATTATATGTTAGCACTCCGTAATTTTCTAAGGTTGCAAAATAAAATCACAAAGGTAACCACAAACCAACTTTGGAAGTTGGGATCTAGCCCTGCCAGTTTCAGAGAGGGCTCTCTTTGTAAGTTTAACTTTATAGAATTGAATATTAGGCTAGTTATGAAGTTTGAGGTTTGATTTCAATTTGAATGGTTGATTGATAACTAGATTACCATTGGGCTATGGAGACTGTTACATAAAGTACGGATCGAATGCAGCTTCTAAAAATAGATCTCACAAATCAGGGTAGCCAATCTAAATGGATTCTTTTATTTTATGAAATGGAGAAGGAAGAACATATTAAGGGTCACTTTAAATATAGAGCATTGTTACCTGAATTCTATATTTAAAGATCAGAAGAAAACATTGAAATTATTCGTAGCCCAATGCAGAGTGTAGATTCAAACAAATTATGCCCTTTACTTATCTATTGAATAATTCAAATCTGAAAACAACTATGTGCTATAAATAGAGAAATATAAACACATATGACAATAGAAGCACTTCACCAACAACTTGACACAAAAATCCTGTGAAAGAGCTTTTTGTATTACTTGGAAAATACGTTGATGCTCCAGCAATATACAATAGTATTCTTCGTACAAAAACCAACCCTTGATCCTTCTGAAGATGAAGTATTTATAATTAATTTACAAAAAATATCCTGTCAGAATGACTAGGATGTATCTAAAAATAATCAAATTGAATCAATCTAACTTATTACAATGATATCAGGGAAATTCGAACCGTCTGAAGTGGAGGCAACGAATTGGTGGAACAGCTAGCTATCTGGCGCTCAAATTTTGCATGTGTTGTGACGTTGAGTTGTGCATGTTTTACTCCAGTAAATCACAAAGTTTATTCCAACGTTGTTCACTCAGGATATTCATCTTCAACAACTTTCTGTAAATTTCATCAACTTCAGAGTATTTGGAAAATGTTGGCTTGGTGATGAATAGAATTTTAATTGCATATTGAATGTCGAGGTCGTATGCCAATGCTTCCAAGAATGCCTTTCTTGTCATACTAAATCTTCTAGTTGCAACCTTCTAACTATCTCTTGCCTTGGTCATAATTTTCTCACTGTAATCCGACCACGTGATGAGCTTATCAGTAATAACTAACAAGTTTGGAAATCCTTTCTTGTAGAGGAGCTCCATCTTGGTGAAGAATTTATGTACACTAGTGTCCATAATCTGACACTTCTCTTCAAGCTACCTCATTAGATTTATTTTAGTCAACACTTTTCTGACTTCCAATATTGTTTATGTTTTGTCTTCAATCTCTAGCTCTTCTAATTCCTGTCTGTTTTTATAGTTAAGGAATTTGATGAGCTCAGTGGCCTCATTGGGTTTATCTCCCAACTACCTTTTGTCCTGCTCGATGACTCATTGGACCATTCAATAAGCTCCTATTGCTCAAAAATAATTTGGATTGAAGGCCAAATGTCTTCTATGTCTTAATTGATTCGTTTCCAAATATTCTCTTTTACATGTGCTAATGTATTACCCATGGCACAATATTTTTCCATCTTTTGCAATCCCTGGGACAATGTTTGGGACTTCTGTGTTTTTGTTAGGATGGAATTTTCAAATATTGTTCTCTGTTCTTGTAGGACTTTTACCTCCTACCTCAACTTCTTTATCTCTTCTCCCTGGATAGACATGTTTTCCATGGATTCAACCAACTTAACTAAATCATTTGCAAATGATGTGGGATGTACCATAGATGAGGATGTTCCTGCTGTCGTGGCTACTATAGGGATACCTATTTGAAGTAAAGATGCAATGGGAATTGCATCAAGAGGAACCACTGCTAGTTGTGAACATTGTTCCTTTTCTTTTATCAGCTTGTCCATCATTGCCTCCATCTCTTTGATCTGTGCATTCTGTTCCACTAGAATCTTCAACTTCTCTTCCTTTTGTAGCTCTGTCTCTCCAAGTTCCTTGGCCTGGGGGTCTTCTGTTGCAGGCAGCTTCAATTTCTTCTTTAGGGTTGCAATGTCAGCATTTTTCTTCATGATTATCTCCTCCATGGATTTTGATTATCTGGATCAAAACCTGCTTTGATCACTATTTCCTCCAAGTATTTAATTATGGTATATTTGGCAAGAGAGGACCTTTATCCAATTTAAGATGAGACTACACATTATTCAAAGTAAGTTATAGTTTGGAAGCAGTGATAGCAATATGTGTGAAAGTAGAGTATACCATTTCTCCAACCTGCCTATGCATATCTTTTTGATCTAAAGGATGGACATCCTTTGCCTCAAATTCAAGAGTAGTTTGTTTGAAATCTGTTGCTAACTTTGGTTGAGGGACATGGGCCTGCAAGAATGCCATATGCATTCTACCCTTCTCTATATCATATGCTGAAATAAGCCTATGCTGGATGGAGGAAGACTACTTTTTTAATTGAGCAGAGATATTATCATGAATGGCCTCATTCCTTTGTCTAATCTCTTTATATCTCTGAAAAATATCCATCTACCTCTGCTTTGTAGATGACTCAAGTGTCTGAGGTGTCGTAGCCGGAATGTCCTTAGTAGTCGAGGATGATGGGGACTATGTGGTACCACTATCCAATTTAAAAGTTTGAAAGCCTGGGAGTACAATTGTACCCCATCTGTCCTCCAGCGTCGGGAAGTCTATTTTAGAGCCTATTTTAATCTTCTTTGTGTATATTTTGAACTCTTTGGCTGATAATTCTATAATCTATGGAGAGCCATCATCTCTCGGTCTCTTATCTATCTTTTCTCTGGGTATGAGAATCTCTGAAGATGTTCTGGAAAGTACCTGCTCTTCGGCCTCTTGCAATGTGTTCTCTACCCAAGTGTGTTGGCTCATATACTTCTCTATTTCAGGCCTTCAAGTATGGACTTAGGGAGTAGATTTTTGTTCCATTCTTAACTTTGAAATTACCCCAAAGGGATCATAGGACCAAGTGAAGCTAAGAGGGAAATTCATTTGTTTCATCAGGAGGTCTATTTCCTCTCCTGCTACTCTATTGTTGCAGATGAAAGGTCATATCTGTGTTTTGAACCAGAACTAAGATTTCTTCGTGGCTACCATGAAATGAATGTTGTCAAAGTGAATTATTTGCCTGATGTACTCCAAGGCAAATATTCTCATTGGAAGATACTTGGGCAGCTTGTATGGTGGAAGCTCTAAACCATACACTCTAATTTCTGTGAATGATTGGTAAAGGTACCAGTCCCCTGTTTTCACATGTTCACTGAGTTGTAAAACCTTCTGAATGTCCTCACTTTTCCTTGGAATATGATGTCCACTCAACAAAGAAGTTGTTGGATACAAAATTTGATCGATGAAGTCTGTGAAGTTGAATTCTTGTGATTGTCTTCTCATTAAGGAGGTCCAGAAGACAATAGACTGCGGCTCTCCTTGTTGATCAAGCTTCTGCATTGAAAAGGGAAACCTATATGTTTGAAAGAAAATGAACATGTACATGGGAATAGAAGAATATCTGAACATTCCTTCAATTAGAAACTGAAGTAATTGTTCATGAACTACATTTGTTAAGAAGTGACCATAGTCAAAGGTGACTATAGTCCTTCTTCTGAAGAAAGGGTGGATAGAAAAGCTTAGAATAGGCTCATCTACAGTAACAAGAATGGATGACAAGACAAAGATAATATGTCTGGTCCTTTGAGGGAACATAGAAGAGGGATAAGGGGGATTTTTCTTAGGGAGTTGGGAGTCTTTAGGGAGGAAAACTTCAACAATCCTAGCTCTCTGGGGGAAGGTTAACTTCTGATTGATTTCCTTGAGAGCTTCAAGGAAAAAAAGGGTAAGGGAATCACTCTAGGGGACTTGCAACATTTTATTTATGCTCTCAGATGTAATGGTGAAGAGGATTTCACCATTGGAGGAAATAATATCCCTCTTACTTGGAAGGTAAGAGGCATGGAATTTTAGGAATAATTCGAGAAAGTGATAGGATTGGGAGAAAACAAATATAGGAAGTCTAGATTATCAGAGGTTTATTTCATCGGATTGATCGAGGTAGATATCCCGAAACCAACAGCGTAATTCAAAGAGATCGAATTCATGCTATGTTTCAGCTATCTTGTAGTCTCTGTCAGCAAGAAGAATGTCGCCTAAATCCATAGGGGGAGTGAGCATGGGATTGACTATAGTGGAGACTTTGGGAGCCATTGTAGTAAAAAAATGGATGGGGGAAGAACTTTGACAAAAGTAATTCGCAGCGAGTTTCAAGAATTCGGGGAAAATTTGGGTGACACTACCTCTGTAAACTGATCAAAGACAGGAAATTGGAATGCTAATGGATATTGGGATATCAGTGCAAACAGGAGGCGTGAGCAATGTTCATAAGGCGAAGAAGAAAAGGTGTAGTTGTGGATGAAAATTCAATTTCTATAGGCCACAGACTGGGCTTAACCGTTAGATTAATGGTCATGATACTGCATTAATTTTAGTAATGATGCATGTAAACTGAAATAATAATAAAGGTGGGTGCAACAATCGCAGACATGGCAGATGATGATAGGAGGTCGAATTGTGTGAGACCATTGGCGGGAATGACGAAAGGAGAGGACATGTGGCATGATTGGATTGGCAGTTGAGAGGGGACGTGGAGATGACCATTGGTGGGAAGGCGGGTTGTAGCGGAAGGTGAAATTGCTTTCGAAGGGGGGTTAGGCAGTCTGGTATGCGAGGGGGGGGGTCTGATATCGTAAGGTGTTGACATGTAGAGGGCAGGAAACAAATTTTTGGACCCCCCCTGTCGTTAAAGAGTATCACTGGGGGGATCCGAAAACACTTATGAGCCGTCATATGTGAGTGAGTGGATAATCGGGGATTGTGAAATGGACGGGGTTTAACACTGGTCTGCCCCACGAAATATTTCAGGCACATGCTATTTAAAACAAAGTTCAATACTTTGGACAAATAACCACTTTACCAATTACATAAAAAATCCATGATTTCCTATTCTAATGCAATTTTACAACAAATAAGGGTGCATTTAAAGGTGCAAACCCTGTCTATTTTTTCATTCTTAAGAGACTAAGAATATTTATTTCAAACACTAAACTAATCCACTCAACTGCATTAATCCAGATTAAATTGTTGGATTAACTTTATTCACCTATTCTACCTATCTAATCTTAGCCAAGATTACACTGTTTGGTTAAGTTATTCACTCTAATCTAATTAACATAAATTGAAACTTGCTTCAACATGATTAAATTGTATGTTTCAAGCGGAAAGGTATTGTGGAATTTAAACAAGCTGCAAACAATTTCATGAATTTATTCTTTACGAAGCCAGAAGACTAGTAGTGGCACTTAAACTAGCATCACTTTCAAATTTATTCATTTTTTGTGGGGTTCATTTATCATTTATTTTCTCTTTCCTTTTTTCTATTTTTTGTATTTATACCCTATTTTCATTTTTCTATCTTTTTTGGAAATCATTTGCAGTAAGCAATATTATTTACAATCTGAAATACTGAAAGAAATTATTCAATGATCATTTGATCCTATAAATTATAGGACCCTAACAATGGCTCCAGCTAGGGGTGGCACTTCCTGGTGAAGTGTCAAGAACATTGTAGACTAGTAGCCTTAAATCCTTATCTTCAATGTTGTCTGCATCTGATTTTTTTTTGTGTAGTTATGGTAGCAAAATGCCTAAAATCTTAGTGCCTTCTCCACGAGCTTCAAATTACAGACACAAGCTACCCACTCATGACAGTACAAGGTAAATGATATCTACAATGGGTGTGATAAAAACAATTGCTTAGTCCTGAAAAACATAATGTTTTAGCATCATGCCATTGACAGGTCTTCCAGGTAATTCTGTTCCATCTGTGTTCTTTAGGAAAAATGCATTGTTACCTTAGTAAGAATAAATAATGTAAGGTCCCATCCACAAGTTGTCGAACTTACCATGTTTTCCATTCTCTTCCCTTCTAGAATCCCATTTCAGAACATGATTATCGATCTGAAATTCATCAGCTTTAGTCCTTCGGTCAAATGTCTTCTGTTGAAAAATGTGCAACAAGAAATGCTAAATTTAGAAAGTGCTAAAAATAGAACTGCTAAAAATAGCACTTCTAAAAATAGCAGTTTGGCCAATGAGCATTTTGGCCACCTTGGGTGATAGGTGAAATTGCTAAAAAATAGAAACTTCTAAAAATAGCATTTTTGGGTCCCTTCCTATTTTTAGCAGTCCCTAGTCTAACTATAGGAAGTAAAAACGAATTTCATCTTAACAGCAGTTTAAAATATTAATTAATTAATCTCCATGAGTTAATTAGTTATGGAAAATTAAACTATAAGTCTTTGTGAGAACATGCAATTAGTTGTCCCACTGATTGAGGAATTTATCCTTGATTCTCTCCACTGATTGAGGAATTAAGTATGAGTTCTATAATGAGAGAATCAGTTGACTTAGTTTATCTTAGTCAAGTCCAGTTAGATTATTTTAACAAGTTGTTAAAATAATGAGATATAGTTTGTTAATGCTTGCATGCATGTGACAACTATTATTTTCAGATAACTGAGTATTCTCTCATGGATCACAGATGCATGTCAGTTTAGACAGAGACCAAGTTGAGTTCAGATGGTGGGACAGTGTATTTTCAGTTTCTAGGATATTTCTAGTAAGTATTCCTTGCATGGAGAAGGATTTATTTCCAAGAGAATTACACGATATAGGAGATTGGAGGACTTGTGGCCTATATATTGAGGCCTAGGTAGTCTATGATCTTCATCTTCTGATTGCAGAAAGAGCAGGATAGCTCTTGAGCTGATTCTTTTTGTAACCTGAAGAGGATTTCCACTTGATTGATAATATAGTGTTGGGGTTTTATGATGGTGCTTTCCCTAGTGATATATCTTGTGTTATAGTTGATTATTTCTCTTGATCAGTTATATGTGTTTATGCTTGATGTTGCTCATGAAATTGATTATGCTTCCGCTTAATGTTTTGTAGAACTAGATCAAGTATTATGCTTTAGTACATTGCATATATCAGTTTGATCTACAGGTGAAATTTGTACATGGTATCAGAGCACAGGTGATCAAGGAAGAAAAATATACAAGCAAGAGAAATTCAAAGTTTATTATTCGGGATATAGATCTCAAGTTCTTATCACATCCATTTCACTAATGGCTTTCTATCGTTTGAGGCTTGAGTATGCCCTTGATGGCAACTCAAACTACATAGCTTGGAAGGATCACATGGAGGCAGTATTGGAAGATAACGGCCTTAAGGACTTCATTGAACAAGAAGTCCCTAAGCCTACTGATGCTACTCAACTGGCGGAATGGAAGAAGTGTGTGGCTAGAGCTAGGAGAATCATCCTAGAGGGGGTTCAAGATCACATAATTTCAAGCCTCCATGGGAAGGAGACTCCACATGTAATGTGGAAAGCAATGAAATATTTATATCAAAATAGCAGTGATCAGAGGAAGTTGGCACTGAAGGACAAACTTCGCAAGATCAAGTGTGAAAAGGGTGACACTATCTCTACGTTCCTGAACAAGCTCACCGTCTGCAGAGATGAGCATGCAAGTGTAGGGGTCACTACATCTGATGATGATATGGTGAGTCTAGCACTCCTTGGCCTTCCTAAGAGCTGGCATAGCTACCAGGACTCAGTGAATGGAAGGGACAAACTACCGAATTGGGAACGACTATGGTCAGATTTGATGGAGGAGGAGATCAGACAGAGCACCAGGGATGGAGCTTCTTCATCAAAACATGATGATGAAGAGAACTTGGCTTTAGCATCTAAAGCTAAGAGAGGGAAAGGGAAGGCATCCCAATCCAAGTCTTCTCAAGAAGGGAAGAAGTTTGATAAGTCGAAGGTGAGATGCTTTCATTGTCATGAGTTGGGCCATTATGCTACTAATTGCCCAAAGAAGAAGTCCAAGAAAGGTTCCTCCAAGGAATCTTATGGTGATGCACTAGCTTCACATTTTGAGATGGATTTCTTGCTTATTTCATGCATGGTTCATCCAGCATGGGATGTGTTTGGTACTTGGACAGTGGAGCCTCTTTCCACATGTCAGGTGACAAGAATATTTTCAGAACTTTGGAGGAGAAGGATCTCCATATACGAATAGAGATGGGCGATGACAAAAAGTATCGTGTCGTGAAGGTACGGTTGTGTTTCAGGGGGAGCATGGTTCTCCCCTCACTCTTTCTCATGTTATGTATGTACCAGGGCTGAAAAATAATCTTGTGTCTATTGCTATGCTTGAGGATAAAGGCTATGATGTAGTTTGTAGTTTGGGAAAGGTTTTCCTAAGGCATATCGGCACTAGACAGACCAAATAGATAGCAATTCGAGTTAAGAATCTCTATAAGTTACATGTAGAATATTGTGTTGCCTTGAGTTCCAAAGCAGAGGTGGTGCATGGCCAAGATATTGGCGATTTATGGCATAAGATAATGGGCCACTTGCATCATGGGTCCTTGAAGATCATGCAGCAAATTTCTACCGGATTACCCAAGTGCAAGCTGGAGCAAACGAGCACATGCAAAGGTTGCACTTTGGCTAAGTATGCAAAAGCTTCCGTTCAAGATCAGGATAGTAGAGCAGGAGCAGTTTTGGAGCGAGTTCATTTAGATGTATGTGGGCCCTTCTCTACAGCCTCCACCATGAAGCATAGGTACTATGTTATTTTTGTTGATGATTTTTCTCGTAGATGTTGGATCTACTTCATGCAAAAGAAGGATCAAACCTTCTTGAAGTTTTGTGAGTTCAAAGCTTTGGTAGAGAAAGAATGAGGTAAGAAAGTAAAGGCCTTGTGGAGTGATAACAGTGGAGAGTATGTTTCCCAGCAGTTTAAGGAATTATGTGCTTCAGAAGGAATTAAACGAGAACTCACGGCACCTCATAACCCACAACAAAATGGGGTGGCTGAAAGGAAGAACAAATCTATTGTGGGAGCAGCTCGAGCAATGTTGCATGACCAAGGCCTACTACTTCATCTGTGGGTTGAGGTATGCAATACAACATTGTATCTTCAGAACGGAAGTCCTCATCATATTTTGGGGATGAATACACCTATCGTGGCCTTTCTGAGGAAGCGACCCGATGTGAGTCACTTCCGCATCTTTGGATCACCAGTCTTCTGTCATGTGACCAAAGATGCTCGGAAGAAGCTAGACCCAACAGCTGAGTTTGGAATACTTGTGGGGTACACGGATACACCTCACAACTATCGGGTGTTTCTGCTGGCCAATTAGAGGACCGTAGTGCGCAGGGATCTGAAGTTTGATGAGTAACGAGCCATGCGAGTGTCACTTGAGAGGGAGCTAAAGTTGCATGGTGATGATGAGGAACTATCAGTTCCTAAGGAGGAGGAGCCTCCTGATGATGCGGAGCATCCGCATGAAAAGATTCCAGTTGTGGAGATCACCACTACTGGAGAGTCTTCCAGAGATGGGAGGAAACGCTCACGGGAAGCTGACAGATTGATGCAGGATGCGAGAGAGAATGTGGGGCAGCCATCCTCTCATCGCAGACAGAGGAGATCTCCCGATAGATACACTGGCCACATGGCCCTGGTTGGGGAGTGTGTAGTGACCGAGCCTTCTTTTGAGGAGGCAGTGCAGCAGCCAATTTGGGTGGATGCGATGGTAGAGGAGTATGATTCTATCATGTGGAACAGTGTATGGGATGTTGTTCCTAGACCGGGGGACAAGTCAGTGGTTACTTCCCGATGGCTTTACAAGGTAAAGCAGGCAGCTGATGGCAGTATTGAGAAACACAAGGCAAGGTTTGTTGCCCGTGGTTTCTCACAGGTAGAGGGGATTGACTATGATGAGACCTTTGCTCCTGTTTCAAGGTACTCATCGATCAGATCGATTCTAGCACTATCAGCATAGATGGGTTGGAAGATCCATCAGATGGATGTGAAGATAGCTTTCCTCAATGGGGAGATTGAGGAAGAGGTATACATAGAGCAGCCTGAGGGATTTGAGACCTTTGATCGTGAGTCGCATGTGTGCCGGCTCAAGCGAGCATTGTATGGGCTGAAGCAAGCACCCCGTGCTTGGTATACCAGGATCGACAGCTATTTCACCGGGTTGGGCTTCACCAAGAGTGAAGCGGATGCAAACCTCTACCACATCACGGTAGAAGGTAAGTTATTGATTATTGTACTTTATGTCGATGATCTGAATTTGAAGGTGATGATCAGTTGATCAAGTCTTACAAGGAGGACCTTGCAAAAGAGTTTGAGATGAAGGACATGGGCCTCATGCACTACTTTCTAAGCATGGAGGTGTGGCAGAGAGATGGGGAAGTATTTGTGTCTCAGGGCAAGTATGCCAATGAGATACTCAAGCACTTCCACATGGAGATGTGCAAGCCCATGGAGACTCCTCTAGCAGGTAACTGGAGGAAGGAGGATGCTACTTCAGGTGAGGTAGTAGCTGCTACAGTTTATCGGCAGCTTGTGGGTTCACTCATGTATCTGGTGAACACATGACCATATTTGTGCTTTGTGGTAAACCAGCTGAGTCAAGCTATGGTTCAGCCAACCAAGTTGTTTTGGAAGGTGGCAAAGCATGTGCTGAGATATCTCAGAGGCACTACACAGTATGGATTATGGTACAGGCGGACAAAGGGAGTGAAGCTCCAAGGCTTAACGGATGCAGATTGGGCAGGTAGTCCATCAGACAGGAAGAGCACTTATGGAGGAATCTTCAACCTTGGGTCAGCTGCGGTTTCTTGGTATAGCAGGAAACAGAGATTAGTTGCACTTAGCTCAGTGGAGGCAGAGTACATGGCAGCTAGTCAGCCTGCATGTGAGGCCATCTAGATGCCGAAGATTCTTGTGGGATTGTTTGGTCAGATGATGGATCCTACCGTGATATCTTGTGATAATCAGAGTTGCATTAAACTCCCTGAGAATCCAGTGTTTCATGACAAGTCCAAGCATATAGATATCTGCTATCATCATCTACGGGATTGTGTGGTCAAGAGGATCATGATGTTGCTATACATTTTGACCGAGGAACAGGATGCAGATATTTTGACAAAGGCATTATCAAAGGGCAAGTTTGAGTTCCACAAAGATAGGATCGAGGTTGCTGATAATCCCTTTCTTGTTGAGAGGGAGTGTTGAAAAATGTCCAACAAGAAATGCTAAAAATAGCACTTCTAAAAATAGCAGTTTGGCCAATGAGCATTTTGGCCACCTTGGGTGAGAGGTGAAACTGCTAAAAAATATAAACTTATAAAAATAGCACTTCTGGGTCCCTTCCTATTTTTAGCAGTCCCTGGTCTAACTATAGGAAGTAAAAACGAATTTGGTCTTAACAGCAATTTAAAATATTAATTAATTAATCTCCATGAGTTAATTAGTTTGGAAAATTAAACTAGAAGTCTTTGTGAGAACATGCAATTAGTTGTCCCACTGATTGAGGAATTTATCCTTGATTCTCTCCACTGATTGAGGAATTAAGTATGAGTTCTATAATGAGAGAATCAGTTGACTTAGTTTATCTTAGTCAAGTCCAGTTAGATTATTTTAACAAGTTGTTAAAATAATGAGATATAGTTTGTTAATGCTTGCATGCATGTGACAATTATTATTTCCAGATAACTAAGTATTCTCTCATGGATAACAAATGCATGTCAGTTCAAACAGAGACCTAGTTGAGTTCAGATGGTGGGAAACATACTGCGAGCAGAAGGATGAAAGTATAGGCTCACAGTTTTCGGTCGCACCCACTTGGAATGACTTCCGAGATGCCATCAAGGAGCAGTACTACCTTGTCAAAAGCTATGAGGACAAATACATCAAATGGACCACACTGCGGCAGGGACGAGACCAAGATGTGTCGAAGTTCACAAACATTTTTCATACCCTTCACACATAGTTGTGTATCAAAGATTCTCAGCTGCATATGGTACTCAAATACCACGGCTGCCTGCACAGATACATCCAGGAAGAGATGGAGTTCTTGAACATCTGCTCACTCGGCACAACATACCGATACACTGTCAAAATCGAGCAAAAGTTCAAACAAAAGAAGCGAGACTTTGGATCTGCAAATCCGAAGCCCAAAGGACAAAGCCAAGGCGGGGTGACCCAAGACAACCCCTCGAAGCTGCAAGAAAAGAACACACCACGAAGCTGAAGAAGGACACAAGAAAGCGGTGTGAGTTCCACAAGAGTCCCACTCATAACATGTTGGGTCCCTATAATACTAGTGATTACCCCATTCCTATTGTAGTTGCATCCCTTATTAATATTGTTGTGCCCCTATTATTCCCATATTGTTATTACTGTGCCCCATAGAATCCCTCTATTGTTATTTTTGTGGCTTTATATTATTATTGTTAGATTCGTTGGGTTATAGTGTGACTCCTTAGACTCCTATATATAGAAAGGAGGTTTCGTCATTTGAATCATCCAAGAATTGTTCATTTATGTAATGTAAAGGAGGTTGCCCCCTCGAAGAGGCTGAATTCTAAGGTGTTGATCTATCTTTTCTATCTTTTCTTGAGCTAGTTTCATAACATTTTGTATTAGAGCTTTGGATTCTAGGGTTTCGCTACTCCAAATAGGTCATCGTGGAATTTTTTCTATAAATTTTTTTCTGCGATGTTTCAGAAGGTTAAAAAAAAAACCAATTTGAGAAGACATCGCGCTGAACCTCGAATCTGAATTTCAAAGACTTTCGCGCTATATTTGCAGAGATATGATCTGAGGAAGTTGGTCTTTTTGCAGAATCCTAAATTACATCCAAACAGGTGACCTGGGGAAAATCATCATAACTTTCTCTCTGAGCATCGGATTGAAATTTCGTAAGAAGTTACAGAAATAGGACGGACTATAGTTTCTTTTAGACATTTTTCAAAGCCAAAGGTCTAGACAGTGACTCGTGGCATGTCGTACAAATTCACTCTATTGAACTAGTCTATAATCAAGTCATTGTGAGAGATTTCGCGTAACTCTTCCTTGGAGAATCCAATTTGGGTCAGACTGGTGGCATTGGAAAGAGGACACAGAGGGCTACTGTAGGTCGCAATTTCAAAACTGGATGATCAGAAAGTACAGAGATACATCAGAGGCAATATCGAGCTCCTACAAAGTGAAAAAAGGTGTGTAGATTTTTTTAAATTTTTGCTTAAGCTTGGTTTGAAAATTTATTTTGAAGGAATTCAAAGGGCATAGTAGAGCATTATTATCGGAAATTGATGCCCCAAGGAAAGAAAATGCAAACACCTAGTAAGCAACCTGAAAGCTCTAGCATGACTCATGAAGAAGAGGAAGAAATGCTACATGATATATCAAAATTACAAGAACAAGTGTAACAAATGTCACTCTTTCAAAAGCTAACAGAAGCTAAGATAAATGGCGTGGAATCTAAGATAAAGGGTGTGGAAGCTAAGATGGACAATTTGAAGATAGATTTGAAAATAGATTTGAAGAGAGACATGGCAAATTTGAAGACAGACATGGAAGATTTGAAGACAGATTGACAAATTTTCTACAAGAAATACTTACTAATGGTGAAAAGGTAGTAAAGGAAACTCATGATACAAATAAAAGAAATGTTAATCATGATTTCTTAGACTCTAATGTCGGATCGAAGACCCACCATATTCCAAAAATCGATATGAGGAAGTTTGATGGCAAGGATCCCGCAACATAGATATTACAGATGGAGCAATTTTTCGATCTCAATAATGTGCAAAACACACAAAAGGTACGTATTGCAACTTTATATTTGGAACCAAATCAGTTTGTATTGTATCAATGGCTTTGCTCTCGTAAACAAATTATCAGTTGGGCAATTTTTACGGAAGAATTAAAAGCACATTATGAGGATACAAAAAGCAACACTTTTTTTAGCCAATTGATAAGTCTCAAACAAAAGGGTTCAATAATGGAGCACATTGAGGAGTTCCAAAAATTGAACATAAGGGTAAAAAATATTCCAGAGGAGCATAGGATTGATGTGTTCATAAGGACTTTAAAGGATAATATCCAACATGACTGCAAAAAGGATTGCCTTCAAAATTCAACAAGCAGGCTACTATTGGCCTACTCTTCACCAAGATGTCAAAAGATACATCAGCCAGTGTGACCGATGTCAGAGGATGGGGAAACCGACTGCAAGGGATGAAATGTCTCTCCAACCTCAAGTGACCTTTGAGCCATTTGAGAAGTGGGGCATGGATTTTGTGGGTCCTATCAACCCTCCTTCAAAGCAAAGGTCTTACATCATTATGTGCACCGACTACCTAACAAAGTGGGCAAAAACAAAGGCAATCAAAGCAATGACAGAAGAAAAGGTGGCTGAGTTTTTAAGGGAAAATATCTTCTACAAGTTTGGCTACCCAAGAGAGCTAGTCACCGATCAAGGAAGCCAGTTCACCTCCAACCTGATTGAAGACTTGCTCGCTCATCACAAGATCAAGCACAGGACTTCCACCCCATGTCATCCTCAAGCAAATGGGCAGGTGGAAGTCACTAATAGAGCATTGGAAGGGATTTTGACTAAGGTGGTGAGTAGCAGCAGAAAGGATTGGGCAGGTCGCCTGGTTGAGGCCACCAGGGCCTACAACACCACTTGGAAGACTACAACAGGTTTCACACCTTATGAGCTAATTTACGGGAAGAAAGCTTTGTTGTCCATAGAGTTCGAGTACAATACATTGAGGGTGGCAGCTCAGCTGGACTTAGATCTCAGCCATGCTCAACGTGAAAGATTACTGCAGCTGAATGGATTAGATGAATAGAAAATGCAGGCCCTCCTCCACTCAGAAGTAGTTCAGCTTCAGAGGAAGATAAGGCATGACCGGCACCTTAACGAAAGGCTATTCCAGCCAGGAGATTGGGCGTTGTTGTATGACTCAAGATACAAGGATTTCAAAGGAAAGCTGAGGACAAGATGGTTAGGACCATATACAGTGGAGAAATGCAATGACAATGGTTCAGCCCTTATCAAGACCATTGACGAAGAGGCCATCCCCATGCTTGTCAATGGGCATCGATTGAAAATCTACAAGAAACCCCTTTCGAGGCAGGAGTTCATTGAAACTTTGGAAAAATCAGCGCTGGTAGTGGAGCAGGGCTCTGTCTCTATTCTGCCCACACCTTGATCATCAAAAAAAAAGGGGAGAGAGAATAAAAAGATCCATGGGTGAAAACCTCTTCGAGGCACCCAGGCCAGACAGTGAGGGTGAAAACCTCATGGAGGCACCCCAGCTGTCTCTCAGAAAATAAAGAAATGAAATAAATAAAGATCCTTGGGTGAAAACCTCTCTGGGGTGCCCAGGGTAGATAGTGGGGGTGAAAACCTCATGGAGGCACCCCTGCTGTCTCTCAAGAAAAAAGAAAAAAAAAAAAAAAAAGAAACAGGTCTAATCTCTATAAAATTATTGCAGGTTGCAGGGAATACATTGCAGATAAAGAAGGTCGTGCAAAATGAGGACAAGGGTCTGTACCAGGCTACAAGACATCCTTACAGACACTCCCTCCATAGCCACTCACTTTTCCCAGGATTTGATCACATTCAGGTCGAGATTCCACCTCCTACAGGAAGTTCTAGGCTTTCTACAGGAATTTTTGGGGCTTTCTACAGGAAGTTCTGCATTTCTACAGGAAACATCCTGTAGAGCCTTTGGGCAGGCCAAATTCAATTTTGGAAGGGGATTTGAAGCTTGGAGTCTATTGATTAGGCCTGCAGACACCCCTCTCTTCCATCCATCACCTGTTTCATCTCTTTCCACCGCCATTGCAACCATTTGGTTATGTGTTCCTGCAGTCATGCAAGAAATATTGTTTTCCTCAGATTGAAAAAAAAAATTCCCAAGTGACAAATCAAGCACACAAAGGCTCGCACACTCTACCTGTCGAAGCTCCATCAGGACTCTTCATCAGTGAATAAAACCCTGCTCGTTTAAGCTTGCATCCCAGGAGGAGAAGCAGCTACAGGATATCCTACAGGAATCCTGTAGCAGCTGATCCGTCTGGAGCACATACTCTGGAGTCAGTAGCAGCTAAAATCGACACAGGGGACATGTAAAAAGCTCTGCTTGGATGTGAAAACATCCTCGACAGCCGAAATCAGACAGAACCTGTGCATGCAGCATTTACAACCAAAGGATCACATCCCAAAGTCGTGCATACAGCATCAACCAATGAAAGAAGGAATTCCAGCGCCTATGCACGAAGCAGAAGCGAGCAAAGCCATCGTTCCAAGTCCCATGACCTGTAGAACATGTCCACGGCCAAACAAGTAAGTGTCTAACCTTATTCGTCAAATTGCATAGACTATATTCCGAAAACTGCATGTCTGTGAAATGGTTCGGATTAAACGAATTCGGTGGCCAGTCAACTGGCCACCCACAGTCAGTCGAATGGCTTTGTGGGATCCGAACGAGCTCGGTTACGTTCGAATTCGCCAAAGATATGTGCAGCCGACAGGTGGGAAGTGTCCAGTCGGAGAGAATCGGCGGGATTGGCAGTGGCGGCAGCAGTTAATGGCAGAGGAAAGGTAATGGCAGTTAGAGACACGCAGAGGAATAAGGGCCGTGACGTTGGCTGACGGATTGGCCTGGCCACCCCACCCCCTCGCTAAGAATTGTGTCGTAATTCAAAAATGCTCGGCCAAAGAACTCACATTAACCGTTGTCATTTACACTTGCAACCGTTCTCAGTGAAGTACGCGTCCTCCACCTCCGCAGTCTATTAGCCCGAGCTTCTCGGCCTGTTTCAAAATTCTCCCACATCCCAGGCTCGTTCAGAAGTGCCGTAACATCCTCCAGAAGCTGGCAAAGCGTTCTACAAGAAGGAGCTCTACAAGAAACACGGCATAGCCTCCCGAAGCAGAGAAACCTGGACTTTCTGCATCGAAATTGGAGTTTAGAAGAGAGGTAGGCTCGAAAACACTTCATCAGTGGAAACATACTCAAGCTTCACAGCTCCCTTCTGAACATAGTCTCTGATGAAATGATATCTGATCCCGATATGCTTTGACCTATCATGAAATACTGGATTCTCCGTGAGTTTAATGCAACTCTGATTATCACAGTAAATCACTGAAGGTCTCAACGGCTGACCAAATAAGCCAAACAACATCTTGCGAAGCCAGATAGCCTCACAACTAGCTAGACTGGCTGCCATATACTCTGCTTCCGCTGAACTCAGTGCTACTGACTGCTGCTTCCGGCTGAACCATGACACTGCTGCTGAACCCAACCCAAAACAGCACCCTGAAGTGCTCTTCCTATCAGAAGCACAACCTGCCCAATCAGAATCAATGTATCCTGCCAATCTCACTCCATCTCCCTGTCTGTAGTCCAGACCATAATCCACTGTCCCCTGCAAGTATCGCAAAATGTGTTTTGCAGCCACCCAGTGAACCTTCCTAGGCTCACACATAAACTTACTCATCGTGTTGACTACAAAACAGATATCTGGTCTAGTGTTGACCAAATACATCAAGGAACCAATCAGCTGCCTGTACAATGTGGGATCCACCAACTCGGAATCCGAAGCATGAAGCTTCTTCCAGTTGGTGATCATCGGTGTCGACATGGGTCTACAATCCTCCATGTGGAATCTGCTAAGGATGTCCACAATATACTTCCCCTGCCCCAGGAAGAAATGCCCCTCCTCCTGCCACACCTCCAAGCCCAAAAAGTAATGCATCAAGCCGACGTTCTTCATCTCAAACTCCGTCGCAAGATCTCTCTTGCAGTGCTCTATGAGTCTCTCTGCACCTGTAATGACCAAGTCATCCACATACAGCACCAGAATGAGAGGCTCCTCAACAATCACAATAAAGTAAAGGTTCGGATCTGCCTCACTCTTTGTGAAACCCATCCCCTGCAAATATGTATCTATCCTGGAGTGCCAAGCTCTGGGAGCTTGCTTCAGGCCATAAAGGGCCTTCTTCAGTCTGTGCACATGGGACTCCTTCCCATGCACCTCAAATCCCTATGGCTGCTCAATGTACACCTCCTCTTGTATGAAGCCATTAAGAAATGCAGTCTTCACATCCATCTGGTGGATCTTCCAACCCATCTCTGCTGCTATCGATATAATGGAGCGGATCGAAGTATATCGAGCCACGGAAGCGAAGGTCTCCTCATAATCAACTCCCTCTATCTAGGAGAACCCTCTAGCCACAAACCTTTCTTTGAATTTCTCAATGCTGCCATCTACAGCATGCTTTACCTTGTAAAGCCATCTGGAAGTAACCACGGATTTGCCCTCAAGCCTCGGCACCACCTCCCAAACATCATTCTTCATGATAGAAGAATACTCCTCCTGCATGGCCTCACTCCAGACCTGCTGGCTAGCTGCCTCCTCATAGCTAGAAGGCTTAGAGTCAAGGATGTTGGTAACCATCGCCATATAGCTACAAAACCTCTCAGGTGGTCTACTCTCTCTGACCAGCCTCTTCGGCTCAGCAACAGATGTGGCATCTCTCAAGGTGTCCTGAAGCCACTTGGGCTTCCTCTTCCCTAAGTGCACTTCTCCCACTGGAGAATGAAACTCCTCCTCCTCATCATCATCAGGAGCCTGAACTCCCGATTGTCTGTCTGCTGTCCTCCTGCCTCCACCTGAACCTGTAGAAGCTGAGGTACCGTGTGAACTGTCCATCAGTGGACTCCCTAGTGAATTGCTCTGTGAACAGCTCTGCATGCTGCCCAGAGCACCACCCCTCTAGCTCGGTGAGCCATTACTCACTGACGGACCTGACATCCTCATAGATGTACCTCCTGATCCTCCTGATCCCCTTGATCCCTGCCCACTGGATCCCTGCGACTGACTCAACTGCTGTTGAGGGTCTGGCTGATCCAGATACTCTAACTCCCGTGACCTCCTGAAGGCCCTGTCCTCCTTGAACTTCACATCCCGTCTGACAATAACTCTCCTCTGTGCAGGAATGTAAATCCGAAAGGCCTTTGAGGTCTCACTGTAGCCCACAAAGATACCCTTCTCTGCGGTGGGCTCTAGTTTGGTCCTCTTCTCCTTGGGTATATAGGAGTATGTAATGCATCTAAAGATATGAAGATGACCAATATCATGCTTCTTCCCAGAGAAAGCCTCCTCCGGAGTCATGTGCCCCAAGGCACGATGCGGAATCCTGTTCTGCAAGTAAACAGCTGTGTTGCAGGCCTCTGCCCACAAGAACAATGGCAACCCCTGATCATGTAACATGGCTTTGGCAGCCCCTATGATGGATCTGTTCTTCCTCTCCGCAACCCCATTCTGCTGGGGGTTGTAAGGAAGAGTGAACTCCCTCCTAATGCCTGCCTCCGCACAATAGTCAACAAACTCTCCAAGGGTGTACTGTCCTCCATTGTCCGACCTCAGGGACTTGATCTTTCAGCCTGTCTGTGTCTCCACAAGAGCTCTGAACTCCTGAAACCGCTTGAAGACCTCACTCTTGGTCTTCAAAAAATAAATCCAGGTCCTCCTTGAGTGATCATCAATGAATAAAACATAGTACTCATATCCACTCAAGGAAACATGAGACATCCGACCGCTCACATCGGAATGAATCAAATCAAGTATCCCAGTCGCTCTGTTGTCACTGCTGGGAAAAGGGGATTTGGCAAACTTGCCCATCGCACAACCTCTGCAAGTATCAAAGTGATCAGTACTGAAATCTGGCACACCTGTAGTGATCTCCTGCAATGTCCTCAAGGCTCCATGATACATATGTCCCATCCTACGGTGCCAAATCTCACACAGCTCAGAACTGCTAGCTCTGTTGTCGGTACTATCACTCTAGCTGAATCAGCTAGAGTGCCCCTGGGATACATCAACACCTATCCTCCCTTGAACAGTACCTCATATCCTCTGTCCTCCAAAGCTGAGACGGATATGAGGTTCTTCCTCATCCCTGGCACATAAAAAACATCTGACACTTTCAAGGGAGGTTTGGACTCCCTCTGAAATGTCAGTGTCCCCACCCCAAGTGCCTTAACAACTCTGTCATCACCGAGTACTACCTCTATATCAGTGCCACTCTCTGAAAGCTCTGAGAAGTACTCACGGACTCCTGTCATGTGATGTGAAGCCCCACTGTCCACATACCAGATACCTGAAGATGCTCCGCTAATCGAGGGAAAATCATGCTCCCTCTGAACCTGTGTGGCAGGTGATCCTGCACTAGAGGACTCACATGTAGTGAATGCAAACTCCCGGTCAAAATGACCTGCAAAGTCCTCAATCTCTGCTGAAGCTGCCACGTCCTGGTTCTTCCCCTTCTTCTTCCTCTTCTCCGGACACACAACTGCATAGTGTCCCATCTTTTGACAATTCCAACACTTCACCTTGGAATAGTCCTTCTGTGTGTTCCCCTATTTACCTGTACCTTTGCCTTTGCCCCCACCACTGCTTGTGGAAGCATGCTTCTTCCCTTTGCCTTTCTTGCCTCCTGCCACCAGTGCTACATCCTCATCCTGCTCAACTGGCTTGGCTGCCCCAAGCTGACTTTTCCTGATCTCCGTCTGAATGCAATCATCCCAAAACCTCTCCCATGTGGGAAGGGTCTCACATGCACAAACCCCATCAGCAAAGTTCAACCATGAACGGGGGAGGCCATTCACTGCAATCCGCACCAACTCAGTGGGTGGAATGGCCTCTCCAATCGCTGCCAACTCATCTCTCACATTAGTAATCTTTGTGAGATATCCAGCTACACTATCATTACCCATCTTAATGTTCTTCAGCTTATCGTTTAGGACCATCTTCCGGTTCTCATTGGTACTCTGGTAGAGATTGGATAATGTTGTCCACATCTCATGGGCATTGCTCTTTCCTCTCACATGAGGAATGCAATGGTCTTTGATTCCGTCTAGAATCAGCCTCTTACCCTTGTTGTTCTTTTTATTATAAGTTGTCAACTGAGTAGCATCAGTAGGCACAACAACAGGTTTCTGTGTGGTATGCACCATGATATCCCAGACTTCTGCCTCCTCAAAGATACTCTGCATTCTCTCCTTCCAAACGCTGTAATTTGTATGCCCATCCATCCTATCCTCCACCCTCAATCCCAATGACATCCTGCTATCCTAAAACTGAAAAATAGCACTGCTGTAGTAAAGATAAAACTGTTGTTTATGAAAAAATCAGCTTGCTGGAATTTTCTGAGTGAAAAATCAGCAGCTGTAATTTTTCCTTTTGCTGTCCCAAACTGTCCTTCAGCACTCAAGCTTTGATACCATGTAGAAATTTCTGTTTTCCCACCCCGGTTTTCAGTTTCACCTTATTTCTCCCATGTAGTTAAATGCCCTTTCCCATAACCATACATTTAACAAGCTGAAAAAAAATAACTATTGCTAAAAACACAAATTCTGGAATTTTACAGAATGCTGGAAATTGCAGAAATAAAAATCAGCAGTAATAAACAGCCATTAAAACACATTTAAACACTGAGATTTCAACTTGACCCTGGAAAAACCCCCTACAACTCTTGGGGAAAACCAGTTCGAGAGCTCTTCTTTATTTCTGAAAATGCCTTTTTCACAGTGAGAAATATTCAGCAAAAAATCAGCAAGCAAATTTACAACTTATCTCTTTTCCCATGCCTCACAGCAAACTGGAAATTACAGCAAACAGGACAGCAATAAATGTTGAACGGCCTCCTCAATTTTCGTGTCCACTTTCAGCATTAAAAGTTGTTGTACGGCCAGCATTAAATGCGTTGTATGGACTGCAATAAATGCATTGTACGGCCTACAATAAATGCACTGTACGGCCCTCGTTTTTCGTGCAGAAAAATCAGCAAACTGCTCCTCGATTTTTGTGCAAACCACTCCTCGAAAATCGTGCCAAAATCTGTCTTTCACTGTGTGCTAAACCAGCTGTACAAATCTGCTCAACTGCTGCCTTGGAATGTGTGCCAAGCTTCTATCTCCTTCTTCTCCCTGCTCAGAAATCCCCTTTGCTCTCTTGCTCTCCTTCTCCCAATCTGCTCATGAAAGAATGAATGACATTTTCCTCCTTTTCCTCCTTTAATCTAACCCCAAGTGACTTTTTGGTGATCCAAGTGACTTTTGGGTGATCCCTAAATCCAATGGCTGAAATAGATTGAGATCTAAGGCTGAGATTAAATGCTCATTTAAATCTCACTTTTTATTTTTTAATTCACCCCACTTTAATAAAGACCCACTTAGTCATTTATTTCCAAAGTCACTTTTCCTTTCTAATTTTTCATTGACTTTATAAAAGTCACTTTAAAATTAGACTTAGTAACTTTATCACTTAAAGTCACTTTTAAATTAGATTTAACTTTATAAAATTATAAAGTCACTTTAGGAGAAAAATTAAATTCTTTTGGACACTTTTCCCTAGGCCAAAGATCAAAGCCTAAAGGAACCACCTGTCTTCCGGTACCAAATTTCAACACGTACCAGGCTACAAGACATCCTTACAGACACTCCCTCCATAGCCACTCACTTTTCCCAGGATTTGATCACATTCAGGTTGAGGTTCCACCTCCTACAGGAAGTTATGGGCTTTCTACAGGAAGTTTTGGGGCTTTCTACACGAAGTTCTACATTTCTACAGGAAACATCTTGTAAAGCCTTCGGGCAGGCCAAATTCGATTTTGGAAGGGGATTTGAAGCTTGGAGTCTATTGATTAGGCCTGCAGCCACCCCTCTCTTCCATCCATCACCTGTTTCATCTCTTTCCACCACCATTGCAACCATCTGGTTATGTGTTCCTGCAGTCATGCAAGAAATACTATTTTCCTCATATTGAAATTTTTTTTTCCCAAGTGACAAATCAAGCACACAAAGGCTCGCACACTCTACCTGTCAAAGCTCCATCAAGACTCTTCATCAGCGAATAAAACCTTGCTCGTTTAAGCCTACATCCCAGGAGGAGAAGTAGCTACAGGATGTCCTACAGGAATCCTATAGCAGCTGATCCGTCTAGAGCACATACTCTGGAGTCAGTAGCAGCTGAAATCGACATAGGGGACATGTAAAAAGCTCCGCTTGGATGTGAACACATCCTCGAGAGCCGAAATCAGACAAAACCTATGCATGCAGCGTTTACAACCAAAGGATCAGGTCCCAAAGCCATGCATACAGCATCAACCAATGAAAGAAGGAGTTCCAGCGCCTGTGCACGAAGCAGCAGTGAGTGAAGCCGTCGTTCCAAGTCCCAAAGCCTGCAGAACACATCCACGGCCACGCAGGTAAGTGTCTAACCTTATTCGTCAAACTGCATAGACTATATTCTGAAAATTACATGTCTGTGAAATGGTTCGGATTGAACGAATTTGGTGGCCAGTCAACTGGCCACCCACAGTCAGTCGAATGGCTTCGTGGGATTCAAACGAGCTCGGTTACATTTGAATTCACCAAAGAGACATGCAGCCGACACGTGGGAAGTGTCCAGTCGGGGAGAATCGGCGAAATTGGCAGTGGTGGTGGCGGTTAATGGCAGAGGAAAGGTAATGGCGGTTAGAGACACGCAGAGGAATGATGGTCGTGACGTTGGCTAATGGATCAGCCTGGCCACCTCACCCCCTCGCCATGAATTGCGCCATAATTCAAAAATGCTCAGCCGAAGAACTCACGTTAACCACTGTCATTTACACTTGCAACCGTTCTCAACGAAGTACACGTCCTCCTCCTCCACAGTCCATTAGCCCGAGCTTCTTGGCCTGTTTCAAAATTCTCCCGCGTCCCAGGCTCGTTTAGAAGCGCTGTAACATCCTCCAGAAGCTGGCAAAGCGTTCTACAGGAAGGAGCTCTACAAGAAACAAGGCATAACCTCCCAGAGCAGATAAACCTGGACTTTCTGCATCGAAATTGGAGTTTCGAAGAGACGTAGGCTCAAAAACACCATTCCCATGCATGGTATATGTCGAAAACATGGTGAATTGAGCTGTCTTGAATTGGAAGGTTAGAGACAAGTCTGCATGTGAGTCAAAATAGCAGCTTACTTGTGGTTGCATGAAATTTCTTCGTTGGTTTTGCGTCCAAGTTTTTCTCCACGGTTCTCGAAAAAATTCCTCTTGTAGAAAAGTTAAAGCACTGTCAGGGCTAACCTGTGTAAGAAAAACATGAATTTTACATAGTTATATGTATGTTGGGGGGTGGAAATTGAGCTCTACACTCTGTCTAGGGAAACCAAAGTCTTCCTTATGTACATGGACAGTCGAGTTTTTTAAAACCAGGGAACTGGTGCAAGGTTAAAACATAAACACCTGAGGGATATTGTCTTCAAGTTCAAGGGAGGAAACCATAAACAGAATTTCCCTTTCTGATCAGAGCACAAACCAAAACAGAGCACTCTCACCATGCCAGGAGGGTTTATCAGGAAGGAACCCTCGAATTCCAGAAAATTGCGTGAAACTCCCGAGGTGGTGAACCTATTCACCCGTGCCAATTGGATGACCTTTTGTGACAGAATTCAAGGTCATGATGATGAGGTAATAGAAGAGTTCTTAATGTCCCTGTAGCCTAAATCAAAGACACTGGCCACTGTGAATTTCAGAGGATTGACCCTAAAGCTTACCCCACAACTCATTAGTCGAGTTACTAATCTACCATTAGGGATACCCTGGAGCAAAGAGAAGAGGGCATTGGGCCAAAAGGCTAAGAAAGAATTCTTCCTACCAGAGGAACAGTTTGCAGAAGACAAGAATGGGGTCCGAAGAGCCAGCCTACATCCTTTTTGGAGCGAATTCAGCTTTTAGATTATGAAATACATTACCTGTGAGGGGTAGTTCAGTATTGTTTACGGATATCACTTCCAATTACTGAGCGAACTCGGACATGGGATAGATTTATCTCCAAAACAAAAGTTAAGCATTCCCTATTTCCTCCTACAATCATTAATTGAGTGTGGCACAAAATTGAAGGAAGGGACATCGGATCAGCTAGCCCATCATGGGCTTATCAAGCTTCTAGTGGAAAATGCCCTCCATACCTACATTGTCCCTCTCTCTTGGGAGATTTTCCACAACATGTCCAAGGATGATGATATTCGAATTCTGGCTGAGGAACTCACTTCATCCAGCAGTGAAGAAAGGGAACACATTGAGGCAGAAGAGAAAGCCAGGGGTAAGGAAACACAGGACAGACCACCACAGAAAGAACAAGAAGAGAAACAAGGGAAAGGCCAAGCTATTGAGCCCAAAACTGTGGGTGGAACAAAGGCACAAACACCAAGGGAGAAATGATTGCAGAGCAGGGCAGAGAGGACTGAGATAGTCCAAGCAAGTGAGGACACAACCAAGACAACCACACCAAAATTAAAAGGCAAGGCACCCCCAGCCAAGCAGACTAAAACAGTGAAAACAGTTTCTATAGGAAGCCAGAAAAAAGTTTCTACAGGAAGCCAGAAAACAGTCAACACAGGACTTTCTACAGGAAGCATGGAGATAGGGCAACAAAAGGAAAAATCGCCTGAGATTTTAGCCAAGGAGGCAGCAGCTGTGCTGGCCACCCTAAGCACATCTCCAAAGCAAAAAGGGAAGCGAAAGAGGGAGCCTTCCATGTATTTTAAGGCAAGAAGGTGCATGCAGATAAAGACTGGCAGACCCCAGCCACCATCAAAAGAGCCAATCACGATTTTAGACACCCCAGCTACACAAAAGGAGAGGTCTCCCTCAAAGGAATCCATCACCTATGAATGAGGAAGCCCGAAGACATCCACCTGGAGAGAAAGAATAAAAATGTTGGACACAAAGGCCTCTCTACAGGATGCTTAGACTGTTCTACAGGAAACACTGGCTAGGCTAAAGGAGACCAAAGAATTGGAAGGAGAGGCGGCTAAATCACCACAGGAGGAAGAAAAGGTGGAGAACATTGTGGAACCTAGCCCCCAACCTAGCTTGGGCTCCTACTATAACTTCTTAGAGGCCAGAAAGATCATTCCCCAAAAATTCACAGTGCCACTTTTCCTTGCACTAGAAGAAGAGAGAGTGAGGACCCACACTTGGATGAAGATCGCTAAGTCCAAGGGTGTGGCAGATATAGGTCGCCTGGAGGAACAACTCAAAAGGCAAGAAAGGAATTGTCTATGGTACGGCATGTGGAGAGCAGCCAGCGAGCCAAGCTACAGGTGTTAGCCTCCTGTTGCAACAGGGTTTCATTTTTCATGATTGACATTTTTACATGCCAAATATGTCATACTTTGCAGGCTACAGTGTTCCATATTTCCACAGGATTCCATGAAGTGTGCTAGTCCAAACAGCACTGCTATATTCCAATTTTGATGAGTTGTTCCAGTATTGAAGGGTTTTCATTTAAAGGAGGTCCAAACAGTTTAATCTTGGCCTCCCTAGGTTTCAATTTCCTGTTTTAGAATATAGAGAATGATATCTGTCCAAACAGCTTAATCTTGGCAGATTTGTAGATAGTTAGAGAATCAAAGGGACCCAACTGCTTAATATGGGCCCTGACAGAAATAAGTATAGATTTAGATAGGAAGACATTCAAAAGAAAAATTGTAAAGTTGGGTCTGCAAGTCTAAGTGCACCCGAATCAAAAGAAGAAAAAATGTTAGGTGAGTAGGCTGGGTAGGTAGCAGTGAGGTTGCAGAATGATGATTTATGATCAATTTTGTGTTACAAAGTGTTTTATCTTTTCAGATCACAGTTGCAGACAGTTTTTCATCTGAAGGAGCTCAAGCTGGACATCACTAACTGCCCCTTCTTCCAATTCCCCAAGTCACTTATTAATTTCCCCAAAGAGGTCAAGATCTGCTTGATTCCTCTTAGTTTCATCATTCTCCATGTCATTTGTCCTGGTGAAGATCTGCTTCACTCAAGGATTCTTTATTTTTCATCTATGAGTCACTTTTCCCTTGAAAATTAGCCTAAGGTCCCCCACCTTAGCGCCTGCTCACCATCTCCATATTAACTACTAACTCTAGTATATAACTCCCTATCAGATTTTCCCCCTTTCTCCTACTAAAAATATGTATATAAAACTCCCCTATATAAATATCCCCTCCCTGGCAATATAGCCATATCTCTTCTAAGTCAGGGAAAGAACAGTCTATCTGGGGCTGTTCTTAGCCCATCCGAGTCATAGCAGGAGTTAGATGACACCTGGTCATGCTAACAACCTCTCCCCTAACCCTAAAACCCTCAAAAAACCACATTTCCGCCCTTATCCTAAGTTTTGTGCATAAATCGTTAAAACCCCGCTCATAAACCCTCAAAAACCCATGTTTTACCCCTTATACCAAAGTCCCGAGCGTAAATACATTAACCCGCCCGTTATTAAAGCCCCAAACACACAAAACCTAAGTTTAAAACCCCCGCCGCACATATTAAAACAGTAATATTCCCCGGATCCCCGCCCTTATACCTCCGCCGCTTCACATTCCCCGCCAACCATTAGATCCGGCCCGCCCAAGATCTACGGTGGGCGGGCCTTCCTGTCCCCCAACGCGCCCGAATGATAGAGTTCGGGAGATGGGCGGTATTGTCGCCGTACTCCCGCCACGCGTCACCTTCTGGGCTGTGGCGGAGCCCCCTCCCCCGAAACCACCTCTGTCCAAAGGCGGTGCACCCAGAAACCACTTACCACCCTCCCCTTGTGACGTAAGCCCCACATCACCTGCCACATCATCTGCCTGCGTGGCCTCCTGCCACTGTACCGCCGAGTCACCCTGCCACTGTGTCCCCTGCCGTACTGCCACATCATCTCTGTACGTGATGACGTCATCATGCTAACATCATCCCGCCACGTTATCATGCTGACGTCATTGCTGACGTCATCTGCCGTACGAAGTCCGTCATGCTGACATCATCAGCAATTTTAGCGCGAAGGGCAAAAATCGCACTCCGGAGCCCCTGAATCAGTTTCTGAGGCAGTTTTTGATGCGCGATTTGCGCCAATCGCGCATCGCTGGATAAATTAGGCCAAAATGGGGAATCTTTAGGGAATCTTTCATCACACAGCCCCCAGCAAGCCCGAAAGGCGCCGAATGACCCATTTTTCTTCGCGAAGCTTGCCGAAAGGAGCAGAAGACAGTTCTAAAGGAAACAGAGGCCGAACAGCGGCCATTAATTTGTGATTAGACCCATAGCAAAGGAGAAAAGCGACCCAATTCATTTTTCAGAGAGTATCAGAGGAAAGAGAAGCAGCAAAGTGTACTAGTTAAATTGTTTAATAGAAACCTTCAGTTCCCAAAGCAAGGTAACATTGAATGGCCGCCAACAAAGTCAAATCAGGCGGTGAAAGCCCGTCCCAGCTCTCAAATCACAAGTTGAAGCATTTAAGGCCACTGAACTACAATGGAGCAGAGACCCATGCACAGTTATTGCAGAGACAACTGCACCAAGCCACCGAGGACAACACATTTACTCAGTCCCCATACGGCGGCCCTCAGCGCAGCTCAAGATATTTTATGCATTTATTTCTGGATAGGATTAGGTTAAAGTAATCATCTTTCTTTCAGACCTGTTTAGGTCAAACTGTAAATAAGCAATTTTGAAGAGTTTTTTCCTATATATACCACCCACTGTATTGTTTCAAGGGTTGGTAAATTGGTATTTTTCACTAGAGACTCGCACTGTATACCTGAAGTTGTTTCTGTAATCAAAGATTGCTGAAAGTTCTGAGAAGAGACTGTTGATGTGTTTTTGAATGTTTTTCTGGAGACTGAAGATGGAATTCTTGTGCTGCAACCTGATACAATAAGTGCTCCTTACCTCTATTTACTGTTTACCATTATCTAAATAGCAGAAAGAAATATTAGCTTAGAATTTGTTTAAATACACTCTATGCTCAATTTATGTTGTTTCTTTATGTTTTCCTCTGAATGAATTGGTAATGAATATGAATTTCCTTCTGGCTCATGTTTACCCCGATTCACCTGTGTGTGCCAATTATCTAGGGATTCTTTACTGCCCCTAGGTAGAGCTCTGTTATCTCCTTCTGTTAAGCTGACTAAGAGATTCTTAACTGCCTCTCATTACTTAGCATTCACTCCATCCTTTAAACCTGAAAAATTGTTTCATGCGCAGTTACCTTGCTCCATATATCTCTCTTCTGACCAAGAAAACGCACCAGCAGTCATCCTCCTCGACTCCATGCCCAATGGTTTGAAACTTATCAGACTTTGCTTTGCCTCTCCACCTGAAGACACCAATTTTCCCACCAAAATCAAAACAAAAAACCCTCAAGCCCAATACCTAGCCTAAGATCATTTTCAACAAAGCTAAATCCCAAAGAGAGAGCCCTCTCTGATTGCAGGTGGGCTAGAACCTGCTGTCCAAAGTTGGTTTGTGGTTACCTCGATCGTATCCTTTTCCAGAGCTTAAGGACAACTTGAGTGATAACATAATGGCGACTCCGCTGGGGAATTTCCTCAGATAGTTTCACGAAGATGGTAAGAAAGCTCCGCTGAGACCATAAATCAAACTTTCCAATTGCTGTTTATCTCTTAAAACTAGAGATGAAGCCTGAATGTCAGCCAGGAAGCCTTTGAAATTGTTCTTTGCTTTACATTAACAGGAGTAAATAAATGCTGCTTCAGTCAATCTTCATGCTAGTTTTAAGTTACAAATAAGTTGTCCCAAATTTTAATTAGTTCCTTGTTGAGTACAAAAACATTCCCAGGAAAAATACCAAAAGCAAATTCGGAAGCTGGCTCCTAAGAAAAATCCACGATACACAAGGTCAAATCCAGACCTAGACCCTCCAGCTGTTTTTGAGAACCCTAACATAATCCCAAAAATCCTTAGGAAGCAAGAAAGACAAGAAAATTTTGCTGATTTGAGTCCTGAAACGGCTCACCCAAGTTGTGTCCCAACTCTTGTCAAGGTTTTATTTCATTCAACCCCTGTTTCCCTTAGTTCATCATCCACATCTCATAGCACTCCTTCCACACCTCCATCCGCTGCACATATTCCCAGTACCACTACTGTTGTTTCCAGCGTTCCAGTTACTCCTGTCATCCCCGTTACCTTAGTCGTTCCAATTATCCCTGCCAATATGGCCAATAGATATGCACCCCTGCAGTTGCCCGCTAACACTGGGGCTTTCCCTCAAGAGTACCAATCGAAGATCACATATTTTGATAGTACTGGTCCTTTTACTGCCCTTCAGCACACTAAAAAGATGCAAGATTATTTTGAAAACTACGAGATAGATGATGATAGCGTGAGAATGAGAATTTTTGTTCAGAGTTTAACAGGTGATGTAAGAACTTGGTTCAGATCACTTGCTGCAAACTCCATAACCACTCTCGATGAGCTTTACCAATCCTTTACCAACAGATGGGAGAAAAAGAAAGACCCCTTGCACATACTAGCAGAATATGATACAATTAAAAGAGGTCCTCAAGAGACTGTTTTGGAGTACTGTGCAAGATTCAATAATGTATATAACGCAATACCTCAGAACCTAAGGCCTCCCCCTGATCTGGCCTTGTATAAATTTCCTGATGGTTTTGACCCTGATATGGCATACCAGTTAAAAGTAAGAGCTCCTCAGACCCTTGCAGACATGCAAAATGTTGCTGTCAGTGTTGAGGCCAACTTAATTGCTAAGAGAAACAGAGCTAGAATGGAAAGAAGAACCACCTTTAAGGAAGAACCCTCAGCCTTTGATCAAAAGCTTGATGCTATTATTAATGGCCTACAAAGGCTGGGAGAGAGAGTAGAAAATGTTGAAAGGAAAGCATCATGGGAAGGACAACAGTCTAATACCATAAGGAACCCAAATTTTAGGAAAACACAGAACACAAATGCTGGTAGGTCTAACCAAGACCATGATATAAGACCCCCTTTTCAAGATAACTATGTTGAAGGATCTACTTCTAGTGAACCCATAGAGGACACTCACATGAACTTGATGGATCTAAAGGGTGAGCACCAAACTTTCCTGTCCCAAGAAGACCAAAACGAACTCGATTACAACCAGTTTCAGACTAAGTCTGGCGAGTCTTTTGATTTTAAACAAGGTTATGATACTGCTGTGTATGAATTGTACAAACAATATAAGCTGAGAACTAGGACCATTGACATTTCCGAACCTAGCAAAACAAAGGATGGCAAACAGCCCAACAAGATTAAAGGCAAGGTTGTCATAACAGAACCAGCTGATATACCTCTTCCAAACCCACATCAAGTGACTGTAGAAGACATAACAGACCTAGATCCTTCCAAAGATCAGCCTTTGCCACCTCCTACCTCAAAGGAAAACTCGAACAGTGTTCCAAAAAACTTTTCTAAAATTGAAAAAACGCAAGCAATCAGTCCTCATAACGCTAATAAACAAGAGCGAATCGCAGATAGTTCAGAAGAAAAAGAAAAAACTGCCCTCATCAACACCAAGACTCCATTGGAAAAGCCATTTAATTTAGAGGCAGAAATAGCTAAGTTGAAGATATCCATTCCCCTCTCAGAACTTTCCAAACACGATGTATATAGGCAACAGATTCAGAGATCACTTCAAATGCCAGAGGTTAAGGACGATGTAAATGTTTTAGATGACACCCCAGAACTGCTGTTTGGCCCAGAGGTTAATGGGAAATCAACACATGGACCTATTCCCCCCTTTTATATCAGCTTGCATATACATGACCAGATTTTGCACAACGCTATGTTTGACTCAGGGGCATCACACAATCTAATGCCCAAGGTAGTTATGGAAAGGCTCAACCTTGACGTTACAAGACCTTACAAAGACTTGTATTCATTTGACTCAAGTCAAGTGAAATGTCTAGGCCTCATCAAAGACTTGTGTGTCTCCTTAGTTTAATATCCAAATAAGACCATCCTCATGGATGTAGTGGTTGCCGACATTCCACCTGTTAGCGCTTGAAATTTCACCTCAGGCTGAGAAAGGTAAACCTCAAGGCAACATCAAACCACTTAGCCTCGTAGCTAGCCCTACGGGGCTGGAGAGGGCTCTCTCCGGTCTATCTCGGTGAGATCTTCAATGGAATGAGATGACCAATAGGGTAAAACTGATTTTAGGCTAGTAAACTGATCAAAAAGGTTGATTTGGGGTTTTTAGGGTTTTTGGTGGAAAATTGGGGAAATGGCAATTTTGGGTGCGGGGATTGGACACAGTTTCTGCAGGGGGTTCTTTGGGGCGAGATAGGAGACAGTATTGATGCCTTTGATTGAGGTGGATGGTCAGGAATGACAGGTGAGGAGCTAAGGAGAGCAAACAATAACTTTGAATTCTCCTTAAACAGTAGAAAACATTGAAATTAAACAAACTTAAAAGCAGAGCATGACAGTCATGAATTCTTACTTTAACACTTCGTTTGGTTAATGTGCGGAAGGGAAAGAAAGGAAATGATTCACATAACACAATTACAGGTACATAGAGAAACACACCATCAATACATGTAACCACAAGAATCCCAAAGAGGACTGCAAAACCCTGGTCTTCCTTAGCCAAAAATTGCAGAGATACAGTGAATAATACAATGATAGCTTATCCCTCAAGAGTCCAACCTTCCAACCCCTGAAAATGATTAAGAAAATACATAATATAGGCAAGCCAACCTCTTCCCTTGCCTCTAGGGGTCGAGCTCATCCTTCTAGGAGTTGTTTCAACTAATTCTAAACTGAGCACTAAAATCTAGGCAGTCAAAACAACTTGCCTCTATAAGCTAGGAAACCAATTCATTCATTTAATTTTCACCTATTTCATGAATGAATCTTCTAGAAGAGGTACATAAGTGTAAAAGTGTCATAAAAGTAAATTAATTACATCAAAGAGGATAATAATCCACCCCAAAAAGTCAAACAGGGTCAAACTGCGTTTTTCTGAGTTGTACACTGAAATTTGGAGAAGTTTGCCTGACGGGTCGCGCGCCTCTGCCTGACGGGTCGTGTGCCTTTGGGACCACATTTGGGGCACTTCCAGGTGTCAAACTTGAGCAAGAGTAGGCTTTTTGGAAAGGTCTGTGAGTCTACTTTCCAACCCAACTGGAATTTCTGAATTTGGTGGTCATTTGCCCCTCCAAAATTGCAATCTCCCAAGACTGCTTTCTGCAACTCAAAAATGTGGCAGAAAGTCAATTTTTGCTTGTTTTTTGACTTTCTGGAGGCCCAAAACTTCATAAAATCTCAAGTCCATTGATGAGCATATGTAACTTCTCATGAAAAATCTGGAAATGCTGAGTTTTTGCAAAATGGAGTTGTCAGGATGAAGGGTCGTGTGGGGGGTGAGACCCGTTAATGGACAAAAACCTGTAAATTGCCTGAAAAAACCAAAATTTACCCAAAATGCTCAAAATTTCTTGGGATTTGTGCTGTGGCTGAGCTATTTAGTGCCATGTTCCTTTTGATGTGATGCATTCTCAGTTAGAGGTGGAGTGTTTCTTTCCACTCGAGGTGAAGTGTTTTTTTCTACTCGAGGTGAACAACTCTGAATACACCTGTTGACCTCTTCAGATGCCTTATGCAATGGAAACATGTGTTCATATGGAGCTGACACATTTGGGTATGGTCCACCTTGTTGATAGTCATTAGAAATCCCCCGAGTTGCATTGCCCTTCACCAGCCTTGTGTGTAATGTTTGAAAATTTTGTGGCTGCAAGTAAGCATCCTCTACAACCATCTTAGATCGAGAGTCTTCACGTTTTATATCATCTTGTGATATCCTGGTGTATAAAGAAGGATTCTGGGGCCCAATCACAGCATCCACTTGAGCTGCCATTGGTTCTCTAATTATGTTATCATTAGATGCAGCACCACCTAGAACTTCACCATCCCTACATGACTTCATGAGACGATAAGCAACACCAACACGATCAAAACTTCCAGATAGTGGTGTTATAAGGAATTCATACCATCTAAAATGACACACAGCAACTTTGTCTCTTTTGAGGAGATAACCAAGAAATGTCTCAAATTCTAATGATTGTTGCCGATTCTGGCCAGCTGCATGAAAATAAACCCGAGGCAACTTTGATAGTGGAAGCATTTCCGCTGGAGTCATCTCCTTAACATGCAAGGCTTCAGGTATCTTCACTAGAGAATTGGAGCATGCAACTTGGCTGATTGGCTTTCCATCTTTGTACAACATAATAAAGGTATTTTACTCATCTTCTTATGGGACCTTATTCAAATCCATCAACACCATTCTCATCCTCGATTAAGCAAACCTTGCAAAATTTGGCAATTTGTGGCTCCTTGGCAAATTTGCAGGCAGTTTGATATTGAGGGCGCTGACGGGTCGCGCGCCTCACCCAACGGGTCGCGCGCCACTGACGGGTCGCACCTGTGTAAATTTTGCACTGGAAAAGGCAGCCTGATGGGTCGCACGCCTCTGACGGGCTGCGCGCCAGGCTCAACGGGTCGCTCTTTTTCAGGAGGCTTTTGGAGGCCTTCCCGGTGTCGGAATCGGGCGCAGGATAGCTCATTGGAAAGGTACTTGAGTCTACTTTTCAACCCAACTAGAATTTTTAAATTTGGAGTTCATTTTCCCTATCAAAAATCAAATATCCAAAGACTGGTCAAAATGTGCCAAATGAGGCTGCCTCAAGGAAGAATGTTGTTGCAGTAAACTTTTGAATGCCTTCCTCAACCCCAAATTTAGCTCATGATAGCTCATTGGAAAGCTCTTTGTGTATAGTTATCATTTTACCCATCAAGTAAATCATTTGGCCAACCAATCTAAGAGAAAACTTGATTTTCCCAAGGTCACTTCAGAGGTGCCTTTGATTCTCCTGAGGCAACGGTATTTTTGACATTTCTCTCAAACCATGACACTTGTGTCAAAAGTGAAGGATTTTTTTCTTCCTTGACATGTTTTGAACAAAAACCTCTCTCAGTTTTCCAACATTCATCTTTGACTGCTCAGAAAAATCATTTTAGTGAAACTTATCCCGATGTGTGGAACAAGGGATTTTGTCGAAATGAAGCGAAATGAAGGGGATAAGGGGCTTCTAAATTCTTGGGAAAATTTTTGGGAGTAGGGAGGGATGTTAGGAAGTAGGGGAAAGTGGAATCTCAGAGATTGAGCGAGGGGAAGGGGTCCAAAAGGGAAAAACACAGGCCCAACCTAGAAAATTGCCAGGTTGTAGCTAGAAACTAGGGTTTGTGCAAAAATGAGGAATTTGGGGGATCTAAGGGATGGGAAGCATTTGATATGGTATTTTAAGGATAGGGGAAGGTGTATGAACATCTGGATACAAGTTTTTCCGATGATTTGACCGCCCAAGAGAAATTGCTTTCAAAACCCTAGGAGAGGGAAATGACCTTGCCTAGGTGCCACTGAAGCATGAACAAGATGTAAAATGACTCAGTAGACACTGACATGATAATGACAACCCTATGAATGATGATAGACTCAGCTGAATAGTGACATAGATTGGCATTTGGACAACTTTTAGAAGGAGTGAAAGCAAACCCTAGACCTAATGCCTAGTGACCAAATTTTGCTTGAAAACTCTTTGAAATGACAAAATTTGACCTTGACACTCTGAGATCACTTGTAAGAGCATATTTGATCACTGGAGGAAGGCTGGAAAGACTGACACTAACACCACCAAAATACGGTATGCTCCTATCAAGATCATGGGGAGCAAAGCTTCAAGGATCCCTTCAATTAGACCTTTCCTATGCCACCATTTCAGTCTTTGGGCAACCAAAGAGACTGTATAGAGAAATGCTCATGAAATATGTGGTAAGTAGTGAGAGCAAGCCAGAAAATTTTCCCATTTACTCAATCCATTCTGATATGGATTCCTTTATTTTGTTTAATGACGACACAAATTCTCCAACCAAGAATGAGCCATTGGCTCTAGAACAACAAGCACACATCAATGAAGAATCAGTTGCACACACTAGTGAAACTGTCACAACAGTTAACACAACCAGCATGTTAGAAGAACATCCCCAAATAGAAATTGCAAATCTGCCCAATCCTAAATTAGCTGAAACTCTTAGTACAAACCACAGGCAAGAAATCACTTGGTATTTAGAGTTTGATGGCTTTGTTAACAAGTTAGGAGCAGGGGCAGGTGTCTGGATTCACAATACATATAAAAACCAAGCAGAAGGTCATGCCTACAGACTGAATTTTAAATGCACAAATAACATGGCAGAATATGAGGCTCTGCTGTTAGGCCTTAAACTGCTCAAAGCTCTAGGAGTTGTAAAGGTGTCTATTCTAGGAGACTCTGACTTAATCATACAACAGATGAAAGGTAATTTTGTAACCAATGACAATAGAATGAGAGCCTATAGGACTGCTGCCACTAATATACTCAATGCATTCACTGAATTCAAGCTGGCCAAAATTTCAAGAGAACATAACATTCATGCACACATCCTAGCCACCTTTGCTAGTACATGCAAGCTTCCTTTTGACCCAAACCATCACTTCACAGCTGAAATAAAACATAGGCCCGTTGTCCCAAATAACGTTAAGGATTGGCAAGTGTTCGAAAATGATACCCAGATTAATAATTTCCTCGCTCTTGAGCATGAGTTTTCAAATATCAACATTGACTTGGATGCTATGACAGATTCAGAACAACAAACAAATGAAGATCAGCAAGCTATAACAGCTGCAACAGCCAAGCAAATCCTGAACCCAACTGTTTTTGACAAAGAAAACATAGAACAGCTGAAACAAATGCATTTGGAAGACATTGCCAAAGCAGAGGCAGAGATCATTGACTTAAAGGATAACTTTCTGCCTGCTGGCCTAACCCCATTAGAAGACATGTTTGACACCAATGACGTTCCTAGAAAGCCAAAATTGCAACCCATTAACACTGATATAGAAGAACACAACATTGGGACGGCAGAAAATCCAAAAATGATCAAACTATCCAAAAATTTGCCACCCGATCAAAAAGCTCAAATACGTTGACTTGTTCAAAGAGTTCCAAGATGTATTTGCTTGGAGCTATGAGGATTTAAAATCCTATGACACCTCGGTGATCCAACACACAATCCCCTTAAAACCAAACCAGAAACCCTTCAAACAGAAACTTAGAAGAATTAACCCTATGCTTCCTCCACCGATTGAGAAGGAAGTAAAGAGGATGTTTGAAGCAGGCATCATAGCACCCATCAGATTTTCTGAATGGGTATCCAATCTTGTTCCTACAAGAAAAAAGACAGGTGAAATCAGACTTTGTGTAGATCTAAGAAATTTAAACCAATTCTCCCTAAAAGACCATTACCCTTTGCCTAAAATGGACCACATCTTGCAGAGAGTAGTGGGGTCATCTAGAATCTCTTTGCTAGATGGTTTTTCAGGTTTCAACCAAATACTTTTTCACCCGGACGACCAAGACAAAACAGCTTTTACCACACCCTGGGGAACATTCAAGTATGTAAAGATGCCATTCAGTCTTAAAAACGTTGGTGCCACCTTTCAAAGAGCAATGGATATTGCTTTTGCCAAAGAAATACATGACTTCCTAGTTGTCTATCTTGATGACTTGACCCCATTTTCCAAATCTGATGAAGAGCACCTCAAGCATCTTAGGCAAATTTTCATGACATGTAGGAAATATGGCATTTCCTTGAATCCCAAAAAGTCTCTCTTTGGCCTTGAAGAAGGCAAGTTACTTGGCCATATCATATCAAAAGATGGGATCAGAATTGACCCTGAAAGAATCCAAGCCATCCTCCAAATCCCATATCCAAGAAACATAAAAGAGCTGCAAGCGTTCCTTGGGAAAATCAACTTCTTAAGAAGATTTATTCCAAATCTAGCTGAGCTGATAAGATTGTTAAGCAACATGTTAAAGAAGGATGCCAAGGTAAGATGGTCCCTGGAAACCAAGCAAGCATTTGAAAGTATCAAAGCTGCATTAACCCAAACCCCTGTACTCACCAGCCCACAGTTTGAGAAAGATTTTATCATATTTTCATTTGCATCTGATCACACAATAGTCGTTGTCCTTTTGCAAAAGGATGAACAGGGAGCTGAAAAGCCAATCGCTTTTTTCAGCCGAGCCTTAAGAGACGCCCCTTTGAAGTACCCAATCATGGAAAAGCAGGCCTACGCACTTGTTAAGGCCATCAAGGATTTCAGAGTGTACATTTTATATTCACATGTGATTGCCTATGTCCCACACGCTGTTGTAAAAGACATATTGACCCAAGAGGGATTAGAAGGCAAAAGAGGCAAGTGGATTGCAAACATCCTTGAATATGACATAGAAATAAAACCAACCAAGCTGATAAAGGGACAAGGTTTAGCCAAACTGATGTCCGAAACAAACTTTCAAGCCCTAGACATTAACCAGCTGGACAATGAACCAGAGCTGGCGACTCCACAGATCAGTGAACTCTTTTTACAATCCCCATGGTACGTCGATATATGCTTTGTATTGTTAAACCTGTGTGCTCCTCCAGGATTGTCCAGGACCAAGAAAAGATTTTTGAAAATGAAGGCTTTAAAGTTTTGTGTTATAGATGGTGCATTATTTTGGAGAAATCATGAAGGTATACTGCTTAATTGTTTAACCATGAATGAAACTAACAATGTCATGAAAGAATTCCATGCAGGTGACTGTGGAGGAAATCTATATTGGAAGTCCACCGCTGATAAAATTTTAAGGGAAGGTTTCTATTGGCCCTCTCTTTTTGCAGATGTAAAGAAGTTTTCCATGTCATGTCATAAATGCCAAATCTTTGAGGGCAAGAGAAAGTTGTTACCCCTGCCCCTTAAACCTATCTCAACAGAAAAATCTTTTCAACAATGGGGTCTTGACTTCATTGGAGAAATCCATCCCTCTTCCTCAGGCCAGCACAAATGGATCCTAACAGCCACTGACTATTTCACCAAGTGGGTTGAAGCCATTCCCTGCAGACAAGCCAATGACACCATCATTATCCAATTCCTTGAGTGCAATATCCTTTTTAGATTTGGCTGCCCTGAAAAAATCATCACTGACAATGCCGCTGCCTTTAAATCCAAAAAAATGATCAATTTTTGCCACAGATTTCATATTACTTTGGGCCACTCTACATCCTATTACCCTCAAGGTAATGGCTTGGCCGAATCATCTAACAAAAGCCTCATCAACATCATAAATAAAGTGCTGGAAGAAAACAAGAAGAACTGTCACAAAAATTTGGTGAACGCCCTATGGGCAGACAGACTCTCGAGCAAAAGATCCATTGGGATGAGCCCTTATGAGCTAGTATATGGCATGGAGGCAAGATTTCCTTCATCCCTGGGCATTCCTACTATCAAACTGTTACAGGAAATTCAGGCTGAACCAAATGACATTCAAAGAAGGATTAATCAAACCATTCATCTTCAGCAAACCAAAGAACAAGTTTATGACAGAGCTCAAATTTTGCAAGAAAAGCTCAAAAAGATGTTTGATAAGAGATCTAAGGCTGAGGATTTCAGTGTTGGTGACAAAGTTCTAAGATGGGACTCAAGAAGAGAAGACAAGGGCAAACATGCCAAGTTTGATTTTTTATGGAAAGGGCCATTTGTTGTTTCTGTTGTTCAGGGAAATAACACTTATTTTCTCAGATCTATAGAGGACGGCACTGCCGAAGAAGGCCCTGTTAATGGCCGTATGCTGAAACATTACCATGACCCCTTTTAAGGGACACCATGCAGTTTTGTATATATCTTTGTACAATCTTATTTGTATATATCAGCACTTTATTTCCATTTTTCGTATAAGCAAACCTATTGTTGAGAAACAGCAGTAAATTTTGAGAAGACCCAGCCAAAGCAACTGTTCCAATTTTAAAGGTGTTGTCTCTGTACTAATTTCAGCAAAGCAGCAAGGGTAGCATAGTCACATCACAGTAATTCATGATAAATGAAAGCTGTTTGCAGTCTTTAGTCAAAAATATCAAAACAAAGGAGTGTTTCAGTTTCATATCAGCACCCTTGCTCAAGGCAAGATTAATGCAGACACAGCAGTTTTGATCCATGATTCTGAGACTATTTCAAAGGGCATGCTCAGAAAACACTCTATATAACATCAAGCACGCAGAAGAAAGCAGGCAATGCCATATAGTTCACAGTAACTCAGTGGAGGAGAGAATGGTTCAGATTTCAAAGTTTCACATTTTTAGCAGCCAGAACGAAGAAGTGTTTCCAGTCTATAGCAACAAACAAAAGATCAAGGCAGTCTAACCTGCTGTTCTTGGCTTTTCACAAGGAAAAGCCATCCCCAAGTGGATCCACTGTTAGCCTCCTGTTGCAACAGGGTTTCATTTTTCATGATTGACATTTTTACATGCCAAATATGTCATACTTTGCAGGCTACAGTGTTCCATATTTCCACAGGATGCCATGAAGTGTGCTAGTCCAAACGGCACTGCTGTATTCCAATTTTGATGAGTTGTTCCAGTATTGAAGGGTTTTCATTTAAAGGAGGTCCAAATAGTTTAATCTTGGCCTCCCTAGGTTTCAATTTCTTGTTTTAGAATATAGAGAATGATATCTGTCCAAACAGCTTAATCTTGGCAGATTTGTAGATAGGTAGAGAATCAAAGGGACCCAACTGCTTAATCTGGGCCCAAGCAGAAATAAGTGTAGATTTAGATAGGAAGACATTCAAAAGAAAAATTGTAAAGCTGGGTCTGCAAGTCTAAGTGCACCCGAATCAAAAGAAGAAAAAATGTTAGGTGAGTAGGCTGGGTAGGTAGCTGTGAGGTTGCAGAATGATGATTTATGATCAATTTTGTGTTACAAAGTGTTTTATCTTTTCAGATCACAGTTGCAGACAGTTTTTCATCTGAAGGAGCTCAAGCTGGACATCACTAACTCCCCCTTCTTCTAATTCCCCAAGTCACTTACTAATTTCCCCAAAGAGGTCAAGATCTGCTTGATTCCTCTTAGTTTCATCATTCTCCATGTCATTTGTCCTGGTGAAGATCTGCTTCACTCAAGGATTCTTTATTTTTCATCTATGAGTCACTTTTCCCTCGAAAATTAGCCTAAGGTCCCCCACCTTAGCGCCTGCTCACCATCTCCATATTAACTACTAACTCTAGTATATAACTCCCTATCAATTTTTCCCCCTTTCCCCTACTAAAAATATGTATATAAAACTCCCCTATATAAATATCCCCTCCCTGGCAATATAACCATATCTCTTCTAAGTCAGGGAAAGAACAGTTTATCTGGGGCTGTTCTTAGCCCATCCGAGTCATAGCAAGAGTTAGATGACACCTGGTCATGCTAACAACCTCTCCCCTAGCCCTAAAACCCTCAAAAACCCACATTTCCACCCTTATCCTAAGTTTTTGTGCATAAATCGTTAAAACCCCGCTCATAAACCCTCAAAAACCCATGTTTTACCCCTTATACCAAAGTCTCGAGCGTAAATACATTAACCCGCCCGTTATTAAACCCCCAAACCCACAAAACCTAAGTTTAAAACCCCCGCCGCGCATATTAAAATGGGAATATTCCTCGGATCCTCGCCCTTATACCTCCGTCGCTTCACATTCCCCGCCAACCGTTAGATCCGACCCACCCAAGATCTACGATGGGCGGGCCTTCCTGTCCCCCAACGCGCCCGAAGGATAGCGTCCGGGAGATGGGCGGTATTGCCGCCGTACTCCCGCCACGCGTCACCTTCTGGGCTGTGGCGGAGCCCCCTCCCCCGAAACCACCTCTGTCCAAAGGCGGTGCACCCAAAAACCACTTACCGCCCTCCCCCTGTGACGTAAGCCCCACGTCACCTGCCGTATCATCCACCTGCGTGGCCTCCTGCCACTGTACCGCCGAGTCACCCTGCCACCGTGTCCCCTGCCGTACTGCCACGTCACCTCCATACGTGATGACATCATCATGCTGACGTCATCCTGCCACGTCATCATGCTGACATCATCGCTGACGTCATCTGCCGTACGAAGTCCGTCATGCTGACGTCATCAGCAATTTTAGCGCGAAGGGCGAAAATCGCACTCCGGAGCCCCGGAATCAGTTTCTGAGGCAGTTTTTGATGCGCGATTTGCGCCAATCACGCATCGCTAGATAAATTAGGCCAAAATGGGGAATCTTTAGGGAATCTTTTCATCACGCAGCCCCCAGCAAGCCCAAAAGGCGCCGAATGACCCATTTTTCTTCGCGAAGCTTGCCGAAAGGAGCAGAAGACAGTTCTAAAGGAAACAGAGGCCGAACAGCGACCATTAATTTGTGATTAGACCCACAGCAAAGGAGAAAAGTGACCCAATTCATTTGTCAAAGAGTATCAGAGGAAAGAGAAGCAGCAAAGTGTACCAGTTAAATTGTTTAATAGAAACCTTCAGTTCCCAAAGCAAGGTAACATTGAATGGCCGCCAACAAAGTCAAATCAGGCGGTGAAAGCCCGTCCCAACTCTCAAATCACAAGTTGAAGCATTTAAGGCCACTGAACTACAATGGAGCAGAGACCCATGCACAGTTATTGCAGAGACAACTGCACCAAGCCACCGAGGACAACACATTTACTCAGTCCCCATACGGCGGCCCTCAGCGCAGCTCAAGATATTTTGTGCATTTATTTCTGGATAGGATTAGGTTAAAATAATCATCTTTCTTTCATATCTGTTTAGGTCAAACTGTAAATAAGCAATTTTGAAGAGTTTTTTCCTATATATACCACCCACTGCATTGTTTCAAGGGTTGGTAAATTGGTAATTTTCACTAGAGACTCGCACTGTATACCTGAAGTTGTTTCTGTAATCAAAGATTGTCGAAAGTTCTGAGAAGAGACTGTTGATGTGTTTTTAATGTTTTTCTGGAGACCGAAGATGGAATTCTTGTGCTGCAACCTGATACAATAAGTGCTCCTTACCTCTTTTTACTGTTTACCATTATCTAAATAGCAGAAAGAAAGATTAGCTTAGAATTTGTTTAAATACACTCTATGCTCAATTTCTGCTGTTTCTTTATGTTTTCCTCTGAATGAATTGGTAATGAATATGAATTTCCTTCTGGCTCATGTTTACCCCGATTCACCTGTGTGTGCCAATTATCTAGGGATTCTTTACTGCCCCTAGGTAGAGCTCTGTTATCTCCTTTTGTTAAGATGACTGAGAGATTCTTAACTGTCTCTCATTACTTAGCATTCACTCCATCCTTTAAACCTGAAAAATTGTTTCATGCACAGTTACCTTGCTCCATATATCTCTCTTGTGACCAAGAAAACGCACCAGCAGTCATCCTCCTCGACTCCATGCCCAATGGTTTGAAACTTATCAGACTTTGCTTTGCCTCTCCACCTGAAGACACCAATTTTCCCACCAAAATCAAAACAAAAAACCCTCAAGCCCAATACCTAGCCTAAGATCATTTTCAACAAAGCTAAATCCCAAAGAGAGAGCCCTCTCGGATTGCAGGTGGGCTAGAACCTGCAGTCCAAAGTTGGTCTGTGGTTGCCTCGGCCGTATCCTTTTCCGAAGCTTAAGGACAACCTGAGTGATAACAACAGGAAGAAAATGAGTTGCTTAAACAGCAGCTACAGCTACAGGGACAGAAGAAGGAAGATAGGCCTCACATCTTGGGAGAAAAACAGCAACAGGAGAAGCCCACAACAGACAACGAAACCCCTGATGAACAGCAGAAGAGAGATGGGTTGCAGGCTGAAATTGAGACACTAAATAGACAGCTACAGGAGAAAGAATTGCAAGCAGGCGAGGAGATACAGTCTCTGAAATAGCAGCTACAAGAAAAGGAGGCATAACTAGCCTGCATGGCCAGCTGGGTGATGGAAGCTCTGCAGTGTAGGCAGCCTGCCAAATAATATGCCCTATACCTTAAGGATCAGTGGTTACAGTTTCATATTAACACCTTGGCCCAAAGGGGCATCACTCCATTTCAAAATTATCATCAATTTGTAGCTTTATGTGGTAGTAGTTCATCAAAGGACAGGGCCAAAGTATCAGAGTTTTATTTGCACAAATTATCCCTTCCAAACATGAATGCATGGGATCCCAACACTGAGATAGGAGATGTCCAGCTTATGGCCATGGCCTCTTGGATGAATCATGAGGAAAAAGAGCAGCAGAGGTCCGCAGCATTATGAACAGAGAACTCAGTGAGCCACTAATGATCAGAGCAGAGCCGGATGACCCCTCAGCAATGATAAGCACCCACCAGCACTTGGCCAACAACCCTCAGGATTTACCAGAATACATTGAGCAACAGGCTCAAGCTATTGCCCACTTTGAGGACATGGAGAGACTGTTGGGGGAAAACTGCCTTCGTGCTTGCACAAGGCGATGGAACACACTGCCTCATAGCTTGAAGATAAGATAATACCACTCTCCCTCCAGGATGAGGGAGGCATTGGCAAGGTTACCTCTCTACAAACAGTTGATGCAAAATCTGCAGGCCAATTGGATTGGCCTGAAATTCAGTCCTCCTTTGCTTTTGGGATTACTAGAAGGAGTTAAGGAAGAGGAGGAAAACATACAGTGGAGGAAGTGGAAAGGAAAGTAGGATTCCACAATCGGGAAGAAGATATCACGGCGGAGGCCTAGGACGTGAGGGAGGTGGTCAAAGCTATAAAGGACGATGAGATAGATTAGTTGCTCAGAGGATGAGCAACCCATTTAGTAGGGGGGCGATGATGAGCCCCAAAAATGTGTAACTTATTGGGCTCATTTTGCCTACTGTTCTTCATCAATCCACCATTTTTCATAGATTATGCATGTTTTTTGAGTATGTTTATGTTATTTGAACGAATAAAGGTGGTCACTTTACCAAGGAGTCTAATACGTGGTTATTTCAAGATTTTTGGACAAATTTTGGAGCAAAGCCAAGCAATTATGAGCTAGGTAACAGCCAAGCATGAGGGAGAAAGGGTGAGGATTCATAGGGAGTTTGTCTCTTGCATTAAATTTCCCTTTCTCGAAATCTCCACCCTCAACTTGGAGCTCAGCAGGCCACTAAAACGAATCTTAAAGGCAGCCAAGCAGCTTTGTGAAGAGTGACTGTTTACTGGCAGTTTGAACAGCCGAGTCCCTTGAGTTAAGGAGGGCTGCTAAGCCTCTCGTACTGCATAAATAGGAAGGCCTCAGCCTTCGTAGTTTACTTTTTGAACTGTTGGGTTTTTCACTATAGTGCTATCTTTGTTTCAGCTCATTTTTGTAGCTACTGCTGTATAACTTTCTTGTGACATGATTATTTTTGGATAATGAAAACTAGCTCTATTTGGCATCAGCTCTGAGTTCTCTTTAGGAGCCTGTAGCTCTTGGGGTTGGGCCCAACCCAAGTGCCAAGGCTTCCTTTATGTATTGTTATTTGTTTTTTTATGTCTTTGCAAAATAATTTCCGTTAAGTATATTAAAATCTTGCTGATTATTTAGGTCATTGTTGATGATTAGAAAGGCTTTTTAAGTTCAGATTGAGTTGATAAGTTATTGCCAAGGAAGATATCCAGAAAAAGGCCATCAAGGGCCTCTGATCTCACCTCTCCCTCAGTGGGATCATGAGTTGGGACAAAGGTGACCTTGCTGCCAACAAAAACACTGTCATTGCCTCACCATGCAGTCATTAGTGTTCGATTCTTATTTGCAGAAGTTGGTTACATGTTCAGATTCTTGATTGCTTCGTTTCATAGTTAGTATACATGGTTTCATTGCAAATAAGCTTTTGTTCATTCTCTTTACTGTTAGCTAGATCATATTAGGTTAACGTAACTAGGTCTCTGATTTTCCAAGTCTTCGTTAGTTCAGTTGAAGAAACAACTTGCAGAGCACCCGTACCACTTCTCTATCTGCCCATACTCCATCAATCCCATCTGCTCCATCCCTTAAGGTGGATTCTTGCCTCACGTTTGCCATTTGCTCACATAACCCTAATTTTTGTGCAACATTGCTTCACTCCTCCTTGAACAAATCCAACCATATTCATCTCTCCTCAGCTCCATCCACCAAGTCCTGGACCTCCTCACACCCTTATCCTACCTCCATACTCACTCCTTCACCTTTCTCTCTCCATCCACCCTCCAAAAGGCCATTTCTGAACATCTTGTAAAACCCCTGCAGACTCCCTGTAGAAGCTCACGAACGCAGTTTCTTGATAGCCAAACTTTGTGAAACTCTCTGGAAGGGTGCTAGGGACCCCTTAGGCCCTCTTTGAACCTTCCCAATCATCTGAAAGCATTTCCTCTCGCCAATCCACCTCTGCACAGTCAAAACAGTCAAAGCACATGCATGATAATTCTGACAACTTATTCAAAAATACAAAAAGATGTTTTCTTTTCAGATGTTACTGTAGAAGTAGCTTAAACACATGCATTTTACCTTCCTAGAAGTCAATGGCATCTCTTTCAGTAGCTTGCATCCTCTTTCTTGCATCAGTAGGGCTAGCTGGTAAAATTAGGGTTTGCGTTTCCTTTCAGCTTTCCAGTTTGTTTCTGCAAGTAGATTAGCCTTCTTTGAGTTAGCTTTCGTCCATCAGTTAAAAAGCTTCTTCTAAGAGCTCATAGAAGTTGGATTAAGCTCCTAGCAGACTTGTGCCAGCTGACCAAGTGACAGCTGCGGCAAGAGCTAGTACTTGTGCATACAACACCGTCGCTTCCAAGTTTGTTACGAACTATCGGGTTGATAAGAGTAAAGAAGGGAGTCCCAGGAGTTGCAGCATTATTGCTACAATACTGGAGCCCACCAGTTGCCTCTGGCTGAATGGTGGTATAACACTTCCTTCCATACAGCAAGAAAAATGACCCCATTTATGGCACTTTATGGATATGAGCCACCATCCATCACATCATATTTAAGAGAAAATTCTAAGGTTCAAGCAGTGGAACATCACATCGAACATCAACAAGAAGTCCTCCAACTCTTACAAGATAACCTCGTGTTGGCACAGAATAGAGTGAAACAACAGGCAGATCAACATCGCAGCGAAAGAAGTTTTGATGTAGGTGATTGGGTATTCCTACGGCTACAACCATATAAGCAAATGTACCTCAAGCAAGCTAAGAAGGATAATAAATTATCACCAAAGTATTATGGTTCGTACAAGGTGTTACAAAAGATTGGTACTATGGCATACAAATTGGAGCTTCCTACAACTTCTCGATTGCACCCAGTTTTCCATGTTTCATGTTTAAAGAAGGTTATAGGCGACAAGCTCCCAGTTCAAACAATATTTCCAGAACTTGACGAGGAAGGAAAAATTATATTGGAACCGGAAGCAGTCGCAGAAACAAGAACTCAACAGCTACGAAATCGATCGATTTCGAAGTATCTTATCAAGTGGAAGAACTTATCCGCTGAAGATTCCACGTGGGAGGATGAGAATTTTATACAGAAGCATCCATAACTACTAAAGCGTTGAGGACAACACTTTTTTGAAGGAGAGGGACATGTTGGGTCCCTATAATACTAGTGATTACCCCATTCCTATTGTAGTTGCATCCCTTATTAATATTGTTGTGCCCCTATTATTCCCATATTGTTATTACTGTGCCCCATAGAATCCCTCTATTGTTATTTTTTTGGCTTTATATTATTATTGTTAGATCGGCTGGGTTATATTGTGACTCCTTAGACTCGTATATATAGAAAGGGGGTTTTGTCATTTGAATCATCCAAGAATTGTTCATTTATGTAATGTAAAGGAGGTTGCCCCCTCGAAGAGGCTGAATTCTAAGGCATTGATCTATCTTTTCTAAATTTTCTTGAGCTAGTTTCATAACATAACACAAGTGAGTGCCGGACCAAGCAATCGCTGGTGGCCGAGTTGAAGGCTTCCGAATCAGATGCATGTTCCGACCCTGAGCCAGAACCCGACAAGGGGAATGGCAAAGGGAAGCAGATCATTGATGCGGAGCCCAGCACTATTGTTGCCACCGCCAAGATCCAGAAGAATGAGCCTGAAGACCCAGAGGAAGGGGAGCGCCTTTTCCACTCACAAATGTGGGTGAAGGGTTCACCACTACAATTCATTGTTGACAGTGGGAGCCAAAAGAACCTTGTTTCAGCAGAGGTCATGAAGTGGTTGGGCCTACCGACTACACCACACCGGCAGCTGTACAGTATCGGGTGGCTTCACGAAGGACGAGATCTCAAAGTTCGACAGTAGTGCTGCCTTCCCTACAGCATCAAGCCCTTCACAGACGAGGTATTGTGTGATATTACACCTCTGGATGTTTGCAATGTACTATTAGGTCAACCATACTTGTGGAGGCAACATGTTGTGTATGAGTCCAAGGCCTCGCGTTGTCATTATTTCTTTGGATAATTCATTATACAGGATACCGGAGGTAGCCCCACCTACCGCCACCTCTTTGATCACTGTTAAGAAAGGCAGCAAGCTCATCTCCCAGACTAAGAAATTCATTTTCTGTTTGGTTCACTCCCAAAGTAAGGGGAAGATCATTGCTACATCCATGACCCCAGCAAAGGGTTCCTCCATGCAGTAGTAGAAGCAAAGGGATACGGTCATGACAAGACACAAGAAAAACTTCTCCTCACCCATAGGGGTACCACACAAGTTTCAGGTGGGCGAAAAAATTTGGTTACATCTGCAGAGAGAATGCCTTACCAGAACCCATTAGAAACTTAGGCGACTCTGACATGGTCCTTACACCAGTACGAGGGCTACAGGCAACAATGCTTTGAAGCACAGTAGTCCTCCATTCCTTGGCTTGCACCGAGTGTTCAATGTGGACCATCGTCGACCCTGCTTCCCACCGTTTCTGAACACATCAGAGATTGCAGAACAGCTCACCAAGGACCCAGCTCAGCAAAAGCTTCCTCATCTCAGGGAGGAACTCAATGCAATGGGGACCATTGCTTCCTAAGGGGGGAGGAATGATCCAAGTGGATGTTGGTGGCCACCCACCTAGCCCATTTGGACCCCCACAACTGTCTCTTTTAGTTTTTTTCAGTTTCCTAAATTGTAGCATAGTTTACTATTTTTAGCAGTTTTTCAGGTCCTGAACTTCCGAAGCCGTTTTGAGGCCCTAAACGACGTTTTTTGGGAAATCTACGGCCAATGATTTTTCTGTCAAAAAATCATCTTTTCTATCGTAGTCCTCAGAGAGATCTTTCCAACGGGTTATCATGCACGTCAAAAGGAGATAATATGACCAATTCGCAACCCCGGGAAGTTGGTTGTCCAACTCACCCCAAAACGGGGCCCACAATTTGGCGTTTCATCTTCTAGGGTTAGGTTTTGGGATGTAAAGGGTTTTCCATTGTTTCTCAACAATAAATAGGCCTTTGAGCCTCATTGTAAGACAGTTCAGAGGCATGTAGCCACAACATCTCTTCTCAGAGATAAGCTACCATCCCCCTAGCTGGTTTATTTCCATCACTATTTGTAAGCATATTTCAGTATTTTACATTAATGAAATGAAGTATTATTTCCACTGCATATATGTGTTTATGGTTATCTCTGTAATTTTTTGTGTTCCTGTTTAAGTTCAGATCGGACCCAATGATAATGAAAGTGAGATGAATGTAGTGACAAGGTAGTTTTTGGCCTCCTGTTGCAACAGGGTTTCATTTTTCATGATTGACATTTTTACATGCCAAATATGTCGTACTTGGCAAGCTGCAGTGTTCCATATTTCCAGAAGATACCATGAGAGTGTGCTAGTCCAAATGCCACTGCTGAGGTCCCATTTTGATGAGTTGTTCCAGTTTTGAAGAGTTTTTCATTTAAGGGAGGTCCAAACAGTCTAATCTTGGTCTCCCTAGGTTTCAATTTCCTGTTGTAGAATATAGAGAATGCATCTGTCCAAACAGTTTAATCTTGGTCAGATTTGTAGATAGGTAGAGAACCAAAGGGACCCAACTGTTTAATCTGGGCCCTGGCAGAAATAAGTGCAGATTTAGATAGGAAACATTCAAAAGAAAAATTGTAATTCTGGGTCTACAAGTCTAAGTGCACCCTAATCAGAAAAGAAGAAAAAATGTTAGGACAATAGGCTGGGTAGGTAGCTGTTTGGTGGCAGAATGATGACTGATGATAAATTTTGTGTCTCGCAATGTCTTATCTTTTCAGATCACAGTTATCAGGCAGTTTTATTTCAAAGGAGGTACTCAAGCTGGAATTCACTAACCTCCCCTTCTTCTCATTTCCCCCAAGTCACTTACTAACATCCCCCAAGAGGTCAAGATCCGCTTGAGCCTCTCAGTTTCATCATTTCCATGACATTTGCCTTGGTGAGGATCTGCTTCACCCAAGGATTGCTCACTCATCTTCCGTGAGCCTTCTTTTCCCAATAAAGCCTAAGGTCTCATACCTTAGCGCCCTCTGTTCATCTCCATATTAACTACTAACTTTATTATATAACTCCCTATCAGTTTTTCCCTTCCCCTATTAAAAGCATGTATATAAAACTCCCTTATGTAAATACTCCCTCCCGGGCATTAGCCATAATTCTGTTGAGTCTGGGAAATCACAGTCCATGTGGGGCTGTCTTTAGCCCATCTGAGTCATTAAGGAGCTAGTTTGACATCTGGTCAGCTAGTAACCTCTCCCCTAGCCCAAAAACCCCTCAAAAACCTCAAAAAACCCATATTCCACCCTTGTCCCTAAGTCCGAATGTAAATGTATCAAACCGCGCCTTTTAAACACATAAAAACCCCATTCCCTAAGTTTAAACCCACCCGCACAAATATTAAAGGAATATTCCTGCGCATATACCGCCCCTTATCCCTTCGTCATATCACACTCCCCGCCAACCGTTGGATCGCCCGCCCCACAGATCAACGGTGGGCGGGCCGTCCCATCCCCTACCTGCCCGACGTTTAGCATCCGGGAGATGGGCGGTATTACCGCCGTACCTCTCACCACGCGTCAAGCGTTGGGCTGTGGTGGAGCCCTCTCCCCCGAAACCACCGTTGTCCATAAGCGGTGCGCCACAAAACCGCTTACCGCCCGTGACGTCACATCCCATGTCACCCCCTGCACAGTCGCCGCTTACGTCACCCCCCCCGCCCAGTCACTATGTCGAGTCACCTGCCTGCGTGGCCTCCTGCCACGTCACTGCCACGTATCCCTACCACCGTACCTGCCACGTCACCATCCGTACATGATGACATCATGCTGACGTCATCCCGCCACGTTGTCCTACTGACAGCATGCTGACGTCACCCGCCGTACAATGTCACATCATGCTGACGTCATCAGCACTTTTTTTGGCGCGAAGGGCAAAAAATCGCACTTCGGAGCCCCGGAATCCGATTCTGAGGCAGTTTTTGCGGCAGGATTTTTTAGGCCGAAATGGAGAATCTTCAGGGAATCTTTTGTTACACAGTCCCCAGGAAGCCCGAAAGGCCCAAAAATGATCCATTTTCTTCGCAGAGCATACCGAAAGGAGCAGAAAACAATTTCAGAGGATACAGAGGCCAAACAGCGGCCATCAATGCGTGATTAGACCCGCAGCACATCAGAACAGCAGTCCAGATTTTGTTAAAGAGTATCAGAAGAAAGAAAAGACGCCAAAGAGTATCACCAAAGATTTTTTAGGGGCTCGAAGCACCTGTATATTAATGAAGCCCCCAAAAAGTCAAATCAGGCATCGTCAGCCCATCCTTACCCTCAAATCACCATTAAGGCATTCAAAGCACAGGACAGCAAAGGAGCAGAAAACCATGCACATTTATTTCAAAAGACACTGCACCAAGGCACCTAGGACTACATGAGTTATTCAGTTTTTGATACGGCCGCCCCTAGCGCAGCCCGAGTTATTGCATGCATTTATTTTTGGTAGAGTTAGGTCAGTTAATTATGACTTGATTAGGTCAAGATGTAATAAAGACCTCTGTAGATAGTTTTGCCCTATATATACCACCCTCAGCATTGTTTTAAGGGTTGGTCAATTGAGAATTTTCACTAGAGACCCGCACTGTATACCTGACTGTTTCTATAATCAAATATTGCAGAAAGCTTGGAGAGAAAACTGTTTGTTATAAATGAATGTTTTGGAGACTGAAGATGGAATTCTTGTGTTGCAGCCTGAAACAATAAGTGCATCTTACCTCTGTTTTATTGTTATCACTATCTAAATGGCAGAAAGAAAGAATAGCTTAGAATTAGTTTAAATACTCTCTATGCTCAATTTCTGTTGTTTCTTTATGTTTTCCTCTGAATGAATTGGTTATGAATATGAATTCCTTCTGGCTCATGTTTACCCCGATTCACCTGTGTTTTCCAATTATCTAGGGATTCTTAACTGCCCCTAGGTAGCGCTATGTTACTTCCCACTGCTAAGCTGATTGAGGGATTCTTAACTGCCCCTCATCGCTTAGCATTTCTTTCCATCACTTAGACCTAAAACATTGTTTCCTGCGCAGCTTTCTTGCTCCATTTTCCCTCTGTTATGACCAAGTGAAAGCACCAGCAATCACACTCCTTGACTCCACGCCCAATGGTTTGAAACTTCCAGAATATGCCTTGCCTCTCTGTCTAAAAACTTCAATTTTCCCAACAAAAACAAAACAAAAACCCTCTAAACTCGAGACCTAGCCTAAAATCCTTTTCAACAAAGCTAAATCCTTAAAGAGAGAGCCCTCTCTGATTGCAGGTTGGCTAGAACCTGCATTCCAAAGTTGGTCTGTGGTTACCTCGGTCGTATCCTTTTCTAGAGCTTAAGGACAACCTGAGTGATAACATAATGGCGACTCCACTGGGGAACTTCCTCAGATAGTTTCACAAAGAAGGTAAGAAAGCTCTACTGAGACCATAAATCAAACCTTCCAACTGTTGTTTATCTCTTAAAACTACAGATGAAGCCTGAATGTCAGCCAGGAAGCCTTTGAGACTGTTTCTTGCTTTGCATTAACAGGAGTAAATAAATGCTGCTTCAGTCAATCTTCATGCTAGTTTTAAGTTACAAACAAGTTGTCCCATATTTTGATTAGTCCCTTGACGATTACAAAAACATTCCCAGGAAAAATACCCAAAAAATAATTCAGAAGCTGGCTCCCAAGAAAAATCCATGATATACAAGGTCAAATCTAGATCCCAACCCTCCAGCTGTTTTTGAAAGCCCTAACATAATCCCCAAAATCATTAGGAAGCAAGAAAAACAGGAAAATTCTGATGATTTGAGCCCTGAAACAACGTACCCTAGCTGTTTTCCGACTCCTATCAAGGTTTTGTTCCGTTCATCCCCTATTTCCATCAGTTCATCATCTACATCCCGTAGTACCCCTTCCACACCTTCATCCACTGAACATACTAACACTACTGTTGTTTCTAGCGTCCCAGTTACTCCTGTTATCCCTGTTACTCCAGTTGTTCCACTTATCCCCGTTGTTCCACTTATACCTGCCAATATGGCTAATAGATATGCACCCCTGCAATTGCCTGCCAATGCTGTTGCCTGCCAATGCTGGGGCCTTACCTCAAGAGTACCAATCTAAAATCACATATTTAGACAACACCGGTCCTTTCACAGCCATTCAGCATACCAAAAAGATGCAAGACTATTTCGAAAACTATGAAATAGATGATGATAGTGTAAGAATGAGATTTTTTGTTCAGAGTCTGACAGGTGATGTTAGAACTTGGTTCCGATCACTTGCCGCAAATTCCATAACCACCCCAGATGAGCTCTATCAATCCTTTACCAACAGATGGGAGAAAAAGAAAGACCCCTTGCACGTACTGGCCAAATACGATACAATCAAAAGAGGCCCTCAAGAGACTGTTTTGGAGTACTGTGCAAGATTCAATAACGTATATAACGCAATACCACAGAACTTAAGACCTCCACCTGACCTTGCTTTATATAAATTTCCGGATGGTTTTGACCCTAATATGGCATATCAGTTGAAAGAAAGAGCCCCTGCAACTCTTGAAGACGCGCAAAAGGTTGCTGTTACCGTAGAGGCTAACTTAATTGCCAAGAGAAACAGAGCGAGAATGGAAAGAAGAACCACCTTTAAAGAAGAACCCTCAGCCTTTGACCAGAAGCTTGATGCTATTATCAATGGCCTGCAAAGACTAGGAGAAAGAGTAGAAAATGTTGAGAGAAAAGCATCATGGGAAGGACAGCAGTCCAACACTATAAAAAACCCAAATTTCAGGAAGACACAGAACACAAATGCTGGTAGGCCTAACCAAGACCATGATATAAGACCCCCGTTTCAAGACAACTATGTTGAAGGTTCCACTTCAAGTGAACCTATAGATGAATCTCACATGAACTTAATGGATCTAAAGGGTGAGCATCAAACTTTCCTGACACAAGAAGACCAAAACGAACATGACTGTAATCAATTTCTGACTAAATCTGGTGAGTCTTTTGATTTCAAACAGGGTTATGATACTGTTGTGTACGAAGTACACAAACAGTATAAGCTCAGAACTAGGACCATTGACATCTCTGAGCCTAGCAAGACAAAGGAAGGCAAACAGCCCAACAAGGCTAAAAACAAAGTTGTTGTAACAGAACCAGCTGATATAACTGTCCCAAACCCACATCAAGTGACTGTAGAAGATATAACAGACACTCAACCTTCTGTTCAGCAGCCTCTGCCACCTCCCTCTTCAAAAGAAAATTCAAACCGCGTCCCACAAAGCACTCCTGAAAATGCAAAACAGCAAGTAGAAATTTCCCATAACACTGATAAGCGAGACCAGATTGCCCAGAATGCAAATGAAAAAGAAAAAACTGCCATTATCAATAGCAAAACTCCACTAGAAAAGCCCTTTAACTTAGAGACAGAAATAGGAAAACTCAAGATAGCCATCCCTCTATCTGAACTTGCAAAACACGATGTATATAGGCAAAAAATTCAAAGGTCACTTCAAATCCCAGAAAATAAGGATGATGTAAATGTTTTAGACGACACCCCAGAGCTGCTATTTGGCCCAGAAGTTAACGGAAAATCAACCCATGGACCTGTCCCACCCTTTTATGTCAGCTTGCACATACATGATAAAGTTTTACACAATGCTATGTTTGACTCAGGGGCATCGCATAATCTTATGCCCAAAGCAGTTATGGAAAAACTGAATCTCGACGTTACAAGACCTTACAAAGATCTGTACTCATTTGACTCAAGTCAAGTGAAATGTTTAGGCCTCATCAAAGATTTGTGTGTCTCCTTAGTCCAATATCCCAACAAGACCATCCTCATGGATGTGGTGGTTGCTGACATTCCACCAAAGTACGGTATGCTCCTGTCAAGATCATGGGGAGCAAAGCTCCAAGGATCCCTTCAATTAGACCTTTCCTACACTACTATTTCAGTCTTTGGGCAACCAAAGAGACTGTACAGAGAAATTCTCATGAAGTATGTAGTGAGTAGTGAAAGCAAGCCTGAAAATTTTCCCATTTACTCAATCCACTATGATATGGATTCATTTATTTTGTTTAATGATGATACAAATGTTTCAATTGGTAATGACTCCTTCACTCTAAAGCAACAAGCACACATCAACGAAGAGTTGGTTGCACATACCCACGAAACTGTCATAGCAGCTGATGCAACCAGCCTACCAAAAGAATTTCCCCAAACAGAAATCTTAAATCTGCCCAATCTTGAAACAGCTCAAACTCTTGATACTGACCATAAACAAGAAATCACATGGTACCTAGAGTTTGATGGCTCTGTTAACAAGTTAGGAGCAGGGGCATGTGTTTGGATTCACAACACATATAACAACCATGCAGAAGGACATGCCTACAGACTGAACTTCAAATGCACAAATAACATGGCAGAGTATGAGTCTCTGCTTTTAGGCCTTAAACTGCTAAAAACTCTAGGAGCTGTAAAAGTGTCTATCTTAGGTGACTCTGACCTAGTTATACAACAGATGAAAGGTAATTTTGTTACCAATGACAATAGCATGAGAGCCTATAGGACTGCTGCTACTAACGTACTCCAGACATTCACTGAATTCAAGCTTGACAAGATTTCCAGAAACCACAACATTCATGCACACAGCCTAGCCACCTTTGCTAGTACATGCAAGCTTCCTTTTGACCCAAACCATCACTTCACAGCTGAAATAAAACATAGGCCCGCAGTCCCAAATAACGTTAAAGACTGGCAAGTATTCGAAAATGATGCCCAGATTAATAATTTCCTCACCCTAGAGCATGAGTTTTCGAGTATCGACATTGACATGGATGCCATGACAGACCCAGAACAGCAAACAAATCAAAATCAGCAGGCTATAACAATTGCAACAGCCGAACAGATCTTGAAACCAACTATTTTTGACAATGAAAACATAGAACAACTGAAACAAACACAAGTAGAAGAAATAGACAAAACAGAGGCAGAAATCATTGAGCTAAAAGACAATTTTTTGCCTGTCGGTCTAACCCCGCTAGGAGACATGTTTGATTCTAATGACGTTCCCAGAAAACCAAAATTGCAGCCCATAAACACTGAGATAGAAGAACACAACATCGGGACACCAGAAAATCCGAAAATGATCAAACTGTCCAAAAATCTACCACCTGATCAAAAACCCAAGTACATTGATTTATTCAAAGAATTCCAAGATGTATTTGCTTGGAGCTATGAGGATTTAAAATCCTATGATACATCAGTGATTCAGCACACCATTCCTTTAAAACCAAACCAGAAACCCTTCAAGCAGAAACTTAGAAGAATTAACCCCATGCTTCTTCCCCCGATTGAGAAAAAAGTAAAGAGGATGTTTGAAGCAGGCATTATAGCACCCATCAGATTTTCCGAATGGGTATCCAATCTTGTCCCTACAAGAAAAAAGACAGGTGAAATCAGACTTTGTGTAGACCTTAGAAACTTAAACCAATTCTCCTTAAAAGACCACTATCCTTTGCCCAAAATGGATCACATATTGTAGAGAGTAGTGGGATCATCTAGAATCTCTTTACTAGATGGTTTTTCAGGTTTCAACCAAATACTTGTTCACCCAGATGACCAAGACAAAACAGCTTTTACCACACCCTAGGGAACATTTAAGTATGTAAAGATGCGATTTGGACTTAAAAACGTTGGTGCTACCTTTCAACGTGCAATGGATATTGCTTTCGCCAAAGAAATACATGACTTCCTAGTTGTCTACCTTGATGACTTAACCCCATGTTCCAAATCTGATGAAGAACACCTCAAGCATCTCAGGCAAATTTTCATGACATGTAGGAAATATGGCATTTCCTTGAACCCCAAGAAGTCTCTGTTTGGCCTTGAAGAAGGCAAATTACTTGGCCACATTATATCAAAGGATGGGATCAGAATTGATCCTGAGAGAATACAGGCCATCCTCCAAATTCCATACCCCAGAAACATAAAAGAGCTACAAGCATTCCTTGGGAAAATCAACTTTTTGAGAAGATTCATTCCAAATCTGGTTGAATTAATAAGACTGTTAAGCAACATGTTAAAGAAGGATGCCAAGGTAAGATGGTCCCTGGAAGCCAAGCAAGCATTTGAGAGTATCAAATCTGCCTTAACCCAAACCCCTGTCCTAACTAGTCCACAATTTGACAAAGATTTTATCATATTTTCGTTTGCATCAGAGCATACAATAGCCGCTGTCCTTTTGCAAAAGGATGAACAGGGAGCTGAAAAACCAATCGCTTTTTTCAGCAGAGCTTTAAGAGACGCCCCGTTGAAATACCCAATCATGGAAAAACAAGCTTACGCACTTGTTAAGGCCATCAAGGACTTCAGAGTGTACATTTTATATTCACACGTGATTGCCTATGTCCCACACGCTTCTGTAAAAGACATATTGACCCAAGACGGACTAGAAGGCAAAAGAGGTAAGTGGATTGCAAACATCCTCAAATATGACATAGAAATAAAACCAACCAAGCTGATAAAAGGACAAGGTTTAGCTAAACTGATGTCCGAAACAAACTTTCAGGCCTTAGACATAAACCAGCTGGACAATGAAACAGAGCTGGCGACTCCACAGATCAGTGAAATCTTTTTACAATCCCCATGGTACGCTGATATATGCTTTGTATTGTCAAACCTGTGTGCTCCCCCAGGATTGTCCAGAACCAAAAAAAAAAGATTTTTGAAAATGAAGGCTTTAAAGTTTTGTGTTATAGATGGTGCTTTATTTTGGAGAAATAATGAAGTTATATTGCTTAATTGTTTAACCATGAATGAAACTGACAATGTCATGAAAGAATTCCATGCAGGTGATTGTGGAGGACATCTCTACTGGAAGTCCACTGCTGATAAAATTCTAAGATCTGGTTTCTATTGGCCCACTCTTTTCGCAGATATAAAAAAGTTTTCTATATCATGTCACAAATGCCAAATTTTTGAAGGCAAGAGAAAATTGTTGCCCCTGACCCTTAAACCAATCTCCACCGAAAAACCTTTTCAACGATGGGGTCTTGACTTCATTGGAGAAATCCATCCCTCTTCCTCAGGCCAGCACAAATGGATCCTAACGGCCACCGACTATTTCACTAAGTGGGTTGAAGCCATTCCCTGTAGAAAAGCCAATGACACCATCATTATCCAATTCCTTGAGTGCAATATCCTTTCCAGATTTGGCTGCCCTGAGAAAATCATCACCGACAATGCCGCTGCCTTTAAATCCAAAAAGATGATTAATTTTTTCCACAGATTTCATATTACCTTGGGCCACTCCACAGCTTATTACCCTCAGGGTAATGGATTGGCAGAATCTTCAAACAAGAGCCTCATTAACATCATAAAGAAGGTGCTAGAAGAAAACAAGAAGAACTGGCACAAAAAGCTGGTAAATGCCCTATGGGCAGACAGACTTTCAAGCAAAAGATCCATTGGGATGAGCCCTTATGAGCTAGTATATGGCATGGAGGCTAGATTTCCTTCATCCCTGGGCATTCCTACTATCAAGCTGTTACAAGAGATTCAGGCTGAACCAAATGAAATTCAAAGAAGGATTAATCAGACAATTCACCTTCAGCAAACCAGAGAACAAGTTTATGACAGAGCTCAAATTTTGCAAGAAAAGCTCAAAAGGATGTTTGATAAGAGGGCTAAAGCTGAATATTTCAGTATTGGTGACAAAGTTCTGAAGTGGGACTCAAGGAGAGAAGACAAGGGCAAACATGCCAAGATTGATTTTCTATGGAAAGGTCCATTCGCAATTTCCGCTATTTAGGGAAACAACACTTATTTTCTCAGATCTATGGAGGACAGCATTGTTGAAGAAGGCCCTGTGAATGGCAGAATGTTGAAACATTATCATGATCCTTGTTGTTGAAACAATGCAAAGTCTGTAAATATCTTTGTACAATATTATTTGTAAATACCAGCACTCAGTTTTTATTTTGTATAAACCGGCCGATTGATTGAGGAATAACAGTAAATTCGGTGAGGATGCAGCCAATGCAAATTTTCCAGTCTCAACAGTATCAAAACAGAGCAAAATTTTCAGTTCATACCACCACCTTGCTCTAAGCAAAAGCAAGGCAAACACAGCAGTTTGATCCGTGTCCCTAAACTGTTTTAAAAGGCATGTTCCAACAGCATTATACATAAGAGATCAAGCACGCAGAAGAAAGCAGGCGATGTTGTACAATTCACAGTAACTCAGTTGGGGAGGAGGTTGTCTATAGTTCAAAGTTTTACGTTTTTCAACAGCCAGAACAAAGAAGAATTTCCCGGTCTACAAAAACAAACACAAGATCAAGGCAGTCTGACCTGTTGTTCTTGACTTTTCACAAGGAAAAGCCATCCCCAAGTGGAGCCACTGTTGGCCTCCTGTTGCAACAGGGTTTCATTTTTCATGATTGACATTTTTACATGCCAAATATGTCGTACTTGGCAAGTTGCAGTGTTCCATATTTCCAGAAGATACCATGAGAGTGTGCTAGTCCAAATTCCACTGCTGAGGTCCCATTTTGATGAGTTGTTCCAATTTTGAAGAGTTTTTCATTTAAGGGAGGTCCAAACAGTCTAATCTTGGTCTCCCTAGGTTTCAATTTCCTGTTGTAGAATATAGAGAATGCATCTATCCAAACAGTTTAATCTTGGTCAGATTTGTAGATAGGTAGAGAACCAAAGGGACCCAACTGTTTAATCTGGGCCCTGGCAGAAATAAGTGCAGATTTAGATAGGAAACATTCAAAAGAAAAATTGTAATTCTGGGTCTACAAGTCTAAGTGCACCCTAATCAGAAAAGAAGAAAAAATGTTAGGACAATAGGCTGGGTAGGTAGCTTTTTGGTGGCAGAATGATGACTGATGATAAATTTTGTGTCTCGCAATGTCTTATCTTTTTAGATCACAGTTATCAGGCAGTTTTATTTCAAAGGAGGTACTCAAGCTGGAATTCACTAACCTCCCCTTCTTCTCATTTCCCCCAAGTCACTTACTAACATCCCCAAGAGGTCAAGATCCGCTTGAGCCTCTCAGTTTCATCATTTCCATGACATTTGCCTTGGTGAGGATCTGCTTCACCCAAGGATTGCTCACTCATCTTCCGTGAGCCTTCTTTTCCCAACAAAGCCTAAGGTATCATACCTTAGCGCCCTCTGTTCATCTCCATATTAACTACTAACTTTATTATATAACTCCCTATCAGTTTTTCCCTTCCCCTATTAAAATCATGTATATAAAACTCCCTTATGTAAATACTCCCTCCCAGGCATTATAGCCATAATTCTGCTGAGTCTGGGAAATCACAGTCCATCTGGGGCTGTCTTTAGCCCATCCGAGTCATTAAGGAGCTAGTTTGACATCTGGTCAGCTAGTAACCTCTCCCCTAGCCCAAAAACCCCTCAAAAACCTCAAAAAACCCATATTCCACCCTTGTCCCTAAGTCCGAATGTAAATGTATCAAACCGCGCCTTTTAAACACATAAAAACCCCATTCCCTAAGTTTAAACCCACCCGCGCAAATATTAAAGGAATATTCCTGCGCATATACCGCCCCTTATCCCTTCGTCATATCATACTCCCCGCCAGACGTTGGATCGCCCGCCCCACAGATCAACGGTGGGCGGGCCGTCCCATCCCCGACCTGCCCGACGTTTAGCATCCGCGAGATGGGCGGTATTACCGCCGTACCTCCCGCCACGCGTCAAGCGTTGGGCTGTGGCGGAGCCCTCTCCCCCGAAACCACCGTTGTCCATAAGCGGTGCGCCACAAAACCGCTTACCGCTCGTGACGTCACATCCCATGTCACCCCCTGCACAGTCGCCGCTTACGTCACCCCCCCGCCCAGTCACTATGTCGATTCACCTGCCTGCGTGGCCTCCTGCCACGTCACTGCCACGTATCCCTGCCACCGTACCTGCCACATCACCATCTGTACATGATGACGTCATCCTGCCACTTCGTACTGCTGACGTCACCCACCGTACAATGTCACATCATGCTGACGTCATCAGCACTTTTTTTGGCGCGAAGGGCAAAAAATCGCACTTCGGAGCCCCGGAATCCGATTCTGAGGCAGTTTTTGCGGCAGGATTTTTTAGGTCGAAATGGAGAATCTTCAGGGAATCTTTTGTTACACAGTCCCCAGGAAGCCCGAAAGGCCCAAAAATGATCCATTTTCTTCGCAGAGCATACCGAAAGGAGCAGAAAACAATTTCAGAGGATACAGAGGCCGAACAGCGGCCATCAATGCGTGATTAGACCCGCAGCACATCAGAACAGCAGTCCAGATTTTGTCAAAGAGTATCAAAAGAAAGAAAAGACGCCAAAGAGTATCACCAAAGATTTTTTAGGGGCTCGAAGCACCTGTATATTAATGAAGCCCCCAGAAAGTCAAATCAGGCATCGTCAGCCCATCCTTACCCTCAAATCACCATTAAGGCATTCAAAGCACAGGACAGCAAAGGAGCAGAAAACCATGCACATTTATTTCAAAAGACACTGCACCAAGGCACCTAGGACTACATGAGTTATTCAGTTTTTTATACGGCCGCCCCTAGCGCAGCCCGAGTTATTGCATGCATTTATTTCTAGTAGAGTTAGTTCAGTTAATTATGACCTGATTAGGTCAAGATGTAATAAAGAACTCTGTAGATAGTTTTGCCCTATATATACCACCCTCAGCATTGTTTTAAGGGTTGGTCAATTGAGAATTTTCACTAGAGACCCGCACTGTATACATGACTGTTTCTATAATCAAAGATTGCAGAAAGCTTGGAGAGAAAACTGTTTGTTATAAATGAATGTTTTGGAGACTGAAGATGGAATTCTTGTGCTGCAGCCTGAAACAATAAGTGCATCTTACCTCTGTTTTATTGTTATCACTATCTAAATGGCAGAAAGAAATAATAGCTTAGAATTAGTTTAAATACTCTCTATGCTTAATTTCTGTTGTTTCTTTATGTTTTCCTCTGAATGAATTGGTTATGAATATGAATTCCTTCTGGCTCATGTTTACCCCGATTCACCTGTGTTTGCCAATTATCTAGGGGTTCTTAACTGCCCCTAGGTAGCGCTATGTTACTTCCCACTGCTAAGCTGATTGAGAGATTCTTAACTGCCCCTCATCGCTTAGCATTTCTTTCCATCACTTAGACCTAAAACATTGTTTCCTGCGCAGCTATCTTGCTCCATTTTCCCTCTGTTATGACCAAGTGAAAGCACCAGCAGTCACACTCCTTGACTCCACGCCCAATGGTTTGAAACTTCCAGACTATGTCTTGCCTCTCTGTCTGAAAACATCAATTTTCCCACCAAAAACAAAACAAAAACCCTCTGAACTCGAGACTTAGCCTAAAATCCTTTTCAACAAAGGTAAATCCTTAAAGAGAGACCCCTCTCTAATTGCAGGTTGGCTAGAACCTGCAGTCCAAAGTTGGTCTGTGGTTACCTCGGCCGTATCCTTTTCTAGAGCTTAAGGACAACCGGAGTGATAACAGTAGTGAAATGGAGGTGATATAATGGACATAATAGTGAAAGTGTAATGGTTCAACATGGAAGGAGATGTGAAGTAGATGTCATCGAGCATATTTGAATGTAAGGTAGAGTAGATTTTGTTTTGTAGTGAAATGGAGGGTAAGGATGGGCTGACGATGCCTGATTGGATCAACTGAGTTATATTATGAACTACTTCTCTTGTCTAATGCAAATGAATCTTCTGGTTTATTCTCCTCTGCAAATCATGGTTCCACCTCCAATTTTTTCATCACCTTTAGAATAGGAATTCCCAATGAAGTTGGAAATACAACATTTATCCCATAAACTAGCTAGTAGGGAGACATGCCTATTGAATTTTGGTAGTAAGCATGTCTGCCCATAATGCATTAACCAACTTGTTGTGCCATGATTTTTTATTTTCCTACAACAAATTTTTAATAGTGTTAACTAAGCTTTTATTGGAAGATTCTTCCAGTCCATTTCCCTGAGGGTAATAGGCAATAGAATGTCCCAATGTTATCTGATATTTATTGCAAAAATATACCATCCTTTTTTACCTGAAAGATGTAGCGTTGTCAGTAATAATTTTCCTAGGGCATCCAAATCTTGCAAGGATATTATTCTCCATGAATTTTATGATGACTACATCAGAAGCTTGTCTAGTTGGTATGGCTTCTATTCATTTTGTAAAGTAATCAGTGGTTGTCATAATCCACTTGTGTTGGGCAGAAGAGGCAGGGTGGATTTCTCCTATAAGTTCAAGGCCCCATTGTTGAAAAGGAGTTTCAGTAGATATAGGCCTTAAGGGTAGAGGTAAAAGTTTCTTTTTAACTTCAAATATATGGCATTTGTGGCATGAAGTAACTTTCTTTTGAATATTAGAAAATAAGGTGGGATAGTAAAAGCCTGCCCTTAGAATCTTATTTGCAGTAGCCTTCCAATACAAGTGTCCACCATAGTCTCCTTCATGGAACTCTTGCATGACTTTATCTGCTTCATTTTTCAACAAATAGTTTAGTAAAACACCACCAGCATCTTTCCAATATAGATTTTCATCCAAAATACAAAACTTAACAAATTTAAGTTTAATAAATCTAGCCTTTGTTTTAGTTAAACCATGAGAATCTTGTAAATTATGTAGAACATAAATAATGTCTGCATACGAGGGACAGGTAGCAAAATCTTCTGCTACCAGTGGAATCGCCAACTCATCTAGTTCATTAAATATTGCTAGAAAATTTATATTTGAAGCATGTAAGTTAGATTCTACCATTAATTTTGCTAACCCTTGATGTTTGATGAGTTTATTGGGTTGGATTTCAATAACATATTCTAATAAAATAGCAATCCACTTATCCCTTTTCCCATCAGGATCGTTTTGGGTCAGTATATCTTTAACTACTGCACTTGGAACAAAAGCAATAATGTGTGAATGAAGAATATACACTCTAAAATCCTTTATGGCTTTTACCAGGGAAAAAGCTTGTTTTTCCATAATGTCATATTTCAACGCTGCATCTCTCAAATATTTACTAAAGAATGCAATAGGTTTTTCATGGCCTTCATTATTCTTTTATAGGAGAACTGCAGCAATGGTGTGCTCAGAAGAAAATGAAAAAATTAGGAAATCTTTAGTAAAATCTAGACTAATTAATACAGGGGCATGAGTTAAAGCCTACTTTACATTATTAAATGATTGTCTAGCTTCCATGTTCCATTTCACCTCAGTATATTTCTTTAACATGTTGGTTATATTCTTTAAAAGCTCAACTAAATTTGGAATGAATCTCCTCATAAAATTTATCTGTCCAATAAAATATTGAACTTCTTATATATTCCTAGGGGGATTAATTTTGAGTATAGATTCGATTCTGATGGGATCTATCTTTATTCCTTCTTTCAAAATTATGTGTCGCAACAGTTTTCCTTCTTTCAAACCGAATAATGTTTTCTTGGGGTTAAGGGAAATGTCAAATTTCTGACACTTTTCAAAAACTCTTCGCAGGTGATTTAAGTATTCCTCATCTGTTTTCGAAAAAACAGTGATGTCATCTGTAGAAATTTCTCCATAGATCATCTAGCTCTGATACCATTTATAAATTCTGCAAATTCTCTACAAGGTATCATAGGTAGCTGATCTGTAGAGAAATTTCTACATGGTATCAAAGCTAGTTGATCTATAGAGAAATTTCTACATGGTATCGGAGCTGAGTTTATCAGAGCTGTGAATAGTATATGGAGAAGAGAATTCGAAGTTTGAAGTTCGGGGTTGCAGGTGTAAATCTAATTCTTATCATACTTCAAGGTTGGCCAATGGCATCCTATGGCTTGAGATTTGAGTATTCCTTGGAAGGCAGCTCGAACTACATAGCATGGAAAGATGGCATGGAGGCTGTATTAGAAGACAACGGCTTGAAGGATTTCATTGATCAAGAAATCCCAAAGCTAGGTTCAATTAATGCACAAGAGTTGGCTGAGTGGAAGAAGTGTGTGGCGAGGGCGAGACGGATCATCCTTGAGGGAGTTCGAGACCATATTGTCTCGAGTTTCCATGGGAAGGATACTCCATATTCAATGTGGAAGACATTGAAGGACCTCTACCAGAATAGTAGCGACCAGAGAAAATTGGCGCTCAAGGATAAGCTTCGAAGAATCAAGATGGAGAACAACGATACTATTTCCATATATCTGAAAAAGCTCACCACTTGCATAAATGAGCTTGGTAGTGTGGAAATAACTACTACCGATGATGATATGGTGAGCCTTGCCCTCCTTGGCCTTCCAAAGAGCTAGAATAGCTACCAGGACTCTGTGAATGGAAGGGAGAAACTGTCGGATTGGGAATGACTGTGGTCGGATCTCATGTAGGAGGAGATCAGGAGGAGCACATGAGATGGTTCTTCATCCAAGGATGATGATGAAGAAAATATGGCCTTAGCAAGTAAGGCAAGGAAAGGGAAGGGGAAGGCATCCCATTTCGAATCAAATTCTTCTCATAGAGGGAAGAAGGGTGACAAGTCTAAAGTGAGATGCTTTAATTGTCACGAGATGAGACATTATGCGACTCATTGCCCATCGAAGAAGTCCAAGAAGGGATCCTTAGAAGGATCGATAGGTGAGGCATTAGCCTCTCAGTTTGAAATGGACTTTACCCTCATCGCATGCATGGTGTCATCGATGATGGGTTGTGGTTGTTATATTGACAGTGGAGCCTCATTCCACATGACCGCGATAAAATTTTATTCAGTACCTTGGAGGAGAAAGACCTCAAGATGCGTATAGATATGGGTGACGACGAAAGGTATAGTGTTTCAGGAGTCGGCACAGTTGCTTTTCAGAGGGAGCATGGACCTCCTATCACCTTGATAGATGTTAAGTATGTGCCTGGACTGAAGAAGAACTTGGTATCGGTCGCGATGTTGGAGGACAAAGGCTATGATGTTGTCTTTAGTAAGGGAAAGGTTTTCCTTAGACACATCACCACGAGGCAGATGAACTAGATCGGTTCATGAGTCAAAAGCCTGTATGCTCTTGAGGTTCAAGATGCATGCAAAGCCTTGAGGAGTAAGGCAAATGTTAGAGACTTGGTGGTTGAGAGGGAGAGTAAATTACCTCTCAACATACAACCCCAGAAGAAGTCTCAGACAATTCTAGAGGAGGTACAATTGGAGAAGTGGATAGAGGGATCACATGCAGCCATACCTCCAAGTGTGAGGTGGGGCGATGTGAAGTGATATCCCCAAGAAAGCTCAAATTGGGCAGGGTCCATTGAGAGGTTTTATCTCATGGATCGTACCTTGCTACGAGAGCCCAAAGTACATAGTAGAAGGAGGAATCAGTGGGATTGATGCAGTCATAGATCAAAGTGACAGAGGCTAGAGCAGTCAGATACTAAAGAGCATAGAGAAGGATTGACAAAAGGAAGAGTCAGCAGAAGCGCAAAGTTTTCAGTTGACAAAGGCAATAACAGTCAGAGACTTTGATGATAGATACATCATATTGATTCAGGTTGGATGTTTTTTTTTTTGTTTCTGGAGTTGCTGGAGCAACAACACTAGAGAGACGTGTTGCATGCATAACATTCCAAAGGTTCACGATCGGGATCGAGTTAGATTCCCTTCTTGTTCAGAGGGAGTGTTGAAAATAGCAATAAGAAATGATAAAATTAGAATCCAAAAATTCCAATTTTAATTTGTCCTTGAATTAAAATCGAATTTAGTCTCACCAGCTACTTGGAAATAATTGATTAACTCAGCTTGAAATAATTAGTTGGAGAAATTCAAGTTAGAAGTCTTTCTGAAGTCATGCAAGATTTATCCCCTAAATTGAGTTATATTTGAGTTGAATTAGTTAGCTCAGTTTACTGAGTTAAGTCCAGTTAAATTAGTTCCAAACTGTTTGAGGAACTAATTTTGAGTTATCATTCAGTTGATGCATGCATGCACTCAACCAGTGTACTCCAGATAACTGAAGATTCCCTCATCAAAAACTCATGCATGTCTATTATGAGAAAGACCTAGTTGAGCTAAATGTCAAGGACAATATACTATCAGTTGCATGTGTTTTCCTATAAAGAAAACTCATGCATACAGTCAAGGGAAGGTTCCTTAAGGATTGCGCAGTTCTGACAGTGTGTTAGAGCATTGTGTCAGAGCAGTGTTCCACTGGGTGAAGGAGATCATCCTAGAGGTAACTGCACAAGGAAATAGGAGCTTGGAGGGCAAAGGAGAAGGCTTGTGAGAAACTTTGATTTCCTGTGAGCATCCAGGAGGATTTTACTAAGAGCTGGCTAGCTGTGAGAGCTAAGGCTTTGTATAATTCTAATGTATTTCCACCTTGTATGATAATACAGATAGTGGGGTTTTTAGCTTAGGCTTTCCCCTGAGTATTTTTTGTATTTCATGTGCATTGATTCTTCTTCTTATAGTTATCTGTGTTCAGCTCGATCTTGCTCAATCTTTAAGCTTCCGCAAAGCAAATTGATCGTAGAAGTAGATTATAGTATTTTTATTTAGTTATATTGCATTATCAGGTTAATCTACAATTAGATTTTCTACAGAGATCTCAGAGGTAGATTTGTAGAGGATTTGTAGAATTTCTACATGGTATCAGAGGTAGCTAATCTATAGAGAAATTTCTACATCATCAGATATATTACTATGAAATGACCCATTTCATCAGCAAAAGTAAAATCCATTGCTCTCTGAAAATTTTCTCCAGCATTAATTAGACCAAAAGGAATTTTCACATACATGAAAGTGCCCCAAGGTGTAGTAAACATTGTCTTCTCTTGATCATCTGGGTGTACTAAGACTTGGTTATAACCAAAAAAGTCGTTTAACAGGGAAATCCTGCTGGATCAAACCACCTTTTGTAGGATGTAGTCCATCTTGGGCAGAGGGTAATTGTCTTTTAGAGAGGCTTTATTCAAATTCTGGAAATCAATGCAAAGCCCGAATTCACTAGTCTTTTTCCGAGTGGAAACCAAATTGGATACCCATTTGGAATATCTCAAGTGTACTATGATTTTTGCATCATACATTCTTTTTACCTCTTTTTCAACCAGAGGCATAAGCATTGGATTAATCCTCCTTAATTTTTGTATAAAGGTTTTATGATCTTCTTTCAAGGGTATTTTGTGTTGTATGATACTAGTGTCATAGGATTTTAGGTCCTCATAACTCTAGGCAAAAACATCAATGAATTCTGTGAATAATTGAATGTACTTCAGCTTTTCAATTTGGGGTAAGGATTTGGACAATTTGATCATTTTGGTTTGTATTTCAATCCCAATATTATGTTCCTCAACCCCATCTCTAATGGGTTCAATTTTAGGCTTCTTGGCTACATCATTGAAATCAAATAAATATTTTAATGGAACAAGCCCTCTAGGTAGGATATTTTAGTTCAGTTGTAAAATATGTGTTTCTTGTTTTTCTTCATATATTTCATGCAATTCTAATTTATTCACACTAGTATGTACAATATCTTATACATCAAATTCTATATCTATATTAGCATCTTCAAATTCATCTTTAGACTGCAAAAATTTCTCAATATGAGCATCATCTCCAAAAACCTGCCAGTATCTAATGTTATCAGGTACAGTAGGTCTATTTTTCACCTCAACAGTATATGGGTGAGTAGGATGGAATGATAATTTACAAGTTCTTGCCGAAGTAGCAAGACCATCAGGTAGAATGTTTTGATCTCTTAAAACCACAAATAAACTATATTTAGTAAAAGAATCTAGAGAATCCAACACACCATTTATATATTCTCTCATCCTAGGATGTTTTGCAAAGTATTCTCATTTGATTTCTTTTATCACTAACTAAAAATATCCATGAACGGCAATCTGTTTAGCACCCAGCTTCTTTAAAAGTTGTAAACCTAAGATTAAGGCTTCATACTCTGCAACATTATTAGAACACTGAAAAATCAATTTGTAGGAATGACCCTCTGAGTGATGAGTATATGAATTAGAAACACATACACCAGCACCAACTGCTTCTTTACTCGTTGATCCATTAAAACCCAAATTCCATAAAACTTCCTCTTAATTATCTTGTTCACTGATTAATGTTTGACAATCGTCAGTGAGACAAAGCGCAATATTATGATTAGGAACTTGTTCTTGTGCACTTACATCATTATACATAATAAATGATTCAATATCAGAATGAACAAAATATATAGGATAATTTTTAAATCTATCCTAAGTGGTGACCATGAATCTAGTAAGTTTTTCTCTATAGAGTCTTATGTTCTGACCAAAGATAGGGATTGTTGCATAGGACATATCCATCTGTAAGGTTCCCTGGAGTTTGGATCTCCATGAACGGGAAAGCAACATGCCATATTTGGGAGGGATATCAACGACAACTATGTCCATAAGTACACTTTTGGCTGGTATTTGGACTAAATTGACACATAAATCCTTTATAAGTCCAAGGCACTTAACTTGTCTAAAATCAAATGAATACAGATCTTTATACCTTCTGGTTATATCTAATCCCAGTTTCTCCATAATTACCTTAGGCATAAGATTGTGGGAGGCCCCTGAGTCAAGCATAGCGTTGTGTAAGATTTTATCATGAATAGTTAGGCTAACATAAAAGGGAGGTACATCTCCCTCTTGAATTTTTCCATCAACTTTTGGGCCAAATAGTATTTCAAGTTGATCATCTGATACATTGATTATATCAGCGTTTTCTCCTATTCTCAATGATTTCATTACCTGGAATCTATAGGTAATTTTATTCATCAATTTCGTCAAAGGAATGGGGATTTTGAGTTTTTTTAATTCATTTTCTATATTAAATGATGTTTGTGCTTTATTTGAATTGGAAGGATCTTGTTTATCGATCGCATCCTTTTGGGATATGTCTCTTGGTTGGCTGGTAGAGGGATCATTAGTTTGAATCGATTTGGATGCAGTATCGGGTTTTTTCTAGATTAGAACATCAGGATTCTTTCTAGTAATAATCTCAACATTCTTTTTGGCAGGAGTTTCAGCTAGTTTCTTTGGTGGAGTATCAAGTGTTTACCTACTCCTAAGGTTGTATTTCTTATCGACTTCCATAGTGGCATTCTCAAAACCTTTCTTGTAACCCTCCGATTCTTCAGGTTCTATTTCATTATAACGGGAAAAGGTCTTGTTCTTCCTTAGTAAGAAAAACATAGTCATAATCATTTACTCCCATGATATTTATTTGAGTGTCCTTTGTATCATCAGCTACTTCAGCCTCCTCATATGTATAATTTTCTTGGAAAGGGGGTATTACCTGCTGGTCTGGACCTTTTGGGTCCCTTTGTTTAATTTGGGGTTGATTTCTTCTATAGTTTGGATTTGTTATTTGCCTAGTTTGATTTTCTCTCTGTGGAGCCCTATCATCTATACTAATTCTATCGATCATTTTCTCTAGAGTTCTTAATAGATTGTCTATTTTATAATCAGTGGAAGCAGAAGATGAAGGTTCTTCTTTTATTGTTACTCTTTTTCATCCTTTAATTTAGCTTTCTTGGCTAATAAATTAGCCTCTACTTTAAGTGTGTTTTCTTGCATCTCCTCTAAGGTTGCAGGATCTCTTTCTCTTAGTTGATAAGCCATATCAACATCAAAACCTTCTGGGAAATATATCAAAGGCAAGCCTAGGGTGGCTTAATGGCAATGGGAATTGCATTGTAGACCCTATTAAACCTATCACAGTACTCTTCTACAGTTTGATTAGGTCCTCTCTTAAGGTTTTTATAATCGTTAAGGATCTGTAGAGGACTCATTTTAATTTCCCACCTAATTAGGAAATATTGGTGAAAAATAGCAAGGTCAGTTATACTACCTGCTGCTAAGTTTTTGAACGACTTTCTGACTTCTCCACCTAAGCTCTAGTCGAAAAACCTCAGTTTTACATCATTCTCATCTACTTCATGAAGATCAAAAAGTCATTCATCCTATCTATGAGTTGTTGTGCATTGATCGCAATAGTGCCATCAAATTGGGGAATCCTAGTCTGATAGTCTTGGGCCATATCATGCAATTGGGCAGGTAAAATCATGGGTGCATAGCGAGAAGCCATGATATTTGTTCTTAATGGAGGAGTAGATATAGGATTTACAAGAATTAATTGAGTTACCACTTGTGATGCTATTGGATGAGTAGTAGAAATTACAGAAGAGGTAGGGCCAACTTATGTTGGATGAACCGACTGGGAAGATGAAGCAAATGCTGCAATGGTAAGAGCAGAAAGTTCAATAGATAGTTGAATGTAAGCTTGATGTACAGGAAAATCAAGTGTTGGCACAAGATCCTACAATTTGTCAAAGTTCTAAAGGACTTGTTGATCCAAATCAGGTTCAACAAATGGTCTTATTTGTTTATAGGGTTGAAGAATGGCTTCATCAACCACTGTATGATCAAAAAAAGATTCAGAATTAGCCCTAAAAAGACTGTGTTTGAAAGGTAGGTCGAACTGGATATCTTGAATGGTGTCGAGGTTTTCTGAAAGAGAATTGGCCCTTGAAAGGGGGTTATTAATTCCTTGCCTTTCAACTAAACTTCTCCTTCTTAGTATCCTTTCAGGATTGTCTAAAATTTCAGGTGGGTCTGGATCAGGATTGGCTCAAGTATAAATTCTTTTTGGAGCCAAATCTTTAAAAATGAAAAAAAACTCTAATCCTTTATTTCCAATATTTTGATCATTATACTTCTTGAGATAAAGATGTAGAAACTAGGGAAATAATCTTATGATAATGAAATGAAGGATTATTTTTAAGTCCCCAGTGTGGTCGCTAGAATGTTAGCACTCCATAATTTTCTGAGGTTGTAGAAGAAATTCACAAAGGTAACCACAAACCAACTTTGAAAGTTGGGATCTAGCCCTTCCAACTTCAGAGAGGGCTCTCTCTGTAAGATTTAACTTTATTGAATTAAATATTAGGCTAGTTATGAATTTTGAGGTTTGATTTGAATTTGAACAGTTGGTTGATAACTAGATTACCATTGGGCTATGGAGTTTGGTACATAAAGTATGGATCGTCTACAGCTTCTACATATAGATCTCACAGGGCAGGGTAACAAATCTGAATGGATTCTTTTAGTTTATGAAATGGAGAAGGAAGAACAAATTAAGATTCACTTTAAATATAGAGCATTATTACCTGAATTCTATGTATATATATTTTTAACTATAACGGTTATATTAATTATTTAAACTCGGCTGGGTCGAGGCCAAAAACAACCATCATTACAATATTCAAAAATACTTTTAGTTGCAGCTATCCTTTCCTTACATAGGTGTAGATTTACTCTAGATTACGGGATCGGGATCCATGTAGATTCTTCATCATTCTTGCTGAAAGCTCCTTGTGGCAGGAGGCATGCCTGGTTTGCTTTTGCATCTGCTTCCTTATTTGAGCCACGTAGAATATGGAAAAGAAGGTAGGAGGAGAAATTTTGGAGCACGTATCTCAGCCTTTGAAGTGTCTTGTTGAGTGTTGGATTGCTGAAGTGGTACTCTGAGTTTAATATCTTTATAAAAAAAATTGAGTCCGCGAATACTTGTATTTCCTTATTGCCTTTTTCATTATCTGACATTCTTTTAGCAGCCCAAGGATTTTTGCCTCATTGTTGGTTCTCTGTCCAAGGCCCTAGCTAAAGCTATCTTCTTGAATTCCCTTCGAGGAGTATATCACTCTACCTGCTCCTGCTATCCCTGGATTGCCTTTGGAGGCACCATCAGAAGCGTGTTATCATATTTAAGGGGGTTATTGGACACAGTCTCGAGGAGTAGTGCTTTTGCTTTTGTTGCCACCTTCAATGGGGAATTTGAAATGTTGTTGAAGATATTATTGTTTATGGCGAGCCATATTTTCCAGCAGATGTATTTAGGAACTACTTTCCAGATTATGTTCCATGTTGTCTTTCTTTGGGTCCTGTGAGGATATCGCATTCTCCAGGTGCTAAAAAGGTTATCTATTTTGACTTATGATGGGGCAGAGACATTGAGGCCTTGGAGGACGCAGTCCTAGACTTCTTAAGCAAAAGTGAAATCCACAAACACATGCTCCATGGTCTCTTGAGCTTTGTAGTAGAGAGAACACCAATGTGGCCCGTGAATGCCTCTTTTACTCAGATTGTCGCCAGTTAGCACTTTCCCATGCATTAATACCCAGGTGAAGAAGTTTATTTTTGGAAGCCCAAGAGGATCCCAAATCTGTTTCCACACCAAAGCAGTGTGGCTCGAAGCTTTGTGCTTGAAGAGAGGCAAATCCATGCCTTACCTTGTAAATTCCAGTCTTTCCCCATCCCCATTTATCCGTCGAATGCATGTGAACCGGTGCTAGGCCCGTTAGCGCTTCTTCCAGGAGAGTCTTTTGACTGCGCAGTTGTTCAGGAACTCGTGGAATTTCCCAATTTCTCCATTTTCCAGAGTCATCCCAAGTCGAAATATCTGCCAAGGTGAGGATTCCTTGCTACATGAGGAAGTTCCTAATTTCTTTGATTGCTTCATTTTTGCTCAGAGACGACTATCCCATTATGTTGTCTTTCCACAACATCATGTTTTTTCTGTTGCCTGGGATGCGATACAAGTGATTTTGAAAGAACTCGAGCCCCTGATGACAGAGGTGCCATATCGACGTCCCTTTGATGCTATTATCTATCTGAATGTTTCTTAGTGTTGAGCCTTTTAGATGTTTTTTTAATGACCTGACTGACAGGGTGTTTGCTGTTTGAGAAGAGGGCCCAAAGTATTTTTCCTCCAAAAGCCAGATTTGCAAGGCATGGGTCTCTTATTTGCAGGCCTCCTTCATATATGGGACGTTTAACTGTATACCAATTCATTAAATGGAATTTTCTTTGATTTCCTCTTCCTCCTCTCCACAGAAAATCCCTAATCATTCTGGAGATCTTTTCTGTGATATTCTTTGGAGCCAGTAGAAAAGAGGCCTGATAAATTGGCAAGGAGGACAAAACAGATTTTATAAAGATGATTTTTCCAGCATTGGTCAGCCATTGCCCTCCCCAAGCTGTAATCTTGGACTTAATTTTGCATATTACCTCTTTCCACAGTGATAATTTGTTAGAAACCGAGGTTATTTGTAACCCGAGATATTTGATTTTATCCCAAGAAGCATATCCCAAAAAGCCTAAGGAGTTGGTTATTCTCTGAATTGCTTGTTGATCCACATTCCACCTGTATATTGCACTTTTCCTTTTATTTATAAGAGCTCCTGATATGCTACAGTATTTTTGAAGGATTCCACTGTAAACTTTAGCTAACTTGATGGAGGCTCCGCCCATAAGAAGAGAATCATCTGCGAATAATACATGGTTGAAAGGCTCTAGCCCTTCCGTCAGCCTGACTCCTAGAGTTGTCCCTGCTTTCTTTTTAGTTGCATTTTTCTACTTAACGAGTCTGCCATCAGTATGTACAAGAAATGGGAGAGGGGTCAGCCTTGCCTTATTCCCCTCGAGGCTTGAAAATAGTTTGTTGGCCTACCATTAACTAAAGGTGTTATCCATGGCTTTTCAGTACAAGATTTAATCAAATTGAAAAAGTTAGAATTGAAATCAAAGGAAAGAAGGACTTTGTACAGGAAAGAAAGATTTACCCAGTCGAATTCCTTTGCCATGTCAAGCTTTATGAGCTTACCTTTCTCCTGCCGAAGGTAACTGGAGTGTATGACTTCTTGCACCTGTATTACATTGTCTAGTATGTGTCTCCCTTTGACAAAGCCTCCTTGGGTGGGACAAATGAGTTTCCCCAGCAATGGCTTGATTCTGTTTGCCAGCGATTTTGTTAGTATTTTGTATGATGCATTACAGATCAAGATTGGCCTAAACCTATCAAAAGTGCCCGGATTCACTTCTTTTGGTATTAATGCAAGGAAGGTTGAGTTAGTACTGCCTCCCACTTTGGCTTTTTTATGAAAAGATTTAATCATCCTCAGGAGATCAGTTTTTATTATTTCCCAACAGATTCTATAATATGAATTGAGAAGTCTTCAGGTCCTGGTGCCTTTTCTGGTTCCATGGACCATATTACTTTACAGATTTCTTCCTCAGAGAAAGGTTTCGTAAGACTAGTGTTGCCCTCCTTGCTTACCGAAGATCGAATGTGGGAGGGAAATTTTGAGATGATTTCTTCACTCCCATTCCCATCCTCTTTATACAGATTCTGGAAATGATCTTAAGCTACCTTTTTTAGTTATTCTTGACCTTTAAGCACAGTCCCATTTGAGCAAGTGATTTCAAAGATATGATTTCGAGATAGTCGGGCTCTATATTGCATATGGAAGAAAGAGGTATTCCGGTCTCCAAATTTAAGCCACATGCTACAAGACTTAAGTCTCCAAGTCTCTTCTTCATGGCGGAAAGCACAAAATGATTTGATTTAGGTAGCTTATTCTTTTTCTAAATCTGAAGCAAAGATCTCCTTATTTTCCAAATCCATTTGCAGATCTAATAAAAACTAAACTGTCTCCTTTCTGTTGCTGGTAGGAGAATTTGAGGGTTCTTTAATCCATTTTTTCAGAGCTCTCTTGGTTATTTTTAGTTTCTACTCCCACATGAAGCTAGGAGTTCCTGTCACAAATATGGACCATGCCTCCAGAACAATTTCCATGAACCCTTCTTTCCCTGACCAAAGTGGGTTGAATCTAAAGGGGACAGGGCCCAAATTTTCTTCCTCTTCCAGCTGTAAGAGAATAGGTTTATGATTTGAGGCCAGCTTTGGGAGAATTTTCGAGGAGATTAGTCTTTTTCCTAGCAACAAAGAGCTCTGTGCTAGGAAATGATCTAGGCGAGCAGAGATGTGTTCTACCCCAGCTCTATTGTTTGTCCAAGTGTAAATACCTTTCTTTGGTTTGAAGTTAAGAAGATCCAAATGAAGTATTAGCTCCTATACTAATGGAATCATTTGGTCCCTGCCACTATTTCCACCTCTCTTTTCTTTTGGATAAATGACGAGGTTGAGAGCTCCAGCCACTATTATATTCTGAGGGGAGTAAATGTCTAAGAAATCAGACAAGGTCTGCCAGCATTCTTTCTTCTCTGTAAGCTGGACTGGAACATAAAGGTTGAAGAGAGAGATGGAGAGCCTATTAGAGAGGTGTCGAAGTTCGATGAATATCTAATGTTGGGTCTCAAAGGAGCTTTCTAGCTAATACTTGTCCTCCGACCACAGTGTTGCTAGGCCACCAGAGGAACCTCTTGCACTAATGGCCTTTCCTGCATTTTTGCCCCACTTTAATTTGTTGATATCAAGAAGGGTTTCCCCTTCAATATTAGTCTCTTGGAGCATGAGTGTAAGAGCCCTATCCTAGGGTCTTCTAATAGATCTATTTCTGATGAATTTAAATGCAATAAGAGGCAATAGTTTACTTTCTTACAAGACTTTCAAACAAATAAAATTTTACCATTTACATTCTAATCCTTATAACTTATGGAGAACATTTCATTTTAATAAATTTACCTGAGTAATCTATAGAGGAATACATGTACCGGTGGCTGGTGGAGATGCCTTTGAACTGTTGCTCCTGCTGAACGCTCCTCTTGACTGACCCAACTGGATTTACCTCCTAGCCAACTAGGAAATAATTCCTAGCCCAGGAAACCTCCACAGGTTCCCTAGCCCTCCGAGCCCAAGTCCAACCAGATGTAGTGTGTGTGTCCAAGATGAATGATCCAGACCAAGATGAACAATATTTCCCTCCTCTCAACAACCCAAGAAACCTCCACAGGTTCCTAAGGTCTCCAAAAATCACAACAAATCCTAAAATCACAACCAACCCCAAAATCATAAGCAAGGCCCAACCTCCCCTTTTCTCCCTTCCCCCTTCCCTTTTTATACCCTCCCTCTCTTCTCCATCTCAACCACCTCTCATTAATGTCATTAACTTCTCATCCATCCTTACAGTTGACTTCTCTTCTCCCAAGTAAAGCTGGGAGTACATTTGGAAATGTGACATGAATATAAAATTGGGAAATTAATGGGAGAGGACCATGTCTTCTCCCAAGTAAATCTGAAAGTACATTTGGGAATGTGAGATGAATATATATATTGATAATTAAATGGAGAGAACTATGTCTTCTCCCAACTAAATGTGAGGCTACATTGGGGAATGTGAGATGTAATTAAATGGAGAGAACCATGTCTTCTCCCTGGTAAATGTGAGGGTACATTGGGGAATGTGAGATGAATATATATATTGATAATGAGTTGGAGAGGACCATGTCTTCTCCCTAGTAAATGTGAGGGTACATTGGGGAATGTGAGATGAGTACATATATATTATTTGAAATAATGGAAGGAGACCATATCCTACCTAAGATTCAATTTGAGAAGGTAAGTTGGGAATTTGAATAATAGAAATCATGAATTTTATACTAGACCAATATTTCTTAATATTTTCAAATAATGTAAACGTTAATAAAAATTGCAGGATAAGATTTAAGTGGAGCATTACATACACCCCTCCTTCATAAAACTTCATCCCGAAGTTAGAATGAAAAGATACAAGGAGTTCAAAAGCATAGCAAATCAGAGAGAGTTATAGCAATAAAATTTGATAAGTCAGACAATGACATTACTTCCCATCAAGAGTCTCCAACTGATCTATATCCCCCTATCCATCTTGACCTACTTCCGTTCCCACCCTATCCGTCCTCTGCTACTTTATTAGTGGCAACGGCCATACTAACCACTCATAAAACTGACATGGTGGAAGCGTCAACTATGTCGACCTAACTTCCCCAGCAGGCAACTGGCAATCGTCATCACACGTCTAAGGGAGCGTGTCCACCACTTCCCTCCCACGATTCTAGGTTTCAGAGGATACACGGTGGGAAATGCCTCCACCCCTCCTTCATAACTAGGGTCAATGCCCTAACACGGACCACACTACAGAGCTGGTTGGACTTGTCATCGAATAATCTAGTCAGGTAGTCTTGCCACCTGTCATTTTCATTTTACTCATGTCATAAGAGTGCATATCAAGTAGATACCAAATGTAATAGAAAAATGTGCATTATACCTTCCCCATGAGATGTCTCGACCTTCCCTCAATGGAAGAGTAGCTCTCGGCTATCATATAGTTCTTTCCCCCTGCTGGTTAGCTCTCATTCATGCATTTATATAACAACAAGATGTATAATCATCACATTATTAGGTCTAGTATCCACGTGTCAATTTTGTAGTTCATACTGGAACAATCATAATTTCACTACGTCATTCATTAGATAAATCATATCCACTTAGCATAGGTGGTTGTCTAAGTCAAAATGGGCATCATAAATGCTCATGCGACATCCTTGTGGAACTCCTCGATAACGATTAGAGTTGAAATAGATTCAACTGTCTATCATGGAAAATAACATTTGAACCTGGATATGCTATAAGGTGGTACCAAAACCAAAATAATGGAAAGCAACGGATTAGTGCACTATCAATTCCACTAGAAGGTGCTAGTATAAGTTTTATGCATATAGTTTCTTTAAAACCTTAGTGAATATAAAAGTCCCACTCTTCCAATTTGATGGTTTTTCATCTTCCAAACCAATTAGTTAACCTTGAAAATAAAAGACTCAAAACTTCATAACTGTTTCCAGCATGATTTTCATTATTTTTTTTTTTAAATTGAGAGAAATGTCCTCTAAATGTCAAAGGTTCAAATTTATTATATATTTAATCATTGTTTACTAGTACTAAAACAATTTCATGATATATAATGCAACTCACAATATGACCAGACAAATGAGAAATAATTAAACGAATGGAATAATTGCCTTTGCCCTACTGCTATTAGTATTTCCCTTCTAAATGGCACCGCATCTCTAAAGATGCCTACTCCTTTCACAAGTGGTCAGTGACCACAAAAGTTGCAGAGAAAGTTGAAGGTCCTTTTATCCAAAACTAGAGACACATTGTTTTTCACGGCATTTTTATTCAACACTAGAATAAGGGTAAGAGTGTATTCTAATATTTTCACTGGTCTTTTATAAGCTTCCATTTTAAAATCCCAAATTCTATACGAATTGATCTTCTCATTTAATTTAAGATCATTAAAAACAACTATCACAGTAAGCCTTACACAAGTCCATGGTATTCAATCTATGTTTTTACTAGAAAATTCCACCACCCGTAGAATAATCATTAATGTGACATATAGGATATTTCAACACATCCTAATCTGAATTACCATGATTCATAGTCGTTTACTTCTCAGACTCGAGATTTGTTATTATGACTTCCTCCATGAAGAATGAAAAATATAGGATCTGAAAGATAATCCTACTGTCCGAATGGAAAATCTACTATATCTTAAATAAGTGTCAGACCAGGTAGTAACTCCTCAAAAACAATTCGTTGATATTCATTTAGGTTGGTCTTTATTATATACATGAGGGAGAGAATGTTCATTTCATCTCTCGGTGACTATTCATATTCTCTATTATTTATTTACATCAATTTCAGTTATTTACCCAATCCTGATGATTAGGTGTCAACATTCCCCCCCTTAATCTGAAGGGATATTGGTGATTCCAAGCAACGTTCTGAATCTTTCAAGCTTTTCTCTTCCAAGCGCTTTGGTGAAGATGTCTGCAATTTGCTCATTAGTGGAACAATGGTGGAGATGGATTGTTTTGGCCTCAACATGATGTCGAATCAAATGATGTTTAGTATTGATGTGCTTCGTTCGATCATGGAACTTTGGGTTCTTGGCCAACTTTATTGCCGAGGTATTGTCAATCATGAGCGGAGTCAATTGTACTTGTTTTACCTGCAAATCTTCAAGAATTTTCCTGAGCCACACAATTTCTTTTGTTGCCTCAGTGGCTACCACATATTCTGCTTCTGTTGTGGAATCTACTGGAACTGATTGTTTGTGTGATCTCCAGGAGACAGCTCCTGATCCAAGACTCATAGCATAACCTGAAGTAGATACCCTAGTTTCTTTGTCTCCATCGAAGTTTGAATCAGAGTATCCAATCAAGCTGAAGTCGCCCACCTGTGTATACTTGATTCCAAAGTCTTGAGTTCCCTTCAAGTACCTAAGAACTCTTTTTGCAACAAACCAATGTCCCTCACAAGGCCTTTTCATAAACCTGAAAAGGATTCCAAAAGCAAATGAAATGTCTGGTCTGGTAGTAGTTAGGTAGTTGAGACTTCCTACAAGTTGTCTATACTTTGTTGCATCCTCAAATTCTTTTCCTTCAATGGATGTGAGCTTTAAGTTTTGTTCCACTAGAGTAGTAAGAGGATTGCATTTTGTCATGCCAAACCTATTCAACAGACCTCCGATGTACTTCTTTTGAAAGAAATATGGATTTCGGATGTTGATTTACTTCAATACCAAGATAGAAATGAACATAGCACAAATCAATCATTTCAAAAGCTTTCCCCAATTCCTTCTTTATGGATGCAATGTAGCTTTCATTGTTCCCTTTCATAAAAAGATCATCTACATATACCACAAGATATACAATTGTTTTTCCAACTTTCTTGACAAATAAAAATGCATCATCAAGATCATAATGTTTGAAATTGAGTTTCAGAAGATGCTCAGTTAGTTTTTCATACCAGGCTCGCGGTGCTTGTCTGAGACCATACAAGGATTTCACAAGTTTGCATACTTTATGTTCATGTCCTTTCATAGCAAATCCTTCAGGTTGGGACATAAAAACATTCTCTTTTAGATCTCCATTCAAGAAAGTAGTTTTTACATCCATTGATGGACTTTCCAACCGTTCTGAGCTGCTAGGGCAAAGAGTGTCTGGATGGTAGCCCATTTTGTTGTGGGGGAAAAAGTCTCCTCATAATTGACCCGTTCCTTCTGTGCAAAACCTTTTGCCACAACACTGGCTTTCTACTTGTCAAGTGAGCCATCTGCTTTATACTTGTTCTTGTAGACCCACTTGCAGCCAATTGGTTTGGTTCCTAATGGAGGATCAACCAGCTTCCAAGTGCCATTCTTTACCAGGGCATCGTACTCCTTTTGCATCGCTTCTTTCCATTCATCATGAGAAGAAGCTTCTTTGAAGGAAGTTGGTTCGAAATCTGTAGTCAAATTCAATTCACAATCATAAGAAACATCCATATCAACAGGTGAATTAGAGTCATCTACATCACCTCCATTTTTTCGGTTTGAATTTCTAGTTCCTATCTTTCCAACCTCATCAGGATGAACACTTTCAAGTGTCTTTGTCAGCCCCTTTGGGGGACCTTTCTCAGATGGTCCAAGCTGCTCCGTTGATTGAGTTGGGACTGTTACCGGGAAAAGTGTCTATTTAGAACTACTCTATCCCACTAAGGTGTGACAGCTGCCTTAGAAACAAATAGAGAAAAACTACTTTTGTATTTCCTTTATGAATTAAAGATAGAGGGGGATAGAAAGAACCGACCTGTGTCTTGCGCTAATCCTTTGATCCAATCCCTCTCTTCTTTGATAGCTTCCAGCTACTTGCTCCTTACTTGCCCAGCTTCACCAAGTACCTGTAAGATCACAGAAGAAGAAAACTATACAAATACATGGATCTATATTCATAAACAGCTTAGGATCAGATTTAAGCTAACCATACAAATGTAACAAGCATCAATGATACAAAAGCATGGAGGAAAAACTCAAATAGTTTTTTATTGATATACAAGAAGATCCAGGAGGAGTTACAACCGATGATTCCTGACTCAGCATCAACCTCCCAGCAAAGAAGCCCCTCTTCACCTCCAACAAAGCATAAATCACCCAATACTCTGATATCTATCTCAAAACCAACAGCAATTCCTTACAATGTGCAAAATTCCAGCCTCTAACCTCTGGATCTCTGGGATGAGGGATCCATATATAGATGTATGCAAGGAGGATGAGTCAGCTTGTGATTTGATTAGTGTCTTCTCTCTGTCAGTTCTTGCTTCCACTTGGATACTGAAGGCCTCTTACTCATCCTTGGTCGAATTCAGTGAGGCAAGTGTCATAAGAGAAGATTCTGGAAGCTTCCATTGTCTTTCCACCTCGCGGAATGACACTGCCATTTGCCATTTCTCGCTCAACGCACCCTCATAGTGCATTTAGGTGCATTGCAACGCACCTAGCTAGTGTGTTTAGGTGCTATGCAACGCACCTAGCCAGTGGAGCAGCTGAAATGATCCTGTTTTGACTTATTCTGAGTAGTTTCTGGTGGAGAACTTCTGGGGGAAGCTGTAATTTGTTGACCTTGTTCCTCTAGGGTTAGAACAACACTTTTAGGGACTTAGGAGCCCTTGGTTTATGGACATTTCATGCTTGGAGCTGCAAGGCACAAAAATGTCTATAACAGTTGCCCCCTAAAGTATGAGGCCGTTAATCGGGTGAAATGCTTTATTATGAGGATCCGAAGTTATTTCAATGCTGGGAGGAGACCTGTAATAAGATACAATACAATACATTATCTTCATACTGCTTTTCATGATCTAGCTGAGGCGGGCATTCACATGCTCAGCTTTATAAATTCATTTTCATGCACATAGGACAGACAATCGTCTGATTGTAGACTGATGATTCTGATAGAGCCATCATCCTTTTGGTAGGATGATTATCTGTGCTGCAATGTTGTACATTTAATGTCTTTATTTCCCTCAATATATATCGCAGCCTGGATGGATGAAACTAGATCCAGGGTCTTCAATCTCGTCCGATCTTCACTCGAAGTACAAGTCTATCCATGTGAGAAATGTTTTGAAGTCGAACATGGAAAGACATCGCTTGATTACCAGTCAATGATGTAAACTGTTAACAAGCGCGAGAGGAATCACCGATAATGATAATGATCCTCAAGGTATTGCAGTACAATTCACGTGGTGTGAATAAAGGACTTGGCATCGAACACCATGCAAAATCTTTCGGTCGAAGGCCATTGATGTAAACCTGTCGCCGGAAGTGAGAAACTTGCCATTGAGGCATGCAAGCTTCAAAGTACTGAATGGGGTGTTCCTAGACCAACTTCTTGGATAATGAGCTGATGTCGACAAGAAGTGATCCGTCATAGGAGGGCCTTAATGAATCCCACATCAATGACACGGAACGGAGCAAATGATTTTGATGGAGGTTAAAATGATCTGATGATATATGATTCAGAGTGGCGGTCATGAAAGAATGGAGTATAATGTATGGTAGTGGGTGGGACACAGGTGACTTCTCTGGATGACTTCTCTTGAACATGTCGGCGACACTTATGTGATGGATTGGTAGCATTAACCCCAAATGTGGATGGTATGGTGTGACCATGGCGATGTGACCGGTGAATGAAACAACCCAACCCGACTCGGACACGGAGTGGAAGTGTCATGTTCAAGAGTGACTTGCTACCAATAAAGATTCTTTGAGTTTTCTTCCCAATTTTTCCCCAGTCATTGCTGACCAGTACCTCTTTATTTTTGTCAAGCTTGAGGAGGATAACATATGCTTGTTCTATAATTTTCCCTTCGAGCAAACCCATCACTATGTTTTAACGAGCTTAGCGATAGTGAAACTCGTTCTCGTCTAAAGACAAGTTTGTCGCTATTAATCTTTTTAACGAGTTTAACGACAAAGATAACTCGGTCCTTTTCATTTTTAGAGAGTCTGAAAAGGTACGTAAAGGTAACTCCAAAATTCCTTTTTCGTCATCTAATCCCTTAAGTCTGAAAAAGTATAAAACAATACAGAAGGGATGAATTTTCGATAGTTTTAACGAGCCGAACAAAACAAGCGCTCGATCTTTTTGTGCAATAATCCCTCAGGTCCAAAAAGATTAAAATCTAGAGGAGGGATAGCACTTCCTATCCCTTTAACGAGCTGGAGAGGCCAATGGCTCGGCAATCTTTTCATATTTTACGAGTCAGTTGAAAAGAGCTTAAAGGAGACTCGTCTTTTGAGGAACGAGTGATAAAATGGGTAGCAGCTGATTCCAGGTAAGGTTTGGAATTTTCCAATCACGGCAGTGTCACAAGGATGGCTAGTGAAATCACTCTTCGCAGCTGTTCCTCAAAATGGGTAAACAATCAAATGGAGGTGAATGATCGGCCAATGTAAAAGTGGAGGTGACAGTGCAAACACGACCAAGGCTTTAATGGCTGAAGTACTACATTCACGGCGGTTATTTACCGGGGAATAGTTCATTTTTTAACGAGCTTAAATGCGGGTGGAAACATTTGCTCGGTGCGGGTTTATTTTTTAACGAGCTTGAACCTTGCGGTAACACTGCTCGATAAGTTTGCATGCCCCCAGCATAATAACTCAAATCGAGGTGCATGCCCCCCAAGCTTCATTGCATTCAACTCGGTGGTTGGAATGAAGGTTTACCTTTGAGACTTGGAAAGGGGATTTGTTTCATTTTTTAATGAGGTTGACACAGTAAAAGAACTATCCTCATAATCCACCGTGTTTACAGTATTTGATAGAAAATCAAAAACTGAAGGATGATTAAGGTTATTGGAATGATCTTTGTTGTAATCCGGAAGATGGGAGCGATGGTGGTAATCTTCCGATGGTGCCTCTCGTATCATCATTGTTTGAATGATTCCTTCGTCTGTAGAATGTACATGCGACCAAGGATCCGAAGAGGTACCATATTCCTTAGACCTATCTATCCAAACACTCGATGAGCGATGATTTGGGTTTGCCCCCCAAGCCAAGAAAATTGATTGCTACAATATTTCTAAAATGGCGATGATCCATGCTGACAAAATGTTTAGGAATCTTCTGAATCCATTAGATATAGAAGATTTCATATTGTAGGTTTCCACTGTGGCCACTTCCGCCAGATTACTCGGAGGCGGTAGGGCAAAAGTACCCATTAAGGCAGGGTCTTTTAGGAGGCCTACTCCAATATTTTGAAGCGAATGATTGCTTCCATGGATCATTGGAATGCTTCCCGTAACTTGTGAACTGTTGGGGAGAAATGTTTGTTGGTCGACGATTGTAATTCTTCCTTGAAAGGGAAATGCAATCTTCCTGAAGTAGGTCGACACAACTGCGACCATGGCGTATATCCAGGGCCTACCCAGTAGGATGTTGTAATCAAGGTTTCCATCAATTACTTCAACATAAATTTCTATTGTTTTGCCCCCTAGTTCAACTTGCAAGTTACTTAAAATCCCATTTGGAGTGTATGATCATCCATCAAATGCTTTTAACGTCGTTGACGATCTCGACAAGGGTGGTGAGCCTAAATTTTTCCAGCAACGCATCGACATAATACATGTAGATGCCCGCTCATCAATAATTGTTCGATGAACAGTTTTATTGAGGGCTTTCACTTGAATAAGGAAAGCTAGTTGAGCTGGTAACTGAGGGTTATATCCTTTATGATCAAAGGCCACAAGATTGGAATCCATTGGGCCAATCCCACCTATTGCTGATAATAAAGATTGCTTTTGGGAGGGGCAATTTTGCGGTACCTCAAGTGTCGACATAGCGGACGGTGATTGGGTCAGGTCCTCTACTATATTATAATTCCGTGCTACTTTTGCACGAGGATTAAATGTCGATTTGTGTACTACTCCCTTTGGTGACTTTATCATTGGTTCAGGAATGATGGGTGGAACAACTTCGGTCAAAGTTGTTGTCGAACTACTAGGTTGTTCATTAGCCTTGTTATTCGACAGCTGTGGATTCCCGTAATCTTTATTCCTTGTCAAAGCATCATTTTGCTGCTTTGATATAGACAACATAAGCACTTGGGATCGGGAAGCATTTTGATTAGCAACCAGTTTGGTTCCCGGGTTTGGAAATGGATCAGTCAATACTGCTGAGGTTTTTGAATTCTTAAAGAGTTTCTTAACTTCAGCTTTATGTGGACAATCTCTCGTCCAATGATCCTCATCACATATATGACACCCCGCAGGGGTTTTCCTTTTCCCAGAAGGGTTTGTAGAAGGTTTTTCGGCAGATGACTCATCCTGCTTCTTTTTTCTCCCTTTCTTTTTCTTCTTTCCCCCTGGTTGCTTCAGCTGTTTTCCCTTGTCGGTCAACACGACATTTACTTCTGAGGCAAGAAGTTCCTCATTTGCATTTTGACTAGAAATCTTATGGGCCTTCTTAGATGTAGCCTTTATCGATTTCGTGCTTGTCGTGCCAATCACGCCATCGCCGGCATGAGAGTCATTGTTTGATTTAGAGGAGGAGGGACTGAGAATTCTGGTCTAGGAGCATCAGGTATTTTATCGTAAAGCGTGCCAGACTGAGTGTAAATCAAGTCCAAATATTGTGCACGAGCGATAACCTGCTCTTCGGTGACGACTCCCCCTTTTGCCACATCTTCTGTGATGGAAGGCAATAATGACTTAATAAACCATTCAGCTAAAAGCTGATCGGGAACATACATTTTCACCATTCTACGACGACGTCGCCACTCATGTATATGATCAGATATGTGAGTGGCGGTCATTTGTTTGAAATTGGTAAGAAGTTCCGTTCCCGTTTCGTACCTTACCGGTAACTGAAAATGGGTTAAAAAGGTTGTGGCTAGGGTACTGAAGTTGTCGAATGAAGCTCTAGGAAATTCGATATACCATTTTGTTGCCGGACCAGTTAACATCCTCTGAAAAAGGTGAAGCCTAATCGAATCATCGTTTAGGGTGTTTGATGAACACCACAGATGAAAGGTCATCACATGATTCGACGGATCTTCACTCGGATTTCCATTAAATTTAGGAATATCTGACGGCAGTTTATGCAGAATCACTGGCCACCAAGGGGCATAAGCAATTGGATCATTCGTCAGCCGGTTTAGATCTGGTAATTCTAGAGTTGCTACAAAGGGCAACTGTTGATTCAGGTTAGGCGAAGCATACCCAGGATAAGATGGAATCGCCTGAGCAGTGGGTCTTTGCATACCAGCATAATGTATTTGATGCTGGCAACTTTGACAAGGTTGATGGGCATAACCATTATAGTATGGTTGTTGATAACCGCTTTGGAAATGCAGTTGCCCATTACTTACAAAGACTTGTTGCTCAGGTCCTTGATATGATTGCCGGAATTGCGGTTGTTGAGATTGAACCAGCCCTGGTTGTTGGACCATTTGTTGTTGTCCAATACTGGATGATTGACCAAGATGAGGAGTCATAGTACTTGTTTGAGCCTGAGTCGCTCCAGATAAGGAGGCACTATCCTGAGGTTGTGATTGAGTTGTCGAGACAAGAGGCTGTTGTATTGCAACCTGAGAAACTTGGGGTTGACATACAACAGGTAGCGCTTGTACTTGCGACACAATCACCATACCAGGTATAGTGGAAATATTCGACACAGGGTGGACTGGTTGCATTGAATATGCAACCCTTGGTTGCTAAGGCAGTATTGGTACCCAACCGCTGGATGTAATTCCAGTTTGACCTGAACTTTGTTGTAAAATCCCATATGGTTGTTCTCCGGGAGGGAACAATGAAAAGGCATACTGCCCTCCATATGGTGGAAATCCAGTACTTAAAGGGTATATTGGCCTTGTAAGACACATTGGATTGATTTTTTGAGTTTCAACATAAGAAATACCAGATGATAATCTGGATGAAGAAATAGGAACTGACCATGTCGTCGAAACAGTCCCTGATTGGACTCTGGCTTGTTGTTGATAACTTGCCGGGACAGATGATAGACCATCGAACATCGTTGGAGTATCAGCAGGAGGCTCTGCCGCTGCTGCGTCGGATGACACAGTCCTGGATGTCGATGGTTGTTCAGACATATCTAGTCTATCCAAAAGATTTTCTAGCGATTCTACAAGAACTTGCGATGAAAAGAGACTAACTTCGAAGAACAACGAGGGAATGGTGATGATTATTCCGTTTAAAATAAATTTTAGACGCTTTGACCCAACTTTTTTTTTCAGTTTTTAAGAGTCGAGAAAAAACAAAAGATGACTCTAGTCTCCTTCGATTTTTAATGAGCCTGAAGTGACAAGTGCTCAGATGGACCTTTTCCATTAAGGAGTCTGAAAAGGAACGAAAGGGACTACTCTGGAGATCTAGGTAGAGGGAGTACCAAACCAATCACAAAACTGCAGAATACTTTTTACGGTACGGCAGTCAATCTTCCCGAATGTTGTGTTCAGTGCATTGCGATCGATAGGGCGGCAGACACGGCTTCCTATGGATAAAGGATTTAAGCCTATAGGGGTCTCCCAAAATATACTCGACGGTACGTGGGAGCACAAGTCCGTACTGGCACTTATCATCTCAAAGTGGAGGAATCACCCAACCATCAGTGAGGACAACAGTTACCAGGCTTTACGACGTCGGAATACATCTCTAGCCTAGACCTCTAAATGTTGTGCGTTAAGTTCCAATGCGTTGTTAGATTCATTGAATTTATTTTAAGTTGATCTTGCTTATGAATTTTGCCTTTTGGGTTCACCACGAGATGTAGATGTAATTCCTAAAATGCAATCTAAAAGATGATAAACAAACTTTTATCTCTTTTGCGCAATGAAAATCCTAGCTACTAGAGGAAAAGAAAGACACAATCTTTTCACAAAGAGCAAAGAGCACACTGTAAATGCACTTTCCTAAATCAAGCCAAACAGACTGTCAATATGCAAATGCACATGCATGTATTTGTTTTCGACTTTCTTAGTATTGATGCTAAAAAGAAAGTTGATGTACAAATCTGAATTTGCTTTCAAGCGACAAACACAAACAAGCTTCTTTTCGAAATCAAAAGATAGAGACGATTACGACACTTTACGATTTTGAAATGAATACTCGTTTTTGACACTAGAAAATCACAAATTCAGACCAAAGGCAATAGTAAAAGTATAATCGACCATCAACAGCAATCAAACTTTCTCCTATGATCGAAATCGACACTTGCGACAGATCTAAATCAAAGGACGACAGTACGACTATTCTACTTTTGCAATGGAAAACTGTAAACGACTCAACAAACACACAAAAACATCTACAGTTCTTTTGTACAAAGGAGGCAGAATAACAGCAAGGAAAAGGGGTTTTTAAACAGACATATACTGATCACAGGCTGCAAAATTCAGAGACAAAACTGGAAAGAATGAAGCACAAGAACCTCAGCTGCACAGGGCTAGTCTGATCAGCGCACTTGTAACATAGAGAAACTGGATTGCAGCGCAGGTTGCCCTTTCGGGAAGTGCGCTGAAATGCAGGAACTCTTAACAATACCTGCGCTGGGCCAGAAACGAGAATCTGTCCGGGTTCTGGGTCACAGTTTGCAGTTCAGTCTTTGGTTTTTGGCCGAGTAAAAGCAATCAGTAATGCACAATCAGGGGGTAGATCTAAGGAGGGTCTAAGAGCTATCACAAAGGGTAATCAAATCATTTGTGAATCAGATGTTCAAATCATAAACAAATCTAGTGAATGGATTGAAGCAGCAGATGTCTACTTTGCATTTGTTATGGCAAATGCAGTTCGAATGCTACTTATAAGTTTATGAAACAAACAACAAAGAGATACACAAACAAACTAATTAGACAATCGTCCCCAGCGGAGTCGCCATTTTGTTACCGGGAAAAGTGTCTATTTAGAACTGCTCTATCCCACTAAGGTGTGACAGCTGCCTTAGAAACAAACAGAGAAAAACTACTTTTGTATTTCCTTTATGAATTAAAGATAGAGGGGGATAGAAAGAACCGACCTGTGTCTTGCGCTAATCCTTTGATCCAATCCCTCTCTTCTTTGACAGCTTCCAGCTACTTGCTCCCTTACTTGCCCAGCTTCACCAAGTACCTGTAAGATCACAGAAGAAGAAAACTATACAAAGACATGGATCTATATTCATAAACAACTTAGGATCAGATTTAAGCTAACCATACAAATGTAACAAGCATCAATGATACAAAAGCATGGAGGAAAAACTCAAATAGTTTTTTATTGATATACAAGAAGATCCAGGAGGAGTTACAACCAATGATTCCTGACCCAGCATCAACCTCCCAGCAAAGGAGCCCCTCTTCACCTCCAACAAAGCATAAATCACCCAATACTCTGATATCTATCTCAAAACCAACAGCAATTCCTTACAATGTGCAAAATTCCAGCCTCTAACCTCTGGATCTCTGGGATGAGGGATCCATATATAGATGTATGCAAGGAGGATGAGTCAGCTTGTGATTTGATTAGTGTCTTCTCTCTGTCAGTTCTTGCTTCCACTTGGAGACTGAAGGCCTCTTACTCATCCTTGGTCGAATTCAGTGAGGCAAGTGTCATAGGAGAAGATTCTGGAAGCTTCCATTGTCTTTCCACCTCGCGGAATGGCACTGCCATTTGTCATTTCTCGCTCAACGCACCCTCATAGTGCATTTAGGTGCGTTGAAACGCACCTAGCTAGTGTGTTTAGGTGCTATGAAACGCACCTAGCCAGTGGAGCAGCTGAAATGATCCTGTTTTGACTTATTCTGAGCAGTTTCTAGTGAAGAACTTCTGGGGGAAGCTGTAATTTGTTGACCTTGTTCCTCTAGGGGTTAGAACAACACTTTTAGGGACTTAGGAGCCCTTGGTTTATGGACATTTCATGCTTGGAGCTACAAGGCACAAAAATGTCTATAACAGGGACTGAATCAAGATTGAGTCTCCCAATTCTATCAATCACATCACCTAAAGTATCATCCGTTGTTGGAGTTTCATGTGGGGGAGAGAGTTCTTCAGAAGAAGATTCCACATGTTGATCTATTATAGGAATCTCCCCTTCAAGATGTGGAATCTGATTATCAAATTCTTGAAATGATTTTTCATTTTCGAATCTATCCAAGCGATCAAGTTTCCGCTCAACAACATTGTCAGTTTTGGATGTTTCAAGAAAGATTACATCTCTAGATACAACAAACTTTGTATTGACTTCATCATAGAGACTGTATGCTTTGGAGGTGTTTGAATACCCCAGGAAGATACACTTACGACTTCTTGCACCAAGTTTGTTTCTATGTACCTTTGGTATCAAGGCATAACAGGTGGAACCAAAGACCCTGAGATGTTTTACCGAAGGAATGTGCCCATACCACATTTCATATGGAGTCTTGTTTCTAATAGCATTAGATGGACATCTATTCTTTATATATATACAGCACATAAAACTGCATCAGCCCAAAACATCAACTTTACATTTTTGAAAAACATCATGGAGCGCACCATATTTAAGATTGTCCTATTCATTCTTTCAGCTACACCATTCTATTGGGGATTATAAGGCACAGTTGTTTGATGTTTGATCCAATGTTGACGAAGATAGTTTTCAAATTCATTTGAAGTGTATTCTTTTCCATTATCAGTGTGAATAGAGCCAATATGATATTGTGCATCATTTTCAATCCATGTATGAAAGTTCTTGAATGTTTGAAAAGCATCATATTTGTTCTTCAATAAATAAACCCAACACATTCTGGTGTAGTCATCAATAAATGTCATCATATATTTATTTCCATTTGCAGAAGGAACAGGCATTGGACGACATAAATCTAAATGAATGAGCTCAAGTTTTCTATGTGCTCTTAAATTTGAATCATGAAAAGATTGTTTGCTATGCTTTCCTATAATGCAAGAATCACATTGCTTAAGTTTCCTAGGAATTGTAGCGAAACTAGCAACACCATTTTTCTTCAACAAGTGGAGGTTGTCATAGTTCAAATGTCCAAATCTAGCATGCCATAATAAACTTGATGGAGGTGTACCTTCTTCATATAAAGAATTGTATGAGAAATGTTGTGCATGAGCAAAGGTACCTTGCAGCTTGATAAGCCTTTCTTCTTCTATTCCCCTCATGACAAGTGAGTGGTCAGATGCTTTTCTCACCTCAATCTTGCCATCAAACATATGAATGGAGTGACCTTGCTGGCGGATGTGGACCAAAAATAGCAAGTTTCTCTTCAGCTGTGGAGACATAGAACATGATGCAGAAGAAAGTCTAGAAGACCAGGCAATTTGAGCCTGATTGTGCCAAGCCCTGATGGCTTGATTTTTGATTGGCCTGCAAAGTGTACTACTCCATCAACATTGTCAATAAATTCTTCAAAAAAATATTTTCTATGAGTCATGTGGCAAGTTGCTCCTGAATCAAGCAACCAATCATTTTTCCAAGAAGTAAGTGAAGCTTTAAATAAATCTTCATTTACTCCGATATTACATTGTGCCACAACATAATGAGCGGATTCAGGTGCTTTACCTTTGTCTGTGTCATTAGTTTTACCTTTCTGTTGGTTTCTTTTCTGCTCAATTTTGTCCCAAGGTAACTTGCATGTGGAGGCATCATGTGATCCATTTCTTTTGCGGCATATGCAGTGCAAATCTGACTTTTCTCCTTGAGAGTGTCTGCCCCCCCACCTCTGAAATATCTTCCTCTTCCTCTTCGACCACCTCTTCCTCTGGAAGAATCTTGGGCAAGATTCTTTTCTTTATCAACAAGGCATACAGCCTCTTCAGAAGATTCAGGGGCTGCCTTCTTTCCAAAAGCTTTCTCTATTTCAGCAATTTTTTTCACAAGAGAGTCAAAGGTAATATCTTTGAGATTTCCATTTGCTTGCAATGACTCAAGATAATTGGAGTAAGTAGGATAAAGTGCCTTGAGAAAATCGATAAGAGGAATATCCAATTCAACCTTAGTGGCTTCGATATCATGCATTATAGATTTTACTTCAGATGCAAGAGCAAGAGGATAATTATTTTGTAATTCAAGAGTGAAGAGTTTAATCATGAGTTGAACAACTTCAAGTGCAGAATGTGACTCATAGAGTTCTTTTAGCTTTTGTAAGGCTTCGAAAGCAGTTGAAAATGGCGAAATATGGCGACTCACGTCTTCACTTACAGATGTTGCAATTAATGCATAGGCTTTGTTGTTCTTATTTTCCCAAATGGCGAACTCTTTTTCTGAGGTAGGTTGTTCTTGATCTTTGTCTCCGTCTCCAACACACACTCCTTTCCACAACTCATTGAAAATGAGGGTGTGTTTTATCATCCGGGACCACTCAGGATAGTTCTCCTTTCCAGTGAGAACTATTCCCACAATGGATATGATTGAATGCATTGTAAAATCTTGTACTGTAAAAAAAAAAAAACAAAACAAAAAAACAAAAAAAAAAACAAAAAACCAAAAACTTCTGCTGGCAAAAAATGTGCTTCAGAATAATACAGCCTTATTCTTCCTTCTTGATTAGGTAAGAAATTGATTTAATATACAAAGAGTAAAACTGTATTCTATCCATATAGAATATCACCATTTTTTTTTGCATTAGAATATGGTTGCAATTCAAGATAAACAATATCAACTGCTCAAAAGCGAAAGAACACCTATCATAACTTGAATTCTGATGTAAATCAGAATTTTCCAAAAAAAAACTTGGACAGATGCTTTTCTCATAAGTGAGTGGTCAGATGCATGAAAGCTCAAATCCTATGCTTTACGCTTTGATACCATTTACACCTTGACATCGCACTGATACAGCTACCTCCACCACCATTGTCGTCGCCACCAGCACCATCTCAGGCAATATATATTATCACGCTCTTCACCGCACGCAATTACAGTTAAGTGTGCTGATCACGCTCTATTATCACGCTCTTCACTGCACTTATATATGAGAAATCTGGTTAAATACATATAATGGCGTGATTAAACGCATTTGAGTGTTTTCATGTAATGAATTGAAGCTGCATTTGGAGTTTCTGGCTTAGTGAGGGCAATGGCGTCAATGTGGACTAGAGGAACAGAGGATGGATCAGAGAATTTTTAGGACAAGAACAGGCCTGGACCATGGCCATCGAGAATGAAACCTTTACCCCATGATACAAATCACAACCCTAAAGTGTTGAAGACAGGGCTAAGAGGACCGGATTTAGAAGTAATCTCTCTGGCGAGACTGATAGCACCTCTGGCAATTTCTCGACATTTTCCTCACCACAGATTTCACAAACTACGTTGATTCGACATAACATAGAAATGATACGGACGTCATTGCAATGTGGCGCTAGGAACGATTGAGAAATTTGGAAGAAAAGGTCTATGAAAAGGTAGACACTGTAACTGTGCTCGTCTAGTGATATTCACCCAACAGAACGGTTTGGAGGGCGGACTATACCAAATGGTTTGGAGGGTGGACTATTCACTGCAAGAATAAAACGTATATTGACACCCAACAAAACGGTTTGGAGGGGGGACTATTCACTGCAAGAATAAAACGTATACTGTGCATGGAGCAGGCTTCAGGCAACTGACACCATCAGCAGCGTACCACAACGTTTACCATGGGCAGCATATTATATGGGAAATGAGCAGCGTATTATATGTCAGAGCAGAGCAGAGGAGCAGCGCTTTTATATGCAGGTGAATATGAATATGAATAAAAGACAAAGAGCAGTGTTTTGTATGCAAGGCAGAACATAGGTAGAATAGGGAGTTACAAAGCAGAGGGAAGCCAAAAATGGTGTTGGCTCTGATACCATGTCAAACCAGGCAGTAACTCCTCAAAAACAATTTGTTGATATTCATTTAGGTTGGTCTTTATTATATACATGAGGGAGAGACTGTTCATTTCATCTCCCGATGATTATTCATATTCTCTATTATTTATTTACATCAATTTCTATTATTCACCCAATCCTGAAGATTAGGTGTCAACAATAAGAATAATGATAATCTACTATCAACAAAATTAAAAGCCACCCTCGTATGTAAAATAGAACTGACTACATTTTTTTTCTTTTTAGATTGGGACACATTTGCAACGAGGAGGAATGGTATGGGACTGGTATATCTAAGCTTCATATAAACTGCTATGCTAAAATTTTTGTCTTATCCTATGCCCATAGATGAAGGGAACTTGGAAGAACAGTTCAAGTAGGTATACCAGAACACAGAGAAGGCACACTTATTTGTCAGGGAGGATCTGATTTGTGAAGATTGATGCAAACCAGCACAAGGATGCTGCCACATGTGCTCTCTAGAATGGTCTTCATCATCATGGCAGTAGGAAGAGGGTGCGCTTTTCATCAGTGCCTTCAATCCGAATGTCAAAATCCTTGTGTATTGAAGGAACTTACTTTAGGCACTCTCTTGTAGCTTACACCCAGCGGAAAGGCACATGTTAGGGGCTACTCCTGTAGATATTTTCGAGAGATATATGTAACAGCAGGAGAAGAGAGTTTTCCTTTGGCACTTTCGGGTAGCTACCAAGAAACTTATAAGCAAGAGGTCATTACCTACAGTGAGCCGCTTTTCCCACAACTTCTTCATTGTTGCCGCCTTTATACTTTGAAGTCAATGTTGCATTTGTTGTCTCATGCATCATCAGGACTTTGCATGACAGCATGCGATGTATATATGGTGATGGAGAAGTGGCACCTTTGTCTGATCTGTTCTTTGCACATCAAAGGTTTATACAAGCTTGAGTGGAGGTGTGCATACACTCCCAGTGCTAGTTAAAGTTGTCTGTTGTTTGAAGCAGGTGCATTAGAGAAAGTGATTGACATACATTTGGGTTGTAAACTTAAGTCTTATCTAGTGAAACTTTCAGTTGCATTGCACAGGTGGAGGGCACAACACCGAATAACTTTATACCTTATCCATTAAACGAAGCATGCAGAAGGGAAGTTTAAGTTCTATTTTAAATATTTTCTAAGTATGATGTTTTGTAAGTTTAAACCACAGTTAGCATTGAGTTATAGCAGGCTTATAGACAGGACAAGAAAGTCACAGATTAGCCTAACTCTTATCTCTGTGAGTCAAAACATGCAAAGGAGTTATCCAAGCAGATGAAGATAAGATGGATCACAAGGTGAGTGAATAGCATATGAGGATAGATATTCTGAGAATGTTTCAAATCAGACTTAATTTCAATATGCCTATTTCAGCAGTTTCAAACCCATGCAGCTCATGGTCAATGGTAGTGCTATTCAAGGCAAATGTGGTTGCTCCATCTGGAATGATGCTAAGTTGCTTATCCATATGCATGATGAGTATCTGGAGGAGGATTAGAAAGCAGCTAGTAAGGAGAAATGTTACTATTTCTGGACAGCATGTCAAGTATTTCATGGAGTCATAACTGAGCCTTATCTCTTCCTATTTCCAGTTGACTAGCATATATACGGGGCACATGAGTTTGAAGTAAAGGCAGGCTTCCTATTGTGGATTTGTCTTTATCCATCATTATCTAGAGAACTTACTTACACAGGGAAAACAGACTGCGTTGGGGTTGGATTTGCAAAGAGTTGATCTTTGTCTTTGATATTCAATCTCTGTTTTACTTGTAATCATCAAAAGGCATGGATAATGAATGAAGTTTGGGCACCTGGTCTACAGATTTCCTCTCTGTTTTGTGTATCAATCTCTATTATTGATGTTTGTAGCCTTCTCATTCTAATTTGCTTCAGTCAATTTTATAAGATTGTGTGGGTCTCCCTCCCCTAGTTCTAATGGAGTTGTTACAAATCTAAGCAGTTTTCCTTCACCACAAAGTTTGTAGCTTAGGACATTTTCCCCTGATATGAGTTTGAGTGACCAGGATAGGACTATGTTTCCAAAATTGATCATAAGGTTCAGGACATATCAATCCAATGAGATCAACATTGCAAACATCGTGTTGGCAAATATGTCACCAATATTTGAAACACTGAATGAGATTCATCCAGAGTGGATGCCTCATTGAAGTTCTCCATTTGTAACAAACACTTGCTTTGGTCCTCATTTGACTCCATGACCTGATCGCAGGCACTGGTTTCCCAGATCCATCATGAATTGGTATTGTCTTATTTTCTATGAGTTTCATCTACTTAACTATCTGATTCATATTCTTTGGCCCCGTCAATAGACCATTGATAGGACTTAGGGATATACCCTAGTGTTGGCACAAACCAACCCAAAGTGAGAGGTGCTCAAGAGCTGAAAACAGTTTTCTATATCAAGTCCTCAAAATCAATAAATAATCTACAACAACTTTGATGAGATATGCCTATTGAAGATCTTCCATCTCATTTGGCAACTCCACTGAAAAAGGAATCCCTTTCCATTTCAAGTTTAAAGTGCTGCTGCTTGTATGGGTGGAGAGAGCAAGTGGTTGTGTTAAAGACCAAGAAGATCTCACCTAGTGACTCCATGGTTGAAAGGTTGGGACAGTGTCCATGCAATGATTTCTTTATATTCATCATGGATTCTCAAATGGAATGGTGGACATCGGAGTACAAGGCCAAGTTGCATGAGTTCACATGTGTTTGAAGAAAGGGAGATGAGTCATTTGGGAACTTCATGTTAAATTCATTAAGATATATTTGGCAGTCCATCCATGATCTATATCAATTCTCTTGCCTTCCATCCAAAGTTCAACTCTTTCTTTAGGAAAGTGCAACCCAAAGACTTTAAAACAGTGTAAATTCCTATTAAAAACCTATAAAATTATCATTGTGTGTGCAAAGAAGAGGTTGATCAAGATAACAACGATATAGCATGTGATGAGGAAGTAAAATATTCTGACCAGCAACAACAGTGTTTTACATGAAAATCTTCTGATATTGTTGGGTCAGAGCACTTGTGATGATGCAGAGCATGCATGAAATCCCATTTGCAAGATGGATATTGTGTTTTTCAATAGATGGCACAATTTTTCAAGGAAGATGATACTTACATAAGAGTCGACAAAGTTGATCCTAGTATTGTTCGAGGTTTGATTGGTGACGTTGATCAAATACCAAAGGATGATAATGATAATGATAAAAGATTTCCTTCCCCTCTTTCTTATGAATCATGTGAAGTTTTAAAGAAAATAAGGATTATAAAATTTGTACAACCACAAGCATGCAACGCTAACATGGTCAAATGGGAGGAATGAATATGACCACACCGTGGAGGATTTGTCTCGGAATGAACCCACACAAGAAAAATAATAATAAAGGTACAAGATAAGACAGGGAAGGTATTATGAACCATGGTTCTCACTCATGGTCATGGACTCATGCTCCTCCTCACCATAACCAAGAACCCAAATGTTGTTGTTGATCACCTGATTCCACATTGTCTCCATAGCTAGCAAGCAAGAAACAAGTCGAAGACAAAAGGAATTGCTATAGGTATGGACTACAATATTCTTGTCATATTTTACATGGCTGATAAACTAAAGAAGGAAAGGGAGACAATGGAAGAAACTCTACCTAAACCTCATAATAGAGGCAAACCCCCCAAGAACAGAGCTCATGGGGATTTAACGACAAACATGGAAGGGAAGAGGACCTACTCTACTCGTTAGAGTTTGAAAGCTTTCTACATTTCAAGTGGATTTTCCAATAGGCACAAGGCCAATACATTCAAATGTTAGACAATCTAAACAATAAGGTCAGGGCGAAAAGGGAAGCAACAATAGAAAACACATTGACAAAGAATTGGATAACATTGTTTTGGACACTTGGTTCTCAAGGAGCTTAACCACCAGCTACTGCCTGTCATTGGATTTATATTGGCATACCAAGGAGTCAGTTGCATGTCACATGGACACAACCTCAATGAAAGACAATTCTAGTATAAACATCATTCTTGATGAATTACACCAACTCAATGATAAGGGCCATCACATCCTCATGACCATTCAAGGCTCCAAAAAGGGACTAGAAGAGATTAAGAAACTAGGTGTGTAGGAAGATTCCAATGCTACAAATGCAAATCCAAAGATCAAGGCAGGAGCCAACAACTAGTACCCCATCTTCCTAGCAAAATGGATAACTAGCACAACAGTCCTCCGGCTCATATCACTCTCTAAGATTCTCGTTTTTATGCTTTCTAATTTCTATTATGTTAGCTTAGGTTATGGAAGGTAGGGTCTAGCCCATATCTACCACTATCTAGATGCTAGAAGGAAAGGTTTAGCAAACAATAAAACTATTCATGTTTATTTTGGTTGGGACATACACAGATTTAGCAAACAATCAACTATTCATGATAATTTTTTGTCATGTTATGCACAATCTTTCAAGTTAGCACAAGTGCTAACTAAGAAAATCAGTTGGGGTTTACCTAGCCAAATTTCCAGTTTGAATGTGAATTTTATTGTTCATATGAAATTTGAATAGCTAATCCTACACTTACAAAAAAAAAAAATTAAACATGTGTTTTGATTAAAATAATGTATAGAACATGAGGAGGCACAAAATATCATGAAGTACGGTAACATATGTGCAACCATAACTTGCACATCGTATGCCAAGATGAAATATTTATAAAATATGTTGCATCAAACCATGTTCAATATCAACTATCCAAAATATTGGTAGTGATCCACATACCCAATGATATGTGCGGCCTCATGCCTAACATATGGGTGAAGGAGGTGCAAACAAAAGAAGACTTTCATCCATAGGCTAAGTTGTAGGAACAATAGCAAATTCTCTAGGTAATCAATTACTATAACATTATCTTTTTTCTCCTCAACCATAATCAATCAACAATTGTGACCCATGGAGAGAACATGATTATAGGGAATAAAGTCACCATTGCCAATATGAACAGATATAAGAATGCATGTAAATATGAAGATGAAAGGGAAAGGAAGATTGTGAGGAGATGGTTTATAACATTTGCAAACAAAACTGACTACCATAAAAAAGGATACAAATGCATCAAATCCTGAGAAAATTAGTTATTTAACAGTGATTTTTTTGCATTGTGCATCAAAAAATTAAACTCAATAAGTATGACATGGTATTTGCATCTCAACCACACAATTCAAACAGATTCAAAATCTCCAAAAGTAGTCTCCAATGCATGAACATATCCCGAAATTAACAAGTCACTTGAATCATTAAAGGTCTTACTTTGAATAAGATATAGACACTGTTGTTGCATGTGGAAGTCATGCACAACATGCCTTCCTTGAAACAAACGAGATGGTGAAATGGATTTCTTCCATATATGGTTTTATTTTCAAATAGTGAGGAAATGAAGTTATATGATAACCTGTATCATTTTAGTGCCCAAAATCCTATGTTACCAAAAACAAAACAGACGTTGGCATTCTTGCAGTTATAAGGTGTAGAAACAAAATAGGACAAACAACTTTGTTTTCTAAAGTGGTTTCCATTTCAAAGGCCATGAAACCATTTCTCAAGGAATGGACCTTTTCTTATGACCATCTCTCGAAAAGTGTGATGTCCTTTCTCCATTGATCCAATCTGTTTGTCAAAAACATCCTATGCTTTTCTCATATTTTGGTATGTTTCTTATAGGGAAGAAAAGATCAGATTATTTTATCAATATCCAACAAATGAGATTAAGTTCACCTAATTCTCTGAACGCAAGGATCTCTGGTGGAGGAAGCGGAGGAGGAGGGGCCTCGGGAACCTTTCCCAGGGCCATGGCAATGGAGGGAGTACTCAGATTGCACCAGGGCTACTTCAATGGCTGAACTTATTACTCATGCGCAAATTGAATTCTATATTTAAATATCAGAAGAAAACATTGAAATTATTGGTAGTCGGGTGCAGAGTGTAGATTTAAACAAATTCTGCCCTTTACTTATCTATTGAATATTTCAGATCTGAAAACAACTATGTGCTATAAATAGAGAAATATAAAAACATAATATGATAGATGCACTTCACCAACAAATTGACACAAGAATCATGTGAAAGAGATCTATGTATTATTTGGAAAATCTGATGATGCTTCAACAATATATAATAGTGTTCTTCGTATGAAAACTTACCCTTGATCCTTCTGAAGATGAAGTATTTATAATTAATTTACAAAAAATATCTTGTAAGAATGACTAGGATGTATCTAAAAATAATCAAACTGAATCAATCTAACTTATTACAATGATATCAGGGAAATTCAAACTATCTGAAGTGGTGGCACCGAATTGGTGGAACAACTGGCTGTCTAGCGCTCAAATTCTGCATGTGTTCTAATGCTAATCTATGCACCTGAATCTACTTTTTACTCCAGTAACTCACAAAGTTTATCCCAGCGTTGTTGACTCGTGATATTCATCTTCAACAACCTTATGTACACTTTGTCGACTTAGGTATATTGGGAAAATGTCAGCTTGGTGATGAATAGACTTTTAATTGCATACTGAATGTCGAGGTCGTATTCCAATGCTTCCAGGAACGCCTTTCCTGTCATACTGAATCTTCCAGTTGTAACCTTCAAATTTTCTCTTGCCTTGGTCATAATTTTCTCATTGTAATCTGACCACATGCTGAGCTTATCATTAATAACTAACGAGTTTGGAAGTCCTTTCTTGTAGAGGGGCTCCAGCTTGGTGAACAATTTATGTACACCAATGTCCATAATCTAACACTTCTCTTCAAGTTGCCTCATTAGATTTCTTTTAGTCAACACTTTTTTGGCTTCCAATATTGTTTATGTTCTGTCTTCAATCTCTAGCTCTCCTAATTCCTGTCTGTTTTTGGAGTTAAGGAATTCTATGAGCTCAGTGGCCTCACTGGGTTTATCTCCCAACTGCTTTCTGACCTGCTCGATGGCTTCATTGGACCGTTCAATCAGCTCCTGTTGCTCAAAAATAATTTGGATTGAAGGCCAAATGTCTTCTATGTCTTCATTGATTCGTTTCCAGATATTCTCTTTTACTCATGCCAATGTATTACCAATGGCACAATCTTTTTCCATATTTTGCAATCTCTAGGACAATTTTTGGGACTTATGTGTTTCTATCAGGAGGGCATTTTCAAATATTGTTCTCTATTCCTGTAGGACTTTCACCTCCTGCCTCAGCTTATTTATCTCTTCTCCATGGATAGACATCTTTTCTATGGATTTAACCAACTTAACTGAATCATCTGCAACTGATGTGGGAATTACCATAGATGACGATGTTCTTGTTTTCATGGTTGTTGTAGGGATAATTGTTTGAGTAGAGATGCAATGGGAACTGCATCAAGAGGAACCATGCTAGTTGTGAACATTGTTCCTTTTCTTTTATCAACTTGTCCATCTCTTTGATCTGTGCATTCCGTTCCACTAGAAGCTTCAACATCTCTTCCTTTTGTAGCTTTGTCCCTCCAAGTTCCTTGGCCTCGGGATATTTTGTTGCAGGTAGCTTCAATTGCTTCTTTAGGACTGCAATGTCAGTATTTTTCTTCATGATTATCTCCTCCATAGATTTTGTATTATCTGGATCAAAGCCTGATTTGATCACCATTTCCTCCAAGTATTTAATTCTAGTATCTTTGGCAAGAGAGGACACTTTCTCCAATTTAAGTTGAGACTGCACATTATTCAATGTAAGTTGTAGTTTGGAAGCAATGATAGCAGTCTGTGTGAAAGTAGAGTATACCATTTCTCCAGCTTGCCTGTGCATATCCATTTGATCTAAAGGATGGACATCCTTTGCCTCAAATTCAAAAGTAGTTTGTTTGATATTTGCTGCTGAATTTGGTTGAGGGACATGGGCCTACAAGAATGCCATATGCATTCTTCCCTTCTCTGTATCATATGCTGAAATAAGCCTGTGCTGGATGGAGGAAGACAACTTTTTGAATTGAGCAGAGATATTATCATGAATGGCCTCATTCCTCTGTTTAATCTCTTTATATCTCTAAAAAATATCCAATTGCCTCTGCTTTGTAGATGACTCAGGTGTCTGAGGTATCGTAGCTGGAATTTCCTTAGTAGTTGAGGATGATGGGGATTGTTACACATCATTTTGTCATTTTCCCTGTACTCCTCGTCCATGATCTTGGAAACCTCTACAGTGAACCTGACATGCTTTCCCATCATGAAGAAACTCCCAGTATGTCCCTCTTCATGAGCAGAATAATTCCCCTTTGCATCATTTCCTAAGAATCTTCCTTTTACCCCAGTTTACAAGACCAACGCTAATGACCAATTCATCCTTGCACTGATCTACAAAGTTTAACATTTGGACTAGCATCGATTAGTGCCATTGAGCCTTGTCTCAATCACACCGATCCTCTTTTGGCAAATTTTTTAAATATGGAGTCGAAGTTTCCAGGTCTAGAAGCTTCATAATGGAATTTTGATAAATGGTTGGGCTGGATGGAGCCAAGGAAGTCATTTTGGGTTCCTTTCCCCTATTAGGATGGAACAAACCCAAGAGATAAGGCCTCTCCCATGAATAAGAGGAACCATCTACCCTCCATCAAAGTTATATAAGCCCCTCCTTTCCCAAGATGAACTAGTTTTTGGATGTAGTTTTTCAGTCTTAGTTTTTGGAGTGAGTTTGAATGATCAACAAGACATCATTAGCTTGTAGCTTTCTAGTGTATGTTTGAGGGAGAATAGTGTGTTTTGGATTGGTTTGATACTAGATGGAAGAAGCCTTAAAGTGTGGGAACCCAGGTACGTCTGAGGAGACCAGCAATGTTAATGCATCGGTTGTAATCTCTTTCTGATTTATATGAATACAACTATTGATTGATTTCCTACATGAAGTGTTATCTTACATCTTTATGGCTTAATGTTCCTTGACCTATTAAGTAGGATTAATACAATATTGTATGCTATCACATTTGTTGTTGTTGTTTGTTTGCTTGTTTCAGGTATTCGAAGGAAGGAAACGAAAGATAGCTAGAGTAAGGAAGCAAGATCCTCACCTAGTGGAATAGCGTTATAAGAGGTAGGCCCTCTTAATTGATTCTATATTAAGGATATTTTCCATAGATTGTTTGTTTGTGGCTACACCCGCTCTCTCGGGCTAGAGGAATTGTTTGTGTCTGCACTCAGAATTTACCTACACCACAAATTGGTGACCATACTAGGGAGGCAATCCTTCTATTTGATTGATTGTCATTTTATGGTTTTGTGTGAACTTTTTTAGTATCACCATTTTTCTTTAGTGTTCTCTACTTTGTCTGGTCTACTACTTTGAGTCTGAAATTTACAGTGGCATGTCTGGTTTTGGCTTTTGAAATTTTTTTAATTTTTTCTTGAAATCCTCGATCAGCACTCTTTTTGGCTAAGCAGTCACCCCGATCAAGCCTACCAGCGCTTGTTGTCAATTAGGTAGTTGCTCTAGTCGTGTCGGTCAGCGCTTGTTGTCAATTAGGCAGTCACTCTGGTCGTGTCGATCAGCGCTTTTTGTCAGTTAGGCAGTCGCGCCGATTCCTATAGGTGAAAATCATGATTTCTCTTGGATCATAACTAGTGTGTATTGCCCTCTTAATTTCTGCCTCTTAGCTCGTTTTGCCTGTGTTCTCCCTGACTGGCAAGCTCTATTAGCTTGGTTTATATGTTTTTTTGGTTTTCCTTTCCTTCACTTGATTTCTTGAGTTCTTGGATGGTTTGGAGCCCTAGGGCATCTAGGTCATCATCCATTCACCTATTTGTATCCTCAACAAGTCAATTTGATAGTTAGGTTGCTCCTTTCATTTCGTTTGTTATTCCTTTTGGTTGCTTTGATTTCCATTTAACAAGTTTTGAAAAGTTTATTTTGTTGATTAAGCATCTCTTTTAGAGCATAGATCACATTTCTCATCTTGTTCTTGATTGAATCATTGCATCATTTGTTTGGAAGGAATTACCTTTTCGTACTTTCCATTTGATTGATGTTGATTGTTTTGAAAAAAATTCATTGAAGCGTTTGTGAAAGATTCATGTTATCATTCCATTGAAAAATACATAATTATAGCTTGTTGAATCAATATGTTACATTAGCTAGCACTATTGAAGACTATAGTTGCATCATCATTTGAATTCGAAAAGAAATGAATTCTCTTTACTATTGAAAGTACTAGTTGAAGCACATTCGATAGGAAGATTCAGTGCATTTTGGAGATTTATGAGTGAAATATTTTATTCCTCGATTGTTGCATTGATTATGTGTTCTCTATCTCTCAATTAGTGTTAAATTTCATCGAAGACAAATATTTCCTTTCTCATATAGATGCATGTAGAAAAATTTTCAGTTGACAGCGGTAGGGCCTTGTAGTTGAAACTTAATTCAAGATCAACTGTTAAAATCTATTGAATTAACCTAAGGAAGCATTGAAACTTAATGCTTATATTTATAGGTCTAGGCTAGAGACATGTTCCGGCATCTTTAAACCTAGCAGCTATCGTTCACTTCGGCACTAGACAACGCTAGTACGGACTTGTGCTTCTCATACCATCGCATATATAAAGGGAGACCCCACTAGGTTTATAATCCTTTATCTATAGGAAGTCAAGTATGCCACCTTGTAAACATGATACATTGAACACAACATTCGGGGAGATTGCTTGCCTGTACTTCTCGGTTCGTCGGAAGGTATTATGCAGTTCACAGTTACCTGGTAATCCTTTTGCCTAGATCATCTAAAGCAGTCATTTAAAAGATCATTGAGCACTTATCCTTTAGAGCTTGTTCAAACCGAAAGAGACTAGAGTCACCTTTTTCCCTTTTCTCGACTCTTAAAACATGAAAAGGCAAATTTTTGTTTCAATGTTTTAAAATTAACTTCCCATGAAATATTCCTGGTTAAATTTATCTTCCTTAGTAATTCTTTAGGGTCAATTCCAATGGCAACATTTCTAGAGTCTACCAATCAAGGATTCCCCTTGGATTGGAATCCTGGTCCTTTTCCTTCATTTGGAAATTTTGGTGCTCCTTATATGGCAAAGTTGTCCCTCCCTGTGTTAACCATTGGTTTACCTATCTGGTTATTTTCGACCTCGGTGGTCCCAAGTGTCCCGACTCCTACCCAACCATCTCCTTCATTTGAACCAGATCACGTTGATTCTAAGGTTGACCTCTCACCTTCTTCCCGTATTTCTTCACCCTCCTCTTCTACTTCCCCTAGTGAAATTTTGAAATCTGGTAACCAAGAGGCTAAGAAGAAGAAGAAGAAGAAGACAGATAAGCGAGAGGCCAACCATGCAGTTGTTACTCCAAATGCACCTCCCATAGACAAACCTTCTGATCCTCCACGAAAGGTAAAATTCCCTTACAAGCTATGTAAGGGTGACCATCTCCTTTGAGATTGCACTGGAATTCCCAAAGCCTTAGAGGTATGGTCTCAAGACCTGAATCGACCATCCCCATCGACCTCTAGAAATCATGTCGATGCTACACCTTCAGCTAATGATGGTAAGAAGAAGGGAAAGATTAGATTCCCCTGTAGGTTATGTGAAGGGAAGCATCTTATTTACCTTTGTCCTCTTATGGATAAAGCTTCCAAAGTTTTGGAAAACCTTACAACTCCTCAACACCAACTTCATGTTGGTTATTAGAGGCTTTCTTCTAACCCTCTCCTAGTTGGTAAAGAGATTAACTTGGATTCATCTCTTCCCATCCCACTCTTCTTGAGCATGTATCTCTTGTGTTTGTTCCCGACCAACCATTGGTCGAAAAGAGTGTCGACTTGGCTCCGCCTTCATTCTGTTCCCAAAGAGAGTGGTGATCATACTTCTCATGTTCTCCTTGTCTCCTCAAATTATCATGAATCGAAGAGTGACCCTCCTGCCCCGGCTATTCAGGAGAGTCCCTTTCCTATTCCTAAAAAGCATGGGGGCAATCATATGATACCCCCACCAAGTAGTTCTTTTGTATCTTTTGATTGGATTTAATTGACTGCTTTCCACCTCCCATCTTATGTGCCTTTCCAGATCAGAGTATAAGCCTATAATATGGTATTACATGGCACTATATTAGATGAAAGTGTGTCTGTTATCATCGTGTCTTCTACTAATTGTAAAGCTTTGGGCTCCCCACAGCTTGTGCCTGTCACTTAGAATCTGTTGGCTTTCAACAGAGGAACCAGTCAACCCTTAGGGGTCCTTCCGAAGTTCCCTATTACTTTGGGAGGAAAGATCGTCTATATAGACGTGATGGTAGTCCAAGGTCCCTTAGATTTCAATATTCTCCTTGGACGCGACTATGTTTATGTCATGGGAGCTCTTGTTTCTTCACTTTTCTGTGTGGTTTGTTTTCCACATGAAGGGATAATTGTGACTATTGATCAACTGTCGTTCATTATGTGGCTACTCCTTTGCAACCATTGCCCCTTATCTGCTCTTATTTGCCAACAGTACCTTCCCCACCACAAGTCAATTATGTGGCTAACCGTTCCGTCTCTGCATCTGCTGATGATCACACAAATGGTATTGTACATTATGTACTGGAGGCATTGGAACCCGATCTGACTTTGGTACCAAATGACATGTATTCCTCCCAGAGCATGGTTCTTCCGTCTAGTGAAGACCTCTTGGGAGCCATGTTCTCGTATGGTTCATGAACAAATGTGTGAGCATATTTCCTTGTCTTGTGTCGAGCTCATTAAAAAATGAAACAAGGGTCATGAGGATAGTTCCTGGTCTTGTGTCAACCTTGTTAAAAAAAATGAAACAAAGGGTGTGAACATAGTTCTTTGTCTTGTGTCAAGCTCGTTAAAAAATGAAACAGGGGTCTTGAGGATAGTTCTTTTATTGTATCAACCTCATTAAAAAATGAAGCAACTCCCTTTTCCAAATTGAGTCTTTGATTAAGATCTCGTAAAATCCCAGTCAAGTCTTTCCAAGATCTCGAAAGTGACCTTCATTCCATCCACCTAGTTGACTCAAATGAAGCTTGGGGGCATGTACCTCAATTGAGTCATTATATTGGGGGCATGCAAACTTATAGCAAGCATATTTTTTCGTTTCAAGCTTATGTAAACATGAAATTGAATCCAAGCGGAGTTCTCCATGGTTCAATCTTGTGTAAAAATGAACCCATGCCCAATTTACATCTCTGATTGCCGTTTTTATCAGCAGATTTATGCTAGATGAGCCTTGGTTGTTTTATTCCATCGCCACCATCTCTTTGGCCGATCACATGCTTTCACTTGGTTGTTTTTTCCTTTCTTGAGGAACAGCAACAATAAGTGGTTTTATTAGCCATCCTCTTGACCATTACATGTTTTGAGCAGTTCCTCCATTGTTGGAACCAGTTGCTACCCTTTATACCATTCGTTCCTCCAGTACGAGTCACCTTTAAGCTCTTTTCTTACTCGTAAAAGATGAAAATATTGTCGAGTATTTTTTCCTTTTTTTGACTCGTTAAAGACAATAAAAACAGGGGGTCTACTTTCATCTTTTTTCTGACTCTTAAAACATGAAAAGATTGTCGAGCTCTTGTCATTTTGAACTCGTTAAAGGCTGTGAAACATCATTTACCCAGTATACTTTTACCCTGTTAGGCCCCTATACTACTAGTGTAGCCCCTTATTGTTATTAGTATAACCCCCTTATTATATTGATGTACCCATGTAGTGCCCATATTGTTACTATTGTGCCCCATAGAAGCCCACTATTGTTATTATTGTGCCCTTACATTATTATTGTTATGTCGGCTCTGATTATATTATGACCCCTTAGACTCCTATATATAGAAAGGAGGTCTTTTCATTTGTATCATTCAAGAATTGTTCATTTGTGTAATGTAAAGGAGGTTTCCCCCTCGAAGAGGCTTATTCCTAAGGCATTCATCTATCTTTTCTATCCTTTTGTGAGCTGGTTTCATAACATTTGGTATCAGAGCTTTGGATTCTAGGGTTTTGCTGCTCCAAATAGATCATCGTGGAATTTTTGCTATAACTCATTTTCTGCAACGTTTCAGAAATGAGAAAAAAAACCCATTTGTGACGAAATTGTGTTAAACCTTGAGTCCAAATTTCAGAGCTTTTCGCACTATATTTGTGGAGATATGATCTGAGGAATTTGGTCTTTTTGTAGACTCTTGAATTACATTCCAAACAGGTGACCTTGGGAAAATCAACATAACTTTTTTTTTGAGCATCAGATTAAAATTTCGTAAGAAGTTACATAAATAGGATGGATTGTAGTTTCTTGTCTATGTTTTTCAGATCCTAAGGTTAGCACAGTGACACGTGGCACTTCATACAAGTTCGATCTTCTGAAGAGGTATATAATCAGGTCATCTTGGGAGATTGTTCATAACTCTTCCTTGGAGAATCTAAATTTGACCAGACTAGTGGCATTGGAAAGAGGACACAGAGGGCTATTGTAGGTCGCAATTTTATAACTGGAAGAATTGTAATTACAGAGTTATAGTCATTTCAAGATCGAGCTCCTAAAATCAAGAAAAGGCAATATGAGGAAGTTTGATGGCAAGGATCCGATAAATTGGATACTCCAGATGGAGCAATATTTTGATCTACATGGTGTACCACTGTTACAAAAGGTATTTATTGCATCTTCATATTTAGAACCGGATTAGTTTTTATGGTATAAAGGGCTTTGTTCTCGTAAACAACTTGTTACGTGGTCAATTTTCACGAACGAAATGATAGCACATTATGAGGATACACAGAGCAACACCTTCTTTAGAGCAACACCACAACTGGAAAGAGTAAAAGGGCTTCGTTACATAGTGGAAAGTAAAATTATGGCAACAAGGAATTCTACCCCTCACAACTATAAAGATGGAAGTGTTGTTTCTCCTAGCCTTCCACAACCTACAAGGGTTACACCACAACAATTGGAAGAAAAAAGAGAAAAATGGCTTTGTTACAATTGTGATAGCAAATGCACTAAAGGACATAAGGGTGCTGAGAAGAAATTATTTTACATAGAGTATGAAGAGGAGGAAGAAAAGGATCAAGAAACATCAAAAGAATAGGATATACGCCAGGACCCAACCCCAGACAAAGAAGAAATGAATCAGTCCATATCTTGTAAAGCATTGGCAAGAATTACCACTCCTCAAACTCTCAAGATAGAAGGACATATCAAGAAGAAAAAGGTGCAAGAAGTGAAAGATCACATCGAGAAAGAAGAAATGAATCCAACCATATCTTGTAATTCATTGGTCGGAATTACCACTCCTCAAACTATCAAGATAGAAGGACATATCAAGAAGAAAAATGTTCAAGAAGTGAAAGATCACATCGAGCATCAAGAAATGAATCCAACCATATGTAAAGGATTGGAAGAAATTACCACTCCTCAAACTCTAAAGATAGAAGGACATATCAAGAAGAAAAAGGTTCAAGCAGTGAAAGATCACATCGAGCATCAACAACAAGTTCTCCAACTTTTAAAGGATAACGCCACTTTGGTGCAAAATCGAATGAAACAACAAGTAGATCAACATCGTAGTGAAAAATGCTTTGATGTAGGTGATTGGGTATTTTTACTGCTACATCTCAAGAAAGCTATTTATGAGAAGGAAATGTTGGAAATACTACATGCACTTAAGAAATGGCGACCTTACCGAATGGGAGGACACTTCAAGGTAAAAATGGATCATGATAGTCTTAAATACTTTTTAGAACAACTATTATCTTTAGAAGAACAGATAAAATGTGTCACAAATATGTTGGTTTATGACTTTGACATCATTTATAGAAAATGGAAGAAAAATTTTGTTGCAGATGCACTCTCAAGAAAGGATGAGGATATGGAAGCATCGTTTTGTGCTATTTATATTATCCAACCAGATTGGATAAACGAAGCAAGGGATGAATGGAAGAAGGATGAAGAAGTATGGCCACTTATTCAAAAGTTGCAAAAAATCCCAATTCAAACAATATTGCCAAAAATTGAAGAGGAAGGAAAAATCATATTGGAACCTGGAGCAGTCACGAAAACAAGAACCCGATAGCTACGAAATCGATCAATTTCACAGAATCTCATCAAGTGGAAGAACTTACCCGCTGAAGATTCCACATGGGAGGACAAGAATTTTATACAGAAGCATCAAGAACTACTCAATCGTTAATGACAACACTTTTTGAAGGAGAGGGGCATGTTAGGCCCCTATACTACTAGTGTAACCCCTTATTGTTATTAGTACAACCCCCTTATTATATTGATGTACCCATGTAGTTCCCATATTGTTACTATTGTGCCCCATAGAAGCCCACTATTGTTATTATTGTGCCCTTACATTATTATTGTTATGTCGGCTCTAATTATATTATGACCCCTTAGACTCCTATATATAGAAAGGAGGTCCTTTCATTTGTATCATTCAAGAATTGTTCATTTGTGTAATGTAAAGGAGGTTGCCCCCTCGAAGAGGCTTATTTCTAAGGCGTTCATCTATCTTTTCTATCCTTTTGTGAGTTGGTTTCATAACATACCCCTTTTCAGGCTGGGTCAAACTATTTATGAAAAATGTACTCCTTGACTGAAATGGTCAAGCGGTTCTCTCAACTATCATTTTCTACCTTTTTGGGCTCGAGAGACACAAATGTACGAAAAGGGACCATGTGGAGTTTTCTTTTTTGTGTTTTTTTCAAACTCTCTAAACGTGAAAAAGATATCGAGTTACACCTTTGTCGGACTCGTTAAAAATTAAATGACATTGGATTCGTCGCCATGACGAACGTGATTTCTCTTTCCTAGGGCTCAGTAAACTTACTAGGTCGGATTCGTCTGAAGGATGAACTTACAGTGAAAGCACATGCTATCCCCTTCAAGCTTGTGATAAAAAATAATTGGGGTACCTTCCAGAAATGGTGGGGGAAATGGGAAATTCTATCAGTCGTGTCGACATCTCACTCTTGAACATGATACTTTGCTTCGTCTCGAGTTGGGATATCCTCCTTTTCATCATTGACCTTCCTGGGTTGGGCTATTCATTTTTTCCTTCCATTTGATCTCTGCCACATCATCATGACCACCAATCCTATGGATCCAAAATCTGCCAAACTCCAGAGTCATGTCATCGATATGTTCAAGAGTTAGTCCTTTTGCAGTTACACTTACTCCTGATTCTTTATATCATCTGAAATCAATTGCATCCCTTTGTCTCATGTCAATGATGTGGGATACATCATGGCTCTCCTTCGAAGCGGTTGCTTCATGTTGACTTCATCTCATTATCTAGGAAGCTGGCCAAGAGACTCCCTTCCAGTACCTTAGAGATTGCATACCATAATGGCAAGTTCTTCGCACTCGACGACAAGTTCACGACATTGGCTTTCGATCGGGTGATTTCACGGGTGTTCGACTTCAGTTCCTTTATTCACATTTCGTGAACTGTGCTGCTGGTACCTTGAGAGCGATTATCATTATTGTTGGTTTCTCTCGCGCTTGTTAAAGGTTCACATCATTGACCGATAATCAAGCGATTTTATAGCATGTTCGACTTCAACACATTCATTCAAATGTTAGGATTTGTACTTTGATCGGGTCATTTGGAGCACAAGACCTTGGGCTAAGATTACACCAGTCCAAGTTGCGAGACGATGTGACATGATCATGTTGATATACATGTCTCTTTCAGATGGATGGTTGCGACCATACCATGAGTTGTTATATGTGATCCTTCTCATTATTTGATGGTTGCACCCATGCCATGGATCCTTTTATATGATAATTCTCTGGATGGTTGCGTCCATACCACGATTCATGTATCATTCGACAATATTTTCAGTGATGTATATGTATCTATGTTTGCTTGCAGGTTTTTTGATGACGGACTCTGGTTCCCCGCATTCACTTGTAAAGCATTTCACCCGTCACTCTAATTCAGCCTTCACGCTTTATGGGGCATCTGTTACACAACATTTTGCCACTGTCCCTGTACTCCCCATCCACGATCCGGGAGAACCTCTACAGTGAAACCGACATGCTTTCCCATCATGAAGAAACTCCCAGTATGTCCCTCTTCATGAGCAAAATAATTCCCCTTTGCATCATTTCCAAAGAATCTTCCCTTTACCCTAGTTTACAAGACTGACGCTAATGACCAGTTCATCCCTCATGCCAATCTACAGAGTTTAACATTGGGACTAGCGTCGATCAACACTACTGAGATCCTCTTTTGGAAAGTTTTTTAAATAGGATTCGAAGCTTCCAAGCCTAGAAGATTCGTAACGGAAGTCCGATAAATGGTTGGGTTGGATGGAGCCGAGGAAGTCATTTTGGGTTCCTTTCCCCTATTAGGATGGAATAAACCCAAGAGATAAGGCCTCTACCATGATAAGAGGAACCATCTCCCCTCCATAAAGCCTATATAAGCCCCTCCCTTCCCAATATGAACTAGTTGTTGGATGTAGTTTTTCAGTCTTAGTTTTTGGAGTGAGTTTGAATGATCAGCAAGACATCTATAGCTTGTAGCTTTATAGTGTATGTTTGAGGGAGAATAGTGTGTTTTGGTTTGGTTTGAGACTAGAGGGAAGAAGCCTTAAAAATTCCATTGTTGGGGTTATCCATGAGACGCTAGCAGAAGTGTGGGAACTCGGATACGTCGGAGGAGACCAACAATGTCAAGGCCTCAGTTGTAATCTCTTTCTGATTTATAAGAATACAACTATTGATTGATTTCCTACATGAAGTGTTATCTTACATCTTTATGGCTTAATGTTCCTTGACCTGTTAAGTAGGTTGAATACAATATTGTATGCTATCACGTTTGTTGTTGTTGTTTGTTTGCTTGTTTTAGGTATTTGAAGGAAGGAAACGAAAGATAGCTGGAGTAAGGAAGCAAGATCATCACCGAGCAAAATAGCGTTCTAAGAGGTAGGCCCTCTTAATTGATTCTAGCTTAAGGAGATTTTCCATATATTGTTTGCTAGACCCGCTCTCTCGGGCTAGAGGAATTGTTTGTGTCCACACTGAGAATTTACTTGCACCACAGGACTCTGTGGTACCACTATCCAATTTAAAAGTTTGAAAGCCTAAGAGTAAATTAGTACCTTGTGTGTCCTCTAGTGTTGGGAAGTCTATTTTAGAGCCTGTTTTAATATTCTTTGTGTATATTTTGAACTCTTTGGTTGAGACTTCTATAACCGATGGAGAGTCATCATCTCTCGGTCTCTTATCTGTCTTTTCTTTGGGTATGGGAGTCTCTGAAGTTGTTCTGGAAAGTACCTGCTCTTCGGCCTTTTGCAATGTGTTATCTACCCAAGTGTGTTAGTTCATATACTTCTCTATTTCAAGCCTTTGAGTATGGACATAGGGAGTAGCTTTTTGTTCCTCTTAACTTGGAAATTGCTCCAAAGGGGTCATAGGACCAAGTGAAACTAAGAGGGAAATTCATTTGTTTCAGCAGGAGGTCTGCTTCCTCTCCTGCTGCTCTATTGTTGCAAATGAAAGGTCCTATTTGTGTTTTGATCTGGAACTGAGATTTCTTCTTGGTTGCCACAAAATGAATGTTGTCAGAGTGAATTATTTGCCTGATGTACTCCAAGGAAAATATTCTCATTGGAAGATACTTGGGTAGCTTGTATGGTGGCAGCTCTGAACCATACACTCTAATTTTTGTGAATGACTGGTAAAGGTACCAGTCCCCTATTTTCACCTGTTCACTGAGCTATAAAAACTTCTGAATGTCCTCACTTATCCTTGGAATCTGCTGGATACTTAGCAAAAAAGTTTTTGGATACACAAATTGATCGATGAAGTTTGTGAAGTTGAATTCCTATGGTTGTCTTCTGATTAAGGAGGTCTAGAAGACAATATATTGTGGCTCTCCTTGTTGATCAAGCTTATGCACTGCAAAGGGAAACCTATCTGTTTGAAATAAAATGAACATCTACATGGGAATAAAAGAATATCTAAACATTCCTTAAGTTAGAAACTGAAGGAATTGTTCAAAAATTACATTTTATAAGAAGTGACCATAGTCAAAGGTGACTAATAGTCCTTCTTCTGAAGAAAGGGTGGATAGAAAGCCTAGAATAGGATCATCTACCCCTTCATCTGAATAGTAACCAAGAATGGATGAAAATACATAGATAATCTGTCTGGTCCTTTGAGGCAACATAGAAGAGGGATAAGGGGGATTTTTCTTAGGGAGTTGGGAGTCTTCAGGGAGGAAAACTTCAAAAATCCTAGCTCTTTGGGGGAAGGTTAACTTCTGATAGATTTCTCTGAGAGCTTCAAGGGAAAAGGGGTAATGGAATCACTGTAGGGGACTAGCAACATTTGATTTATGCTCTCAGATGTAATGGTGAAGAGGATTTCACCATTGGGGGAAATAATAGCCCTCTTACTTGGAAGGTAAGAGGCATGGCATTTTGGGAAGAATTCGAGAAAGTGATAGGATTGGGGGAAAACAAATATAGGAAATCTGGACTGCCAGAGGTTTATTTCATTGGATTGATCGAGGTAGTTATCCTGAAACCAACAGTGTAATTAGAAGATATCGAATTCACACCGTGTTTCGTCTATCTTGTAATCTCTGTCAGCAAGCGAAATGTGGCCTATATTCACAGAGGGAGTGAGCATAGGATTGACTGTAGTGGTGACTTTGGGAGCCATTGTAGTAAAAAAATGGATAGGGGAAGAACTTTGACAGAAGGAATTCGCAGCAAGTTTCAAGAATTCGGGGAAAATTTGGGTGACAGTACCTTTGTAAACTGATGAGAGACAGGCAATTGGAATGTTAATGGATACTGGGATATCAGTGCAAACAAGAGGCAGGAGAAATGTTCATAAGGCAAACAAGAAAAGATGTATTCGTGGATGAAAATTCAATTTTTATAGGCTGCAAACAGGTCTTAACCGTTAGATTAACGTCGTGATACTGCATTAATTTCAGTAATGGTGCCAGTAAATGAAAAGAATAATAAAGGCGGGTGCAACAGTCATGGATGTGGTAGATGATAATAGGCAATCGAATGGTGTGGGACTATTTGTGGGAATGACAAAAGGAGAGGACATGTGGCATGATTGGATTGGCAGTTGAGAGGGGACGTGGAGATGCTAGTTGGCGGGAAGGAAGGTTGTGGCAGGAGGCGAAACCGCTTTCGAGGGATATGTGGTATTTGGTATGCGGGGAGGGTCTGAAATCATAAGGTGTTGACATGTAGGGGGGTGGCAAACAGATTTTCGGAACCCCCCCCAATGCCGCTATAGAGTATTACTATGGGGGGGTTCGAAAACTCTTACGAGCCGCCAGATGTGAGCGAGTGGATGATTGGGGATCGTGAAATGGGTGGGGTTTAACACTGGACGGCCCCACGAAATATTTTGGGCACATGATTTTTAAACCAAAGTCCAATACTTTGGACAAATAACCACTTTACCAATTACATCAAAAATCCATGATTCCTTATTCTAATGCAATTTTACAACAAATAAGGGTGCATTTAAAGCTGCAAATGCTGTCTATTTTTTCATTCTTAAGAGACTAAGAATATTTATTTGAAACACTAACATAATCTACTCAACTACATTAATCCAGATTAAAATGTTGGAGTAAATTTATTTACCTATTCTACCTATCTAATCTTAGCCAAGATTACACTGTTTGGCTAAGTTATTCACTCTAATCTAATTAACATAAATTGAAAATTGCTTGAACATGATTAAACTGTATGTTTCAAGCAGAAAGGTATTGTGGCATCTAAACAAGCTGCACATAATTTCATGAATTTATTCTTTACAAAGCGAGAAGATTAGTAGTGGCACTTAAACTAGCATCACTTTCACATTTATTCTTTTTTTGTGGGGTTCATTTATCATTTCTTTTCTCTCTCTTTTTTCTATTTTTTGTATTTATACCCTCTTTTCTTTTATTCTATATTTTTTGGAAATCATTTGCAGTAAGCAATACTATTTACAATCTGAAATACTGAAAGCAATTATTCAATGATCATATGATCCTACAAATTATAGGACCCTAACAATATCTTATGAGGCCAAAAAATCCCCACAAACTTTTCAAGGTTCTAGGTTGTGACCAATATTGCATTGCTTGAATCCTTTTTGGATCCACCCGTACTCCTTGACGACACACAAAGTGTCCCAAGTACTTTGCCTCTTCCATTCCAAAAGAACACTTGGACAATTTGACAAATAATTTATTATCCTTCAAAAGTTGGAATACCTTGTCAACATGTTGAAGATGTATTTCCCATGTTTTGTTGTAGATGACTATATCATCAATAAAGACAAGTACAAACTTTCTGAGATATGGTTTTAGAAGGTGATTCATGAGACTTTGAAAGGTGGACAATGCATTACAAAGACCAAGGGCGTAACCAAAATTCATAGTGACCTTCATGGGTTCTAAAAGTTGTCTTAGGAATATTTGGTACTTTAATTATGATTTAGTGATAACCCGAATAGAGATCCAACTTGGTAAAGATTTGGGCACTATGCATATCGTCAAGGAGATCATCCACTACTGGAATGGCGAACTTATCCTTGATGTTGAGCTTTTTGAGGGCCCTGAAATCAGGACACATGCACCACTCCCCATCTTTCTTTAAGACCATGACCACTGGGGATGAATAAGGGCTGGTGTTGGGACGAATAACACCTACTTCTAGTAGCTCCCTAATAATATTTTCAATCTCATTATTTTGGGAAAATGCATACTGACAGGGATGGAAATTTGGTGGTTGGCTACCCAAAATCAAAGGGATGCTATGATCATGCTCACCCCAAGAAGGGGGTAGCTCCTTAGGTTTTTCAAACACTTATTGGTGGTGACTCAACACCTTTTGTAGATCTGGATGAATGTTGGTAGGGCTTGATTCAATGGCTTAGATTGCATTGAATTGAGAAACTACCCCATGGTGTCCCTTTTTTAAAAGCTTCTCCATTCTATGTGAGTTGATGATAGTAGCAGCACCTTCCTAGAGTGTATGAGTGTGTCCATTATGTTGAATCTCATATATAGCTCCTGGAAGTCCATGGTAATGGGGACTAGTGTTTGAATCCATTCTGCTCCGAGGTGGATGTCACAACCTACCATTTCATTTCAAACATGTGTGTTTTAAGGTGATAGTCGCCCATCTGGAGCTTTATGTTCTCGCAACGCACTTCACATTTCATGGTCCCCCCAACAGCTATAAGGAACTAAAATTTGGATACTGCCCTAAAAAATAATGCACGGCCTCAACAACCTATTTATGGACAAAATTATGCATGTTTCTACAGTGAATCAACACCACCATTGGTCGATGCTTAATAAAGCCTCTAATTTTAAGTGTTTGTGGAGAAGAAATACCTGCTAATGTATGGAGTGAGATAATTGGTTCATCAGGTGTTTTTGTAGTATTTGTTGTAGTATCATGGTGTTTTGTTGCATCCTCCCAAGACACTTCAACAACCTGGGCCTCATCATCTGTTTTATTTTTATTTGTGTCAATCTAAAAGACTTTGGTTACTTTCATTTGTGGTCTAATGAATATTTGTCGTCAGAATAGTAACATAATCCTTGCCTTTTCCTTTCATCCATTTCCATTGGCAACACCTTTTTCACCTTAAGGGTTTGGGTGGGGCCACTAGCAGGGGTGGGACGTGCCTTTGATGTGAATGAAGGATGACTGGATTGGGCATTAATAGTAGTTTCGACATCTAAATCTTTGTGGCAAGCTTCCAACCAAGTAGCTAGTTGATGCATTCTAACATGTGCCTGGATGGCTTCCTTGAGGCCACTGATGAAACATTCCATATAGAAGGCATCCCCTAGGCCCTCAATCCGAATGGCCAGTTTTTCAAATGTCATGATGTAGTCTTGTATTATACCTATTTGTTTAAGCTTCATGAGGTAACCCAAAAAGTGAGAGTCCCTATCAAAATGGGTAGAAATGGCTTTAGAGAACATATTCCAAGTTGGATTTCTTGTGTAGCATTTCTAATGCCATTGCCACCACTGCCAATGTTATTGGTCCAAATAAATAGCTCCCACATGTAGTTTGGTTTCATCATCCCAAATATATTTGAGTTGAAAATATTGTTCCATTTGTGCCACCCACACTATTGGGTTAGAACTGTCAAATTTGTGCATGTCAATATTGGGTGTTTTATTGCCACAATATTGATGACCCTCATGGAAATGACGATACTCCTCATATCGATGGTGGCTAGATTCACCTTCCAGGTTAGTATTGACATGTTTCCCCTCCCCCATGTGGTCTTTATCCTTTAGGATGTGTAGTATGGGTCCCAGAGCCATTGTAATTGCCTCTTCTACTTTGGCGGTGATGCTTGTTTCTAGGTCGTCCACCTTTTTCTGAAGGATTTCCATAGGTTGAGCCCTCATAGCTACCATGCAATCGCCCGGGTCATAATTTCAAGTTAATTAAAATTTGTACTAATATAATGGTTGTGAGACAAGGAATTTGTTGATGTAGGTCACTTGGAGGCACTTCGGAAAACAAACAAACAACAAAAGAGTTGGACCACTGGAAAGAAACACTTACTAGCGGATCGCATCGCTCCGATAGACTTGTCGTGTTGAATCCAATGGGATAGGTCTCTTGCAAGTGGAATTTTGGGACCACCAGACATTTTATTTATTTGTTTACTCTGATAGGAGTGTTACTCCCAGTTGATCAATATTACGGCGACCAAAATCCCAAAATCTAGGAATTTGATGGTCCCAACTGATCAATACTACATCAGCAAAACCCCAACTACTAAATACTGCAAAATGTGTAGGAATTTGGTTGTCCCAATTGATCAAGACTGTGGCAGCAGAAACCCCAACTTTTGGATACTACAAAATGTGACAACCAATCAGTAGGAAGTGAGGGAACTGTGGCAATAAAGTAGTGTCAAGCACTACAGATCGCAATATATGCCAAGGGTCCAACAATAGTACTTGACCTTGTATTTCAGAGCACTAACTAAGTAGGATCAACCATGCCCTTATTCATACTACCCAACTACCCTAGGTACGTGCGAGTTATCTCCCCGAGTGTTGTTCTCGGTGTACTATAGCAATAAGACAATTGATGGTTGATCTAAGGTTGGTTTCCGGGTAACTTTGGGGGGCTTTCGATATATTAGAGGTACGTGGAAGTGCAGTATGTGTACAAGTGTTGTCTAATGTGCTACTACTCAAAGGGGTACCAACATGAGATACAAGGGATTCCAACAGACGTGACCACCTCTTGTAATTCACATGTGTATGCTTCCCCAACCATAGGTTGATGTGTGTAATGACAGATCTTTTTAGTTTAAAGAAGCCATAACACACCTCTAGCCTAACCTTTTTTTGTTGTTGCTAAAATTGGTGGTGCGGCTGGTCCGCGAAAGTGCTCTGATACCACTTTTGGTATGCTTGACCTACATAGAATATTAGAAGTGTGAAATATGCTAGAGATACCACATAAGATAACATAATGAGATGATAACATGGAAATATTTTATTAATATTTGCAACAATATTGTTCCCTTGCCCCTTCGTCAAGGCAACCTCCAGTAGAGTAGAGCTCAATTACATAACACAACACAAGAATTCCCTTACTATCGTCAACAATATATAGTTTCATGAGACCCAAAACCCTAACTACTTGTGGTCCCTTGCATAATGTGGGTTAACCACTTTATTTATTAGCAACGACCCATTATAACTAATTGTGGTCCCTTTTTTATAATGTAGGTTAACCACTTACAATGCTTACAGGATTTATTTATTCAACTAAATAATCATGACTCTCACAAGGGCCCTTGGGCTTATTACATTAATAGAGGCATTAGAATCAGACCTTAACATTTAGTCACCTTTGGGTAGACCAAATACTTTTCATTTTTCGTGGCCAGTTAAGCTTATTGCAGGTATGACATGATTCTACATTTACCGTTTTTTATTTAACATTTCTTTGTTAATACTAAGTACTTACAATTGCACACTCTCTTCCTTTCTTATACAGTTTCGACAATAGAGTTTTTATGGCTATTTTGAATGACCAAATTTGGCTTAACTATGTATAATATCAAAAAAAAAATCTTCAGGGTTACACTGCCCTTTATTTACCACACTAATGATTTTTGTTTTGTTCGTCTTAACTAATCACTCCCCTTGATTTTATAGATATCCGAGAGGTGTTTCCCTAAAAATAGTGAGCCTTCTCCATGATAATTACGTTGAATGAAAATCTTTGTTATTCGACCCTATTCTTCTTCTATCCAGGCTCAGGAGTTGCCATAGTCACTCATGGAAAAAAATCGTTCAAAGAAGAAAATGAGTTTTGTTATGAAATAGGTAATTTAATCATTCCTTAATAGATATAAACTCTTCGTAGCTTGAATTAACCCCTAGCCACTCTTACCCATTAGGGTTTTAAATTCTTGACTACATATGGAACCTTATTGTTATGTTCAGTCTATAGTAATTATTTATATTGAGTATTTATTCACATCCCTTCATAAACATTGTCACTAGCTTGTTTTGTCATTGTTTTGCTTTCGAGTAACAACCCTTATACGATTATAATTTTTGTATTAAATTTCAGTATAATTTTGTTCATGTTTCTATGTTGAGCCACGACCATACTCAGGAAAAGCCTATAAAGGTCTACATTATCCTTAAATAAAATTCTTAAGTTTTTTTTTTTTAATTAGTTTTGATTGACATACTTGGGATTTTAACTCTAAATTCCCAATCTTTTATGGCTATTAAGCCTCTAGAGAAATATAAGACAATTTATTGTCGCATTTGTAACATAGAATTCTACTTTATTTAAAAATTACAAACTTTGTCTACTTACTTATGTTAATAGCACTCTATTTATATCAGTACTAATAAAAGTTTAATTTTCTATTATAGGGAAATCTAGTACAAAACCTCAAGTTTCGTTTCTTCCTTCAGGTAGCTATTCCACACAATTCTATCATTCTTTCATTAATAGAATTATTGTCTATATATGTATACCTTACTCATCTAGTTTATATTTTGTTCTTTTGTAAATTTTTAGGTATTTCTCGATGTTGAAGAATTTTGAAATTTTTTCCTTTGAGTGGGTGACAAAGGCATTCTAGTAACTAATATACTCGACCTTTTTCCCACACAAGTCAGCAGACTTACTTATTTGGTTATCTCTTATGTAAGAAAGAAATTGGTTCTTTGTTGTTCGCGTTCTAAATCACGGAGCTGCTATGGTCTACTTGTTCCTAAAAGAGATCATGTTATTACAAACTTCTGTTACTATGTCCTATTTAAGACTAAGGCTAAAATCATTTAGTCCAAAACTTCATTTCAACGTAATACTCATACCAGGTCTATTCAACCTCTTAATTTATCAAAATCTTATTAAAGGTTGTAATTAAATCAACTTTTCAGTTATTGACTTTCAAAATAATTGAATTTATGTTTTCCATATTCTTCAATATATACATATTGTCTTTAATTTACTTCACATCTTCTTGTATTTTGTTCACAATTTTCATTATAGTTTGTTAATTATTTTTGCTAATTCTTTCCTCTATAACAAGCCATAAGATTTGGCTATATTCTATAGTTAAGTCTTTCTCTATAATCTAATAAATTATTGCTTTAAGTCTACTAAATACAATTCAAGTTCTTTCTATTGTTACATTAACTTTGTCTTCAACCATTACATAAGTTATGGTTATACTCTCATATAAACATACCTAATTGATGAAAAAATCTAAGTTGTGTTAGCTTATTTTCCTATACACCACTTTACATTTGATACACTGATTTTTTAGTTAGACCTATTCACAAATTTATTTTCTATCATTTTATGTAGAAAACATTAAAAGATTTACATGCTATTTCACATAATAACTTTAAGAAAAACAAACCATAATAAATTAATTGTTATTACTACCTTGTATATCAAATAGCTCCTAATTTCAATATTCTATTTGTATTGATATCTGTACTATAGCCATTATTCAATTCAAATATTTCTATGCTATATTCTTTTAATTGCATAATTACACAAACAGCTTTCATCTATAAAACACTTACATGAATTTGTGTAGTAATGAAAAAACAAAAGGTTAAGATACCGGCTTGTTGATTTTTATGTTTATTGGAGATTAAATCATGAGCTATTAGGCTCCACCCAACCTTGACCCTTTTCACCAAAAAGGGTCCCCCTGAGCTTCTTGGTCTGCAAGTTAATTCACTTTTCTTTTTCTTGTTATGTTCCTTTGCCTCTCACCCAGTTATGCATTACATGAATAATTAGGCCAACAAAGGACAAAAGCATCCCCACTTTTCCAAAGTAGTTGGTAGTTGGTAACTACCTCCCCCTCATCCACCAAGTGGTAGGTGGTTAAATGAGCTCCACTGCCCCACTCTCAAAGACAATGTCATGTCTTCTAAGGGATGTTATTAATCAATAACTTTCCATCATCATTAATAATCTAATCCTAAGCTTAGATGCCTAGGTCTTATTTTTCAGGGATAATTAATTCCATCATTAACTTGCATCCATTGTTCTCTTCAGCGAAATGTAGCTTCAACATTAATTTCCATTTTTTTCTATTAATAGTAAAACAAATTTACATTTAATATTTATTAATGACATAACATTGATAAACCAATCTTTAAAGTCAAAACAATAGACACTTAAAATATATACAAATTTATGATATAACCTCTAAGTTAGGAGATATCACAAAATCCTAAGAATCCTTTGAGTTTCTTCAAGATCTTGGGTATTGGTCATTCCCTCATAGCTTTGATTTGTCAGGATCCACTTTGACACCCTCATGGGATATAATATGACTCGAATATTCCACTTTTTAAACCCTAAAGGCACATTTGGAAGGCTTTTCATTTAGTTCTTGCTTCGCCAATAATATTAAGACCTTATTAACATGTTGTACATGTTAGAAAATTGGAAAGGCAAAAATATTTTCTCTTGTCAAAAATATTTTCTCTTGTACTTGTGATTTTTTTGAATTATTATTATAATATTTCTTATGTTCTTATTTTTTCTTAGTTCATCAAGAAATTACCAAAACCAAAACATGAAGATCAAGCACACCAAATGTAGGTGCACAGCCAGGGAAAAACTCCTATATAGGGGAAACCCATTCAAGAACTCTTCCTTCAGTAATTCAAAATGGGATAGACCAAGACCCTAGACCAATAGACCTTCCTCCTCCACCAAGTCAACTCTCAAACTGTTCTTCCAACATTCAAAGATCAACTGCAACAATATTGCATCAACATTGCTCAATATTGCATCAAAGACAAATTTTCGAACTACTGCATCAAAATTCCGGCCCAGATTCAATACTCCAATTTCGGGCCTCCAACCGCTTTATTTCCTTCGCGCATGTGAGATAAGAGAGGGATAATTTCGACTTCCTTAGAAAAATAACGACATCCTTCTCCTCTGTTATCCCTTTCATTCTTCCTTCTTGAATTTCACACTTTTACTGCTTCCATCTACTGCAACTCGAACTTGTTGTGAGCGAGTGACAAATCAGGTCGAGTTGCTCCAATATATAGGTTTCTTGTGAGGTCGAATTCCCCTGTTGAGGCCGACTTGTCCTTCCTTGAGGCTGACTTGGTGAAGGAGACCTAGAAGACCTAAAATACAATAAAATAAACTTCTTCTTTTACAAAAAAAATCCCAAGAAGGGTTCTTTACAATATGACATGGACAAGGACACTTGACATAAACCCTAGAAACCTGTAATGGAGGCTATGACCTAAAAACATTGACTCAAGCATGAAACTCGTGCTTTAATAAGTCAATTTATTTAATAATAAAATTCATTTTTCTTTCTTTTGATAAATATAATATATCATGACTCAAATACAATTATGAAGACCGACACTAGTTACATTCTTCGACAGTGCATGCTCTTCCCAAGATTTGTTGGAGATTAGTATGTCGTCAAAAAAATACTTAGAAAAACTTTCTAAGGAAGGGTTTCAAAATAGAATTCATCATGTTTTTAATGTCGAAGGTGCAATTGTAAGTCTAAATGGCATAATAAAAAACTCATAATGACCTTCACGAGTTCTAAAGATTGTTTGGGGAATGTCCCCTTGTCGCATTTTGATTTGATGATATCTAGAATGGAGATCCAACTTAGTAAAGAAAATTGCTCCATGCAATTCATCTAATAATTCATCAATGACATGAATATGCAAATTATCTTTAGTTTTCATTTTGTTGAGTTGTTTGTAATTTGGACACATATGCTATGAACCATCCTTTTTCACAACCATCACCACTAGTGAAGAGAAAGCACTCTAGCTAGGTTGAATGATGCCTGCCTCTCACATTTATTTAACCATACGCTCAATCTCCCTTTTATGTGCATAAGGATACTTGTAAGGCCTAATGTTTGGTGATACAAGGTTGTAAATGAATAGCTTGGTCATGATCTCAAGTAGTTGGAAGACCCTTGGGCATCTCTCCAAATACCTTGGAATGATTGTTGATAACTCTTTTTGAGATCCACTAGAGTAGAGGATATAATTTTTTGAACACAATTGAGCAATTACACATTGTTGTCCCTTTTTTAGCAATTTTGTCATGCTATTAGAGCTTATCACTTTACAAGTTTTTCCTTGGATACCTCTAAGCTCAATTTCATTTCCTTTCAAGGAAAATTTTATGAAAATATCTTGAAAATTTAAGGGCCAACATTCCCAATGATTGCAACCATTGGACCTATGAAACACTGATTTAGATTGCAATCATGGGGCTATCCAGAAAATACTCCCCCATATTTAGCTTAATACTATGGCACTTCCTTGAACAATTTATCGTACCTCCATCTACAATCATTATTTGAAATTTTGGTGTTGGATATACAAAGTAATTAAGATGTTTTGCCAATTTGTAATCGATCAAGTCGTAATCCATTAGTGGAATACTAATGCCAACCAATGCACGACAAGATATTGTTGTAGTCTCTTTTATTTCTAGATCTTGTGATGGTTCCACTTTTTTATATTTTTCATTCTCACAATCAATGTAGATTAATTTATTCTCACTACATTTGTGCCCCTTACTATAATTGCTATCACAATTGAAGCATAATCCCCTTACTCTTCTATCGTCCATTTGTTAATGTGTCAACCTTGTCAATCGGGAAGCGAGAGCATGATTTCTTTATAGTGATTAATGACCAATTTTCCAGTGGCTATATTTTTACTTTCAACTTTCCTTGTTAGTCCCAAAACATGCTCTAAAGATTTAGGTTTGAAGAGACACACCTTGTGTTGGATGGTTTATTTTAAAGTTCCCATATATAAGTCTAACAAAGTATCCTATGAAATGTTCTTTACCTTGAGATTCAACTTTTGGAATTGTTGAATGTGCTCTGTAACCATACCCTTTTGTCAAAGATTTACCATTTGATTAAAATATGTATTACTCTTAATATCCCCATAATGTGTTATAAATTCTATATAAAATGGAGTAAGATATAATATAATCATTTTTCCTTTCGCAAAGCCATAAATGTCATACATGTTGATCGTGTTTTAAAAGAATGGTTGTAATATTTACCTTTAAGGTTTCCATTTGGTGTAGATCAAAGTATTGCTCCATTTTGAATATCCATATTATAGGATTGTTGCTGTCAAACTTTCCCATATTGATCTTCTAAATGTAGTAGTTCCTTAGTGTTGATTTGAAGCATTGACGATAGGATCTCAGAGTCAAAAATCATGATTATGGTTTTGTCATTCAATATTTGTGCTCTCCAACTATGATAAAATACTCTCCATATGCGTTTGAGTTCCAACATAATTTTTTTCCTTCTTTTCATGATTTCCTTGGATCTCAACATCTCTTTTAGGAAACCTCTCCAAGAGAAGCTTTTCCATGGAATTCATGGATTTTTGTATTTCTTTCTTGTTTTCCTCCATCTTTCTTTTCCATTTCATCCATCATTTATTTTTTAAGGTTTTCTCAAGAGCCTGATAAATCCACCCTTTTCCACATACTACCATCCATTTTATTAACTTCTTCTCTATTTGGGAAAACCTAAATTACAAGCCTTCACTTTCTTCATGATCCTTGGATTACCATTCAAGAGATTTAATTGGTGTAGTAGCTTTCTTTAGAGGCATGTTGGAAAATAATTATAGTACTACTCTTTATCAGAACTTCCAATTACCGAAAAATTGGATCTTCCAATCAAAAGTTATGTCACTTGTAAGTTACGCACCTTTAAATCCTTAATTTGAAGAATATATGAATATCTAAAAAAATTCTTAATATATCTTGAGATTTAAGCTCTTTAGAATCTAAAATTTTAGTGTATGGTACTCTAATGTGTCTTCTCTGCAATGCCATAGATTTTACTAGAATTTGATGTGCCAAGTGAAAGTTATGATAACTTTACCAACACTTGTTGATATTTGGCCTCTTCCCAAGAGAAAACTTGTATAACATGCCACAAGTCAATTTCTTCAAATATAATTATGAAATTTTTACTTGAGGTACTTCGTTATGTCTCCGAAAATATCTGAAAATTTCACAATCTAGGGAATCATAGAAAGAAAAAAAATTATAGTAAAATTGTCAAGATCACTTTTTTGAAACTGATTTTAGGACCCTTCACAAACCATAACTTACACATGATATATATTTGAAAGTATAGCTAAACATAACTTGAAATTTTTACCAAATGTACCTTAAGATGTGTTCTCAATTGTCTCCAAGTTTCATTTTTGAAACGACATGGAAAAGAAATTATAGTGAAGCTACTTAGATGAATCGTTTGAAACATATTTCAAAGTCAATCACAAACCCTAACTTCCATAAAGTATGTCTCACAAAGTATAACAAATAATTTTTTTTAAGTTTAATAGATGTTCCCTGAGATGTTTACTTAATAACCTCTAATTTTCACCATATCAAACATCCAAAAAAAAATTATAGCAAAAATGCCACAATGACTTATTTGAAGAAACAAAATCCTAGGTTTGTGTGCCAAGATACCAAATGTTATGAACCTTGTGCCTTAAAAATGATAAGAAACCAATAGTTTCAGTCCTCTTCAAAGGGGAAATCTTCTTTTACAACAAATGCTATGCATAAGGCAATATTTGATTATCCTAAGACTAGGTCTCCTTAGTATATATATATATAGAGACAAAGAGTACAATTATAATAAAAATGGGACTATGAAAGGTTTTAGCTTACATAACAATATAACAATAAAATTGTAATCACTCAATATCTAGGGCCTAATGAGGGATTTTAGGGTTAACATGGGGCTTATATAGGACTTAACATCTTTGAGTGTAGATTAGTATCAAGGGGTCTAAGTTAAAGCTAAGAAAGATTTGACCCCAAAAAATTCTATTTGATGCCTCAAAATGGCTCCAAATGTTTCAAATCAAAATTGTCCAATTTGGGACTTGTTGTTAAAATGACCATGTTGTTAAAAGCATTGATTTAAATGACAAATAATATAATGATCCAATATGGATAAAAGATAGATGATCTCATTTCCTTGGTTTCTCTTAGTATCTATTCTTTGCTCTTCAATACTAACTTTGAGCCACTTATTTTTAGTTAATCTTACTAATAAGTTTCAAATGCCAATACAATTTACACATATAACCCATGACTAATTGTTTTGGTGTTTTGTAGAGCGAAAAGTACGATATAAGATAACAAATTGAATGTTATTATGGTAAATGAGGGCTCTAAACACATTAAGTATGCACAATGAATCTGATGCCAATTCTCACATCGATAAGGATTTACGATGCTTATAACACAATAATTTAAGTGGGATTCATAAATATAATGTTTACAAGCCTCTTTAAGAAGATTTTACTAACTAACACTTAGGATCATGGATACACTAATTTTGGTGGTAGGATTGTGTGGACATGAGCAATGTGATGATTTTGGTAACAAATCCTAAATCTTAATCACAATTCACATCCATTTTCGTCTACTGCTAAGGTACAGTGATCATTGAGCACCAAAGGGTTGGAAATTTAGACACTAGGGAGTTTTCAAAAATCTAATCCTTTTTTTGACATTTTACAATATTTCTTGAACTTCATAAATGACAAGTGACTTCAAAAGTTTAATTCTTTTTGGTATGACTTTTTAGAATTATCATTTAGCATAGCTTAAGAATTATATCTTTGGGCCCTTTTTTGGACATACTTCCCAATCACTTTTCCTCGAAATCTAGCCAAGAATTATTGGATTATAGATTTGACTTATTGAGTCTATACAATTCATGTACCTTAAGGGCTTTTGAGGGTGACGAATCCATTTATGCATTCAAAAATGCAATTTAAGCAACACAAAATTATGATCTCATAAAGAATTGTCTCACTGGATTTTGGTGAAAAAGGAAAAAATGGTAGAATGTTTATACTCCACCTTATCCTTTTAAGAAGGGTTTGAAACATTTATAAAAATTGGAAAAGGTTAAAATTTAATCACTTGTTGTCACTCTATGAATGTTATTGCAAAAACACATAATGTTAGACCCTCACGATGATGAGCACACATGCCTCATCCATGACCAAGTTGGAGAGTGTGGTGACACCATAATTGGGTGCAGGGTGTCTATCACACATATGTGGGAAACCTATAGTCATGGTTCATGTTGGAAATTTTGGTTTTCCTATTCTAGGTAGTAGACACATGTGGAAATTGCATGTTTAGGTGAGGGACATGAGGAGCATGCTCTTGGGCCAAACATGGTTGCTTGGGAATCACACCTTAACATGTTGGAGATTTGATTATGTGGTTGGGAGCTTATAGAATTGAATGGGCGCATGAGAGAATGTGGTTGGGCACATGCCCCAAGGTCAAGTGTGTTGACAAATCAAGAGGGCTACAATTGAAATGATTTCTCTTAAATTTGATAATTGCATGTGATGTTCTTTTACTTGTATTTCTTATTAGCTTCTTCTTCTTGTATTATTATGTTTCTCTTATCATCAAACAACTACCAAAACATGAAGATCAATAGTACACAAAGACACAATATGTAGGTTACTAAACAGGGCTAAAACCTCTCCTAGAGAGGAAAACCCGCAAAAATTTCTTCTCTTCTTATAGATTCTTCATATGAAAAATTCCAAGACCTTTAGACCGAGACCGAGACCCTTCAAATACCAATTCAAACCTTCTGGAGGATGTGTTGCTTCTTACCAAGTCAAAACAAGTCAAATCTCTTCCAATTGTAGAACTTCAACCCCCCAACTTCATATTTTGGTTGTCACTGCAGGTCTGCAATTTTCGGACCCCTTCAACAACTGCAATTTTCACACGTGTGGGAGAATCAAGGCTTCCTCCTTCATTCGCTTGGGTTGCTTCCTCTTCTAAGGCTTGCACGTGACCAAATTGACTTCTCTTCTACCGATTTCGACCCTTCTCTTACAACTAAAAAGCTTCGGCCTTGATGTTGCAGAAACCCTAGCCTTTCTTCACATGTGTCAAAGAGAGAATGTAAAAATCAGAAAATTTGACTTCCTTATTCCTTCTAGTCCTTCGCTTGTCTTCTTCCTTCTCATTCTTGCTTCCTTGATGAGTGAGTCATTGATCTTCCAAATGAAGTTGAATGGTCTCCTATATATAGCCTTTCCAAGAGGACGAATAGCCCTAATTGGGTTGACTTCTCCAATGCCAAGCCGACTTCATCTTAGAGGGGTAATTTGACACTTTAGACTCAAAAATAATTATTTTGACATGTTACACGATGCCCAATTGGGTATTTTACATATGGAAATGACTCTTTGAATTCTTAACTCAATGATAAAACCTAGAAGCGCTCAATGGGTGCTTTGAACTAAAATAAATTAACCTTGAGCATGACACCCATCTTATAAAAAATTAATAGTAATATTTTTTCTTTTCTTTTTACAATATATAAAAATCAAGATTACATTACATATTATGAAGACCTAACCTAGTTACATATTTCAACACCCCCTCTTAACTAGGGAGATATTCATAATGGTACACAAATATTCTCATATTAAAGAGATCTCATAAGAAGAGTCGGATTGGTAAGCCATTTCATATGCTATATTTTCAACTTATATCAGTGCGTCTGATCATATCTACCAACATTGTCAGATAGCAAGGCCTTGACTAACAACTTTATATATCCACAAGATTAGAGCACAATGTTGAGGAGACAATGACTTATAGACACCATCGTCATTGTCTCTCAAGGCACATACCCCATTTGAATGTTCACAAGGAATTTTCTTTTAAGGAATTTTCTATTCGACTACTATTACCTGTTGCATTCCCTACCTCATCCTCAAAGAGTATCAAAAATCGTATTGTTACCCAATCCTCCATTCTTTCTTCAAAATGTAAAGACAAGAATGATGTGTCTATCTCTCCCTCTCAACTAGGGATGGGATATCAACCAATCGAAACTTGTTTCTTAGATACACAAGCTTCTTATTAGGAAGATATTTTGTCAAAATATGAACTACCTGCTCAGCAGTGGAGATATACTGTAACTGCACCACCCCATCTTGCACCAATTTTCATATGTAATGATACTTGTTCTTTATGTGCTTCATCTTTGTATGGAATATGGGGTCTTCAGCCAACCTTATGGAGCTTGTGTTTTCACAATGTATAATTGTAGGGTCCATCAGTCCTTCAAACAAATCAGATAACAACTTCCTCAACTAGACAACCTCTCTACTAACTTCACATGTTGCAATGTATTCAGCTTCAACACTACTTAATGCAACCGATTCTTTCTTTCTACCCATCCATGAGATCATAGAGGATCCCAAGCTAAAACATCATTTGGTAGTGCTTCTTCCATATGATTCACTTCCTCCCCAATCTGAATCAGTATATACCATTAGTTGGACATTGTTCTTTCCTTCATACTTCAGGAAGTAACATATTGTCCCTCGTGGATATCTCAATATATGCTTGGTTGCTATCCAATGGTCATGTCTAGCCTCCATCTGAAATTGACTGAGAATATTCACTATAAAACAAATGTCTAGACATGTGTTTACAATATACATCATAGAGCCAACCAATTGTCTATAACTTGTAGGATCCACAAGGCTTGATTATGAACTTCTCAACCTCATCAAATTTAACATAGTTACCGATCAAACGGTAACTATTACCTCAAAATGAGTACTCAAGTCCAAAAATCCCAAAAAAACATGAAAAAACAACCCAAAAATAAAAAAGTGTTGATTCTACATCACCATTTTTTTCAGAGTAAATTTTCTATATTTTTTAAAAATAACAGTAAAAAATAATAAAATCTATTTTGTTTGGTGCAAAAAACACCTTGAAATCGAAAAATGTTGATGCGAGAATGACGTCTTTTTTGAAGGGTACATTTTCAACATTTTTTAATAATGACGTTAAAAATAAAATATCATGACTTTGAAAAACTTTAAATTTCCAACTATTTTCAAGCATGATATTAAAGATAAAATATCACGTCTTTGAAAAGCCTTAAAATTCTAAATTTAAAATATCACTTCTTTGAAAACCTTAAAATTCCAACAATTTTCAAGCATGGTGCTAAGAAAAGATACTTATAACTGTTTTCAACCATAGCATTAAAGATAAAATATCACGACTTAGAAAAACATTAAAATCTTGACAATTTTTCAACCATGGAATTAAAACCAAAGTTTATGACTACAAAACAATCTTAAGTTTTCAAAATATTTCAAGCATTACATTATGGAAAAAATTTATGACTAAAAAACCTTTAAAAATAAACATGTGAATGAAAGAGTTATTATACCAAGAGTAAATTTTTTAAATGCTAAATATATAGCGGTTTTAAAATTTTAGCCTAAGACAACTTGATACATTGCAGAAAAATTTAAAAATCAATTATCAAATTGACACACAATGTAGGTGAGCTCAACCCTTTGTAATGAAAACTTAAAGACCAACCATGAAATTAACACATTATGGAGCAAACTCAATTCACTATAATGAAAATTTTAAAATCAACTATCAAATTGCACATAATGGGATCGAGTTGCTAGACAAACATCAACACAGACCTTATAACAAATATATATATCTATATATATATAAGAAAAGAAAAATTCAAATATTGAAAAGAAAAAAGAAAAAACACAAAAATACAAAGGAAAACGAAAAGTCAAATATTGAAAAAAATAATAATAATAATAATAAGTAATAAAGCATAAAAAGCATGACAAAAAAAATCAAACATAAAAAACTATAGAAATGTAAAAATTCAAATATTGAAAAATAAAAACAATAAAATAACAGAAAAATACAAAAGAAAACAAAAATTCAAATATTGAAAAAAAAAAAATAACAAGTAATAAAACATTAAAAACATGACAAAAAAAAATCAAATATAAAAAATATATAGAAATGACAAAAAAAAATACCATACCATGTGAAATTTAAAAAGAGTAAAAAAAAAATAAAAACCCAAAAAAAAGTTACAAAATAAAATACAACATTAAAATTTAATATTGGGGAGGGCAACAGAGGAAGGGGGAGCGAAGCGGGTGGGGAGGAGGTGGGGTTGGGCGGAGGAAGGGACAGGCGGCAAAGTTTTTTTTAATCTTTAATTTATTTTTATAATTTTTTTTAATTTAAATACTTTCTCATTTGCTTTTTTTTAATTTTAATTTTCTTCTTTTTAATTTTTAATTTTTTTAATTTTTGTTTGTTGGTTTTGTTTTGTTTTTTGTTTTTATTTTTTTCAATTGTTTGAATTTTTTATTTAATGCTTTCTTTTTAAATTTTGTTTTTTTATTTTTATTTTTTCTTTTAATCTTTTTATAATTTTAATTTAAAAAAATAATTGTAAAATTTTTATTTTATTTTATTTTTTATTTTTAGTTTTGTTTATTTAAAATTATTTAATTTTTTTCTTTTAGTTTAATTATTTTTTAACTTTGGTTTTAGAATTTTATTTTTTTTTGGTTTAATTTGTGTTTCTTTAGTTTTTTTTTTTTTTTTTTTTTTTGAAAAAAAAATCATTTTTTAATTTATTTTTTGATATTTTTTAAATTATTTTTTGTTTTTTATGTTAATTTTTTATTCAATTTTTTTATTTTTACAAGTTAATTTTGGTTGTTTTTTTTTTACATTTTTATAGGTTTTCCATTTTTTCTTTTCTTTTTTTTATATTTGATTTTTTTGTCATGTTTTTTTTTACCAACCTGAAAATCACCAACATTTAAAAAAATAATTCACACTTAATTCATTAGAAAATTTAAAGTGTAAAAAATAAACCCTCTAAACAAAAAGGGTTGATGCTCATCAACATTTTTCAAAATCAAGATGAAAAACACTAACAAAAAAATGTTCACACTTGATACATAAATATATATATATATATATATAAGTGTCAAAAATAAGCCCTCTAAAAAAGTGTTGATGTTGCATCAATACTTTTCAAAATCAGCATGAAAATCACTAACATTTTAAAAAAAATTCATACTTGATACATAAAAAGATTTAAAGTGTCAAAAATATGCTCTCAAAAAAATGGCACATTATGAATCACCATTTTTCAAAATCGAGTCATTTTTCACTACCTCAAAAAAACAGGGACTAGGGAATTTTCTTGTTTCATCGGTAACTATGTTATTTGTGACCATGGGAGTTGTCATCAGTTTGCTATCCATCACGCCAAACTTTTGTAGCATCTTAATTACATACTTTCCTTGACCTAGATATACTTCACCACATTTTTTCCAAACTTCCAACCCCAAGTAATAGTGCATACGCCCTAGATCCTTCACATCGAATTTTGTTTCCAATTGTTTCTTGCATTCTTGTATATGACTTTTCACACCTGTTATGATAAGGTCATCCACATATTAAAGAATGATCACTGGTTCACCCTTCACTACTTTGATATAAAGATTTGGATCTACAAAGCTCTTTGAAAAAACCATTCTTTGTAGATATGTATCCATCCTAACATACCAAGCCCTTAGGGCTTGCTTGAGGTCATAAAGTGTTGGCATTATGATGCATGTGTTTTCCTTAATGGCAATTCACTTGTAACAGAACAAGTATATGGTAACTTGATGAATCCACAGGTCAATTCAGAGGTGACAGAATGGTGGAACAGAATACCAGAATGATGGGTCAAAGGTTTATAAATCATAAGGGCAAGTTTGATATTGGGAGATTGTTGGCATTATGAATTAGGTGTTGTCCTTGATGGCAACTGTTAAGTCTTGAAAATGTCATTCATTTCCATTACACTTTCACTATTATGTCCATTATTTCACCTCCATTTCACTACTATGTCACCACATTCATCCCACTTTTATTATCATTGGGCCACATTTATGTTTTTCCAATCTTTATTAATTCTAAGCCTTTTAAGTGAATTTGTGGTTAAAAAATAGAAAATAATGTGCATATGCTTATACCTAACAAATGGGTTGAGATTGTTGACATGTGTAGGTTGAAAGGAGGCTTCTATAAGACCCTTATATTGCACTCTAAGGCCAAATTCGAATTTGAGTGGAAAGAATCATGGGATCATGAGGATATGTGTCACATCTCATAATTGTATTGTAACTCTAAGAAGACATGTGCCTTATCAGTTCCTACTTTGATTAGGACTCTAGAGGTAGAGGGAGAGATTCATGGACTCTCATTAATGAGATGGCTTCTCATCTTTTTGTATAAATAGGAGATATCTCTCCTTCAGTTGTTAGCTTGTTAGTCTTTTAGCTTGTGAGTTCTTTAGCTTGGAGTTTGTAGTTCTTCCTTGATGGCTTTTGAAAGCTTTGGAGAACTTTGTTGTACTTTGTAATTTTGAAGAATTTGAATAAGCTTTGATGTTCTCAACATGGAAGGAGATGTGAAGTAGATGTCATGGAGCATATTAGAATGTAAGGTAGAGTAGATTTCATTTTGTAAATTTTGCTTTGATTTCATTATGTCATTTGATTGCTTCCAAGTTTGATAGATTAGATTTTTCATTCATGCAATTTTAATTCATGTAAGTGTGTTCAACCGGTTGATTGTAGATTAGTAATGCACATAGCTTTTTAATGACTAATGACATGATGGAATCATCTTGTCCTTTTGCTGATTTATTTTCTGAGTTCTAATTCCAGCATTGTTATTTCTTTCAGTTTTGTTTTGCTCATTTACTTTCATGCAATTTAGGTATCATATTACTCCATTTGTTTATGATTACCTTCCTATAGCCAAGCGACTCAAATAGTGAGGAATCAGAATATTATTTGATGTAATATGATTTAGTTTACTTTCCTGCAAGTTAGATTAGATTACTTATGTCATTTCAGGGATTGAAGTATGAATGAGTAGTTTAATCTTAGTTTCATTTTATGCAATTTCATTTCATGCAATTTAGATATCATATTACTCCATTTGTTTATGATTACCTTCCTATAGCCAAGCGACTCAAATAGTGAGGGATCAAAATATTATTTGATATAATATGATTTAGTTTACTTTTCTGCAAGTTAGTGATTAGATTACTCATGTCATTTTCGGTTACATCCTATAGCCAGAGCGAGTCGAAATGTGAGGGGTCAGAATATGGGTTGATGTAATATGATTTAGTTTACTTTACTTACAGTTTTTGAATTGCTTTAAGTTCAGTTTTCTTTTTATACAGCAGCAAGGATACTGGGTTTCATAGTCACTAGCTCATTGATTGGTTGTTGCATTCCATTTTGATTGAAGTAGCTGCATATTTACACTTTTGTTTAAGTACTAATTCCATCAATAACATGTTTTGAGATCTTTTGAAGTGCTAAGTTTTGGAAGTTACCATTAGGGACATAGGTCTTGTCTTGAAATCTCTATCCATACTTGTCCTTTAAAAGTATTCTTAAGACCTTAGAATAGGATTTCCATTTGCATTAGACACTTTAGGAAACCAACAAAAACAAAACCCCAAAACAAAATAAAATCTATAAAACAACAAAGTAAGAAAAAGGTTAACTAAGCACATATGGTGCACCACACTTCATCAGTTTACGATACCCGAATTGATAATTTATGTAGAGCAATTTAAGACATTAAATTGACTAGACATTTTGGCGCCGTTGCCGGGGAAGTGTAATTAGGAGACCTAATTTCTTACATCTAAAAAAATTAATAATTCTTGAGTATGCTCTCCTCTTGCACTTTGTGTGATCTAAAGAATCAGAAAAAAGATTGTTATGTAAAAAAAAAAAAAAATTCTTGAGTATGCTCTCCCCCTGCACTTTGTGTGATCTGGAGGATCAGAGAAAGAATTGTTATATATAAAAAAAAAAAAGGGAGACAAAATAAACTTCATCATTTCATTTGATTCAAAAAATAAAAATAAATAAAAAAAATGGAACTCAACTGCTTTGATAGGTTCAAATTGTCCAAAATTGACTGGTTATGGTTTGTAGCGGTCCTTAAAAAACTGTATCTTGTTTTAGTAAGGTTTTGCAACTTAGCTGCGGAAAGTGCCCTGATTCCGCAGCTAGTTGAGAATTCTGCAGTTGTTTCAAGGTTTAGCAGGTTACAAATGTCCAATGAAAAAATCGACCACATGGACATCTCCAGAATTGTCCCGACATGGATCCTATCCTAGTCACCCAGCTCAGATCGATGAAAAACCAGCCTAAGACCTCAGTCAAAGTCCTATTTTTAGCATGTTTTTCTTGAAGTCTTTGCTGTCTGAAATTGAAAATCATTAATCCTTATTATAAAAATTTCCAATTTCAAAAGAAGAAAAAAATAATTAAAAATATATATATATATATATATATATATATATATATATAATAATCTATGGCTATCTTGAATCCTAGCTTTCACTGTGGCCTCAGTAGAAAAATATGCATCCATGTTCAAGCCTTGGCCCTGAAACAAGCCTGCAAGAACATTTGTTTAAAAAAAAAAATTCATTGTTTTGTTTAATGAAATGTATATGTATATTTTTAATTTTTGAAAATATAACATATAATTTTATTAACAAAACAATTAAAAAAAAAAACTCCATGATAACTCCATCAAGGGGCCTCGACATTTCTTTTTAGAGGTTGAAATTTATTATTGTTCAGGTGGATTGAGCTCCTTGTTTGAGGATCGAATCGTGCATTTTTGGAGGTTGATTCCTGTAGGAGGCATTCATCATTTAGTGGAAGATTTCTGAGTTGATTTCACCTTTGGATAGCTACATTATCAGTTAGAAACAGAGGGTTGAATTCTTGAAGGTAGCTTCTGGTGATCCATTAAATTTTTTTTTCCGGGGAAAATAGAGTTCGTAATTTCTATTAAAAAGAAGATAATAGAGATTACATGTTGTAGATGCCAAAGCATATGCAGTAGTGTGGTAAAAAACCACTTACAATAACCAATACTTCTGGGAAGTATGCAGATACAGCCCTCAGTCAGGGCCTCCAGAAACAAGGCAAGTAAAGCCCACAGGGGGCATCCAGAAACAGGGTATGTATCCCCAACAGGAGTATAACCTACCCAATAGCTAATAAAAACAGTAAATAAAAACAAAAGCTCAGAAACCGGGTATGTAAACCCCAAACAGGAGTAAACTCCTACCCTAACAAGCTAATACAAACAGTAAATAAACGATAGCTCCAGTGGGATGTGCAGAAATGATGCAACCAGAGGGAAGAGGCACGAAATGGAGCCATACCCCCATCCCCTCAACTCTCCACCAATAACCCGCAGAAATCCACACATCTATCCAGTGAAGCCAGAATGAAAACCAATCATAGACAGCCATAGAAGAGCGGCACGAGATCCCTCGACACTCTCCAAAGCTGCAATGGAAGGCAAGCAGAGGACCCAAAAAATGAACCCAGCAACAGCAATGGAGCCCGAACAGGTCCCAAAATGCAGAGGCGGGTCAGTTCGGGGGCAGAGGCGGCTAGGGCAGCCACCTCGCCCCCATGAAGGAGTCAGGCCTGAAACCCAAGTCCCAGAGACCGCAAAGCTGGCTGAAGTCTGCCTAAGGTCAACTGTATTCACATTTCAAGGAACATTTTATGAACAGACCTCCGGTGTAGCAATGGGTTCACCCCTCTCGCCAATTGTGGCCAACTTATACATGGAATATTTTGAGAAAAAGGCCTTGGAATCTTATCCTTTGAAACCAGCTTGGTGGAAGCGGTTTGTCGATGACACCAATATAAAATGGACCCATGGTAAAACAGAACTCAACAGGTTTTTCAATCACCTTAACTCCATTTCCCCTGATATAAAATTCACTATGGAGCTTGAAGAAAATATGAGCATCCCTTTCTTGGACATTCTTATCATCAGAAAAGAGGATGGCTCCTTGGGCCATAAGGTTTTCAGGAAATCAACTCACACAGAAAGCTACCTTCATGCGGATTCCCACCATCACCCAGCCCAAAAGCTTGGCGTTCTGAACACTCTTGCCATTAGAGCCCTCCGAGTTTCTGACTCAGAACATATAAATGAAGAGAAGAGGCATTTAGTTTCAACTTTCAAGAATATAGGCTACAAGGATCATGAAATTAAAAATGCCATAAAGAAAGCTGAAAAGAAGTTGTCATCTCCCAAACCTAAAGAGGAGGATCAACCTCATGGTGGTAAGGTTTTTCTACCTTATATCCATGGGGTCACAGATAAAATGGCAAAGATCCTAAGAAAGAAAAACATTCTAACTCAATTCTCAGCTCCTGGTACCATCAGACAAAGTTTAAAATCTGTTAAAGATGATATTGACAAGCAGCAGCTTAAAGGAGTCTATAAAATAGACTGTTCGTGTGGGAAAAGCTACATAGGTGAAACTGGTCGCTCCCTCCAGACAAGACTGAAAGAACATGGCGCTGACATCAGGAATGGAAGATCACGTACCTCGGCCTTGGCAGAGCACTCCTCGAAGACTAAACACCACATCTGCTTAGAAAACGCATCAATTATCGCGAGAGAAGAGCAGCATCAGAAACGGAAAATCAGAGAAGCCCTCGAGATCTTGAAGCATCCTTGTAATCTGAACAGAGACAGCGGTTTGGAGATTAGCGGAAGCTGGCTTCCCCTCATCAGTGAAATCAAGAAACGTCAGCCCGGCCCCAGGTAAGTTGTCGATCAGGTAAGATAGTTATTAATATAGATATTAACATAAGTTTACATATTATTATAGATATTAACATAGTTTTGATTTTAATATTAAGTTTGTCATTAAGTTATTTATATTCCATAAAAGCTCTAATTATTAAATAACTACAAGCATGGTTTTTTAGACATTAATGTAGGTTTAATATAGTTTAGATTTTAAATATAGAGTGTATTTAAAATTTAATATAGAATGAATATAAAACTTAGGTTATATTAATATTAATTTATTGTTATAGATATTAGGTTTTATTGATGCTATTATAACTTAATATTAATTTATTGTTATAGATATTAGGTTTTATTAATACTATTATATACATTAAGTGATATAGTTTTTTAGGTTAAAAAAATTTTAGTTATATAGGGCTCAAGTTTTATAAAAAGCATTAAGTTATTTTGTCTTAAGTTATATAAATATTAATATTATATAGATGTTAGATTATATAAATATTAATATTATATTAATTTTATATAGTTATTAGGATTTATAATATCAATACTAATATATATATTAGTTTTTAGATATTAATATTAATATAAAAAATTTTAAGTTATATATAAAGTATTATGATATTAATATTTATATTAGTTTTAGAGTCTAATATAGATATTAGGCTTTATTGATTTTAATTCTATTATATATATTTTAAGTTATATAGATTATATAGATTTTAGGTTATACAATTATTAAGTTATATATTAATCATATTTCACAAATATAAAGTTATATAAAAATTTTAATGTTATATATTAGGATTTATGTTATCAATATTAACTTATAATTTAGTTTTAGATATCATTATCATTATAGATTTTAGGTTTTTAATGTTTTTAATATTAATATTAATTTAGATTTTAGTTTAAAGTTTTTATTTTATAGATATTAATTGAATGATATTAATTTAAAATTAAAATTAAAATTAGGTTTCATTATGAATCTCTCCGGCCGACCTGTGCTGTTCCTTTAACATTCATCCCTCATGAGTATTTATTTCCTTCATCTGGCTCTTCTTTTTATCATCTTTCTCTTATCATCTTTCTCTGTTCCCTGATGATGGATCCCATTTGGGATTCGAAACGTTGGTGTATAAATTCTACAACTGTGGATTCTCCGGTCAAAAATTCAAAATGAAATAAATTGCTGAAAAGAAGCAACATTCAACTTGGGCACCAATTCCAAAGCAGGTATAAATTCTTTTGATTTTTCCTTTGAGAACTTGTTTCATTAATACAAATTCTTAGTTTTGTGTGTAAATATCATAACTAGAGAGATTGATCACCTCTCTCATTTGATAATCTTACATTCCATTGCAGAAGAAGTATTAGTTTTTTTTGCAGGTTCCAAGAGGAAGGACAAATGACTACAAGAGAATGGTGTCTCTCTAAGAGACCAATTTGTTTCATAAAAAGATGATCAGCAACAAAGAGGAAATATGTTGATGCAAAATCAGATCCAAACACTTGAAAAACTTTCAGATACTATTGTCTCCATCACATCCATACTTCATAATAAACCATTCACCTCATTTCACTCCATATTTTCCATTTACATTCACATACACTTTCCGTCTCTTTTTGTCCATTCATAAACCACAAATAAAAGCAAGAGGCTCATTCATATGCTTATTGCCCATTGCCATTTCTACTCTCTATTGCCATCTTCCATTTTCATCTTCCATTTCTTGTCATTTTCATTCCGCAAATAAGCCATGCTTCAATGCAAATTATTGAGTCCATAGTCCTTTGAGTCTAAGTTCTTTGTAAAAACACCTTGAGGCTTGCATGCCTTAATGGCAAGTCCTCATGCTGACAAACAATGGGAATACATTAATGTCCCTTGTTCGTTAGATCTTCTAGGTGACTCGACATCGGCAAATTCATTCGTACCTAGCAAGATGTGTTTGGGCATCTTGACTCTCATTGTCATTAATGGTGAGAGTTCTCGTGTTGACTAGTGGCATCCATTAATGGTCACTAAGTCAACAATTTCCTACTATGTTCGACATCAGAACATCTTTTCACATAGTAGGAATTGTGCCAACGAGTTTTGAAGACATGAAGACTATTATTTTTAGCATTTTGGAGCAGATTCAGCAAGTTTTAGTAGAAGCAATAAAAAGTCATCTTATCTTTCTATCCATGACTCCTCTTGTTCAGCCACTTAAAGAAGAATATGATCAGAATTTTTCAGCCACCACACATACAACTCATCCATTCCAAAGGGTAAGTGAAGGTACGTCATTTTCTAACTTTTGACCATAGAATTCCATAAAAAGCTAGAATGATAATTGTTGGAAAAACATTTCTCTTCCTCATTTCATAAAATTTCCAATACCATCAGTTGGGGGGGGGGAATACATTCATATTCATATCTTGCCATGTCCATATCATATTCAAGAGCCCACATACTTCCAACATATATTAATTATTACATTGTTATTATGAGCATACAATGGCTTTTGAAAAAGTGCTTAAAGGATAAATTAGATACAAACAAAATCATGGTTGTCACACAAGAACCAACCATCATGCAATCCAATAAAGATATACTTTGCAACAATAATCAAAATATCATTATGCAAAGTTCAAAGATCAAAATAGAAGGCAACAAAAAAAAAAATGGTTGTAACACAAGAACCAACCATGTTGCAATTCAAGTGAAACACTTTGCAGAAATATGAAGTTATCAAATGATATCATGCAAAGTTAAGCCAAAGCTCAATGATCAAAAGAGTTAATGTAATATATATTGCATGAGGACATGCAATAGCTTCAGTTGGGGGGTATGTTGAGTCTTGAAAATGTCATTCATTTCCATTACACTTTCACTATTATGTCCATTATATCACCTCCATTTCACTACTATGTCACCACATTCATCCCACTTTCATTATCATTGGGCCACATTTATGTTTTTCCAATCTTTATTAATTCTAAGCCTTTTAAGTGAATTTGTGGTTAAAAATTAGAAAATAATGTGCATATGCTTATACCTAACAAATGGGTTGAGATTGTTGACATGTGTAGGTTGAAAGGAGGCTTCTACAAGACCCTTATGTGGCACTCTAAGGCCAAATTCGAATTTGAGTGGAAAGAATCATGGGATCATGAGGATATGTGTCACATCTCCTAATTGTATTGTAACTCTAAGAAGACGTGTCTTATCAGTTCCTATTTTGATTAGGACTCTAGAGGTAGAGGGAGAGATTCATGGACTCTCATTAATGAGATGGTTTCTCATCTTTTTGTATAAATAGGAGATCTCTCTCCTTCATTTGTTAGCTTGTTAGTCTTTTAGCTTGTGAGTTATTTAGTTTGGAATTTGTAGTTCTTCCTTGATGGCTTTTGAAAGCTTTGGAGAACTTTGTTGTACTTTGTAATTTTGAAGAATTTGAATAAAGCTTTGATGTTCTCAACATGGAAGGAGATGTGAAGTAGATGTCATGGAGAATATTAGAATGTAAGGTAGAGTAGATTTCATTTTGTAAATTTTGCTTTGATTTCATTATGTCAATTGATTGCTTTCAAGTTTGATAGATTAGATTTTTCATTTATGCAATTTTAATTCATGCAAGTGTGTTCAAACGGTTGATTGTAGATTAGTAATGCACATAGCTTTTTAATGACTAATGACATGATGGAATCATCTTGTCCTTCTGCTGATTTATTTTCTGAGTTCTAATTCCAGCATTGTTATTTCTTTCAGTTTTGTTTTGCTCATTTACTTTCATGCAATTTAGGTATCATATTACTCATTTTGTTTATGATTACCTTCCTATAGCCAAGCGACTCAAATAGTGAGGAATCAGAATATTATTTGATGTAGTATGATTTAGTTTACTTTCCTGCAAGTTAGATTAGATTACTTATGTCATTTTCAGGGATTGAAGTATGAATGAGTAGTTTAATCTTAGTTTCATTTTATGCAATTTCATTTCATGCAATTTAGATATCATATTACTCTATTTGTTTATGATTACCTTCCTATAGCCAAGCGACTCAAATAGTGAGGGATCAAAATATTATTTGATGTAATATGATTTAGTTTACTTTTCTGCAAGTTAGTGATTAGATTACTCATGTCATTTTCTGTTACCTCCTATAGCTAGAGCGAGTCGAATGGTGAGGGCTTGAAATATGAATGCGTAGTTTGATCTTAGTTTCATTTTATGCAATTTAGATATCAAATCTCAATTTGTTTATGATTGCCTCCTATAGCCAGAGCGAGTCGAAAGGTGAGGGGTCAGAATATGGGTTGATGTAATATGATTTAGTTTACTTTGCTTACAGTTTTTGAATTTTTTTAAGTTCAGTTTTATTTTTATACAACAGCAAGGATACTGGGTTTCATAGTCACTAGCTCATTGATTGGTTGTTGCATTCCATTTTGATTGAAGTAGCTGCATATTTACACTTTTGTTTAAGTACTAATTCCATCAATAACATGTTTTGAGATCTTTTGAAGTGCTAAGTTTTGGAAGTTACCATTAGGGACATAGGCCTTGTCTTGAAATCTCTATCCATACTTGTCCTTTAAAAGTATTCTTAAGACCTTAGAATAGGATTTCCATTTGCATTAGACACTTTAGGAAACCAACAAAAACAAAACCCCAAAATAAAATAAAATCTATAAAACAACGAAGTAAGAAAAAGGTTAACTAAGAACATATGGTGCACCACACTTCATCAGTTTACGATACCCGGATTGATAATTTATGTAGAGAAATTTAAGAGATTAAATTGACTAGACAGCAACCTATCTGATGAGTTGTCCTTGATGGAAACCTACTGATGAGTTGTCCTTGATGACAACCTATTTGATGAATGGAATCCTATTTGATAAGTTGGTTGTGCCTTGACGAAAGTCTACTTGTTAAAGGCATAAACAGAATGTGTTTACAGATGTGACAGACTGCGTGGCAGTCCAGAGGAATGATAAAGTTGGAAGTTCAAAAACTATATGTGGGTTTTGTTAAGCCAAGTTGCGTATGCACGTGAATTTAGTAAAGAAAAGTAGCGTATGGTTTTTACACCATGGTATTCTAAATACCAGGGGTCCTTACCATGGTATTGGTCCATAGTAATGAGTGCGACAACAGATATTGATCCTGTCAAAGATTACCACCTGCACTATTGTAGTTTTGATCCGTGGTATTGGATAAGGGCTAAAATATATAAAGATGTGAAGATCAAAGTGTTAGGTGTGCAAGTTATTGAAATCTTATGAAGAGTTAGATCAAAAGCAAATATGCATGTTATGGGTTTTTTATGTTTTGCTTGATCTAAACTAAGAATGCACCTGAGAGTTTGATGATGGATGAGATCCAATAGATCTAAAATAATTATGCACTAATGAATACAATGATGGATCAGGATCAGAAGACCCGAAATGACTTTTCATTGTATAATCAGCTCATGGTTTGACTAGATCTAAGTATTGACGCATGTTTTTATCTCTAAATATTATGATATGGGTCTTTCTGAAGTTCTAAAGAGCTGCGCAATTTTAGGTCAAAATTTGCAAATTTATATGTTGGTTGGTATTAGGAAAAGTGTTTATACACGCAGGTTCGCTTCTACAAAGTCGCATATATAAAGTAGGCGTTGTCGTTCATAAATCACTGATCAACCTGATCAATGTTGTTTTTTCTCTGTTGTTTGTCAATGATGTCCTCGTGTTGATCTGGGTTGAGTGATAATGTCTGAAGTAGAACTGATTGAATGATGAAGTTGAATTTGGTTACATGTTGATTGATTGAAAATATTATTGATGTTGCTGACTGTATGAGGGTTCTGTAAGCTAACAGAATATTTCAGAATATATCTTGTCAACTTTGTGTCTGATTCAGAATTACAAGTTTTCATTTTTCAGTATATTAATATTTGTACGTGGGTTTCTCTACAGAAAAGTGTGTATGCACACGGGTTGCCTTAAGTGAAGTAGCGTATACATTTTCGCATTTGAATGATCAGTGCTACAGTTGATTCTGTGTGTTGATGCATTATTCTAGGTTTAGTTTTGGGTACTGGTTACTATGATCTGACTATTCCAATTGATTGGTTGAGTTTTTTATTAAGTGTTAGTGGATTGGGTTTTCAGTGAATGGTTGATTATGTTGTGTCAGAGATTGATGATTGGGTTTAAGTGATTGGTTGATTCAAATGTGTCAGATATTGATGATTGGGCTTTAGTGATTGATTGATTCAGTTGTGTTGGAGATTAATGATTGTCTTACAGTGATGAGTTACAATTCGATTTTTGATATTGAGCTTAAGTGTTGATAATGGGTCCAGTCTGAAAATTTGATGAAACATGGCTTACAAGTTATAATGTGTTGTAGCAGGTAGATCGAGTGTGAAAATTTATGAAACATGGTCCATGGAGGATGTTGAGGGTTGGAGCCTTCAATGAGGAAGTCAAAGCTTCCTACCAGTAATGGTTGATAATCAAATCAGGGGGTTGGAGCTCTCTTCTAGTAGCAGCTGGAGAATGAGTGAAGGTTGCATCCTTCTGCAAGTTGATGCATGCGTATTGGTACAAGTTTATGCCAGTACAAGAACCAAGGGATTGGAGCTCCCTTCCAGTAGGAGTTGGAGAACGAACGAAGGTTGTAGCCTTCTGTAAGTGGTTTCTTGCATACTGGTATGAGTCTGCACCAGTACAAGATTGTAAAAATATTTTTCTTTATATTAAAAAGAAGACAGAGACAACAACAACAGGTGGTTTTTCCCACATTGGGTTTCCACCTTAAATCCTAGTGTTCATGTGTGTTTCTTATGTGTGATGGTTTATTTTGTTCTTATAGCGCATGGTTACTATTTATCTAATGTTTAGTAAAGTATTGATGCACTGGTAGAATACCAACATATGATGAATTAACTAAATCATAAGTTTACTAGATGTAAGCTAGTTGTCTTAATAACAATCGCATACACACGCGGGTTCCTTTAAGTAAAGTCACGTATAGAAATATGAATATGAAATGAAAAAGTTATTGATTTGAAAACACTGATCCCCCCCCCCCCAATATTTTTCCCAACAATTGGTATCAGAGCAAGTCCTTTAGCAGAAGCTTGATCGCTTGAAGGAGATTCGTCGAGACAATGGGAAAGAATCAAAAGAAGAAAGCACCTCAAAAGAAGAAGACATCTCAAAGAGATAGTGACAGTGTTAGAGACGATTGGTTATTAGGTGGAAGCAAATATTCAAATTCAGAATCACCTCGGAATGAAGATGAACAAGCAAAAGAATTATCAAGTACCGATTTTTGGTCCTTTGGTGATACCTTTCTCTGTTCTTGCGATATTGAAGATAATGAATATGACAATGAAACAACTAAATTTGCTCTTATGGGTGAAAGTGAAAGAAATTTAATAGAAGTAGAATTTAAAAGGCTCATGGATAAAATTAGATATCAACAAGATTTATTTGATAAAAGGGAATGTACCTACAAAGAAGAGGTTACCAGGTTAAAAACTCAGTTGTGGGAAGGAAACAAAATAAGGAAGCAGTACAAGGAAAATGAAGATCAATGTCAAAGGCTATAGGATGAAGTAACATCATTGAGAAATCAAGTGAATGAAAAGGATACAACAACCAAGCAACTTAAAGAAAGAACCAGTTACTGTGACGGTCTTGAAGCTAAGGTCGTCTCTCTAAAAGAAAATCTTGAAAAATCAAATAAGCAGAATGAATAACTACTTCAAGCATTTGAAGAACAAGAAAATAAGATTCTCAAATTAAAACAACAAGTGGAAGAAGGAAGAAAAGTTGAAGAAATCATGAAGAAGCAGTATCTAGAAAAGGAAAAGCAATATCAGGTTGAGGTAAATATCCTAAAAGGTAAATTATAAGAAAATGATAAACTTTTACGATTTCAAGATAGTACTAAGATATTGGATAATATTCTTAGTAGTCAAAGGTCTCCTACCATCAAATCTGGTCTTGGTTTTCATGAAACTGTTAAAGGTGAATCTAGCTCACAAACTGAGGCAAGGAATTCTAATGCAAAATCTGAAATGATCAAAAAGGAGATAAGAAGTCAACCCCATCAACGGCCAAGAAAAGAAAGCCTTCAAAGAAAACCATTTACTCTTAACTATAAAAGTGTTAATCAATTCCTTCCTTTGATCAATAATGTTCAATGTTCTATATGCCATAATTTTGGACATGTTGCAGCTAGGTGCAGAAGTAGAATGTTTCAAGCTAATAACCGTCTCACAGAAAGATCATCAGCTTCCAGGTACTTTAAGGGATATTGTTTTTCTTGCAATATGTTTGGTCACAAAGCCATTAATTGCTATAGAAGGAATATGAAACATATAAGATGTTTATGCTTGTAACAAGGTTGGGCATGTAGCAAAATAATGCAGGAACAAGTCTATGGATCGTTGTAGACAATATGGTAAGCAACCAAATAAGAACATTGATATCAGAAAATCTAAAAAAGATGGATCCACCAATAAGCAAGAAAAGGAAGATCATATAAGGTGTGATCTTGATGTCTTCTCATTCGAAAAAGAAGATGAATGGTACATAGATAGTGGATGTCCTCATCACATGACTAGAGACAAGAGTGAAATGGAGTCTCTCATGAAGAACCGTCATGGTAAAAGTATTCTTGGAACTAATGTTTCAGCAAAAGTTCTAGGACTAGGTATAGTCATAACAGACTCGAGGGGACCTGAAATTTTGTATACGCGAGTTTTAAACTGCAAAGTCGCATATACTTTGGTTTGATGAAGTAGCAGTGGGACAGACTCGGGAAAAGGGTCTAATATGGTTCAGTCAATGATCAATTGACTTTTCTATTTTGATGGCTGATGATTACAATTTGTTGATGCTATTTAGAAGTGCTTTTGGCCCTCATAAGTTGTTGATGTCTTGATGTATAATTGGTTGATGATGATGTCTTGATGATTCTTACTGATATATGAAATGATCAAATCTGGCAGTGAACAGTTGGCACAAGTTCAAGGGGAACATTTTCTATGCTTCTAATAATGCATTGTTGGCATTATGTTTGCTTTAGAAGTCCTTGATACGTAATGATGCTTATGTTGTTGAAATGCTTAAATGATGCATCATGTTATGTTGTGGTCATGGGTTGCCTATGATGAATTCATAGATAATACTTATATATTGCTTGAGCCACATAGTTGTTTTGATGCTATTGATCAGATTTATGGATGATTCTTTTGATTATGCATATAGTACATATGTTATGTTGCTTACATGGTGATATTCATAAGTTCAAGGAGAAAAACAAAGCTTGATTACACAACTTCATTATTTGATGATGATAAGTGTCACTCATTACTTTTATGTTGTTGTCATCATGACTTCAAAGATGCATAAAATTCATATGGTGCAGTTATGAATGAGAATTCCTATAGTTCTTGGCTCTCACATGGTATATTGTTTGAGGATTGTTGCTCTTGGTGGTATCAAGAAAGTTTGACAAATGACTTTGAGCTCATGATTTGCTTTTCACATTGATGAGAAGCTAGATACATTACAAATTAGGATCACATGGATGATCTTCTTATATGAAGAAAATTGGCCAAGAGAATGGTTTTATTGTAGGTTTCATGAAGACATAGCTATTTGAAGTCATGGTTATTTGGAGACATGGCTTACTTAGTCACATAATGATGAAGACTCTTACTTTATGATGATAAGCTTGGTTCTCACATATGTTGATTATCATGGTTGATGCTTATCAGATGTGGGATGTTAGAAAACTCCCTAGTGATGATACATGGTTGATATAGTGAGGGTTGTTGTGGTAAGATCATGCAGTTCTTACTACAATGATTTGATGATGATGTTGTGGTCATGGATGATGACTATGGTGCTTTCACATGTATATGATATAATGTGAATAGTTTTGTGAAGAAATAGGCATTACTGCTTGGAGATATGGCATATGCTTAGTTGATTCATGAAAGGTTATGTTTTTGAACATAGATTAAGGTTTTTTCTACTAAAGAATAAGAGAAAGTTGACCTTGATAAGGTCAAGAGGATGAATTGATAGTAGATATATATGAAAATCTATATGCAGCATATTTAGTCATAGGTTGATGATATTAAAGCTATATTGTCTTATCTTGCGAATTTATGATGGACATATATAGGTTGTTGTTCTTGATGCTACTGACAGATGCATATGCCGCAGATCATATATGGTGTATGATAGTTGCTGATAACTATCATGTTCTTTGGTCTTTGTTATAAATATCATGTATATCTTTTGATGTAAAGGTCATGTAAAGACATGTCAGGAGACTGTTCACTTCATCTCCCGATGATTGTTCATATTTCTTATTATTTATTTACATTAATTACATTCACCCAATCCTGATGATTAGGTGTCAACATTCCCCCCCCCCCTTAATTTGAAGGGATGTTGGTGAGTCCAAGCATCATTCTGAATCATTCAAGCTTTTCTCTTCCAAGCGCTTTGGTGAAGATGTCTGTAATTTTCTCATTAGTGGAACAATGACGGAGATGGATTGTTTTGGCCTCAACATGATGTCGAACCAGATGATATTTAGTATTGATGTGCTTCGTTCGATCATGGAACTTTGGGTTCTTGGCCAACTTTATTGCAGAGGTATTGTCGATCATGAGTAGAGTTGATTTTACTTGTTTTACCTACAAATCTTCAAGAATTTTCCTAAGCCACACAATTTCTTTTGTTGCCTCCGCTGCTGCCACGTATTATGCTTCTGTTGGGGAATCTGCTGGAACTGATTGTTTGCGTGATCTCCAGGAGACAGCTCCTAATCCAAGACTCATAACATATCCTGAAGTAGATACCCCAGTTTCTTTGTCTCCATCGAAGTCTGAATCAGAGTATCCAATCAAGCTAAAGTCGTCCACCCATGTATACTTGATTCCAAAGTCTTGGGTTCCCTTCAAGTACCTTAGAACTCTTTTTGCAGCAGACCAATGTCCCTTAGAAGGCTTTTGCAAAAACCTGGAGAGGATTCCAACAGCAAACGAAATGTCTGGTCTAATAGTAGTTAGGTAGTTGAGACTTGCTACAAGATGTCTATACTTTGTTGCATCCTCAAATTCTTTTCCTTCAATAGATGTGAGTTTTAAGTTTTGTTCCATTGGAGTAGTAAGAGGATTGCATTCTATCATGCCAAACTTGTTCAACAAATCTCCAATGTACTTCTTTAGAGAAAGAAACATGGACTTTGGATGTTGAGTTACTTCAATACCAAGATAGTAATGAACATAGACCAAATCAGTCATTTCAAAACTTTTCCCCAATTCCTTCTTTATGGATGCAATTAAGCTTTCATTGTTCCCTGTTATCAAAAGATCATCTACATACCACAAGATATACAACTGTTTTGCCAACTTTCTTGACAAATAAAGTTGCATCATCAAGATCATAATGTTTGAAATTAAGTTTCAGAAGATGCTCAGTTAGTTTTTCATACCAAGCTCGCGGTGCTTGTTTGAGGCCATACAAGGATTTCACAAGTTTGCATACTTTTTGTTCTTGTCCTTTCACAGAAAATCCTTTAGGCTGGGACATAAAAACATTCTCTTTTAGATCTCCATTCAAGAAAGTAGTTTTTACATCCATTTGATGGACTTTCCAACCATTCTGAGCTGCTAGGGAAAACAGTGTCTGGATGGTAGCCCCTTTTGCTGTGGGGGCAAAAGTCTCCTCATAATAGACCCCTTCCTTCTGTGCAAAACCTTTTGCCACAAGCCTAGCTTTGTGCTTGTCAAGTGAGCCATCATCTTTATACTTGTTCTTGTACACCCACTTGCAGCCAATTGGTTTGGTTCCTAATGGAGGATCAACTAACTTCCAAGTGCCATTCTTTATGAGGGCATCATACTCCTTTTGCATCGCTTCTTTCCACTCATCATGAGAGGTAGCTTCTTTAAAGGAAGTTGGTTCGAAATCTGTAGATAAATTCAATTCACAATCATAAGAAACATCCATATCAACAGGTGAATTAGAGTCATCTACATCACCTCCATTTTGCCGGTTTGAATTTCTAGTTCTTGTCTTTTCAACCTCATCAGGATGAACACTTTCAAGTGTCTTTATCCGCCACTTTGGGGGACCTTTCTCAGATGGTCTAGGCTACTCCTTTGATTGAGTTGGGACTGAATCAATATTGAGACTCCCAATTCTATCAATCACATCACTTATAGCATCATCCGTTGTTGGAGTTTCATGCGGGGGAGAGAGTTCTTCAGAAGAAGATTCCACATGTTGATCTAGTATAGGAATCCCCCCCTCAAGATGTGGAATCTGATTATCAAATTCTTGAAATGATTTTTCATTTGCGAATCTATCCAAGTGATCAAGTTGCCGCTCAACAACATTGTCAGTTTTGGATGATTAAAGAAAAATCGCATCCCTAGATACAACAAAATTTTTATTGACTTCATCATAGAGACGGTATGCTTTGGAGGTGTTTGAATACCCCAAGAAGATACACTTACGACTTCTTGCACCAAGTTTGTTTCTATGTACCTTTGGTATCAAGGCATAACAGGTGGAACCAAAGACCCTGAGATGCTTTATCGAAGGAATGTGCCCATACCACATTTCATATGGAGTCTTGTTTCTAATAGCATTAGATGGACATCTATTCTTTATATATGCAGCACATAGAACAACATCAGCCCAAAACATTATCTTTAAATTTTTGAAGAAGAGCATGGAGCGTACCATATTTAAGATTGTCATATTCATTCTTTCAGCTACACCATTATGTTGGGGATTATAAGGTACAGTTGTTTGATGTTTGATCCCATGTTGGCGAAATAGTTTTCAAATTCATTTGATGTGTATTCTTTTGCATTATCAGTGCGAATAGACCCAATATGAGATTGTGCATCATTTTCAATCCATTTATGAAAGTTCTTGAATGTTTGAAAAGCATCAAATTTGTTCTTCAATAAATAAACCCAACACATTCTGGTGTAGTCATCAATAAATGTCATCATATATTTATTTCCATTTGCAGAAGGAACAGGCATTGGACCACATAAATCTGAATGAATGAGTTCAAGTTTTCTATGTGCTCTTGAATGTGAATCATGAAAAGACTATTTGCTATGCTTTCCTAGAATGAAAGCATCACATTGCTTAAATTTCCTAGGAATTGTAGGCAAACCAGAAACACCATTTTTCTTCAAAAAGTGGAGGTTGTCATAGTGCAAATGTCCATGTCTAGCATGCCATAATAAACTTGATGGAAGTGTACCTTCTTCATAATGAGAATTGTATGAGAAATGGTGTGCACGAGCAGAGGTACCTTGCAGCCTGAGAAGCCTTTCTTCTTCTATTCCCCTCATGACAAGTGAGTGGTCAGATGCTTTTCTCACCTAAAGCTTGCCATCAAACATATGAATGGAGTGACCTTGTTGGCAGATTTGGACCAAGGACAGCAAGTTTCTCTTCAACTGTGGGAGATATAGAACATGATGCAGAAGAAAGTCTGGAAGACCAGGCAATTTAAGCCTGATTGTGCCAAGCCCTGATGGCTTGATTTTTTATTGGTTTGCAAATTATACTGCTCCATCAACATTGTCAGTAAATTCTTCAAAAAAATTCTTTTCTATGAGTCATGTGGCAAGTTGCTCCTGAATCAAGCAACCAATCATTTTTCCAAGAATCAAGTGAAGCATTAAATAAATCTTCATTTACTCCAATATTACATTGTGCCACAACATAGTGAGCAGATTCAGGTGCTTTACCTTTGTCTGTGTCATTAGTTTTACCTTTCTGTTGGTTTCTTTGCTGCTCAATTTTGTCCCATGGTAACTTGCATGTAGAGGCATCATGTGATCCATTTCTTTTGCAGCATATGCAGTGCAAATCTACCTTTTCTCCTTGAGAGTGTCTGCCCCCTCACCTCTGAAATATCTTCCTCTTCCTCTTCGACCACCTCTTCCTCTGGAAGAATCTTGAGCAGGATTCTTTTCATTATGAGCAAGGCACATAGCCTCTTCAAAAGATTCAGGGGTTGTCTTCTTTCCAAAATCTTTCTCTCTTTCAGCAAATTTTTTCACAAGAGAGTCAAAGGTAATATCTTTGAGATTTCTATTTGCTTGCGATGACTCAAGATAATTGGAGTAAGTAGGATAAAGTGCCTTGAGAAAAGCGATAAGAGGAATATCCAATTCAACATTAGTGGATTTGATATCATGCATTATAGATTTTACTTCGGATGCAAGAGAAAGAGGATCATTATTTTGTAATTCAAGAGTGAAGAGTTTAATCATGATTTGAACAACTTCAAGTGTAGAATGTGAGTCATAAAGTTCTTTCAACTTTTGTAAGGCTTCGAAAGCAGTTGAAAATGGTGAAATATGGCGACTCACTTCTTCATTTACAGATGTTGAGATTAATGCATAAGCTTTGCTATTCTTATTTTCCCAAATGGCGAGCTCTTTGTCTGAGTTAGGCTGTTTTGGTTCTTTGTCTCCATCTCCAATGCACACTCCTTTCCACAACTCATTGAAAATGAGGGTGTGTTTTATCATCCGAGACCACTCAGGATAGTTCTCCTTACTAGTGAGAACTATTCCCACAATGGATATGATTGAATGCATACTGTAACAAAAAAACTTCTGCCTAATATAATTCAGCCTAAATATATTGTGGAGCAGCTCCAATACACAAAAAACTATACAGTGTATTCAACACTTCATGCCACAGTGCTTTGACCCACAACCTTGTTTTAAAAAACTCTATTCAACACATGGCATTCAATGATTTTTATATGCCAAAAAGGTTCAACGCATACACGAGTGGGGCAGCATATGGTGAGTGTAAATACAATGTAATACACAGCATTCAAGAAACTATTCAATGCACAACCATAGTTCAACGACCACAACCATAGTTCAACCAACATTCAAGAAACTAGCGTTCAATGTAATACAGCATAAATACAAGAACTGTGTATATATGGGGAAACGTTAACAACCATTCAATCCACACGCAGTCAATATATCAACCCAACACACCATATACCATACTTATTAAGTTCTTCATAAACTTTAACGCACAAAGGAATATATAAATTGTACCATAGTTATGGGTCCAACAATATTCATCCACGCTATCACCAACATACAATAAGACTCACTGTGCGTATGCCAAAATTTTTTGCAACAAAGAATATGGAGAGGTAAGCCTCCAACCAGATTCACGATCTCATGCTTCAATGCACAAAGAGAACTAATAAACTCCCTTCAATGCATACAAACCAGCACCATTCCACGCACAGCGCGACATACACCTATGGATAATTTCAACGCTTCAACAACATTTGGCCCTCATAATAATGTTCACGGCATTCTATGTAAATGCATCAAAGGCATCATACGAACATCACACCACATCGATAACTTTTAGAGTGGCTCGAATCAATGCAACAAGGTATCCTGCAGAACAACGTTCGCATAAGAACTCAATGCATTTCACACCATATATTTTCATATGTCTGGACCGTGGCCACCAAATCACAACGGAACCCTTACCCCAACAGAAAAATTTGGACACTTACGCAATGAGACAATGTTTTCAGTGGAGTATAGGATACCAAACGTTTGCAGTGGAGACAACGTTTTCAGTGGAGTATAGGAGAATATAAAATGTCTATGACACTGACGCAGTGAGACATTTTGCAACAGGTCTCTTGACAAAGGGCGCAGACAATATCAAAAAACGTATATGACACTGCCTGGGGTAGGCTTCAGGCAACCAGGCATAATATAGGCACGAAATTGACACTAGGAGTTACACAAAAAACTAATTTCGGGAGCTAGCTCTGATACCATGTTAGGCCAGGTAGTAACTCCATAAATTAATTCATATTTTATTCCTTCGGGTTGGTCTTTGTTATATACATGAGGAAGAGACTGTTCACTTCATCTCTCGATGATTGTTCATATTTCTTATTATTTATTTACATTAATTACATTCACCCAATCCTGATGATTAGGTGTCAACAAGACATGTGATGTAATAATTGACATATTCGGTCTTGTATGGACCTTTGAGATCATTTCAAATATGTAATCCCACTTGGTTGGGTGGTTGTGTCAAAAATGTAGTTCCACTTGGTTGGGTGGTTGAGTCAAATATGTATCCCCACTTGGTTGTGTGATTGATGTAAGTATGGGTTCTTGGTGATAGGAAGGTCATACTCAGTTGAGTCATGTAATTAAATTTACATCCGTTAGAAATTTCGGCATGTGCTCAGGGGTAGCATGATCAGAGAATTCGGCATGTGCTTAGGGGGAGCATGGTTAGTATTCATATTCAACAGATCAGATATGGAAGTCTTCATTTAAAATTGGTCAACCCGTTTCCCTTGACGTCAAAGGGGGAAAGTAGCTTGATGTCATTTACAAGTTGTGTTTGGTGCTTGGCTTGATGTTGTTTGCAAGTTGTGGTGAACAAACACCAAAGTGGTTGCCATCAAGTCTAAAGGGGGAGATTGTTGTCATTATGATGCATGTGTTGTCCTTGATGGAAAATCACTTGTAACAGAATAAGTATATGGTAACTAGATGAATCCACAGGTTAGTTCAGAGGTGACAGAATGATGGAACAAACTACCAAAATGATGGGTCAAAAGTTTACAAATCAGAATCAGAAGTTTGATATAGGGAGATTGTTAGCATTATGAATTAGGTGTTGTCCTTAATGGCAACCTACCTGATGAGTTGTCCTTGATGACAACCTATTTGAAGAATGGAATCCTATTTGATAAGGTGGTTATCTCTTGATGAAAATCTACTTGTTAAAGGTATAAATAGGATGTGTTTATAGATGTGTCAGAATGCATGGCAGTTTAGAGGAATGATAAAGTTGGAAGTTCAAGAACTGTATATGGGTTCTGTTAATCCAAGTTGCGTATGCACACAAGTTTAGTGAAGAAAAGTAGTGTATGGTTTTTACACCATGGTATTCTAAATACCAGGGGTCCTTACCATGGTATTGGCCCATAGTAATGAGTGCGACAATAGATATTGATCCCATCAAAGATTACCACCAACACTAATGTAGTTTTGACCTGTGGTATTAGATAAGGGCTAAACTATATAAAGAGGTGAAGATCAAAGTGCTAGGTGTGCAAGTGATGGAAATCTTATGAAGAGTTAGATCAAAAGAAATATGCATGTTATGGGTTTTTGATGCTTTGCTTGATCTAAAATAAGTATGCACCTGAGAGTTTGATGATGGATGAGATCCAATAGATCTGAAATAATTATGCACTAATGAATACAATGATGGATCAAGATCATGAGACCTGAAATGACTTTTCATTGTATGATCTTCTCATGGATTGACTAGATCTAAGTATTGACGCATGTTTTTATCTCTGAATATTATGATCTGGGTCTTTCTGAAGTTCTGAAGAGCTGTACAATTTTAGGTCAAAATTTGCAGATCTATATGCTAGTTGGTCTTAGGAAAAGCATGTATACACGCGGGTTCACTTCTGCAAATTTGCGTATATAAAGTAGGGGTTATTGTTCATAAATGACAAATCAACCTGATCAGTGATGTTGTTTCTCTGTTGTCTGCCAATGATGTCCTCATGTTGATTTGGGTTGAGTGATAATGTCTGAAGTAGAACTGATTGAATGACGAAGTTGAATTTGGTTACATGTTGATTGGTTGAAAACATTATTGGTGTTGTTGACTGTATGAGGGTTTTCTAAGCTAACTGAATATTTCAAAATATCTCTGGTCAACTCTGTGTCTGATTTAGAATTACAAGTTTTCAGTTTTCGGTATATTAATATCTGTACACAAGTTTCTCTACAGGAAAGTGCATATGCACACGGGTTACCTTAAGTGAAGTAGCGTATACATTTTGGCATTAGAATGATCATGACTGCAGTTGATTCTGTGTGTTGATAGTATTATGGGTTCAGTTCTGTTTATTGGTTACTGTGATCTGACTATTCCAATTGATTGGTTGATTTTTTTTTATTAAGTGTCATTTGATTGGGTTTGCAGTGAATGGTTGATTCAGTTGTGACAGAGATTGATGATTAGGTTTCAGTGATTGGTTGATTAAGTTGTGTCAGAGACTGATGATTGGGCTTCAATGATTTATTTATTCAGTTGTGTCAAAGATTGATGATTGTGTTATAGTTTGAATTTTTATATTGAGCTTAAGTGTTGATAATGGGTCCAGTCTGAAAATTTGATGAAACATGGCCTACAAGTTATAATGTGTTGTAGCAGGTGGATCTAGTGTGAAAATTTATGAAACATGGTCCATGGAGGATGCTGAAGGTTGGAGCCTTCAGTGAGGAAGTCAAAACTTCCTTCCAGTAGTGGTCGGTAATCAAATCAGGGGGTTGGATCTCCCTTCCAGTAGCAGCTGGAGAATGAGTGAAGGTTGTATCCTTCTGCAGGTTGGTGCCTGCATACTGGTACAAGTTTACGCCAGTACAAGAACCAGGGGGTTGAAGCTGTCTTCCAGTAGGAGTTGGAGAACAAACGAAGCTTGTAGCCTTCTGCAGGTGGGTGCCTGCCTATTGGTATGAGTCTGCACTATTACAAGATTGTAAGAATATTTTTCTTTATATTAAAAAGAAGACAGAGACGACATCAACATGTGGTTTTTTCCTACATTGGGTTTCCACCTTAAATCTCGGTGTTCATGTGTGTTACTTATGTGTTTTGGTTTATTGCGTTCTTACAAGACATGGTTACTGTTTATTTAATGTTTAATAAAGTATTGATGCACTGGCAGAAGACCAACGTATGATGAATTAACTGAATCATAAGTTTACTAGATGTATGTTAGTTGTCTTAAGAACATTCGCGTAAACACAAAGGTTCCTTTTAGTAAAGTCATGTAAAGAAATCTGAATATGAAATGAAAAAGTTCTTGATTTGAAAATAACGATCCACCGCTCCCCCCCACCCCCTCTCAGTATTTTTCCCAACATAAAGTGCCTTCTTTAACCTGCAGACATGAGTTTCTCTATTATGTAATTCAAATCCCAAGGGTTGTTCAATATATACTTATTCATCAATGGTTCCATTCAGAAAATTGTATTCACATCCATTCGATGGATGTTCCATCCCATAGTTGTTTCCAAGGAGACCAACGATCTTATAGTTGTGTATCTTGTTGTAGGTGCAAATGTTTCTTCATAATCGATTCCTTCTTGTTGAGAGAAACCCATAGCCACAAACCTTTCTTTGTTCATGTCAATGCTTCCATTTGTTTCACGCTTAATGTTGTAGATCCATTTGGAAGTTACAACAAATTTTTCATTCGGCCTAGGAACGATTTCCCAAACTCCATTTTCATTATATACTAATATTCTTTTATCATGGCATCTTTCCATTCTTGATGTTTGAAAACTTATTCAAAAGAAGATGGTTATGCTTCAATCAATTATGTTATATAGGATGCATACCCTAAATATATTTTAGGCTTTTTACTTTCTGTGAATGTTCCTTTAGTTGCAACTTGTCCTTCTGCTTCTTAAAGAGTTGATGTTAACCAAGTGGGTCTCTTGCAAGTTTTGGGGATTATGACTTGTTGCATAGGTTCACTAGGACCTTCTTCTTCATGATTAGATATAATATCTTCTTTTTCCCATGGACATTCTTCAAATATAGGTAGTTCTTCATCATTGGAATTAATATGGATATCTTTAGACTTCTTGTAGGCAATGTTTTCATCAAAAATCACATATCTACTTACTTCAATTTGGTGACCTTCCTTGTTGTAGATCCTATATTCCTTTGACAAGGTACTGTAGCCAAAAAATATGCCCTTCATACTTATAGGATCCAATTTCTTCCTTTTATCTTTTGGAATGTGAATGTAGACAGGGTATCCAAATATTCAAAGATGATCTACACTAGGTTTTCTTCCAGTAAATGCTTCTTCATGAGTTATGTTGTTAATTATTTTATGAGGACTTCACTTTTGAATATAGAACGTTGTTTTGGATGCTTCACACCACAAGAATTAAGGTAAGTCTTGATCATGTAGCATTGCCCTAATTCATTCTTTAATTGTATGATTTTTCCTTACTACTACTCCATTTTGCTATGGATTATATATAACTATAAGCTCCCTCTTAATTCCAGCCTCCTTACAGAAAGTTATAAGTACTTTTGATGTGTATTCCCCTCCATTGTCAGATCCTAGCACTTTTATCTCCCTTTATGTAAGATTCTCTACTTCTACTTTGAATTCTTGAAATTTATCAAATACTTCTTCCTTAGACTTAAGTAAATAAATCGAAGTCTTTCTTGAGTGGTCATTAATGAAAGTTATATAGTATAGATTACCTCCATGAGATTTTGTAGCCATAGGACCACAAACATTAGAGTGAATGAGATCCAAGATTTCCTTAGATCTTGAAGCACCGCTTCCAAAGGGTTTCTTTACATTTTTACCTAGTGCACATCCCTTACAAATTCCCTCATGCTCTTCCTTCAGTTCAGGGATGCCATTTAGCATAGATTTTAAGGATGGTAAGATTTTGTAATGAAGGTGTTCAAACCTTCTATGCCAAAGTTCACATGGATTGATTTCCAGGTGAACAAGGGATTGAGAGAGGTGTAAGTATTCTGTAGAGCCTTCCATCAAGAATACCAATAATTTTTGCATTATCAATGCCATAACCCTTACCCCATACCATAGCTTTTCCATCTACACAAGCAATTATATCCCCTTTACCTTCTAAACAATAAATAGAAAATAAATGTTTCTTCAAACCTAGGACTTATAATATTTCTTTGGATGAATGTTTCCTCCATCTTCAACAGAATGATAAGGAAAATAAAAACAAAGGGAAGAAGAGTGTATACATTTCCACTTTTGTAATCAATATGGCCACTTAGAATCCAAATGCTTTAAGAAGATGGAAGCCTTGGAAGCAGCAATGAAGAAGCATAACATCCATTTGGATCACTCTTCAACTTCAACTTCATCTTCAGGAATAGCACGTTTTGCATGTGGTTGTCAAACATCTCGGTCTGGTTATGCACTAAATGTATCTTCTTCTTCTCATTCTCATGAGTGGCTCATTGATTCTAGAGCTTCTTATCACATGGCCAAAAATAAAGCCATGTTTTCTTCTTTAAATGATTGTAACACCAAAAATATATATGTTGGTGATGATATATCTGTTAGTGTTGTAGGGACTAGAACTATTCATCTAGACAATGGTCAATTTAATGATGTATTATGTGTTCCAACCTTATCCTGCAACCTTCTATCTGTATATCAGATAACTCATTTAGGTGAAGGTAAAATCGTTGAATTTTCACCTCACGATGTTGTAATTAAGGACCTAAGAGATCCTAGATAGATTGTAGATATTGGCATTGCTGATGATTCTACAAGGTTATATAAGTTTAACAACTTTGGGTCATCAAATCTTCCCTCGGTATTTGTTTCTCATAATGATGAAGTGAGCAAACTTTGGCATGAGTGATTTGGTCACGTAAACTATCGCTCCCTTCAGAATCTATGTAAAGAAAATATGGTGACAGGTCTTCTTCCAATGACATCTTGTAGAGATGGTGTTTGTTTCGGATGTGTACTCGTAAAACATCATTGGGATAGTTTTGAAAAACGTGCCTCTTGGCACGCCTCAACCTCTTTACAGCTTGTGCATAGTGATTTATGTGGCCCACTTCCAGTTGTTTCACTCTCTGGCTACAAGTATTTCTTAACTTTCATTGATGATTTATCTAGATGCACTTGGGTATACTTCTTAAAACTCAAGAGTGGAGTATTTAACATGTTCTTTGCCTTTAAGGCCTTTGTTGAAAAACAATCTGGACATCAAATTCTTAAGCTAAGATCTAATAATGGTGGAGATTATGTTAACAACAAATTCATAAACTTTTGCACTGAGAATGGAATTCAAATGCAACATACTGTTCCATATACTCCACACAGAAAATGGTGTAGCTGAAAGGAACAATCACACCTTAAAGGAAATGGATAATTGCATGCTTCAATCTAAAGGACTTAGTCTTAATTTTTGGATAGAGGCAATTAACTATGCAAATTACATAGTAAATCGCACTCCCACTAAGGTTTTAAAGAATATCACTCCAGAAGAAGCATGGAGCTCAATTAAACCAAATGTAAGTCACTTTCGAGTTTTTGGAAGTGAAGCATGGGCCCATATTCCAGATGAGAAACATAAAGCTTCAGAACCTAAGAGTGAAAAATGTATTTTTGTTGGATATTTTGAAGATGTCAAAGGATATAGACTTATTCCACTTACTTCTAAAAATTTTATCATTAGAAGAGATGTAAATTTTGTTGAAAATATATCGGCCTACAAGCCTAGTTCGGCAGATGTGCCACCTCTCTCTATCCCTTCTACTTCTAAAAATATTTCTTCTTCAGATGATGATAGCGAGGATGACAATCCTCCCCCACCTTCTTAGGATCCTCCTTCAACTCCTCAGCTTCCAAAATGGATCCGTGCTACTCGAGATGCAGCAGGTGCTCTTGCTGGTGATCCTACAGATCAGCGACATACACGTTCTCAATTTGATAGAGCCTCTTCTTTACTAGCTCAAGCTTCAGCGAATTATGATCTTGACACCTTTGCAGAAGCTTCAGGCCATCCAAATTGGGACGCAACTATGAATGAAGAATATCTTTCATTATTGGCAAATGATACATGGGATCTTGTCCCTCTTCCAAAGGGACGAAAACTTGTTAGACGCAAATGGGTTTACAGAACCAAATATGGAGCAGATGGAAAAGTTGATAAACATAAAGCTCGTCTTGTTGCTAAGGGTTTTTCACAATTTGAAGGCATTGACTATACTGAAACCTTCTCCCTTGTTGCCAAAATGAACTTTATCCACCCTGTTCTTTCCCTTGCTGCCTCTTTCAAATGGGAAGTCCATCAGATGGATGTTAAATCTGCCTTCTTGCATGAAGAAATATATATGGAAAAACCTACTGGCTTTATACAAATAGAATCCAGCCTTGTATGTCAGCTCAAGAAATCCCTTTATGGTCTCAAGCAAGCCCCTCGGGCTTGGTATGCCAAAATGGATAGCTTTCTTTTAGAAACTGGCTTTCCTAGGTGTCATTCTGACAATACTGTCTACACCAAGAAAGTGGGCAAGTCTCTTATCATTCTTGTTCTTTATGTTGATGATATTATCCTTACTAGTAGCGATCACAACCTTATAAACCATATGAAGTCTAGCCATCAAAAGAAGTTTGAAATGACAAACTTAGGACACTTGCATTATTTTCTTGGTCTTCAAGTCTTGCAATCCAAGGAAGGTATTTCGCTTTCCCAGTCCAAGTATGCCTGTGATCTTCTATGCCATTTTCACATGGAATACTGTAAGCCAACCCCTTCTCCCTTTCAGTCTGGAACCAAAATTTCAGTCACTTGTACTTCCCCTGAAGTTGATCCTACCTTATACCGTCAACTTGTAGGAAAACTTTTGTATCTGACCCATACTCATCCTGACCTCCTTTGTTGTTGGCCTTATTGCTCGGTTTATGCAAAACCCACATGAAATTCATTAGAAACCAACGAAAAGAATACTTCGTTATGTTCGAGGTACAGTTCAGTTTGGGATTCATTACAATGCAGAAGCATCTCCTCTATTGGTTGGTTTCGCTGATTCCGATTGGGCTGGTGACCCTGATGATCAGAAGTTTACTGCAGGTTATGTGTTCACTCTTGGTTTAGGACCTATTACATGGGCTTGCAAGAAATAAAGTGTCATTTCTCTTTCTTCAACAGAAGAAGAGTATCATGGTGCCGTAGAAGCTAGTAAAGAAGCCCTATGGCTTCATCAGATCCTGTTAGAGTTTGGCTTTCAACAGTAGCATTCGACTACACTTTGGTGTGATAATCAAAGTGCCATTCAACTATGCAAAGATCCAGTCCAACATCAACGCAGCAAACACATTGAACTACACATGCACTTCATCAGAAAGCTCATTCATGACCATGTTCTTGAAGTGCAATATTGCTCAACAAATGATCAAGTTGTAGACATCTTTAGAAAGGCTCTCACAGAGGTGAAGTTTACTAAACTTAGATTTATGGTTGGAGTTCAGGAAGTTGTCACTAAGGGGGGATAGGCTCTAATGCCTCATTCCTTCTCCTATTGTGTCATATTTGTACATCCTTCAATCCTATCCCAAGTTGTTCTTAAGGGGGGATATTAGGATATTCCGACACAAAGGAAATAGTTAAGTATAACTTAGTCTAGTGTATAGTTAGGTAAAGTGTGTTTCTTTACTATGTACTTTTATAACTTACAATCTGACGGTCATGATGTTCTAGACATGAAGTGATCTGACGGTTCATTCTCTCCTCGGTATTACCGACACTTGATCCATGGCTTAACACCTAATTGGTCCATGATCTCTATTTAAAGAGCATGGAGGGTCATGGGTAGGGTAACCATTCATGAGAGAAGATTATGTAAATTTTCATTATTTTATTAATAAATTTCCTGAAGTGGTCGCGTTGGCTTAGGCCGTGGACTATTTCCCTCTTTGAGGGTTTTAACCACGCTAAGGATACTGGTGTATTGATCTGTGATCTGTTTGTGAGCAGTGTCCTTTGGTGTTCTGTCTGAGGAACTTACCTTGTAAATTCCTACACAACGTGGTTGATCCAATTCCTTTGACCGCATAATTCTTCTTGTCTCCAAGCTCGACTAAATGAGAAGATATTCCTTTTGATAGAGCCTTTACTTGTCCATGTTCACCTGTCATGTCTAGAAGCTCCATTGTCAATTACCCATATGTTTCCATCTTCAAAAGTACTTGTAAGTCCTGAGAATAATCATTTATTCCTTGTAGAGGAGGTCTTGGTCATGTAGTTATTGATAGATAATAAGAGATCCCCAAATGTTTTGATGCCTTTCTTGAGATTTGTTGTCATCATGAAGAACTGCTTCAATGAGAACTTCTTCAAGGATGTAGTGATCTTCATTATGCCTTTTATTAAAATTAGCTCTGATACCATGTTGAGAAATCAAGAGGGATACAATTGAAATGATTTCTATTAAACTTAATAAATGCTTGTGTTATTATTTTACTTTTCTTTCTTATTAGCTTCTTCTTCTCCTATTATTATGTTATTCTTATCATCACACAACTACCAAAACATGAAGATCAATAGTGCACAAGGACACAAGATGTAGGCCGCTAGCCAGGGCCAAAACCTCTCCTAGAGAGGAAAATGTTAGGAAACCAGCTCACAAAAAGATAAAAAAGATAGATCAACGCCTTAGAATTCAGCCTCTTCGAGGGGGCAACCTCCTTTACATTACACAAATGAACAATTCTTGGATGATACAAATGACTAAACCTCCCTTCTATATATAGGAGTCTAAGGGGTCACAATATAATCAAGCCGACTTAACATTAATAACATAAGGGCACAACAATAAAAATAGTGGGTTTCTATGGGGCACACTAATAACAATATGGGGACAATAGGGGCACAACAATAATAATAATAAGGGATAAAATGACAATAATAATGGGGGAATCATTAGTATTATAGGGACCTAACATGCCCCTCTCCTTCTAAAAAGTGTTGTCCTCAACGCTTGAGTAGTTCTGGATGATTTTGTATAAAATTCTCATCCTCCCATGTGGAATCTTCAGCAGATAAGTTCTTCCACTTGATGAGATACTCCTAAATTGATCGATTTCATAGTTTTCGAGTTCTTGTTTTTGTGACTGCTTCCAGTTCCAATATGATTTTTCCTTCCTCGTCAAGTTCTGGCAATATTGTTTAAACTGGGAACTTGTCACCTATAACCTTCTTTAAACATGAAACATGGAAAACTGGGTGCACTCGGGAAGCTACAGGAAGCTCCAATTTGTATGCCACAGTACCAATATTTTGCAACACCTTGTACGAACCATAATACTTTGGTGATAATTTATTATCCTTCTTAACTTGCTTGAGGGACATTTGTTTATATGGTTGTATCCGTTGGAATACCCAGTCACCTACATCAAAACTTCTTTCATTGCGATGTTGATTTGCCTGTTGTTTCATTCTATTCTACGCCAACGTGAGGTTATCCTTTAAGAGTTGGAGAGCTTTTTGTTGATGCTCGATGTGATGTTCCACTACTTGAACCTTAGAATTTTCTCTTAAATATGATGTGATGGATGGTGGATGATATCCATAAAGTGCCATAAATGGGGTCTTTTTTGTTGCAGTATGGAAGGAAGTGTTATACCACCATTTAGCCAGAGGCAACCATTTGACCCATTGTGTCTGTTTATCAGATACAAAACAACGAAGATATCCTTCCAAACATTTTTTTACTATCTTAGTTTTCCCATCAGATTGAGGATGATAAGATGAGCTATGAGCTAATTGAGTACCGAGACAAGAAAATAATTATGTCCAAAAATTTCCAGTGAAAATGGGATCTCTGTCACTTACAATAATCTTCGGGTTTCCATGTAGCTTTTGAATTGTTTCCATAAATGCAGTAGAAATTGTACTGGCTTTAAATGGATGTGATAATGCACAAAAATGTGCATACTTGGTAAGTCTGTCAACTACCACCATGATGACACTCTTTCCCTCAGACTTGGGTAAACCTGTGATAAAATCCATTGAAACCTCCTCCCAACGTTGGCTTGGAATGGATAAAGGTTGTAATAGACCCGGTGTCTTAATTGTTTCAACTTTATTTTGTTGGCAAACCAAACATTCCGCCACAAACTTTTGAATATCTGATGTCTGGCGTCGCTAAGACCGGTGCTTGGCACATTGCCTCTTTAAGTTGTCTAAGGCCTTTTTTGCTTCTGGAGTCCATGAAAATGCATCTTTATTCAATAATGTTGTTAGAGGTGCTTCTATTCTCCCATAATTCTTAACAAACTTGCAAATATACCCTGTCAACCCGAGAAATCCTCGCATATGCTTTATGGATGTGGGGATTTTCCATTCCTTAATGGCTTTAATTTTCCTAGGGTCTACCTTAACACCTTCATGAGATACAATATGACCCAGATATTCCACCTCTTGTACTCCAAAGAAACATTTGGAGATTTTTGCATATAATTGTTTCTCCTTCAATAGTTTGAGCACCCTGTCAACATGATCCTTCCAAGACTTGTTGTAGGTTAGTATATCATCAAAAAATACTAACACAAATTTTCTAAGGAATGGTTTTAAAATGGAATTCATCAAACCTTTAAATGTAGAAGGTGCATTAGTAAGGCCAAAAGGCATGACCAAAAATTCATAATGACTCTCATGAGTTCTAAATGTTGTTTCGAAATGTCTTCAGTCTTCATTCTACTTTGATGATATCCTAAATGAAGATCCAATTTGGTGAAGTAAATTGATCCTTGCAATTTATCCAATAATTCATCAATGACAAGAATGGGAAATTTATCTTTAATAGTGAGCTTGTTGAACTCCCTATAAGCCGGACACATGCGCCATGATCCATCCTTCTTGTGCACCAATACTACTAGAGCAGAGAAAGAACTTTGACTAGGTTGAATTATACCAGCCTCTAGCATTTCTGCAACCATACGTTCAATTTCACTCTTTTGGGCATAGGGATATCTGTATGACCTGATGTTTGGAGGAACACTTCCTGGAATCAAATGAATAGCATGATCGAGATCACAAATAGGTGGGAGGCCTTTGGGAGTCTCAAATATCATGGAATGATTGTCCAAGGCTTTTTGGAGATCTGGAGAAATAAATGATTTTGATGTGGGAACCTCTAGTGAACATAATTGTGCAATTACGCCTCGTTGTTCCTTCTTTAGAAGCTTTGTCATGCCGTTAGAGCTGATTATCTTTCTTGGTTTCCCTACAATACCCCTTAATTCAACTTCCTTTCATTCCGCACAAAATTTCATGAAAAGTTCTTGAAAATTAAAAGCTATTGTACCCAAGGATTGTAGCCATTGGACTCCTAGTACAACATGAGCACCACCCATTGGAATGGAAAGCATTGGGCTATTCAATACATATTCTCCCATGGATGACTTGATATTATGGCACTTTCTAGAGAAATTTATGGTTCCTCCACTTGCAACCGTCACTTCACATTCTGGTGCTGGATATTGGAAGCAATTCAATTCCTTAGCTATCTTACAATGAATAAAATTATGGGTACTTCCCGAATCAATCAACACTATTACCTTTTTCTTCTTGATATGTCATTCTATCTTGATAGTTTGAGGAGTGGTAATTCTCGCCAATGCATTACAAGATATGGTCGGATTCATTTCTTCTTTATCTAGGGTTTTTTCCTAGAGTATATCCTCTTATTTTGACATTTATTGTTCCTTCTCTTCCTCCTCTTCACAACCTATGTAGAATAATTTCTTCTCAGCACACTTATGACCTTTAGTGTATTTGTTATCACAACTGTAACAAAGCCCTTTTGCTCTTTTTTCTTACAATTTTTGTGGTGTCAAACTTGTAGGTTTTGGAAGGCTAGGGGAAACAACACTTCCATCTTTATAGTTGTGAGTGGTAGGCTTCCTGGTTGCCATAATTTTGCTTTCCATTTTTCTTGCTAACCTAAATGCCTTCTCCAATGAATCAGGTTCCCAAAGGTGAACCTCATGTTGGATATTATCCTTTAAAGTCCCTATGAACACATCAATCCTATGCTCCTCTGGAATATCTTTTACCCTTATGTTCAATTTTTGGAAGTCCTCAATGTGCTCCATCATTTAACCCTTTTGTTTGAGATTTATCAGTTGGCTAAAAAAGGTGTTGCTTTTTGTATCCTCATAATGTGCTATCAATTCTTCCGTAAAAATTGCCCAAGTGACAATTTGTTTACGAGAGCAAAGCCATCGATACCATACAAATTGATTTGGTTCCAAATATAAAGTTGCAATATGTACCTTTTGTGTGTTTTGCACATTATGGAGATCGAAAAATTGCTCCATCTGTAGTATCCATGTTCTGAGATCCTTGCCATCAAAATTATATCGATTTTTGGAACATGGTGGGTCTTCAATTCAACATTAGAGTCTATGAAATCATGATTAACATTTCTTTTGTTCTCATCATGAGTTTCCTTTACTACCCTTTCACCATTAATAACCATTTATTGTTGCAACTTATTCAAATTTATCTTCAATTCTTCCATCTTAGCGTCCATGTCATTCATCTTAATGTCCATGCCATCCATCTTAGCTTGCATGCCATTCATATTAGCTTCCACACCATTCATATTGGCTTCAATTACCTTTTGTGAGAGTGAAATTTGTTGTACTTGGTCTTGTAATTTTGATATATCATGTTGCATTTCTTCCTCTTCTTCACGAGTCATGCTAGAGCTTTCAGGTTTCTTACTAGATGTTTCCATTTTCTTTCTTCGGGGCATAAATTAATGCTAATAATTCTTCACTATTCCCTTTGAATTCCTTCAAACTAATTTTTCAAACCAATCTTATGCCAAAAAAAAAAAAACTACACACCTTTTTTTTCACTTTTTAAGAGCTTGATATTGAATCTATTGTATCTTTGTAACTACAGATCAAATATCTGAAATCGCGTTCTACAATAGCCCTTTAAGTCCTCTTTCTAACCCCGCAAGTCTGATCAATATTGGATTCTCCAAGAAATAGTTATGCCAAATCTTCCATGGTGGCCTGATTATAAACTAGTTCACTAGAGCGAACTTTTACGAAGTGCCACGTGTCACTATTTCGACCTTAGTACCTGAAACTTATATACAAAAAACTACAAGTCGTTCTATTTCTGAAACTTCTTTAGAAATTTCAATCTGATGCTCAGAACAAAAGTTACGATAATTTTCCACAGGTCACTTGTTTGGATTGTAATTCAGGAGTCCGAAAAAAAAAAACCTAACTTCCTCAAATCATATCTTCGAAAATGTAGCGACACAAGCTCTGAAATTCAGACCCGAAGTTCAGAATGATTTTGGCTCAAATGGGTTTTGTTTTTAGCTTCTGAAACGTCTCAATATATATATATATATATATATATATATATATATATATATATATATATATATATATCGAAAATTCCACGATGCTTTGTTTGGAGCAGCGAAACCCTAGAATCCAAAGCTTTGATACCAAATGTTAGGAAACCAGCTCACAAAAAGATAAGAAAGATAGATCAACACCTTATAATTCAGCCTCTTTGAGGGGGAAACCTCCTTTACATTACACAAATGAACAATTCTTGGATGATACAAATGACTAAACCTCCCTTCTATATATAGGAGTCTAAGGGGTCACAATATAATCAAGCCAACCTAACAGTAATAACATAAGGGCACAACAATAACAATAGTGGGTTTCTATGGGGCACGCTAATAACAATATGGGGAAAATAGGGGCACAATAATAATAATAATAAGGGATACAATTACAATAGTAATGGGGGAATCACTAGTGTTATAGGGACCTAACAGAAAACTACAAAAATCTCTTCTCTTCTTATATGACGAATTCCAAGACCTCTAAATGAAGACCAAGTCAAAGCTTTTGGAGGATGTGTTGCTTCTTACCAAGTCAAATCTCTTCAAACTGCAAAACTTAGATCCCCCAACTTCATATTTCAGTCCTCACTGCAGGTCTACAATTTTTGCCCCCCTGCAACAACTGCAATTTTCGCACATGTGGGAGAATTAGGGCTTCTAGGGCTTCCTCCTTCCTTCGCTTGGGTTGCTTCCTCTTCTAAGGTTTGTAGGTGACCAAATTGATTTCTCTTCTACCAATTTTGACCCTTCTCTTGCAACTAGAAAACTTCAACCTTGATGCTACATAAACCTAGCCTTTATTCGCATGTGAGAGAGAGAGTGTGTAAAAACCAGAAAATTCGACTTCCTTCTTCCTTATGGGCCTCTGCTTGCCTTCTTCCTTATCGGCCTCTGCTTGCCTTCTTCCTTCTTGTTCTTGCTTCCCTAATGAGTGAGTCATTGATATTCGAAATGAGGTCGAATGGTCTTCTATATATAGTCTTTCTAGGAGGACGAATAGCCCTAATTAGGTCGGCTTCTCCATTGCCAAGTCGACTTGGTCTTGGAGGGGTAATTTGACACTTTAGACTCAAAAATAATTATTTTGACATGTCACAAGATGCCCAATGGGGTCTTTTACATATGACAACGACTCTTTCACTTGTTGACTCAATAATAAAACCTAGAAGCACTTAATGGGTGCTTTGACCTAAAATAAATTGACCTTGAGCATGAAACCCATGATATAAAAATAATAGCAATATTTTCCCTTTTATTTTAAAATATACAAAAATGAAGAGTACATTACATATTTTAAAGACCGAATCTAGTTACATATTTCAACAAAGTGTGCCATAATCATCAAGGGGAGGTAGAGTGCATGGCATAACCATGTGACATGGTAGGGTGAGACACAAGGGTGCATGATGCAACAAAGGGAGTCGTCAATTGTTTCAACCTGAGTGGAGAGCATTTGGATTGTGTGTGAACTAGCAATGGTCTGAAAGACAAACGCTAGGTCGCCCTGAATGGGATACAAAGACGTGTGACCAAATGTCATGCTAGCTTACATGGAACTGAATGGTTGCATTGGGTCATATGCAAGGAAGGACACCTATATATGTAGTAATTGATAGTTGGGGAGAACATACACAAAATGAAACACCAAACAAACCTTCTCACTGTAGGGTGGAACAAAGGGTGAAGGGAGTTGCAGGTTCAAGAAGTAAATTGAGGAGTTGGGTGACTATTCTTGGTGTTTATCCATGTGACTCATGTCACCTTCCTACCAAGACTTGGATGTGACATTCCGAGAAGTCATTTGGAGTAGGGGGGAGGCTGAAGATTCTTCACTCATGGTTCCTTATTGCTGGATATGACAACCAAAGGATAGTTCACTAGGGTGTCTTGAGGGGTGAAATGATTGGGTGGAATGACTTGAGTACAATTGAAATAGAAGTTAATGGGTGAACCGAGTTTTTCTTCTTTTTGAGTGACGAACTAAGTGCATTCAAGTATTGATAGCTGAGGAGGGAGGTTTGTGGACTCCAACTGATGGGCTATTCGAGTGACCCAAAGGCAACCAAATAGGTGGATAAAGGACAAGTGCTCAAGTGGGAGCAACTTGAGGCGACCTTAGAGCAGTTTTGGTATGAGTTTCAATTGGGTTCGACCTAACTCGGGTTTGTGAAACTTGTACTATGTTGTATACGTATTTGACTTGTAATAAATTTTGGGTGTTAGTTCGTGGGTTGTCCTATTCATCCATACATGGTGTACTTTGTATGAGCTCTTTACTTATATGTTGAATTCATTATTACATGAGATGTATAACTACTGCTGATATGAGATTTGGATTATAACTTAAATAGTCTTTAAGTGTCTTGCGTTTTATATTAAGTGGAAAATGTTTCCGCTACCATACTTAATCAAAACATTTAGCTAAGTCTAGTGTAGCTAGGTTGGTCTTGATAATAACATAGAAACACATTGGCGCCACATGCCTAGAGAATGCACAATGAACTTGTCTTAGCTAGGTTTCTAGAGGGTTGTGACACATAATATACGATTCATTTGCAAGTCAAATCTCTTTGACTTTGCATTAATTTAGTTTCAATATTATAGATTTTTATGAAGTTTTCCAATGTTTTCTAAATACAATTTAATAAATTAATGTTTTCAAAAATAAAAATAAGTTGAATTTTTTTATGGGACTAGGATTGGACACTTCGATCCTATGCGAACTGAGTATGCAGCAACCCACAATGAAGAAACCCTTCCTTGGCGCCTCTCTTGTCAAATCCAGCAGTCCCTGGCTCGAACCGCCTCGCAGGAAATTTGACGGCTGCAACATGGAAAAGATGAGGGTGCAGGCATCCAAGATCAGTCTTGAAAGGAGACCGCAAAATAGCAACGGCGACTACTGCGTGGCGTTTACTATTGCCGACTATCTGCAAGCAGAGGAGGGGAGATACCCAGGATGAGATCGAAGTCTTTATGTTGTTGGGAGAATAGATCTTGAGCCACGGGCAATGCTAGGGTCTGGATCTGGAATAAGATCTACCTTTTTTGCCGCGGATTTTTCTTTCCACAGGTAAGACGCAGCTGGGATCCTCAAGGAATGGCCGCTCCACAACCTTGCTCATTTGATCAAGGCAGAGATCAATTACATCAGGCCTGCGATGACCAGGAACAAGCACCCAGCAGGATCCAAGGGGGCAGCCGGAAAGCTCGACAACCTCTCAATGCCTGCACCCTGGTGGAAAGGAATCGGGCGCCGTGACCAGGTCTTGCTCCACAGACCTGATGCAGATCTGATCGAGTCAGATCTGGAAAACGGGGCAGATTTGGAATTAATTGAGCAGACTATGTTAAGGGTTGATGGGAGCGTTAAAGTTGAACTAGAGAGGCCAACTAGGGTTCTAACAGATGGACGGGAGTGACATTGGCTGGTGGAGCTCTCAAAGGAAGTTGAGGGTGTAACTAGGAAGTAGAGGATGTTGAGTTAAAAGACCACTCCTAATCTCTGTAATACTTTGGGGGCAGGATTAATCGAAGCCATTTCAGTGGAAAGGAAGGATCACCAAATTGGTGTCCAGTTGTAGATCATCAACCCTAGCATTGTTGAGATAATTCCCAATCCCTTCCAAATCTTCGTTAGAACGCCCAAGGGGAACTCAACATCGATCTGGGCTTTTGCTACAGACAATGTAAGAGATCTAAAATACAACATTGTCAATCAGATCGGCTACCCGGCTGGCAAGCAACACCTATTAACAGGGGGCAGATCACTTCAGGACTTTAGATCCATAAAGGATTACAACATTAAGCCAGGATCTACAATCATCCTCAATTTGAGACTACAAGGAGGTGTAGCAACCGGCAAATCAACAGAAGGAGGCAGCGGATCTAAATCAAACCACATCCCAGATCCACTCCAGCAGCACAGAAGTGAAGGAACATCTTACAAGCATATTTTACAAGGAGGAAAAGCTTCTCCAATAGCTCCAAAACAGGTTGGATCAGAACCAAGCCCATACATAGTGGAGTAGCTGCAGCACTCTCCAGAACTAACAATTGATACAACAGAAGCAGAGGAGGTATGTAACGGCTATGAAAAGCAAGCCATCATATGCCGTTTTAACAGATTTTGGCCCAAACCCTCTGATTTATTTCTTTGGATTCTCACGAAATGGTCTCTAGACTATGAGATCCATCTCTGCTCCAAAGGGTTCTTCATAGTCAAGTTTCAATCACCAGAAGTTAGAGATCTCGTGATTCAGGAAGGACCTTGGTTCTGGGGATCTTCGGGTCTTTTTATCACTCCATGGTTCCTAGAATTTGATGCAAACACTGTCGTTGTTTCTAAGATGCCAGTATGGGTTCATCTTCACAATCTCCCTATCCATTTCTGGGATCAAAAGGTACTGGCAAGCATAGGCAACGCCATAGGCAGATATATCAAAATGGATACACAAAGAATAGAAGAAAGAATTTTTACTTTCGCACGCATATGCGTGGAAGTAGACCTCAGTAAAGGATTACCGGGAAGCATAAAACTGAAACACAAAGATCGCAGCTGGATGCAGTCATTAGACTATGAAAATACAGCTTTCAAGTGCAGAATATGTCGGCAAACTGGACATCTCCAAAATGCATGTCCGGAATACAAAAAGAACAGCCGCAGAAAGAAGAAAACCGACAGTCAACAAAAAGGATGGAAATTCACCCATCCAGATTCGGAAGAGGAAGAACCTGGTCCAAATGAAAGTATCCAAATAGAAACACAAAAGACTTCTATACAAGAGCCCATGGAATCACAATCCAGAAAGAATCCAAATACAATGGAAATCAGTGGAACCAAAAGGCAACATTCATCAGACACCTTAGATTCAGACAAGGAAAACCCTCGACCAGGCAAAGAAAATCCACTTCAAATTGTTCCCATAACCCCATCCCAAGGAGAATGGTGAAAGGTCGAGAAGAAAAAGGGGAGGAAGTCTTAAACCCCCAAGTTTAACTCCTCTGTTCTCGCTGTGGTCGTTTTCACATGAAGTTTTGTTTCCATTTTTTGCTTCTTTTTTTTCTTGTTGCTGCTCACATCTCTGACAGGCACTGGCCTGAAATTTCCTCATATGAGGAGGTTGTGCATATGCTCAGTGACTTTCTCTACTTGTTTTTAGCTGGACTGAATTCTCATCCAGTGAGCTCTATGATTCGCAAATTATAGAGCAAAATGAATGCTTCGGCATATACTATGTAACTTTTTATCCTGGTAATAAAAAGTTCGATTTTTTTCTTTGGAAAAAAATAAAATAAAAATAAGTTTCATTACTAGTAAAATACCTTTATAGATTTTCATTACTCCACCTTGAATTACAGTTTTATATCCATTTGTGTCAAGTCCTCCCAGTGAAATTAGATTTTTCCTTAAATCTGGTACATGTCTTACATCAGTTAACATTTTAGTTGTCCCATCAAACATTTGCAGCTGTATACTCCCTATTCCCACAATATTAGATGTGTCATCATTACCCATGTACACGACTCCATCATTAACCTATGTGTCTTTTGTGTACGATTTTATATGCTGTGTTTGTCTTTTGTTTTAGCTGCGCACCGTTGGCACTAACATATATGAGACTCGAGAGGTAATTCTTTTGATTGATTAAATAATAAAAAAATAAATTAAAATTATGATTTATTTCATTATTGAATAATATTCTTCATTTTTAGACCAATAAGCTTTCCTTTTGAATCAGTTCGCCTCCAAATTTCGTCTACCCTTTTCACCTAAGCTTGACATATGTGCACCATATCGCCTGACATCTGTAATTACCTAACATTTTAGGAAGAGAAACAATCTTCCTAATGACACTTACGTAACACAAGGCACTTGGTCTCAGAGACTAAGCCTAAAGTCGTTGTCATCCCCTTGACATCTATAATTACCTAACATTTTATGCGAAGAACAATCTTCACAATAGCAGAACCGTTGCCCCTCACATTTGTAATTACCTACCATTTTGTGCAAAGAAACAATCTTTGCAATGGTGCTTGGTATCGGAGATTGAGGTTTGGCAAAAGTTTGAGTTTCAAGCTTATCCTCAAATGATGAGTTTTTCCTAAATGTTTTTCGCAGGACCATTCCACTCGTCTTTCTAAAGATACGGAATACCCAATGTTTTGAAAATACATTTTTTTACAGTTTTTTTTTTTTTTTTTGTAAGTAAAGGCAGTACCATCTTTTTTCTTTTCATGTATATCAAGCAGGGCAACCATATACATTTTTCTGGTGGCCTCACCCTGCCCCTAAGGGAAACCAGGTCTGTTGGCCACCTTAGATTGTTATAGGCATTCCAAAAACAAAATTTTGCTAATCTGTCCATATTGGCTACATACACCAAACAGCTGAAACTACTTATCAAACTACTTATACGCATGCAGATAACATAGAAATCTAAACAAAACAGATATCAACAAGCCATCAGAAGCTCATTCTCCCCTGGTTCCTGTTTGCTGGTCCATCTCCATGGGCATATGCACCTGATCAGCCTGGTTGGGGTTTCGTCCACCCATCCTGGACAGGATTTGTGACATCTCCTCAATCTTGTTATTCTGGTTTATCATGATAACTTGAAAATTCTTCATTTCTTTCGGAATCTTAGGCACCCCACTGGCCAGGTCAGCTACTTCCTTAGCCACCTGTTCAAGGGCTTTAGCCAACAAACACTTAAGGACCCAGTAGATATGCAGGGATTATCTGTACAGGGTCATCCTGCCCCTTGTATTGCCTGGGTCGATCACCTCGTCTGCTAATTCCTCTGTTTCAGAACCCGACTGCTCTTCTAGTATGCTGGATTCCATGTTCTGTATAATTCGTCTGATATCTTCATCAGTCCTTTCCTAATAAGCACGGGCAGCGTCTTGAACCGCAGACAGGGTTGTTCTCCTTCCCCTGCGCTATCCACCAAGAGAGTTTGCATTCCTCCCACCCTGGGTTTCCTACCTTGGGCGACCCCGGCCGCCACGACCTCTTCCTCGGCCCGAGCGCGCCATCTCTTGTCTTTCACTTACCTGTAAACATTCATCAATTGCATGAGTTAGATTGTGATTATGCTGCTCATCATCCGACCTTGCATCGGCTGCTTTGGATAATCCCTGGCTTCTATTGCAGTGCCCTTCATTTTCATACATTTGTTTCAACCCTCTCCCATCCGGGTAAAAAAACTCAAGAATACCCTCTACCATACGGACCAGATGATGGGTAGTTGGGATAATTCTCGGGTCACCCTTACCATATCTCTTCTCCTCTTTCGCCTGGGCATACTTGTCACTGGATCCCTCTTGCTTTTTCTCACTCTTAATTCTGTGACCACTTTCCTTTTTCACCGTATTTCCTTCCCAGTATAGGCCCTTATTGCCTTCTCCATGAGTTACAGAGGGGCTCACATAGCTCTCGTCCTCCCCAGCTTCACAACTATTAAACATCTCCATTCTGACAATAGCAATATGGAAAAGAAACAGAGTTCACAGTAAACACATACCCGTGGATGTCGACCTCCCTGTTGAGAGCTTCTGGTTGCGTACCTTGCTGCTTCACCTTCTCCGCGAACAGGATAAGATTAAGCCTACCTCCCGCAGTCATCTTATAAAAATTACTCTCCATCCCAGTCTCTCTGCCACTACCGCCTCCACTCCTTCTACTCAACTGCAAACCAGTACAGCCACTGCAATGTCTTGAGGCTTGGAATGAGTTCCTACTCATTATATTTGTTGGGGATACCGCCTTTTCCCAGGCGTCGCCACCTACTGCCCTCTCTATGCTATAATTACTCCTGTCATCTCTGCCTGCCTGTCTCTTCAACCCGATCGGGAGCCAGCTGTCCCTGCTTTCTTTAAGTCATGTTTTCATGATGATCTTGAGTGAGGATCATCCTAAACTGCTCAAATCTAGAGTCATTTGATAATGTCGTCCATAGGCTGTCCATTTTCTCCCTTAGTTCCTGAACTCCCCAGTTCGCAAGGAAGTCAGCTGCTTGATTAGCCTCTCTTCTGACATGCCTAAGAATCAGATAATCAAATCTTCCCAAAATACTTTCTATCTCTTGGATTAGACTAGCAGTTCTCCAACTTTGAGTTACTTTGTCCCAGGAGGTCCCGTTGTTAAGTTTTTTAAGGATTTGTATCACCATTAAAGAATCTCCTTCAACTTCCAGTTTATTGTAACCATTCCTTATAGCTATCTTTAACCCTTGCCTAACTGCCATCATTTCGGCCTCGTTGTTACTCATAATGCCCCCGTTATCTGCATATATCCACTTCGTTCTTCCTTGATCATCCCTGAAGAGACCTCCAATGCCTGCCAGGCCAGGATTTCCTTTTGAAGCACCGTCGAAGTTCAATTTTATAAAACCTTTTGGGGGAGGGATAAATTGTCTGATGCCCTCAAATCCCATCCTGGGCGCTTTCCACAACTGGGGCGCCACCATCCTTTGATTCAAGTTTAGTTTCTTTAGGATCTGTTCTTCTTCCTGCGGTAGTTCCCAGTCCTCTTCCCTCCATTTATCTGCAAGAATGGTTTCTCTAATGTGACTCAGGGTTTTTTCCCATAATTGGTCGTGTGTCATCTCTTTGTTCTGGAATACTCTCCTATTTCTTTCCTTCCAGATCATCCACAGATTCATCCCAACTGTCAGATTCCAAGCCCGTCTAATGTTAGGGTCCCACCCTAACCCCCTTATTTATGTCATGGGATCACGTCATAGTCAAGAGTCAATAAAGCCCATATTAATATTTGTAAGTGGTTAACCCGCAATTAATGACGGGACCATAGTTAGTTGCAAATGGGCGGTAGTATTAGATAGATGGTAAATGGGCGGTAGTATTAGATAGATGGTATTAATAAAACCCACGATATTGGCCCGTGGTATTGCATGTATGAGTCATATATAAAGGATAGAGACTCCCTGCGAGGAGTATCGTGTCTTGTTTTGTAATCGAGCTCTGCTCTATTGGAGGTTGCCCCCTCGAAGAGGCCTGTGAACATTTCTCTCTGAATAATAAAATCATTGCTATTCTGTGTTCTGGGTATATTTTCTTCGCATATTCTGTGTTCTCGGTATCTTTTCTTCGCAAATTCTATGTTTGGGTATTGCTTTGCAGGTTAAGAGCATAACAAGTGGTATCAGAGCACTTTCCAGGGCTCGGTGGGATCTCCAAATTTTAGCAAATTTTTTTTGGCTAGAGACGTGTTCCGGCATCTTTAAACCATGGGATCTGTCGTTAAGCACATAAACCTGCGGATTTAGGGAGGCATGCACGCAGGAAATACAAGAGGTGGTCACGTCTGTTGGACTCCCTTGTAACCCCTGTGGGTACCCCTTCGAGTAGTAGCGCATTAGACAGAACCGCGCACGGACTGTCTTCCACGTACCCTCTGGGTATATAGGAAGCCCCCTAGCTCCCTTGAAACCTCGCCATAGATAAACCTTCGGCCGTCTTGTGGCTACAGTACACCGAGAACAGCACTCGGAGAGATTACTCGCCCGTACGATAGGGTAGTCGGGTTGTACGGCTAAGGGTACGGTCGATCCTCCTTAGTTAGAGCCCTGAAACATTGGGCCGAGTACTACTGTCAGACCCTTATGTATATTGCGATCTGTAGCACTTGACACTCCCCAAGACCATAGTTCCCTTTCTATTGGGGGGATCACACATCATCTATTCCAGATCAGTAGCAGCAGTTGTTCCACCATTCAGATCCACCAGATCGGATACTCCAAATCAGCAGCAACAGTTGTTCCACCATTCAGATCCACCAGATCGGAGTAGTTGTGAAGGGTTCCTGTACCTGGATATAATTTTCGCAGGACTTTTGGCGGCATTGATATTTTGAGGATTTGGCGACTGCAGTATTGATCAGGAAGGAGTAAAACTCCGTTTGGAGTTTTCCAAAAAAAAAAAAAAAGAGTCTGAGATCTTCCGGGGCGCTTATTGGTGACCTAGCCCATCAGTATCAGAACGACGAGCTGAGCACGGTGGTACCATTCAATTTCTTAGTAAAAATTTTTAGGCGGTCCCAATTTTTCATCAGGTTGGTGTATGGTAGAAACTCGTGCTCAAGCGATGGCCAATGAAAGGATTGACAAAATTGAAAACCATGTGCACTCCCTCCAAACTGCGGTGAATAAGATCGAACTTGAGCTTCAAGGAATGAGTAACCACATACAACTTGAGCTTAAGGGAATAGGTAACCAGATACAGGAGGCACTTCTAAAGGGCAAGGAGCCAGCCCACGAGGAGGCGTATAATGGCCATGAATACCATGAGGGTGAGTCTAGCCACTCTCCTCATGTTTGGCACTCCCATCCACCACCCAGTCAGCGACCTCCCAAGTTGGATATGCAGAAATTTGACAGTTCTCACACGTCCGCATGGCTAGCACAAATGGAGCAGTATTTCCAATTCAATCATATCACAGATGAGGGGACTAAGCTTATGGTGGGCAGCATGTACTTAGACAATGAGCGATGGCAATGGAAGGAATGGCATCAGCGTTGCAGTGGACATTTTCATAATTGGGCCCAATTTGCCAAAACTCTTCGCAGTCGCTTTGAACAGGAAGACTCTTTTTTGGGGCGTCTCACTAAGCTCCGACAGACGGGTACAGTGGAGGAATATATTACTGCTTTTGAAGCCTTAGCCTTCCGCACTAAGGGTCTCACAGATGAGTTCTACATGGAATGCTTTATCAGCGGTCTTAAAGAAGCCATCAAAGCTCAGGTTCTACTCCACCACCCTCCCACATGGACAGAGGCTTGCCAGGTAGCCCGTAAGGTGGAACGTGCATTAACAACCCAATCCAGCCGCCCCAACTTCCCCGCTAAAGGTCGTCCCTCACAGGCTCCCAATATGACTCAGACACTTAAGATTCAAAAGGTGTCACCTGCGGAAATGACCGAAAGAAGGAAGCAAGGACTACAGCTCCACCGAGGAAGATCCACCACTTGAGGAACCGGAGGCGATCGAAGAAGATAACCAACAGGAGATTGTATCTGATGAACCAATTATTTCGCTAAATGCATTGGCAGGAATTTCTTCCCCTCAAACTCTCAAAATCAGGGGTTTTCTTAAACATCGCCCAGTAGTAGTCTTGATTGATAGTGGAAGTACCCATAATTTCATCCACCAAAAGATCGCTGAAGCAGCACATTGTTTCGTCCGGGCAGTTTATAACTTCCAAGTACAGATTGCAGATGGGGGCACAATGAAATGTGAAGGTCGCTGTGAAAATGTCAAAATTCAAATGGGGGATTATCAATTGAAAACCCACATGTTTGCAATACACATGGGGGGTTGCGACATTGTCCTCGGCGCGGAATGGCTCCGCACTCTTGGGCCAATCACAATGGATTTCTAGGAGTTATATATGAGTTTTAAGCAGAACAACTCCACACATACCCTCCGTGGACTACAGGCAGGAGCCCCCTCTATCATCAGCTCGCATAGGATGGAAAAATTGTTAAAAAAGGGCCATCATGGAGTGGTAGCTCAATTTAATGCCATCCAGGTAGTAGACACCATGCCTCCGCCAATTCATCCTGAGATGCAACAGATTTTAAATAAACATCGGACGGTCTTTGACAAGCCTCATGAGCTTCCACCCTCGCGAGGGGAACATGATCATAGCATCACATTGGTTCCAGGGGCCCAACCCCCAAATGCGCGGCCATACAGATATCCGTTCACCCAAAAGAATGAAATAGAAAAAATCATCAAGGAATTGTTGGAAGCAGGTGTCATTCGTCCCATCATTAGTCCTTATTCATCTCCAGTGGTCATGGTCCTCAAGAAAGATGGGGAGTGGCGGATGTGTCCAGACTTTAGGGCCCTCAATAAGTTAACAGTCAAAGATAAATTTCCCATCCCAGTGGTTGACGATTTGTTGGACGAACTCAATGGGGCTCAATTCTTCACTAAGTTGGATCTTCGCTCAGGCTACCACCAAATTCGCATGAAGGAAGTCGACATTCCCAAGACAGCTTTCAGAACTCATGAAGGCCATTATGAGTTCCTGGTCATGCCATTTGGTCTCTGTAATGCCCCCTCTACTTTTCAGAGCCTTATGAATCACCTCCTCAAACCATATCTCAGAAAATTTGTCCTTGTCTTCTTCGATGACATCCTCATCTATAGTGGCACTTGGGCGGCACATCTTCAGCATGTAGATCTACTCTTGCAACTGCTTCGCACGCATAAATTATTTGTCAAGATGTCTAAGTGTTCGTTTGGCATGGAAGAAGTTGAGTATTTGGGCCACATTGTGGGGCGTGAAGGTGTCAAGGTGGACCCAAAAAAGATCCAGGCAATGCAAGAATGGCCTCAACCTAAGACCTTGAAAAGCTTGAGAGGATTTTTGGGTCTCACAGGCTATTATCGTAAATTTGTCCGCAACTATGGCCGCATAGCGAAGCCCCTAACGCAACTCCTAAAGAAAAATTCCTTCTTCTGGAACGAAGAAGCACAACAAGCATTTACCGCTCTCAAAACCGCCATGTGTTCCACTCCTGTATTAGCACTATCGGACTTCACCAAATCATTTTTCATTGAATCTGATGCTTCGGGAACAGGTATTGGAGCGGTCTTAATGCAGGAAGGGTGACCATTGGCCTTCACCAGCCAACAACTAAGTGGGAGGAATCTGGGCCAATCTACCTACGAGAAGGAAATGATGGCCATCTTACATGCAGTCGAGACCTGGCGACCTTACTTGTTGGGGCGACGTTTCCAAATCCGCACAGATCATCACAGTCTTAAATATTTTTTGGAGCAACGCCTATCTTCCCCACAACAAAATAAATGGTTAGCCAAAATGCTGGGATATGATTATGAGATCATTTACAAGAAAGGGAAAGACAACAGGGTAGCAGATGCATTGTCGCGCCAATTTGAGGAGGAAAGTACTCTGCTCGCAATTTCCCTCCCCATTCCAGACTGGATTGAAGAGGCTCGCAGGGAATGGTTTTCACATCCCGGGCTCTCCCAACTCATTTCTCAATTGCAGATAGATCCTAATTCCAGCAAGGGCTACTCGTGGCAGAATGATATTCTTCGCTACAAGGACAGAGTCGTAATAGCACCAAATCCACCCTCAAAAGTCGCATTTTGGCAGAATTGCACTCATCTCCCATTGCAGGACATTCAGGCTTTCAGAAGACATATGCTCGCACCAGAAGATCATTTTTTTGGGCCGGCATGAAACAGGACATCCTTACTTTCGTAGCAGAATGTGACGTCTGTCAACACCACAAAGGGGAAACCGTCAACACACCAGGCACATTACAACCATTGCCCATTCCGGCGTCAATTTGGACGGAGGTCTCCATGGATTTCATTACAGGTCTTCCAAAGTCTGGGAACAAGTCAGTCATCATGGTGGTTGTGGACCGACTCTCGAAGTATGCTCATTTCTGCGCCCTACCCCAACCATTCACACCCACTTTGGTTGCTCAAACTTTCATGGATCAGATCTTCAAATTGCATGGCATGCCCACTTCTATTGTGTCCGACCGCGACCCAATCTTCACCAGTAATTTTTGGCAGGAGCTCTTCAGAATACAAGGCACTCAACTCAAACTCAGTACTTCATATCATCCGCAAACAGATGGTCAAACCGAAGCCGTCAACAAATGTCTAGAAACCTACCTTAGGTGTTTCACTTCAGAAAAACAACACCTTTGGGTACAGTGGTTACCTCTGGCGGAATGGTGGTATAACACCAACTATCATGCCACCACCAAAATGACTCCCTATGAAGCAGTCTATGGACAACTTCCGCCTTCCCCTACTTCTTATCTCAAGGGGTGCTCCAAAGTACAAGCCGTGGATCAACTCCTACAACACCGCGCAACCATGCTTGCCCATCTGCGCGAGAATCTTCATCAAGCTCAGAACCCTGTGAAGCAACAGGCTGACCAACATCGCTCAAAGCGCCAATTTCAAGAAGGGGATCAGGTCTTTTTGAGGCTGCAACCATATAAGCAAACATCACTCAAAGACAAGGGTTGTCAAAAGCTCTCTCCAAAATTCTACGGACCATACCAAGTACTTCAGCGCATTGGAGAAGTGGCTTACAAGTTGGCTTTGCCACCTACAGCAAAAATCCACCCAGTTTTCCATGTATCGTGCCTCAAGAAAGTGATTGGGAACAATTGCCGAGTTCAAACCAGTCTACCTGAATTGGACGAAGAAGGATCAATCTGGCTTCAACCGGAACAGGTTCTAGACACATGAGACAAGCACCTGCGCGGCCGCATGCTTAAGGAGGTCCTCCTCAAATGGAAAGACACCTCTCCGGAAGATGCAACTTGGGAACCAGCCACTATTCTTCAGCAGTTTCCGCAGCTTCAGCCTTGAGGACAAGGCTAGTCTTAAGGGGGAGGGCATGTTAGGGTCCCACCCTAACCCCCTTATTTATGTCATGGGATCACGTCATAGTCAAGAGTCAATAAAGCCCATATTAATATTTGTAAGTGGTTAACCCGCAATTAATGACGGGACCACAGTTAGTTGCAAATGGGCGGTAGTATTAGATAGATGGTATGGGCGGTAGTATTAGATAGATGGTATTAATAAAACCCACGATATTGGCCCGTGGTATTGCATGTATGAGTCATATATAAAGGATAGAGACTCCCTGTGAGGAGTATCGTGTCTTGTTTTGTAATCGAGCTCTGCTCTATTGGAGGTTGCCCCCTCGAAGAGGCCTGTGAACATTTCTCTCTGAATAATAAAATCATTGCTATTCTGTGTTCTGGGTATATTTTCTTCGCATATTCTGTGTTCTCGGTATCTTTTCTTCGCAAATTCTATGTTTGGGTATTGCTTTGCAGGTTAAGAGCATAACATCTAACCACTGGGCTTGTAAATTGACCTCGTCCCCATATTTTGATAGTGTTTTTAATACTCTGCTGATCCCTGTGCGTTTTACCAAAAAGCCACCTTACCTTATCCCATTGTCTCTGAGCTTCTGCACATGTATTCAGAAGGTGTTCTTGCGTTTCCGTCTCCTGCTTGCACAGAGGGCATCTGGGGGGGCCCTGAAAGCCCCTCTTTTGGAGTTGATCCCAGGTTAGAATGCACCCTTTGAGGACTAACCACGCGAAATGAGTCACTTTCGGCCACCAGTTGTTGTTCCAAAGCTGTTTCCAGGTCCCTGTCAGATCCTCAGGTTCTCTGTTAATCAGGAGATGGTAAGCTTCTTTTATTGAGAAATTTCCTTTGATTTGATGTCCCCATCTCAGAATGTCTGGACCCGTTCTTCTAGGAATTCTTCTTGTCTGCATTTCCTTTTGGTATAGTTCTTTTTGCTCATCGTCTATTTGGTCCGCCCATTCTTCCAGGCTTTTCCAGGTACGCCAAGTTTCCTCTTGGTTCTCTATCTTCCAAAAGTCTTTAACAAGTATCATTCCTTTTTCTGTAGCTTCTTGGTTTAGTCTCCTAAGGTTTGGTATTCCATTCATCCTTTCCCTCTGTTGCCATGCCTCCTCCCAGAATCTTGCTGAACCACCATCCCTGATTTCCCAAAAGGCATGCCTATTTATCATGTCTCTGTTGAGACTGGCGAGATTCCACACTGTCGATCCTTTTGGCATGTCCCTCATTCTTAGAATTTCCTCAGGGTTAGTGGGCATGTTATATTTTTTTGACCAAATTTGCTTCCATAGGTCATTTCCTCCTTTCATCCACCGCCACCAGAGTTTTGCGCCCATCACTTGATTTAGAAGATAGGGATCTCTAAGGCCTAATCCTCCCTCCTTCTTGCTTTTCACCACTTCCTTCCAGGAGACTAAAGCCCATTTCTTTTGGTCTTTATTCCCTCCCCAAATGAATTTTTTGAAGATCTCAGTCATTTTGTTGCATGCTCCTTTGGGGGCAGCCATTGCCGAAAGTTGATATATAGGGATAGATTGAAGAACTGCCTTCGTTAACACAGTTCTGCCTGCGAAATTCAAGGTTCTGAAAGACCAATTTGCTAATTTTCTTGTAATTTTTTCCAGGGTTTTTTGCCAGTTTACCATCCTTAAAGGATTCAAAGCCAGAGGGGTGCCAAGATACCTGGTTGGAAGATCTCCAGAGCGGAATCCCAAAGTTCTAGATAAGAAGTTTCTTATATTTCCAGCAGTGTTAAAAAAATACATGCAAGATTTATCATTGTTAATTTGAGTTCCTGAGGCTGTCATGAAAAGGTCTAGAATTGCTTTAATTCTGCGTGCTTCTCTGAGAGATACATTACAGAACAACATTATGTCGTCGACAAATTGCTGATGGGTAATAGGCAGGTTGTTGCCCCAAATCTGGATTCCTTTAAGGTGTTTCTCTCTAACTTCTTTTTTGATGTATCTCCCCAGGCCTTCAACCGCTATAATAAACAAGAAAGGGGACAGAGGATCCCCCTGACAGAGACCTCTGGAAGCTTTGAAAGGCTGAGATGGGGTTCCATTAACCATAATAGAGAAGTTAGCTGATGAGATCATAGATGATATCCATTCAATCCATCTATTACAGAAGCCGAACGCTTTCAGGATTCCTTTCAGGTACGTCCAGTTCAAGCGATCATAGGCCTTGGAGAGATCAAGCTTAATCATCATCCCAGCTTCTTTTTTGACCTTTAGGGAGTGCACCATTTCTTGGGAGACCACTAACCCATCTAGGATTTGTCGGCCTTCCACAAAGCCTGTTTGCTCAGGAGAGATGATACTAGACAAGAGCGGTTTGAGTCTCTTCGCTATAAGGGTAGCTATAATTTTATAAATTACGTTGCAGAGAGCAATTGGTCTGAAGCCCTGAGGGTCTTCAGAATTGTTCTCTTTAGGAATGAGAGATAAGAAAGTTGAGTTTAGATTAGAGTTTACCTTCTGATTCCTTCTTGATTCTTCTACAACATCCAGGATATCTTGTCCAAGAAAGTTCCACCCTGCTTGATAGAATTCCACCGTAAATCCATCAGGGCCTGGGGCTTTATTCTTTTGCATACCTTTCACTATTTCTTCTACTTCTTCTAGAGTAGCTGCCCTCATCAGAGCAAGGTTTTGGTCTCTGTTTATTTTGCTCGGGATTTCATTACACAATTTTCCAATAGCTTCTTCTCTGTCGACACTTGGTTCCGTCAGAATATCCTTAAAGTGCTTCACCAATACCTGCTCAATCTCCTCATGTTGCGTTACTCTTGTTCCTTCTTCATTTTTGATAGAAAAAATTCTATTTCGCTGCCTTCTTTGGATCATAGCTTGGTGGAAGAACTTAGTGTTCCTCTCCCCTTCCCTTAACCAATTTACCCTGGATTTTTGCCTCCACAAGATTTCTTCTTGTTTACGCCTTTCTTCTAATTGCCCTATTATTATTCCTTCCTCTTTGGCTAGTTCATCGCTTCTGCCTGTATTTATTATTTCTTGTTGGATAAGTTCCATCTTCTGTTCCAGTCTCTGTTTATCCTCCAGTATATGCCCAAATTCCTCTTTATTCCACTTCTTGATATTTCCTTTTATTTCTTTTAATTTCAACTGGAAAATCTGCATTTTGGTTCTTCCCCTCTGGCTACTTTGATTCCACCATTCCTCTACCTTCTTCATAAAGTTTTGATCCCTGAGCCAAAAGGCTTCGAATCTGAATGGTTTTCGTTTCGGGTTGGCTTTAATATCAAGTTCGACTTTAACCGGCCAGTGATCGGATCCCATGCCTGGGAGAATCCTTGCTTCAATGTAGATGTCCCAATTTATAATCTGTTCTGACAATAGGAATCGGTCTAATCTGGAAGCTATCTGATTTCTACCACCTCTCCTGTTGTTCCAAGTATGAGTACCGTTAGTTGTTTGTATGTCCACAAGTCTTTGAGCAGCAATCCAATCTCTGAAGGTTACCATGTCTGGCTCTGGTTTTCTGAGTCCTCCCTTTTTCTCAGTTAGAGATTTTATCATGTTAAAATCTCCGCCCACTACCCACGGTAAGCTTGGGTAAAGATTGCGCAGAGCTGCCAGGTTCTGGAGAAAATCTCTACGGCCGTTCTGCGTATGAGGCCCGTAAACATTTGAAATTAGGAACCATTCTTGGGATCCTAAAATTCTAAATCTCCCCGAGAGGATCCTTGAGATACTCGTCCAATCTTCAAATTGGACCTCCTCTAGGTTCCACAAAATCGCTACTCCTCCAGCGCTTCCTATCGCATCTTGGCCCATAATCTCATAATGAGGTTTGAAGTTTTTCATTATTTCTCTGAGTTTGCTCTCCTGAACTTTTGTTTCTTGGATTAACATTATATTAGGCTTATCCCTCCTGAGTCTCTCTTTCAAGTATCTCTGTTTTCCTTTACTGTTCAACCCTCTGATATTCCAGGTTGTAATATTCATTTTAACACTTTTGGGGGTTGATGGAAGACCTCCGACAGAGGTATCACTTTCCCTGAATTTACCAAACTATCTCCTACCATCTGAATGGTCTCACTCATCGGTCTCCTTCCTCTCTTCCTGCCACTTTTCCCTGTTATACTCATCTCTGTGTTCTGATCTCCTTGTGATCCGAGTTGCTCAGGTTGCTTCGCTATCCATCTTCCTTGTTTCTCCTTGTACCTTTGGAACGCATCCTTATATAGTTGTTTCTGTTTCTCTGGTATAAATCTTTCGTCCAGATGTTTCCATTCCTGTAGAAGTTTCCTCATAATCTTTTCTTCTTCTCCTTCATTTTCCTGTTGCGGGTCTATTTCCATTTGGATCTGCTCATGGGTCCGCTCTTGTTCCCTCTCTTCTTGTACGCTCTCCTTTTCCCCTACTGTTTCATTCTTTTCATTGTCCTCTATCCTGATTTCTTTCTGAACTTCTCTCGGAACTTCTCGGGTCTCTGTTTCCTCTTCTTCTTCTTCCACTTCCATTTCTAGATCTTTCAGAGCTTCGAACTGATTCTGGCTTTTCTGGTTGCTTTCCGGGTATGAGGGGATTACTTTGGTTTTTCCTTTTTGGGATCTTGTTCTTTTCTGGACTTCCTTAAATCCATCGTTGTTTTCTCCATTCCTCCTCCCTTCCTGTTCTGCTTTTTTCCTTTCTTGCTCCTTATTTGATGTATTATTATTTTGATTCAGCGGGCATTGCTTGAACAGATGGCCATATTCATGGCATCGCCTGCATCTAAAGGGAATGTGTTCGTAATCCACTGTCTGCTCCCATACATCATCATGATATTCTATTTCAATGTGGTCTGGCAGAGGTTCCGTGATATTCATGTACACGCAAATCCTTGCATATGAAGTATATCTCCCTCTCTTTGTCGACTCTGCTACCTTCACAAAGGCTCCTATTGAATTCCCAATTCCTTCTAAAATCTCTGGATCCCAGAACTCAATCGGGAGCCCGAATAATCTGACCCAGACTGGGGCCGCCAACATCTTTTCTTTCTCCGGGTTATAACATTCTTCCCATTGCCGCATGAATAACCCTGCATTGCTAAAGAAATAGGGTCCGCCTTCGAAAATCCTCTCTTTATCTTCTAGGTTTGAAAAAATTACTGTGAAAAAACCTTTTGCCCCCAGTTTAAGGTCTATATGTCCTTTCGGTTTCCATTTTTGTTGAATCCATTTCAGAAGATCCTTCTCAGAAGGCCAGATCCCTATAAACTTACAAATAAGAGCATGGTCCTTCATATACTCTCTGTACTCTTCTAGTTTGTTATTGGGAATTACGAACCTGGGTTTTTTGGATGCCCGCGGTAGACATTTGTTTCCTGGCTTCGTCTTCCATTCTTCTCCCATCACCGGTGCGGATTTGCTATTATTTTCATGACCTCCATTTGCTCCATAGCGGCTTGATTCTCCCGCTGTAACCGCCTTGTAGGAGGGGATCTCCCCCCCCGCTTGCTTCCTCCATTCCCTGTCGCCTTGTCTATTCGGCTTCTTCTTTTTCTATTTTCCTTGCCTAAAACGTGGTTTTTGCAGGCGTACTCGAGGTCTCCTGTGCCTGCCCTGGAACAGGACCGCCCAGGGCCGTCTGAACCAGCCTAACCCTCCATCGTCGTTCTTCGCTCTTCCTCACGTTGACTAAACTTATAGTTCTTTTTACAGTTTATTTTTAAAATATTATATATATATATATATATATATATATATAATAAGATAAATAGTTTAAATAGAAAATATTTAATAATAATAATTAAAATAAAATTGTATTTTATTTTGTGCTAGAAATAAATAGGTGATAATGAATATATATATTGTTTTAGGTGATGATGAATATGTATTGTTAAAACAATTCATTTGTTTAACTTTTAACTAAAAACAATAAGAGTAATATCAAAATTAACTTACAATTACATTTAATTATTTTTTTTAATCACTCAAATATATAATATTGTATTTTAATGAAATATATATTTAATATAATTTTTTTTGTTTACAAAATAAAATATTCTATTATTGTTTTGTTGGTGAAGTTTGAGCTTAAAATTGAATGAAAATTAAAATCTATAAAATTTTCTCATTTACACTTTCTAAATAATGTTAAATTTTAAAAATAAAAATAAATATTTAACAAAAAGATTTAATAAATATAATAAATTACCATAAAATTATTATTTGCTTGTTTTGTTTAGACATGAGGTTGAATTTATATGAAAACTAGTTAATAAGGATTATTTAACACATTCATAAAAAAACATCACTCATTTTAAATTAATGTTTTGTAAAGATAAATGTGAATATGGATATTGTGCATTGAATTAAAAAAAAAATTTGGATCAAAAGTTATATATAGGGAGATAATTTTATTTTTTTTATACACAGTTAGAGCTTGGATTAAAATTTAAGGAGAGAATTTTATCTTTTTATACATCGCTTTCCAACAAAATAATGTTAAGAATGACAACAATTATTAAAAATGTAATTATCTCAGTAAATTTGGCTTTACCATTTAGAAGTGTAACGATAGGAAGTTATGTAACAAAGTCTTCATATTAAAATGATGTTGCCCGAGAGGTTGATGTATTGTTGGAGAGTCATTTTTGACCTTGAATAATAAGAATTCCAATCCCTTGCCCCATGGAGGTTTCCTTGACACATTTTCAAGGTTTTACCATGTAAAATTCTTGTGTTTATTTGTGTGATTCGTTTCTTGCTCATTGTATATTTTCTTTTTTTGACTTAATTAATTTTTACGAGCTCTAAATACCAACAAGTGGTATCAGAGCACCCAGTAAGATTCGACAAAGGCCTAAGAAGAATCTGAAAAACAAGAGAAGAAACTCATGGAAAGAATCGATCAACGATTGGTTCTCAGTTTGTTATCATCCCAATTGAATAAGAGAAGAAGACGATTATTAAAAGAATTTGTGCATGTGAATATTTGTCGTCGATTGTAAATAAGAGGAGCAATTGTCGTTTTTACTCACGAAAGCAATCGTTGTCTTTTTTTTTTAAATTCGAGGGTTGAATGCAAACAAAGAGGAAGTGAAGACAAAACCGCCCGCATCGGACGGGTAAACATAGGACGACCGTAGGATCTGGGGGGCCCAGATCAACAGTGGAGATGCATCCCGATGACTGATCAGATTTGACAAGTCAAAAAGCAAGATGACAGGGGATTTGAAGTCCGACATGGATGATGAGTTGGAAACGATTCATGTTTCGCGAGCGATCTTGAAGCAAACGTAATTAACAACCATTCAAATATGATTCAAGGAATCTGACACCCAGTTCGTTAGGAAACAAGTGGACACCTCCCTGCAAGGCGTTATCCAGTGATGATGACGCAGAGCAAAGGAATTCAAACGGATAGAGGAAGGGAAACCAGAAGGCCGGCAAGCGGAAACAAACAGTCAAAGAATAAACTGGCTTTAAAGTCGTGACCTGACAGAAGAAGAGAACAAGGCAACACAGAGGGGCAATGACAAGAGTTAGCTAGACGCAGAAAGCTAAGAGCAGAGAACATAGAGTAGAAGCTGAGCTGACCTGAAGGCAACATCGAGCTAAACAGAGCCAGAGAGAGTCATAGAATCTGTGTACTCAATAGAAGGCTTGAGAGGTTCAAGCAAACTCCTCGGCATAAGCCTATCATGCTACTGTGATCATCAGAGGTCGAGTTTCAGTAAGGAGAGTCTGTGTACTCCATTCCTACTGATTTTTATCTGTTTATTAAGACTCAAATTGAGCTCACTGTTGTAAAACTCTGCTTGAAAACATAATAGAGAGGCCACCATTGAAAGCTGGACCAGGAGACGTAGCCCAGGAGCATTGGGTGAACTCCTTATTAAACTTGTTGTGTTTACATGTTTGACTGTTATGTTTTTCTCTAATTGCCTCAGTGTCTATGTATTCTAGCAATCTTATCGATCCATTTCATAAAGTAACATAGGCACATCCATGCACATGAGTCTATAATACCTTTAATTCTTTACACTGGATAAATTCCAGATCAAGTGGTATCAGAGCTCTAGGTTACTAAGGTTAGACAAGCTTGTGCTGGATTTTGTTGTTGAATGCTAACTACATCAAAGCTTAAATTAGGAGAAGGAGAGTTGGTTGAAACTAACACAGAAATTGGAAGACTCTATTCTAAGAGGAAAATGTCAGAAGAAAATCCCTTGGAATCAAACCCCCAGTTCATGGATAGTTTTATGACCATGAGATCCATGGTGGAGGAAATGTATAGGGAATTTAAGAAAAATAGAGATGAAGATTCATCAAACTCCAAACAAGACAAAGGAGTAGAATAATCTCTCCTCCATGACCACTCTAAAGGCAAAGGGAAAGAAGAAAAATTTCTCACACCTCCTAATAGCCCTAAAGATAAAAGGAAGACATCTTTGATTAAATTAGATGTTAAATTTGATTTACCAATATATGATGGAGAGTTGAATGCAAAGAAGCTGGATAATTGGATCAGACAGGTTGATGTTTATTGCAGAGTATAGAGCATTGATTCAGACAAGAGTAAGATTTAGTTGGCCAGCCTACACCTTGGAGGCACTGCCTTGGTATGGTGGGAAGGCAGGACACAAGCTGACATGAAGAAACATGGTAAGATTCTTTATGTCTAGAGTGAATTTGTTTATGCAATTAAAAAGCAATTCTATCCACTAGCCTATATGCAGCAAGCCATGATGAGCTGGAAAACTCTTCGACAACTAAAGGGGCAAAGTGTACAAGTTTACACCCAAGAATTTAGGAAAAGAGCTTTGATTCTAGGAATTTCTTTAAACTTACCTGAAACTCTACTGAAGTATATAGGTGGTCTACACAGCTACATGAGGCACACTATCCTCATGTTTAATCCCACTAGCATAGATGAGGTATCCGTTCAGGCTACACATCTAGAAGCTAGAGGTAAGAATGGGAACCCAAAAGTTGGGGGATCATCCAAACCCACTGCAAGCAAAAATAAGGAGAAAAGAAAACAGAAATGGAAAGAGAGGAAGACAAACACTGTACAGAAAAGCAAGTCTTCATGCACTCACTGTAAGAAGGATGGGCATGATGATGAACACTACTGGATTCTGCATCTGGAGCTGAAACCTAAGAAGTTCGAGGGCAAGAAGAAGAAGACTACTGCAGCTATTCAAAAGGATTTGGGGTCAAACTCAGGAGATGAAGCAACAATCGCAGCCACAGGTATAAAAGGTAAAAATTCTGAAGCATCTACTAGTAATTCTGCACAATCTACTGATAATGAAGAAAATGAGAGAAAAAGACATGAGCTTTTTCATATTCGAGTTATTTCCAATCATCAAAAGATTGATACTTTGTTTGATAGTGGCTCACAAGTAAATTTAATTTCTGAAGCAATTGTAAAGAAGTTGGGATTACTAACCACACCTCACAAGAAACCATATCCATTAGGTTGGTTATGTGATAAAGCAAAGCTACAAGTGACTAGACAATGTAAACTTAAGTTTTCTTTTGGGTCAACATTTGTAGATGAGGTTGAGTTAGATATAGTTCCTTTGTATATATGTGGAATTGTTTTAAGAAGTCCTTACTTCAATGATAGAAAAGCTATTTTCTATAGAGCTGAGAACAAGTATCTACTCGTTAAAGACGGAATCAAATATACTGTAAGAGCTCATAAGCTCAAGAATAATTATACTCTCATAAACTCAGGGTAGATGAATCGAATTGTAAATTCATGCAAACAATTTTTACTGATGGTTGTAAAGGAAAAGAAACTTGATAAAACCAATGTATTTGAGGGATGTGATGTTAACAACAAGCTGATTTAGAAAAAGTTGTTTCAGAATATGATATATTGTTTCAATAACCTAAAGGTCTGCCACCCAAAAAGGAAATAGTGCATGATATTAATTTGCTGCAAGATGCTCCATTGCCTAACATCGGAATGTACAGGTTGTCCGCTTTAGAGAATGCAGAAATCAAGAAGCAGGTACATGAGCTGCTCGAGAAGGGGTTCATAAGACCTAGCACATCACCATGTGGGTCTCCAATTGTTTTGGTGAGAAAGAAAGATGGCTCATGGAGAATGTGCATTGATTACCGAGCACTGAATAAGACAACAATAAAAAATTGTTATCCTCTTCCTCGCATAGATGATCTATTAGATCAGTTGAAAGAAGCTGTTTATTTTTCCAAGTTAGACTTGCATAGTGGTTATCATCAGGTCAGAGTTGCAGAGCAATATGCATGGAAGATTGCTTTCAAAACAAAGCAGGGATTGTACGAGTGGCTGGTTATGCCTTTTGGCTTAACTAATGCTCCTGCTACTTTCATGAGAGTAATGAATGATGTACTCAGACCCTTTCTTGATGATTTTGTTATTATATATCTGGATGACATTATTATATTCAGCAAAACGTGGGAAGAACATTTAAAGCATGTTAAGCAGACTCTAGATGTTTTGAAAAGAGAAAATATTTATGTTAAACTCTCAAAATGTGAATTTGGCAAAACATATTTGAATTATTTGGGTCACATAGTAGGGGGTGGTGAATTGAAGATAGATCCCTCTAAGGTTGCAGTCATTGTAAACTGGCCTAAACCCAAATCTGCTACAGAAATTAGAAGCTTCTTAAGAGCAACACAATATTGGAGAAAGTTTATTTCTAACTTTTTCTTAATTGTAGCTCCCTTACATGCTTTAACAGGATTGAACAAGGCGTTTCAATGGAGAGGCAAATAGCAGAAAGCCTTCGACACCTTGAAAGAAAAGATTAGTACAACACCAATACTAGCACTGCCCGATCTTCAAAGACCATTTGAGATTGAAACAGATGCCAGTGACTATGCCATGGGAGTAGTGTTGATGCAGCACGGTAAACCCATATGTTATCATTCTGAGACATTTAATTCTGCAGTAGTTAACTATCCCACATATGATAAAGAATTGTATGCATTAGTACAGAGTGTGAAAAAGTGGAAACATTATTTAATGGGCAAAGAGACAATTATACATACTGATCATCAACCACTTCAATATCTACACTCCCAAACTAAGTTGCAGCAATCGAGACACTATAGATGGATGGGTTTTCTACAACAGTTTCATTTAGTCATCAGATATAAAAAGGGCATACACAATAAAGTTGCAGATATGTTGTCCAGACCAATTATAAATGCATCTACTTTACTTAAGCATAATTCAGTATTGCATGAGAGTTACATTGAACAATATGCTCAAGATATAGATTTTAAAGATGTATATGAAACTTTAAGTCAAGGCAAACGAGTAGAAGAATTGGATTATCATGTTAAGGACCAGCTCTTGTATCATTTTGGGAAGCTATGCATTCCACAAACTGAAAGAGTAAAGATAATTCGAGAAGCACACACTTCTCTAATATCATGTCACTTCGGGGTAAGTAAAACAGTTGCACAGCTGCAAAGATTTTGTTATTGGCCAAAAATGAATAAGAAAGTGTCTAGATATGTAAGAGGGTGTACTATGTGTGCAAAAAGCAAACCCAATAATAGAAAACTAGGCTTGTACACTCCACTACCAGTTCCCTCTCATCCTTGGGAAAGTGTTTCCATGGACTTTGTTGGAGGACTACCTAAATCTAGGAAAGGTCATGACTATTTATATGTTGTTGTGGATAGGTTCAACAAAATGTGTATCTTGATACCTTGTAACAAACAGATTACTGTTGAGAAAACTGCAAAGTTGTTCTTTCAGCATGTATGGGTTCATTTTGGATTACCCACTTCCATTATATCTGATCGAGATACCCAATTTGTTGGGAATTTTTGGTCAAGTTTGTGGGAATTGATCGACACCAGGCTGAAGAAAAGCACAGCTTTTCATCCGCAAACAGATGGCCAAAGTGGTCAACAGGACAGTGATCCAGTTGCTCAGAGGCTATTGCAGCAAGCATCCCAAACTTTGGGATGAACATTTATGTTATGTGCAGCATGCTTACAACCGAGCTAAGCAATCTTCTACACAGAGATCTCCCTTTGAGACCTGTTTTGGTTTCACACCAAGGTCTCCCTTGGATTTTGTCTTTGGTAAAGACATAGCAGTTGATGGGCACAGTGATGTGGACAAGGCAACCAAGTTCATTGAACAAATCCAAGAGATTCATCAAGCAGTACAGGAACAGCTGGAAAAGAGCCAAGCCAAGTACAAGGAAAGGCATGACAAGCATCAAATGGAGCATAGTTTTCAAGTTTGTGATCAAGTCTGGTTGTATATCAGCAAAGACAGAATGCAAGGTGAAGGTAAGAAGCTGAAGTCAATAAGGTATGGACCTTTCAAGATACTTGAGAAAATTGGTGAGAATGCTTTTCGCCTTGATCTACCAGCTTACATGCACATCTATTCAGTTGTTAATGCAGACAACTTAAGACTATTTGAACCTTCATTAATTGAAGATCCCGAAGAGCAGAGTCAATTGCCTTCAATTTATGATCTGTTGCCTGAATATCTTAATGAGTTGCAGAAGGATACAGTTCTAGACAGGAAGGTAAGAACTACACACAAAGGAAACATTGAGTACCTCGAGATTGGACTCAAAGGTTCAAAGCCAAGCAGTGTGAAATGGATAGAAATTGAGCAAGCGAGGAATCAATACCCTCACTTGATTGATGCTTGAAAGAAAACCAACTTTTGGTGGTCCAAAAGCTTTTTCAGTGGGAAGGTCGTGATCCGAATGGATCCTAAAACTCTCTCTAAGTTTTCATGACTGTTTTAAAATTATGCCGAAAAATTCAAGTCTTAGGAAAATCAAGCTATCAGAAGGAATCCTCGTAACAGTTGTAGTTGTTGTCAGTGTGAAGCAACTAGGACCCTCAGTCAAGCGCGCAGACCATTGGCCCATGGTAACACGCGCTGGCGCAAACTAGAAAAACCGAAGGCCAAATCAAGAAACGGGGGTGGTTTCTGATACACGATTAGCGATAATCGCATATTCCAGGGCGTCCCCCTCAGTGAAGGAAAGCCCCGAAGCGTCCGGACCCGAAATCGCTATAAAATTCGAAAAAGTAACGCATTCAGTTTCGTAGCACAGGATTCCACAAATTGGCAGGATATTGGAAGGCCTCGAGGCGGTAAGCAGTTTTCACAGAGTCCTGCAAGATGCCACACATCGAGCGACACGTGTCCGGTGGATGAGAGAGAAAACCGCCCGCATCAGACGAGTAAACATCGTGCAACTTGTCCACCCGATATGAAGGACGACCGTAGGATCTGGGGGGCCCAGATCAATTGCGGAGATGCGTCCCGATGACTGACCGGATTTGACAAGTCAAAAAGCAAGATGATAGGGGATTTGAAGTTCGACGTGGATGATGAGTTGGCAAACAATTCATGTTTCGCGGGTGATCTTGAAGCAAACAGAATTAACAACCATTCAAATATGATTCAAGGAAACTGACACCTAGTTCGTTAGGAAAAAAGTGGCCACCTCCTTGCGAGGCGTTACCCAGTGATGATGATGCAGAGCAGAGGAATTCGAATAGACAGAGGAAGGGAAACCAGAAGGCCAGGAAACGGAAAGGAACAATCAAAGAACAAATTGGCTTTAAAGCCATGACCTGACAGAAGAAGAGAACAAGGCAACACAGAGGGGCAGTGACAAGAGTTAGCTAGACGCAGAAAGCTAAGAGCAGAGAACAGAGAGTAGAAGCCAAGCTGACCTGAAGGTAGCATCGAGCCAGAGAGAGCCAAAGAGAGTCAGAGAATCTGTGTACTCGATAGAAGGCTTGAGAGATTCAAGCAAACTCCTCGGCATAGGCTTGTCATGCTCTTGTGACCATCAGAGGTCGAGTTTCAGTAAGGAGAGTTTGTGTACTCCATTCCTACTGATTTTTATCTATTTAGTGGGACTCAAAATGAGCTCATGGTTGTAAAACTCTACTTGAAAACATAATAGAGAGGCCACCACTGAAAGCTGGACCAGGAGACGTAGCTCATGAGCACTGGGTGAACTCCTTATTAAACTTGTTGTGTTTACATGTTTGACTATTATATTTTTCTCTAATTGCCTTAGTGTCTATGTATTCTAGCAATCTTATCAATCCATTGCATAAAGTAACATAGGCACATCCATGCACATTAGTCTATAATACCTTTAATTCTTTACACTAGATAATTTCCAAATCACTTCAACATTATTGAAGAAAACTTAGTAGCAGGTTTGTAGGGTAAATTGGAAACTTTGTGTATGACTTTAACCAACATAATTTATTTGAAGAGACACTTGTATAACCTCTAGATAAAGGAGGGCACTAAAATTGCAGAACATCTAAATGTATTTAATACACTTGTTTGCCAGTTGACTGATATGGAGGTCAAATTTGAAGAAGAAGATAAAAACATTACTTTGTTATGCTCATTGCTTGAGTCTTAGGATCACTTTGTGACTTCTTTAGTTTGAGCAAAAATGAATTTTGATAATTTGATTATGTTATAGGAGCTTTGTTATTTGAAGAAGTACAAAGGAAGTCTAGCATTGAAACTTCCATGCTAGAAGCTATGGTAGCCAGAGGCTGGTCCAGGGAGAGAGGAGAAAAATCAAGAATTTCTTCTAGATCAAAGTCAAGAGGCAAGAAGTGTAGAGCCAAATGTTGGTACTGCAATAAAACATGGCATCTCAAGAAGGACTGTTGGAAAAGAAAAGAGTCTGGTGAAAACCCAAAGAAGGAAGCAAATCAAGTCGAGTCAAATATGATTGATGAAGTTTTGCCTACTGAATCAGGTATGATAGATGAAGCTTTGTCTAATTGCAATGTTTCTCAACATTTTGAAGATTGGTTGTTAGATTCTGGTGATTCTCATCACATGAGTTCGCACAAAAACCCGTTCACTTCATATCAAGTTGAGAATGACAGTTCTATTTTTATGGGTATGATGGTACAATTAGAACATTGAGTCATGTTAGACATGTTGGGTTGTGTTATATTCTTTCCACGACTAGATGGACCGTATATTAGGTGGGCGGACCTACCTATGGTTTTGTACATGGATTTTGCACATGGTTTTGGGCGCGATGGTTTTTGGACCATGGTATTTTGTAGATCTGGTCAAGGGAACTACGATTATGTTCTAATCCAGGGTTAATGGATTGGGGTTTATGGATGCTTCGACATGTATATATACGTATTGTAACATTGAAAAGAACATAATGAAAAATCAATCTGGTAGTCCTGGTTTTGGGATCCAGGGGAAAATCTCTATGTATATTTGTTTTATGTGTTATTCTCTCGCCATTGTTTATTTTCTGTTTTTAGAATTTGTATGCAAGTAATTTATGTACGGGGTTAAAACCTACATTTGGTATCAGAGTTGTTTTGTCTTCAAGGGGATGCCTTTGCTGCTAAGGGGTTTTGCGCAAACCTGTGGTAGACCCTGCTCAGTGGGACATCTGTAGGATCGATTCTTGTGGTGAAAGAAGATGGCAAGCATTGGAAAGATAGAGATCGAGAAATTTAATGGTCGGAGTTTTGAGTTGTGGAAACTCAAGATGGAGGATCTACTAGCGGATAAAGATCAATGGATCACAGTAGATCCATGTACTAAACCAACGACAGTGCCCGATGAAGAATGGAAGAAATTGGATCGGAAGGCAAAAATCACAATACAATTGTGTGTCTCAGATTCAATATTGTTGAATGTATCAGGGGAAGCTACGACGAAGGGTTTGTGGGACAAGTTAGGGACTTTGAACCAATCTAAGTCTCTAATGAATAAACTATTCCTACGGAAAAAAAAATGTATAACCTGAGGATGGAAGATGGAGACTTGGTAACAGAGCATATGGATGCATTTAATACTGTGGTAAGCCAATTATTATCTGTTGATATTAAAATTTCAGATGAAGATAAGTGCATTAGTTTTTTGTGGTCTCTACCAGATTTGTGGGATAGTCTGGCTGTTGTAATAGGTAGAAATGCAACTCTTGCAGTTTGATGAAATAGTCTCATTCTTGTTGATGGAGGAGATGAGACGAAAAAATATGGAGATTCAGAATGGTGATGTTGTGTTTGTACGAGGACAATCCCAGAACATAAACAAAAATAAATCCTCAAGTGGGAGATCTAAATCTAGAGGGAGATCTAAATCTCCAGGAAAACCTGTAAAGGTGTGCTAGAAATGCAGAAAGGAAGGGCACTACAAAAGTGACTGTAAATCTAAAGCTCCTAAGAAAGGAAAGGGATCTGATGATGCTCCTTCTGTAGAGACAAAAGCCACCTCAGATGAAGTTGGGGATATGTAGTTGGCTTCTTCTTCAAGTACACATATAGATAATGAGGCATGGTTGATTGACTCAAGTGCATCCTTTCACTTCACTCCCCATAGAGAGTGGTTCTACGAGTATGAGAAATATGATAGTGATGATGTCTTCTTAGGGGATGACAGAAAGGTTAGAATCATTGGTCGTGGAAAAGTCAAGTTGAAGTTGCAAGGTGGAAGGATTAGAACACTTCCGGGTGTTCTGCATATTCCTGCATTAGCCAAAAATCTGATTTCTATAAGCAAGATGGATGATGCAGGTGTAAAAACAGTGTTCGAGAAAGATACTTGCAAGATGGTTTGGGGAGCACTGGTATTGATGCAGGGAGTTTAGATTGGAACTTTGTACAAGTTGCAAGGTACCACTGTTATTGATGGGTGTAACAATCCTGTGGTTCATGAAAGTGGAGCACAAAATCTAGTGGTCTCTGGAGAAAAGACCATGCTATGGCATCAAAGGCTTGGAAATATTGGAGAGAAGGGCCTTCGAATACTTCATGGTAAAGGTATGGTAGAAGGCATGTCTAATAGCTCTCTGGATTTTGATTTCTATGAAAATTGTATATATGGGAGGTAGAATCGGGTGAGTTTCCCCTCTGGTGGTAAGAGGGCGAAACAAATATTAGAGCTTGTGCACAGTGATGTTTTTGGACCTATGTCGGTTCCATCACTGGGTAAGTCTGTGTACTATGTATCATTTATAGATGACTTCTCAAGGAATACATGGATATATTTCCTCAAGAAGAAATCTGAAGTCTTTGACAGGTTTAGAGAATTTAAGGCTCTAGTGGAAAACCAGACAAAGAAGAAGATAAAGGTGCTGAGGACAGATAACAATGGAGAGTTTTGTAAGAAGGAATTTGAAGATTTCTGTAAGAAGTGTGGTGTAGCACGACAGAAGACTACTCTATACACACCTTTGAAAAATGGAGTTGCAGAAAGAATGAACAAGACATTGATGGGAAGGGCAAGAAGCATACTCAGTGGTGCCGGGTTAGGACAAGAATTATGGGCAAAGGCAGTGGAGGCTGCATGTTACCTGGTCAATAGATCACCTTCATCAGCGTTGGAGGATAAGACTCCACAAGAGGTATGGACTGGTGATAAACCTTCTCTTTCACATCTGAGGGTATTTGGATTTGATGCATATGTACATGTTCCAAAGTAGAAAAGAACAAAGATGGATAGTACATCTGAAAAGTGCATCTTTATTGGGTATAAGGATGGTTTAAAAGGTTATAAGCTTTAGAACCCAGTAACAAGGAAGGTTGTGTACAACTGAGATGTGGTGTTTAAAGAGATGAAAGATGTTATTAAACATGAAGTCCTACCAAAGGAACCTGAGAAGACAGAGTTTGAGCTAAAGGAGGAAGAATTAGACTCTACAACAAAAGATGAATCAGAAGATAAAGAGCCACAAACTCCGGTTGTGAGAAGATCAGTTCAAGAAAGAAGGTGACCGGAAAGGTATAGTCCATCTGTTTTCTATTCAAATTTTGCTTTATCTATTACTGACGATGATCCCATAACTGTGAAGGAAGTAGTAGATTTAGAGGATGAAAAACTTTGGAAAGAGACCATGGTTGATGAAATTGCATTTTTGCATAAAAATGAGGCTTGGGATCTGGTGGAGTTGTAAGCTGGAAGGAAACCCATTGGCAGCAAATGGGTATTCAAGAAGAAGATGAATGTAGAAGGAAAGGTGGAGAAATACAAGCTTGATTGGTAGCAAAAGGGTATTCCCAGGTGTCTGGAATTGATTTTAGTGATATTTTTTCTCCTGTTGTCAAGGTAGCATTATATTACTTTTATTTGTTGTTGCTGCTTTTGATTTTGAGGTAGAACAGATGGATGTGAAGACAACATTTATTCATGAGGATCTAGAAGAAGAAATCTACATGAAGCAACCTGAAGGCTTTGCAGTGAATGGTAATATAGAACTGATATGCAAGTTAAAAAAGTCTTTGTATGGGTTAAAACAGTCACCAAGGATGTGGTATCAAAAAATTGATAAAATTTATACGAGGACTTGGCTTCACCAGAAGCAAAGCAGATCACTGTGTGTATTTTAAATTAACTGGTGATCATGGAACCGAGCAGCACGAGAGGCAGAGGAACGAGCAAACACCGAGGAGAAAGGGGAGGACGACGAGGGCAGAGGGGGAGACCGGGCAAAAAGACAAGCCGGTAGTTGGATAGGAAAATTCAGCAAACAGAGAAGGCATATAACCAGAACACGAACCCAAGAATTAGAAGAATTATCCAGAATATGGAGGAAGACGCCATTCAAGCTCAGTCCGACTCCGAGATGGAGGATTGGGAGTTCCTACTCCACGACCCTGGTAACACTAGGGGTAGAATGTCTTTATTTAAACAGTCCTTACATATATACTGGGTGATGAAAAGATTGCTGGCTAAAGCTCTGGAGCAAGCTGCAATAGAGATGGCTGAACTAGCGCAAGGAGTTCCCAACCTGAGGAGGGAGCTCAGAATTATTCAGATTACCTTGGAGATGCAGGAAAAGAAGCTTGAGGAGATCCAACAATTGATAAGGGAAGGAAATCAGAATGCAAACAAGGAGACTACCCAGTGTCCAGAGGCAGAAGCTGATTAATTATAGATATGTATTAATTTTGATGAAACTGCATAGTATAGATAAATTCAGTTTGTTTCAAATATTAGAAGTAGAAAATCGTTATATGCATGCAAGTAGGATTAGAAACCTGAAAGACTGTTTAGTGTATTTAGCTTGGATAATCAGACTATGGATCTTTTATTTTTGGTCGGCTATTAAGAACTTTAGGTGGCTTAAATACTCGGTTTCCCCAAGAGGGCGAGTTGAAGGCAACCTTACTTTTGATGTGTATTTTGATTTGAAGTAATAGAAAAAAAAAGAGCAACACCATAGCTTACAAAAAAAAAAAATTAACTGGTGATCATGTTATTTATCTGGTCTCATATGTGGATGATACGTTGCTGGTTAGAAATGACAAAGAAATTATCCAAGATTTGAACACCAAATTGTCCTCCAAATTCGTCATGAAATATCTTGGTGCTGCAAACTATAGTTTAGGCATGGAAATTAAACAAGATCAAGCAAAGAGGAAGCTCTGGTTAAACCAAAGGAAGTATGTCGAGACAATACTGTAGAGGTTTAATATGTAGGATAATAAACCGGTGAAGGTTCCTATTCTTGTAGGTGTAAAGTTATCTTCTTAACAGTGTCCCAAGGCACGAGAAGAGGAAGAGGACATATCCCGTGTTCCATATGAAAGTGCAGTCGATAGCCTGATGTATGCGATGGTCTGTACTAGAACAGACATTGCACATGCAATGCCTGCATTAAGCAGGTTTATGTCAAAACCTGGGAAGGAGCATTGGACAATAGTGAAGCGGGTTTTCAGGTATTTGCGTGGCACTAGTGATTATGGTTTGTGCTACCAAGGAAGACCAGAATTGGACAAATTTTTGGACATTCGTGGCTTTGTTGATGCAGACTGGGCTGGAGATCTGGATCAGAGAAGATCTACAAGTGGGTATGTGTTTAACCTATTTGGAGGTGCAATAAGTTGGATGAGTAAGACACAATCTATAGTGGCACTGTCAACTACAAAGGCATGATACATGGCAGCCACTCATGCAAGCAAGGAAGCAGTTTGGTTTGCAGAGATTGTGTTCAAGTATGGGGTTAGTACAATGAGCTATAAGGATAGACTGTGACATCCAAAGTGCATTTTTTTTGGCAAAGAACCCTGTATCACTTTGTGAGCGATATGGTAGAAGACAAAAAGGTGTTGCTGGTAAAGGTGGACACTTTGAAGAATAATGTAGATGCATTGAAAAGTCTGTGAGCACTAAGAAGTTCTCTTGGTGTATAGAAACAATGGGCATTACAGTGCTGGATCAATGAATAAGTTCTCTGGTGGCCCCTTGTAGAAAGAAAACAACAAGTGGGAGAAGGTTATGGGTTCACCACGCTTAGACATGTATCCAAGTTGAAAAAGAATTTGATTTATTTGGGAGTATTGGACTCGGAGGGTTATAAATTTACAGCTCAAGGTGGAGCGCTGAGAGTTCCAGTCCAAGTACTTTATTACACCGATATACATCATTTCCACTTGCTTAATTTTCAGAAGGTGGCTCCAAGACTTTGCGAGTGAGTTTCATGGCACGACCAACTATTTTTACGGTGTACAACCAACACCTTGCTAATTCCATGATACATGATCAACACATTTCCTGTCGTGTCGGGTCAGAGTAAATTCATCAACAATCTTATCTACAGTGAAGCTATGTATTATCCCTCTCTGTATTTCTTTTTTCTCAGTTCCCTGCTAACACAATGAATTATTTATTAATATGAAAAATGCTAATAGTTTCATCAAGTTTATTTGATGTATTAAGAATGTCAAATTTAATTGATGTATCAAAATTTATTAAGTAATTTTGATGTTTATACAAAACTTCATTTCTTTTATGTATTCTATGTATTGTTAATTATGTAATTTTCATATCGTTTTATGCAAAATTTTACTTGTAACATAAAATTTTGTGAAAAAAAATCTATTTTTGTAAACACAAACATTTTTTCTTAAAATTTATCTTACAATTTTATATAGTTATTAAATTTATCTTATAATTCATTATAATTATAGATAATTTTTATATTCATAAAAATATATTTTAGTATATAATAATTAATTTATTATTATGAATTTGATTGATTATGGAAAGTAAAGTACACTTTTTTCACTTTAAAAATCCTATCGGTCTCTCTTTGCCTTTTTTGGGGCAATTGATAGTATTAGATTATTTACTATGATTTTAAATTATACGTTCAAGCTTACACAACTGTAAATTTTTATGAATAAAAGTTAGAAATAAATAAATCCAAATTAAAACTTAATTACTGCGATTTTAAAGCATACTTTTAGTCTTATTTGACCATTAAAATTTTATAAATAAACAATCATTTTAGAAAAATAAATTGAAATTTAAACTTAAAACTCACAAGTACAATTTATAATGCTCCTCTTAGACCTCTCCTTTTTTTGGTTATAACTTTCTCATTGAACAACTTGATAGCTTCATAGTCAGGAACAACATGCATACATTAAATATAATTCATTAATATTAATTCAAATCAAAATAAATGAATCCTTGGAAAAACAAAAATGCCTTATAAAAATTATAAACGAGTTAGCTATAGAAAAAATCAAATTCTCCATTATTAATCATGGAAAAGTTCTTATTATCACTACTTCTTATTTTATAGAAAAATCAAAAGTTTTTATTACTTTATGGAAAAATCAAAATTTATATTAAAAGTCGAAATATATATATATATATATATATATATATATATATATATATTAAATACACTCAAATTGAAGGTTTAAAAAATTAATTAAATGTCATTAATAATGTGTAGATTTTAAAAATTCCAATAAATGATGGCTAAAAAAGTGAAATATGGACAAATACTAGTCAAATTTAGCCACCGACTCCTAGTAAGTATATTTATATTATTCATTTTTTATGGGCGCCAAAACTTGCCTGACTTTTTTTTTTTACCAAAAATCTTCAGTCGAAATGTAATCATACATAAATTTCCATTGTTTTCTAGGCAAATTTGAAGTCTCCTTAGATTTTTATGCAAAGACTTGCTTAAATTATGGTGTGAAGTAATTGATATTTCCCAGTATGAGTTATTTTCAAGGATTTTATTTTTGAATGATTTTCCCTTGAATATTGCAATAAGACCTTCAAGCTATGGTCTAATCAAATATTTAAAAAATTATTATTTTTTAATAATATTGAAAAAAGATTTATTATTCAATGCTAAACTAATAGTGATCAAATAGCAAATCAATTGCTAGAAATTTTCCTTAACAAGGAATAACAATAATAATTCATATTTGAGAAAACACATACATATCATCTATAATATCCATATCACATTAAGAAATTAAAATAAAGGAATTATAAAACATCTAACTATGAGCATCATCAAGGTTTTAATAAAATTAAAAATAAGAAGAATATCACAATATATAGAAATCTCAAATTTATATAAATATAAATAATAATATTAAGAACATCCATCTTAACCAACATGAATCAAATTTCTCTAGAGATAAACGTTTCCTCTTTCCTCATGTTTTGTACTCAAAATGAGATTTACATATTACAAATATTATGTCATAACTTTGTAATGACAATATCGGCTTTTCTTCACTTAAAATTTTTAAAATTATTATCAACTTTTAAATAAATTTTGATTTTGATATAAACATATATATAACATAATATTATATATATGTATATGTATATATATATGTATATGTATATGTATATGTATATGTATATGTATATGTATATGTATATGTATATCTATATCTATATATATATATATATATATTATTTATTTTTTCAATTTTTATATTTAATAAAATGATAATTTGGAATTTATATAGCTAGGTGATGTGAGTCCATGTAGCTTGAGCAGGAGCAACCCAGGAGCATCTAAACGTGGCTTGGGCCACACCAGCCCTTAGCATGGTTAGATTTTTTCCCATAGAATTTAGATAACCTTTACACCACAAACTACCTTAATAGAACACATGAGCATTTTGAATTTTTATATTTGAAAAAAATAATATAAAAATATTTTTTATATTACAACTTGAGTGGGCCTAATGGTTAAGAGCATGTGTTTCCTCCTAAGAGGTCACATGTTCAAAACCAAAGGGGGTAGAGTATGAAGAAAGAAAGAAATCATTTTAATGTCCACGAGGCTAAAGATAGCCTATGGGACAGTTTGCTTCTTCATTTGCTTGATGTATTTGCCCTTTTTCTGTGAAGCTTCACAATAAATGCTCCCAGCTTTTCGACAAATCCCTCGTTAAATAGATTATCCCAAGAGCTCGCTGCTAGCATATCTGCATAACTTTTCCTGTTGTCTTTGAACGCCTCACATTCTAAAATGAAATGTTTTTCTGTTTCCATTTTTCCGGAAGAACAAAAAATGCATACCCTTTCCTCCCATACTTCCTTTGGCCTTTTCCAGCGCTCTGTTTCACAATGGAGTTGATGAGAATTAGTCCTTAACCGAGCAATAAGAATTTTGGCTCTCCAAGAGATATTGGCCTCTATGTATGCTTTTGGTTGATGATTATGAGTGGGATTAAACACTTCAATATAGTAATTTTTCTTTCTTCCTAGCTCCTTATCTCAAGTACGTTTGTGGAACTTTTCCATAACAAAAGCTTTTATCTCTTTGTTGTTTATGGGACACGCGTTCAAGCAAATACCCCATTTACTAAACAATTTGTTATTTTGTTGCATCCAAGCTTTTTTGTTTTTGCACAATCTATCATTAAAGACAACCTTAGGCCATCTACCCTCTTCCATTTGCTCATTTTTTTTTAAATGCCTTATGACTCGCACCATAGCAATTGCTTCAATAGGAGTAGTCCTTGTTTCACTTAACAAGATATTATAAGGAACTGCATTTTTAATCTTAAATTTGTTTGTAATCAAACGCTTCTAAATTTTCTCAATTTGTCTCCATTGCATGTCGGAGGTACTGCTAGCCCACAATTCACAACCATAGAGAATCACCAGAGTCACTGGAAGCCCAAAAAGAGTTTAAGTGGTCTTCCAGTCCCATAACTTTGCTTCTCTACACCTATTTTGAAAAGCATAAAATGCTTTCCAACCCCCCAAAGTTCTTTTCTTTCTACAGCCATTCCAACTTAGATTTTTGTTGAAGTCAATTTCGAGGTATTTGTAATCCGCAACTTCTTCCAGAACATTGCTTTCAAAGTAGAACTTATGTTGGTTATGTTTTCTTTTCTTAGAAAAGACCACTACTTTTGTTTTGCTGATATTGACTTGCATCCCCACACTTCTACAAAAATGCTCAAGGGATAGTAAGTGCTCTTGCAAACCAAGAGCCGATTTAGCAATCAGAACAAGGTCATCTGCATACAAAATAAGCCTTATAACAAACTTGCACAAGTACATACCATACCCCCTTGCGAATTTAACCACTCCTCAAGCTTGTCGATATATAAACCAAAAAGGGTAGGAGACAATGGGCAAGCTTGCTTGACCCCGATATCGCTTCTAAAACTTTCAGAAATTCCTACTGAAGTTCTAATTTTGACTTTCACCTCTTCATATAGCTTATGCACAACTGCTCTCGAATGTTTAGGAACCCTAAGTTCCTCCATTCTCTGCCAAAGTTTATCCCTAGGAACCAAGTCAAACGCTTTTATGAAATCAACAAATCAACAAAAGACTTCTTCCTTTTTCTCCCAAACTTTTTCAATGATGTGCCTTAAAGTTATGCAATGATCAATTGTGGAATGCTTAGGTCTAAAACCTGCTTGCCCTTTAGCACGCTTATCTCTTTCTTCTGCCCACTTGCTAATTTTGTTTTCTAGCATGCTTCCAAATAGCTTTGCAAACAAAGGGTTTATCATGATGGTCCTATAATTGGAGGGATTATTGACGTCACTGCTCTTGAAAAGAGGTATTTCCAGACTAGTTGTCCAATCTGTGGGAGCCCTTGTTGTATGATGTTGTTGAAGATTTTTGTAATGTGAGGTGCAAGAATCTTTGAGCCCCACTTTAGATATTCTGCTTGGAGTTCAGCTAAGTCTTTTGCTTTTCCAACACCCAACTTCTTGATACCCATCTCTACCTCTTGTACTGTGAAGAGTTTAGTATCTTTGTTGACCAAGGGGGGAGGGTCAACCTTGGGAACCTACTCATAGAGTTGTCTTGAATAGTCAAACCATTTAGAAGCTGTAACATTATTTCCAATTTGTATCTTTTTTGGTTGGAGCTCCTTCCAAAATAATTTGGGATTATTTTTCCTAAGGAAGATTAGTTCTTCCCTCCTTGAAACTATGAAATCAGCCTTTTTCTTACTTAATAATTGCTTGTAAGATTTGAGCTTTGTGTTATCCTTATTTGACTCTTTCCACATTCTCCTTGGCTTTTTGCATTCCTCGTCAAACCAAGCATTAATTAGAAAGCAATTTGTTACAGACTTCTCAATTTTTGTTCTTTTGCACTTTGCAAGTGCGCATTGAATTAAATGTGTTAATTCATGACTATGAAGGTTGTGAATTGTAATTTTCTCCTTCTCAAAGAGCCTCTATAGCATCATTTTGATCTTTTGCACTTTGCAAGTGCGCATTGAATTAAATGTGTTAATTCATGACTATGAAGGCTGTGAATTGTAATTTTCTCCTTCTCAAAGAGCTTCTCTAGCGTCATTGTGAAGGTATTACAATTTTTTGGGGTCAAAAGAATTCTGTCCTGTGGGAGATTTTGTTGGACATGCTGAATTTTTGACTCTAATTGTTTCTTTCCAATCCAAGAGAAACATAAATAAATTGGCTTGTGATTTGATTTCAAATCCCACAGCTGATCTCCAACCAAAACTTCTTCCATTTTCTCACACAAACCATGCGAGCAAATTACATAATCTACCACACTTGCTCCATTGTAAGTATTGCAAGTGAAATTACCGGACTTTGCCCATCTAGTCAAGCCATTACAAATGACTAAATCAAAGGCCGCACATAGAGTAAGCAATTGTTCACTAAAGAGATTGCAGCCCTTGTCCTCTAAAATTCTTTCCCATTGATGATTACTTTCTTCTGTAAGCCAAATAGGGTCACAATCATCTTTACAACAAAGAATGCTAGCTTGCTCACTTGCAGTTCTAGCATTGAAATCACCCACTATAAGGACTTCACCTAGTTGAGAATATGTTGCAATATCTGGTTTTAAAGCTGCAAATGGATCTTTGTGGTCAAGCCCTCTACCTTTGTAGATTTTTGAAACCTATGGCGCAAAATAGCACGCTGCAATTCTGATGTGATTTCCATTTCTGATATTTTAAACAAATGAATTGCTTATTTGAGTCTTCTTTTCTCACTGAATGAGACGACCTTCTTTCTCCCTTACTAAAACCATGATACCCCCGTGCCCTTTGCCATTCCCTGTTGCCTTGTTCCACACTGCCATCTTCCAGTATCCTTCAAACAAAGGTGTCTTGCACCCTTCATGCTCATGTGTTTCTATGAGGCAAATTATGTCTCTATTTTTCGCAATAGGCCCTAACCCAGGTCCTCGTCTCCATGGGTAACCTCTGCAGTTCCAACAAACTAATCTTAAGGAAACCTGGGTATGACTTGATTGCTATTTATTTTGACATGTAAGACTCATATGAGTCTTTGTCCCTGTTTTCCCATAGTGACCTTGCTCTTTGATTTCCTGTTGAAGAGTTTGTTGCCTCTTCTTTATTACCATCTTGTTGCTCTGTTTTGGAAGGAGGTCCAAATTGCGCTATCACAGCTTTGCCTTTATAAATCCATGCTCTCTTTCCTTCATCTCTTGCTGCCCTAACCTTTAAAATTTCCTCCCTTCTTTCCTCCTGTTGTTTTACAATTAAATCTTCTTCTAGGAAAAAACGAGAACCCCTCAAGAGATGTTTCTTGCGAAGAATAATATATTTATCACGCAAGCTAGGCATAATGACTTTTATGGGCCTGGCTCTCTCCCCGTTAAACTTACCCACCCTCCTTGCTTGACATATTTGTCCTTGCCACAACAACTTGTCTTTCAAGAAGTCTCTTGTAAGGTCAAGAGTACCTTTGTAAACTTAACCTATGACCTTTACACCACAAACTACCTTAATAGATTACACGAACATTTTGAATTTTTATACTTAAAAAAAATATAAAAATAATTTTTATATTACAATTTGAGTGGGCAGTGAAATCACTACGCGAAATAATTTATTTAAAAAATTTAATGATAACTTATTTGTGAATTTTTATCTTCGAAAAGATTAATAATTTAATTTTGATATAACCCTTTTATCTATTTTATTTAAAATGTATATATATATATATATATATGTTATAAAATTTTTAATTCATTTTCTCAATTTTGATATTGAAAGTATTGTTAATTTTTCTATATTTGAGGGGATTAGGAACTTGATAGTATATTCACTTTTCTTTATATTAAATCTTTGGTCTTTTTACCAAAATAATGACCAAGCACGTGTGAAGAGGGAGAATAAAGCACATGCCATCGATTAGAATTTTCAAACATTTCAAACTTTGTGTATCTTTGCACAACGTTGCAGAGCATGAGAGTAATAAAATAAATACATAATGTATGTACCATTTGAATTCATTTTGGAATATGAAGGTGCAGTTTTTCTGATTCTAAAATATTAGAGGCAGAGAGAGCATGTAAGAGAAAGGTAGATGGATAATATGGAGTATCATCCAGTCCAGTGGCAAAGAAGTGGGGAGGTCCATATTGAGTGAAGCATCGATGATAAAGAAAATAATAATAAAGAAGAGGAGGAGTGTTGTTTTTGCATTTATAGAGCCATAACTTTGCAGCAGATGTGACCGCCAAAAGTGGAGTCAACAGCGCCGGTTCAATTGGCTCCATTATTAGCAGAGACCCGCCGCGGTAATTGGATGAATTAGTAGGGAAATTATATTGACCGCGATCCGATCCCAATTTGTGTGAACGTTAAGGCGGGTCCCACACTTTAAATGGACTCAAAAAGGAGACAATGTTGATGCCCTTTTACGCGTGGGCCCCAGGGAAAAGCCTACGACCCGTCGGATGGTAACGATGAGCCCACCGTCCTTTCCAAATGCAGGAGCCCCCCCCCGCTACTCTCATGTCGAAGTAAAGGAAGTATGACGTGGAATATAGACTCCGGGCGTGGCAATATAGGAGGTCTTGTTTCTTGGTGAATTAACGTACGGATGATATATATATATATATTATTTAAGAGACCATATCATTACGCCCTTTTAAACAGGTGAATATTATATACTTTGGTTTTTCAAATTACATTACGCCATTTTAAACAGGTGAATATTATATATTTTATTTTTTCAAATTACGCCATTTTAAATGGTTGAATATTATATATTTTGTCTTTTCAAATTAAGCCATTTTAAACGGGTGAATATTATATATTTTGTTTTTTCAAATTAAGCCATTTTAAACGGGTGAATATTATATATTTTGTTTTCTCAACTTAGCCATTTTTAAATCGGTGTGCCTCGAGTCTCAGGAGGAAAAAAAACAAAAACAAGGCCGACTGTAAAAGTCCAAGAAAGCAGGAAAAAAAACAAAAAACAAGGCCGACTGTAAAAGACCAAGAAACCAGACGAATAATTTGATTGCGAATTTCTGGTTCAGTATCGCAGGGAGAAGCTGGCACAGAAGCGGAAAAATGCAGGTACTGGGTTTTTCAAGCGGAAATAAGGCAGCTCTGTAGGGTTTTCCAGAGCTCGAAACCGTTATTGTTGCTTTTTTTTCCGAGCTCAAAACCGTTATTATTGCTTTTTTCCGAGCTCAAAACCGTTGGACGTTTTGGGAAAATGATCCAGCTTTAGAACCGATGCGGATTATCTCTTAAACGCTTCATGCATTTTAATCACCGTTAAAAAAATAATAACGGCGGATATTTTTGACTTAGTTCACACAGAAAAATTGAGACAGTTCGGGGGCATTTAGGAGTGGAGTTGTTGAAGGGTTTCGAAACAGGTTTTGTGAGGGAAGACAAGGTTTCTTTACAGATAGCGGGCCTTCTTTACGGTTTCAATGCGTTTGTTCCAAGCCGGGGCGCATTAAATCAGAGAAGCCCAAGGAGAAGCGTGGCCGGCGAGAATGATGTTCACAGAAGGCCTTGATTCAACCGCTGTTAACTGGGTACGAGAGGTAAGTTCGATTCATTTCCTTTTTAAACACTTTGTGCTAATCCGTGAAGAACGTGAAAAAAGAGGAAATATATAAATATTTTCCATGCAGTTCTCTTAATTGAATTATTTTCCTTGGTAGATATTTATAAGTCAATTTAGATTTATAAACAATCCCGTAAATCGGAATCATGGAACGCTGTTTGTTCCGGAGTGTCAATTAAGATTTAACTTTATTGCAGGGTACTGAGGTTAAGCGTGCCCGGCCTCAGACTCGGAATCCGAACATAGATCCTGTTTACAATGGCCGAAGCAGAAGCAAAAGCTTTGGCCTCCCTCCGCCACAGCTGCTGAGTGTTCATCTGCGATCTGGTCTGATGCCATCCTCTCGTCCAGCACATGATGACGTTGAAGACAGTGTGGGCGTTGCGTCGGAATATGAAGAATCGTCAGTCTCTGGTGACGAACATGACTCCGGAAGATATTCTGGTGACTCTTCTCCACAAGATGATCCGCTTCTGCAACAGTACAGAGAGTTTGAAAATAGATATAATGGGAACGGCATGGCGCGCAGGTCTATGCCCCCTGTGCGGCGGAGGGAAACCTACACACGTGATTATTTATATCCATATAACCGCACACAGTTGCATTCTAGGATGCAGCAATTTCCTGGTGGCCTACCAGAAAGCCGGCATTCTCAGCATCAACAGGAGTCGGGAACAAAGGATGTAAAGCACTCGTATAGCAGACATCAGGATGAAGATGTTGGAGATGAATATTCGGATACCGCAGAAAGTTTTGAAGAGGCAGACGGTCGTCATGCTAGAAATGGCAATAGAGATTATGGAGTGGAGCATTCATATTCTGGGGGTCCCAATTTTGAAGAAATTGTGGAAAATGATGAAGAGGTTTGCAAATACAATGTCAATATGATACAACTTTTTGGTTATTGTATTCTATGTTTACTATACAAAATATCTGCAAACTAGTATAGACAATTTTTAAGAAGAGATTTTCTGCTGTTTCTTTTATCAATTCAGCTGTCTAGATACTGGAATACATGTTCTCTTATAGCAAGAAATTTAGCAATGCACCAAATTTTGATGACATTGTGAGCCCTAACTGTTCTGAGAGCAAAGTTATATCAGGAAATTTATCATGGTAATCTGGCATTTACTGATAAGAAATTATACCGTTGAAGGCTCAAAAAACTTATTTGCCTTAGTATGCTATAAACAACCATTATTTTGGTTTAATATATTTTGCAGGATCCAGCAATAAATGCCTTTAAAACTGGTCTTAAAGGGGTCCAGCAAAAGCCATCTGAGTTTGTTCTACACAGTCAGCCAATTCCAATGCCAGTGAGTATACAGTTTCTTGAACTGACATTTTGATATTCTTCGTATGAGAAAGGAACTCTATGTTAGGCTACAGGGTGCTGCAGCCAAGTTTGCTTTAATTAAGTTGCTGATACAAGCTTTCTGCTCATCTTTCTACTGTAACCTGCATCAGTTTGGAATATTTCATAAAACAATAACTCTGAAAGATCATTTTTTCTCGAATCAGATTGCTGGCTTATCAAGAAGTTGAGAAGAGATTTTCTCAGATTAGTGTGCTAAAGATATTTCATAAAATATGAGACCCATCCCACCAAGTAAGCGAAATGACAAGTAGTACTGTCTTTTGTAGCAACAGGGTCCTCGCAAGAGTGGTGCTTGGCTTAAAACTGCGTCGGACATGGAAATGCCCAGTGCACCGCCAATGGCTGGTTCAGAAACTGAATCTATTGGAACTGTCCCTCAGAATTATCGTGTCTTTTTTTCTGGATCTTCTGCCAAGCCTGAGGTTATTAAAGCAGAACTTAACTCTGGCAGGCCACAAGAATCCTCATACACAGCTTTCAATCAAGGGCCGGATAGACACTTCAGTGTACAAGGACAAACTGATCAATGTTCAAAGTACATCCTCAGATTCATAAATCTATGGTCTTGCTGTAAATTAGGAAAATGTGGTCTGATAAATGAGTACACTTGTTTATAGTCATACATGAGTTCAAACTTCAAACTGTTATAAGAAAAGTCTCTGATTTTGCTTTTACAGGCCTGCTTCTGTGAATGTTAGAGAGGCAGCAGGTTCTTGTCGGCAATCAACAGCTTCAGCAAGCCAGCCACCCACTTTTCACCTCAGGTTTGACTGTTTCTTCCTACCTAAGGTCTTGTGTGTGTTGATATATAAAAAGAAACAATCAGGATGCCTTAAGATTTATTTTTCATGTTAATGTGGATCAGTAATTCATTACCAGATAGAATGTACTTCTCATCTGCTCTGGATCTTGACCTGAATGTGCTTGCAATTCATTGAGTGTAGTGGGCAAGCCCTTATTGTCTATGGGGGATGTGTGCACCTTTGTTTCTGGGCATGAGCCAGTTGTCATGATTGTAGCTGGTCTGTGCCCAGGATGTCTTAAGATTTGTTTTTCATGTTAATGTGGATCAATAATTATTTATCAGATAGATTTTATTTCTCATCTGCTATGCATTTTGACAATAATGCGCTTGCAATTATTGAGTGTAGTGGGCAGGGAGCCTGGCAAGCCCTCATTGCCTATGAGGCCTGTGTGCGTCTTTGTCTCCGGGCATGGGCCAGTGGTCGCATGGAAGCTCCTGAATTCCTTCATAATGAGTGCATTGTTTTGCGTAATGCCTTTGGGTAGGTTATTAACAAAATTGTCTTTGTTGATTTCTTTTAATTGTCATGTAGTTCGGAAAATGCAAATTCTTTCACAATGAAGGTAATACTCTGCATATTATTAAGTAATTGTGTAAATTGAAATGTCTGCAACTTGTATAGACTACAGCAAATACTGTTGCAACCAGAGGAAGAACTGTTGAGAAATGATTCTGCAGATGCTGCCCTGGAAGGAACTGCTCCTAAGCCAAAGAAAACTATTGGAAAAATTAAGGTTCAAGGTATAGTAGCATCTGATTCTTTTCATGGTTATTTTGTATTGACTTGATATGGATGCATCAATAATAAGTACAGTTGATTTGTTTTTTTATTCCTTATTTTCTAAAGCAGTTGTCTATAATGCGACTTTTTGGAAGCCTTTCCGGTGGGTTTTTCCGGTCAAAGTCCGGCAGCAATTGATTGGAATCGCAAGTTTGATAGCTAGTTTCTGCACAATCAAAGCGTCCCATGGGTTTTCCAGGGTGCTGAATCCAAATATGCAGTTAAAAAACCATTTTAACTGCAACAAATCAAGATTTAACCTCAATTTCTTTCGCCGGATTCCGTCACCGGAATCTCCAAAAAGTCGCATTATAGACAACTCCTTTTCTAAATGGCACATATCTCGTTCTTCTTGAAAGGTAGTGAAAAAGAAACAAATAGATGTAGAGAATAGAGATCTATTGTGCTGTTATAATTTCCATCAAAATTTTTCCATTAGGTAGGTTTGGGAGTCTATGGTTGTTTGATTGCACTTGAAATAAAGCAAGTGAATGTAAAACACCTCATGATTCAGAAAGACAGTTTAAACTGAGCTTTCAATACATTGTTTTTGATGCAGTGCGTAAAGTCAAGATCATGCCAGATATGCCATCCAGATGCAGTTTTCAGTCTTGTAGGTCATCCTTTCTAAATATGGAGTCCCTACGCTCCCGATCTTCAAATTTACAGTCCACAGTTTTGGCTGGATGGGAAGCAGTGAGAAAAATTCGTGTTAGACCCCATCCTCCTCTGCGTGCCACATATTCTCAGCGTGGTCTTGCTTATGTGCAAGCTAGTGCAGAATACATACGAGAGGTGTCTACCCTTATAAAAGCAGGGGCGACATCACTTCGCAACAGCACATCAAATGAAATGACACAAGGTGTGACTTATCTTCTATAACTTTGTAGAGGTTTTAGACCATCTTTGTCCATGTCTGGCTATTAAGAAAAAATATTCAGTCACATAGCACAATTTTAACCTCTCTGTTACAGGGATGTCTGATTCAAGTGAAGAAGGCTTATGAATAGGATAAGTCATTGACAATTCTGACATATTTTTCCTATATGTTTTCATACAGAGACCTATTGTTGTTTGCTGAAACTAAAGAGTTCTGTTGAAGAAGAAGCTTTTCGAGTGCAACCTGGATCTGGTGAAGCACATGTCTTGTATGTACCTTCAAGCTAGGATTTGTGTGTCTATTGAGAAAAGTGCTTATGTTTTATGACTGTCATTTGTCTACAAGTTTCCTTTGCATGCCAGTTTCTTTCTAATAGAATGCTGCTGTTTCCTTTGTTTTTAAATTTTCAAGTCTAAAGCTCTTCTTTGATGCTTATTTTCTCCATTTGCAATTCCTGTTTTCACCAACAAAATTTCATTGTTCTCAATATGTTACCCTGAAACTGCCTGCATTATATTTGTTGTATTATGAATTCAGTCTCCCAGAAAGTCTAGGCGATGATCTCATTGTGGAAGTTAATGATTCCAAGGGTAATGTTCAAGGACGTGTTATAATTCAACTGGCTTCTATAAGTGATGATCAGGTAAAAAGTACTATCTGTTTATGCTTTTTATTCTGAAAGATTGAATTTCACTACTAGTAAGGATACAACTACTTTTATACTAAGAGAGTTTGTTTATCTGGATTCTCCAGACAGATAAAACACGCTGGTGGTCTATTTATAGGGAACCTGAACATGAGAGTGTGGGGAAAGTGCAGCTGTTTGTAAGCTGTATAACAAGTACTGATGAAATGGGTACAATGAAGGTATGCCTTTACTCTGCTTTGATTTATGGCTACATCCTCGTATGACAAGTACTGATGAAATGGGTACAATGAAGGTATACCTTTACTCTTCTTTTATTTATGGCTACATCCTCAAGAAATTGTGGACACGAACAGTGAAAACTTAGGTGAATTTTTAAATATAATACAGCTGATAAAAGTTAAGGCCCACCTTGAATGCTTTGTCCATGGCCCACACATTATCTTATGGTATTCTATTATTTGATAAATAAGAAAAACAATTAAAATGACCTCTTTCTTGCCACCTGTTATCTCTAAGATCAATTAATTTATGGAATGGATCTTAAATGAATTTCTATTTATTATATGCCTTCTGTCTTTTGACTTTAAAATATTATTTTGATGGTGTTTATTATATCCTAGGCATTTATTGCTGATCATGTTACATGGACATTGGTGATGCTTTCTTTCTCAATTAATATTCACAATGATTATGCATAAAGCTAATTCTCCTTGTCCCACGACCCTGGGGGCAGCTCAATTGGTGATCAAAGTGATATGAAATCATGTAAACTAAGAGATCCAAGGTTTAATTCCCTGGAGTAACCCAGTATATGGAGAGGATAGGTCGTAGGCCCCAAAGGTATAGTGGTAGCAGCTAGAATCGATCCCGTGTCATGCGAGTACGAGACTAACCCAGTTGCTGATTCCTCTGGTAAAAAAATAAAAGAAAAACAACAACAATAATGGCCATTCTCCTCACACATAAGCTGTTCTTAATATTGCTAAAGCATGAACTTTTATAGTGGACAGATGGCTTGGCATATATTACACAATGTTGCACATACACCACATTCGCTATATAGCAATTAGTCCTACAGACAGTAACATAGGAACCTAGTTTGCCTACACTAATTTGAGAACCTAATCTGCCTACTGCAATTCTTCTTATGGTAGGTAAAACACATTCATTGTATTTATTCTTATCACACCTAAAGGATGAGGAATGGCAAATGACTATAACCTCTCCCTTAGTGTTGAAAATATCGGTATCGGCAAAATATTGGTATCGGCGAAATATCAGCGAGGGTCTAGAAAACATCTTATTGGCAATATCGACGAAAATATTGGAAAAATATCGACAAATTTCGGCAAGCATAAAAAATGCATAATATATTCATTTTTTTTCTTCATATTTTTAAACATATAAAGCAATAACAACATGAAATAAACACATTGGCACATAAATATGAACAAAGCACTGATATATATGCTGTCAAATAGAAATGATACATCAAAGGTGATACCAAATCTTGCTGACCCCTGATAATTGTCCAATCAAGGACTGAAATATGGAGAACCAATACAAAATAACATCACTTATATAAAAGCATCTCATCATCATGAGTTATATGTAGCAAAACAAATAAAACTAGCAGCTATCTATCTGAAATCACTGCCTTCTCCCCCTTTTATGGGAAAACATGATGTGCTGTTTGCCAGGCCTGCCCCTAGTAGTAGAAGGCCCTGGCCATGCCTCTGCACCTAATGGAAAATAATGAGTGCTAGGTATGGAGCTGCGCTCTCCTATATCTATAGTAGATGGTGTTGATGCTGATGCTCCCACAATGTCCTCCTCCTCCTCCTCTTGCTGCTTCTCCTTTGAGTCCTCCTCTTGTTGCCCCTGTTCTAATGGATCATCTGGCTCTAACCATGAAGGTGACCTCCAAGATGGACTCCTCAAACTCCACCCTCCACGGAGACAATACATCAATGTTGTTTAAGGAAATGGCATTTGGATCCATTGGTGCTTCTATTTGCTTCACCCGAAGTCAGATATTGTAATGCACATACATTAAATCATTGAGGCGTGCAAACTCCAACCTGTAAGAGTGTCAAAAAAACTAATGAGTCTTGACTCTTGACACTTGAAGGTCATAAATTAAAAATTAAAAATTACAATAAGTGTAATTGCTCAGCTGAAGGCTGGAGCTCAAAGTTATACCTGTTGCGCTTTTTTGCGTGTATTTTCTCAAATACACTCCAATTACGCTCACACTCTGAAGAGCTACATGTTTGAATCAAAATTCTTATGGCCAATTTCTGCAAATTTGGTGCCCTTGCACCATAGATTTGCCACCAAATATCTACAACAAAATAAAGAAATAAAAAATTCAAAAACTTAAAACATAATGTAACTTTCAAATAAAAGTTACATAATTGAATTTTAACAAACTAGAATTATAAGTAAGGAAATTCTAAATTGAAAATTCTAATTTTTAATGAGTGATGACTTGTCACTTACGTGGCATGAAGAGGGTCCTTTCCCTAATAGCATCATCAAAGCCAAATAGGCCAACACAATCCCGATAAAACTGTATCTCGCAATTGATTTTGCTACGAAGCTCAGGTTCAGGTACCATCTTATGAATACAGGAATGGAGCTCTTCCATCACGTTGCCATCAAAATCAAAGCCGCATTTATATGAAAATGCATGGTTGAGGAAGAGTGCTATTGCATGAATGGGTTGATGAAGCATCCCTATCCACTAAGTATCTATCACATTCCATAACATCATATGCCTATCAAGGCTAGCAGAACCCTTGTCTGCATAATAAGAATGAATGGCCTCCTTGGCCCTATCCATGGCATCATACAAATAAGCCATTGCAGGCTTCTCCCCATCTACCAATCTCAGAACCTTTACTATAGGTTCATTAACTGAGCATGCTTCTTCTACTCCATCCCAAAACGTGACAGAGTACACCATTTTTGCAATGGCTCTCCCTTCCTGCCTCCTGCTGTATCTACAATTACGCTAGTCATCAGACACAAACATTTGCTTCAAGTCGAACTGACATTGAAGCAAAGACTGAAGAATAATAAAGTTTGTGGCAAAAACGTGTGATTGCAGGACGCCGCAACTCCTTGTTTCTAGTGAACCTCCTCATGAGGCTAAGAACAAAAGCATGGTTATAAATAAATATGGGGATGCTCCTAGCCATATCAACCACCTCCTGGATGAAGGAGAGTTTCCCCATATCCTCAAGTGGCAAATCGAGATGATGTGCTACACACGGAGTCTAGAACAATGTGCGATGCCTCTCCATAAACATCTTGCCAACGGACACATAATTAGCTGCATTGTTTGTTATGACTTGCACCACATTCTGCACACCAATCTTTTGAATGAACCCATCTAACAACTCACATATCGTTGTTGCATCTTTGATATGTTCTGATGCATCCGCTGATTTAATAAACATGGTACCTTTAGAACAATGTACTAGGAAATTTAGAAGGGTCCTACCCTTCCTATCTATCCAACCATCAGACATCATTGTGCATCCAAAGTCTTTCCATGTTTTTTTCAACTCCGCCAATCTAGAGTTTATGTCAAGCTTTTCAACTTGAAGAATTGGCCCCCGCAACTCCTCATATGTAGCACTTTTGTACACTGGGCCCACAACAACAAGAGCATCACATGGCTGCCAAAATGGATTGGTTTTGGTGATGCTGAGAGGTAAGTCGCTCCAGAAAAGACACCTCCCCATGACTCTAACTGCTTCTTGCTTCTCCTTTTTTTTAACAATTGATTTTATGCCAGGTTGTGCTCCATGTCCTGTTTGTGGAACAAAAAACCGATGACCTCGCACTAGCAGTAGCAGGTGATGCTGTGGAGCCCCTCCCACTACCCTCAGCATCAAAATCAGAAGAAGATATCCGGAAAGATCTACCTGCATGTTCAGCCTTGTTTCTTTCTGTCTTTTTCATCAATTGCCTCAAGAGCTTTTTGTATAAGCTCCAAACTAGAAACTGTAGAAATCCCAACATCATGTCCAGTGAGTCTAGCTAGATGGTATTTCAATCGCGTAACCCCTCTTGTCATCTTGGTCCCACACAATTTGCGTGATAGATATGCCTGATTTGTCCCACCATAAGGTTCCCCATACTCCCAAAATGGGTCCAAGGCTTTTGGCATATTTGAATTTTGTAGTGAGCTAACTCAAACCTAGAGCACCCAAAAAAAATTGGAATTAATAAGTAATAACCACTTCATTTTACAAAATAAGTTTTTTGCTACATTATTTGCAATGTGAATTCAATGAAAAATCATAAATGACAATAAGAGGGTGCATGTGAAAGTTAAAAAAAATAGAGTTTGCTGTCCAAATATGGAGAAAATCCTTGCATTTGCTCATGGGCATGAAAATCATAGCAAATGGAAAAAAAACGAGCAAAATGTTTGTGGGCAAATAGGCAAGCAAGAATAACCCTAAAATTATCAAAAAAATCATCAACATAGGGGTTTATTTGAAATACGTATTAATGGAAGAAATGAAGATTGTCTCACTGTTCAATCTTTGATCAACAAAATATTCGTTGTTTGTGGCAATAATGGCTATTCAACCCTCCAATCCTCCTTGGCAACAAGCACAATGCTCTCCCCTTCCTTCTCCACAATCAGAAAACAAAATGAGTGAAAAAAAACAAAATCGACCTTTTCTAGCCGCGACGACGAATTTTTTTTTTCTAAGCCCGGCGATATTTTGCATCGTAGTGAGATATTTTCCCGAGATATCGCCGATATTTCAGAAATATCACGATATTTTTGGGGAGACAAAATATCGCGATATTTCCTCGACGATATCTCGTCTCCCCGAAAATATCGCAATATTTCCAAATATCGGCGATATCTCAGCGATATTGTCATCACTGCTCTCCCTTATGGGAAAATGTCTGATTTAGGCAGTTGCTAGATCTGTACACCGAAAGCTTATATATTGGTTAACCAAGAAGATACTTGCCTTGATTAACCTCAAACTAAGTTGAACTGAAATAGATATGGAGACTGGGCTGGGAAGTTGGTGGAAATGTTTGCGACAAATTTTCAGAATTGCTGGATACAATTTGGAAGGGAAACTATATATATGGTTGCTACTTTCGCAGGTTCTTTTCCTAAGGAAGTCATCTGAGTATTTGCGCAACCAAGTATTCTATGTATTGTTTCCATAATTTCATTTTCAGTTCTATTCTAAACTGTGTAATAACTATTCTAGAGATTTTGTGCCCTTGTTGTTGAAGCCAATGGTTCAATATTTTGCATTTCATCATCTATTATAAGTTTATAACCTAGGCAAGATTTTTTACATTTGTTACCTGTTCTGTAGATTTTGCTTCCCTTTTTCTTTTAGTTTTTTTTTTTCGTCATGTATCTGCTTCATCTGAGCATGAGTTGTTGAAATTTGGTATCGGAGGACAGGTGGTTCCCTTAGGCTTTGATCTTTGGCCTAGGGAAAAGTGTCCAAAAGAATTTAATTTTTCTCCTAAAGTAACTTTATAATTTTTATAAAGTTAAATCTAATTTAAAAGTGACTTTAAGTGATAAAGTTACTAAGTTTAATTTTAAAGTGATTTTTATAAAGTCAATGAAAAATTAGAAAGGAAAAGTGACTTTGGAAATAAATGATTAAGTGGGTCTTTATTAAAGTGGGGTGAATTAAAAAATAAAAAGTGAGATTTAAATGAGCATTTAATCTCAGCCTTAGATCTCAATCTATTTCAGCCATTGGATTTAGGGATCACCCAAAAGTCACTTGGATCACCCAAAAGTCACTTGGGATTAGATTAAAGGAGGAAAAGGTCATTCATTCTTTCATGAGCAGATTGGGAGAAGGAGAGAAAGAGAGCAAGAGAGATTTATGAGCAGGGAGGAAAAGGAGACAGCGGATTGACACACATTCCAAGGCAGCAGTTGAGCAGATTTGTACAACTGATTCAGCACACAGTGAAAGACAGATTTTGGCACGATTTTGGAGGAGTGGTTTGCACAAAAATCGAGGAGCAGTTTGCTGGTTTTTCTGCATGCAAAACGAGGGCCATACAACAACATTTAATGCTGAAAGTGGGCACGAAAATCGAGGAGGCCGTACATCATTTATTGCTGTCCTGTTTGCTGTAATTTCTAGTTTGCTGTGAGGCATGGGAAAAGAGATAAGTTGTAAATTTGCTTGCTGATTTTTTGCTGAATATTTCTCACTGTAAAAAGGCAATTTTCAGAAATAAAGAAGAGCTCTCAAACTGGTTTTCCCCAAGAGTTGTAGGGGGTTTTTCCAGGGTCACATTGACCAAAAACCTTAGTGTTTAAATGTGTTTTAATCGCTGTTTATTACTGCTGATTTTTATTTCTGCAATTTCCAGCATTCAGTAAAATTTCCAGAATTTGTGTTTTCAGCAAATTTATTTTTTCCAGCGTGTTAAATGTATGGTTATGGGAAAGGGCATTTAACTATATGGGAGAAATAAGGAGAAACTGAAAACCGGGGTGGGAAATGAGAAATTTCTACACGAGTAATGTCTCTGATTTAAGCAGTTGCTAGATCTGTACATCAAAAGCTTATATATCGGTTAACCAAGAAGATACTCGGCTTGAATTGGCCTCAAACTAAGTTGAACTGAAATAGATATGGGGGCTGGGCTAGGAAGTTGGTGGAAAGAGATGTGACAAATTTTCAGAATTGCTGAATACAATTTGGTAGGGAAACTATATATGTGGCTGCTACCTTTGCAGGTTCTTTTCCTAAGAAAGTCATATGAGTCTTTTCCCAACCAAGCATTCTGTGTGTTGTTTCTAGAATTTCATTTTCAGATCTATTATCAACTGTGTAATAATTATTCTGGAGATTTTGTGCCCTTGTTGTTGAAGCCAATGGTACAACATTTTGCATTTCATCATCTATTATATGTTTATAGCCTTGGCATGGATTTTAGCAGTTATTACCTGGTCTGCAGCTTTTGCTTCCCTTTTTCTTTGCAGTTTTCTCTTCTACATGTATCTGCTTCATCTGAGCACAAGTGAGACCAGGGATATATTCAAACAGGTCTTCATCCTTTTCTGTTTGTTCTCTTGCTATTTTTCTGGCAGACTTTTTCTCTGTGTTGTTGCTTCATCTGTGCAATTGTTAATCCTAGAATCTTCTTCTTCTACACCATTGCTTACAATGTCTATACCTATTTTGCACTGGTTTTGGGGACAGGGGAACTGTGGGGATGGAGAGATGTGTCCCCTCAATGGCCAGAGCATACCCCTAATTTTTTTGTGGATGACAGGTTGGGGATGGCAATTCTATATATATATATATATATATATATTTCAATTTTAAAAAAGGTTGAGCGACATTCCATTATTGGCCACTAGACATGACCTTTACCTTTAGGAAACTTAATTGTAACTACTTTCAATTTGTAATAAAGTCAATGGACAATCTATCACAAAAAAACATCTTTGTAGCAATTTTTTTTCCTCATATTTCTTGTTAATGATGACTATGTTAAACATAGAAGGCATTCCCTCTTCAATGGGTTTTGCAAACTTATACAACTTTGTTGAAAACCACTATAAAATACTCTGGCTTTTGCACTGAGAGACCCTCTGCAGCCCAGTATAGGGGTAATGTGTAGATGTAATGTAAGAAAGTTTGTAAACATTTTTACATCTCGGTTTAATATGTTGAATTTATAATAAGTAAATTGGTAAACATTTACAAGTCGGTTAAAATTAGTATAGAGCCCAAGGGAAGTGTTGTAGTGTCCGTAATAAGTTAAAACTAATAAAAATAATAATATCCAAATTTGTTACATTGTGATTTTGTTTTTATTAATAAAATTACGAATAACTTTTTAGTTTAAAAAAAATCGTAATATACATAATACATTAAAATATATAAGTAGCAACAATAAGTTAAGATCCATTTTACCTTATAAAATAGAATAATGAATATGTAACCATATTTAAATTTATTAATAAGCACACAAACTTACAATATAACAATATGTTTAATCATGTATATTCATGTCCACTTTGCCATAGATATTATTGACTTGTAAATAGGCTTTGTTACAATACCATGGCTCATCAATACAACATGCCCAAAAACCATCTCTCATTTCACACTCAAAATATTTTATTTGAATTTAATTTATAACATTTTTTTATTAAATTTAAAAGAAAAAATATTATAATTACTTTTGAGATATATCTACACCTCTATCACATGAAAATATATAAGATATAAATAGTAGCTATAAATTAAGACCCATTTCACCATATAAATTAGTCATGTATATTCATGTCCACTTTGCCATAGATATTATTGACTTGTAAATAGGTTTTGTTACAATCATAGTTTTAAAACTCCGACTCCGTCTCCGACTCTTTCAAGGATCGACTCCGACTCCGACTCCGAAACGGTAATGACTCGGCCGGCTTGATTTCAATGACACGGTCGTTGTAAAAAATACATTAAATATCTATTTTTTTATAAAAAAACATAATTTTAAAGATTTTCATTCATGTTTCCAAACACACAGCATTATAATATAGATGGAAGACAACATATGATCAAAGTAGGCTCATGAACCAATCCATTATATCAAAATGGTACCCAATGGCAATACATAGTCAACTGTCATACATGATCAAAGACTCAAAACAAAAAACACATAACCAAGGAGCCTAGAAATGGCCTCTACAACAAAAGTAAACTGTGACCAGACTCGAGTACTAGTACTATAGCTACTGGCTAGTAGCTACTGCCAGAGGAGCCAAGATCATGTCGATCAATCTCTGGATCATCATCAGAGTCAGACAGGGGGCCCCATGGCTCCTCATCATCATCATCATCTCCAACTGCAGCTGTAGAAGTGGTACCTCTAGCAGGCTGTGTAACTGCAGTAGATGCAACCTGAGATAGAGTAGATATGCGGCTGCGCTTCTGTCGTGGTTGAGCAGAGGAAGCACCTACAACTGGAGTCCTTGCTGGCTGTGAGACTGAGGCTAGTGGATTGGGATCTGCATTCAACTGAACAACATGTTCAAGTTCAACCGATGTCTCGATATCTAAATCTAAATCAAGATCCTCATCAAGATCAAACTCTGCTGGACGACTCTCCACTACCCAATTTGATGTTGGATCAATGTCTTCCAACACAATGGGATCTGAATCAGGTCTTTTGTTCAGCGAATGGTTTCGTCTGAGCCGGAGGTTGTATTGGACATAAACTAGATCATTTAACCGTTTTTGATCCAAACGATTTCTCTTCTTTGTGTTACTTGGGAGCAAGAGTGAAAACGGGAGCGGGAGCGACATTTTTAGAAGCTCCTGGTTTGGGAGCGAATCCCAGAGGAGTTTGACAACCAATGTCACTAACATCAAGGTACATAGAGGGATTGGTGCTCTTGATTAAATACGAGTTCCATACCCTAATACATGACAAAATTCAATGGAAACATTGCAATCCTCCAATCTTGAAATCCTGAAAAACTGATAAGTCTGCTGGATTTTGAATGAAATCTAAAATTCTACTTTCTCCATATGAAATCCAATGAGGCCGAAACCACTCTCAAACATCCTGAGTCATTTCATGGTAATGTTAAAAATTTAAGTAAAAGGATGAAAATGAAGATCAAGGAGAATGTCACTTTTACTTTAAGAATTTAACATTACCATGAAATTTGAATAGCATATTAATAGTAGACAGCATTTGAGTGTGTTAAATAGGGTTTGGGAGGGGGAAATGGACCCCAAATAACATTTAGCTAATTCATAAAACACCTTGTAGTCTATGTTGCAGGAACGTGGTGTAGAGGTCCGTTTCCGTACGGAAACGGGTACGAAACGCGGAAACGCGTTTGGTACGGCCGTGAAACGCGTTTCCGGTCGTACTGCCACGTTTCCCGAAACGGAAATGTGGCCAGTACGGCCGGAAACGCGTTTCAGGGCCGTATGACCCACGTTTCCTCATTAACTTGTGTTTTTTTTATTTATTTATTTATTTTTTTAATTTACTTTTAGGGTATGTTAGTGACTTCTTGTTGCTTCTAGATGCGTGTCTAAAGTTATAAAAGTGAATTTTTGCCCTAGTGTTGATATGCAGTTCATCAGGAAGTTTGAGGGATATGCAGTTCATGGTAATGTTAAATTCTTAAAGTAAAAGTTATATTCTCCTTTATTTTTCATTTTCATCCTTTTACTTAAATTTTTAACATTGCCATGAAATGACTCAGGATGTTTGAGAGTGGTTTCGCCCTCATTGGATTTCATATGGAGAAAATAGAATTTTAGATCTCACTCAAAATCCAGCAGACTTATTTGTTTTTCAGGATTTCAGGATTGGAGGGATTGCAATGTTTCCATTGGATTTTATCATGTACTAGGGTATGGAACTTGTATTTAATCAAGAGAACCAAGCCCTCTATGCAAGGGAAACTCCCAATAATCAAGATCATGTAGGGTACTAGGGTATGAAACGTGTATTGAATCAAGAGCACTAAGGTCATTCGATTATGTAGGAGGAGACTCCCAATACAACAGTGGTCCGTCTAAATAATGGGATGTGGATGCAGAAAATCCCGATTTGGATCTCTCTCTTGCAGCGTTATAGACTTTGTTGTACTTGCAGCCTCATATATTAATATAAATAAATGCTGATTTTGAGATTTGGATATATAATAAATGTTGCTTTTGGATATTCCGATATTTTTATTTTCATTATGTGATCATTCATCAGTAAATGTGATGTAAATTAAATCTTAATGTTTAAGTGTAATAAATTATAATGTATCATTTATGCTTTATGATTGCACACACACATATATATATATATATATTTTCAATATATATATATATTCGCGTTTCCCCGTTTCCAAAATTTGGGGAGGTCGCGTTTCATATCGCTTCCCGTTTCGGAAACTCATACCCGTTTCGTGCAACTTAGCTTGTAGTTCAAACCAATCAGCAAACCCCTTAAAATTTCATGAAAATAATGTTAAATCGCTGTTTTAGTGGGTTACGGGCCGCTGTTTGTGACTCGGCCGAGTCAGTACGGGAAACGGCTAAGTTGGCCGAGTCAGCCATGACACGGCCGAGTTGGCCGAGTCAGCCATGACACGGCCGAGTTGGCCGAGTCAGACATGACTCGGTCGAGTCATTCAATGACTTGGCCGAGTCATGTCTGACTCGGCCAACCGAGCCGTTTTTTGTACCGAGTCACTCCGAAGGGCAATGGAATGGACCAACTCGGTCGTTTCCATTTCGAAACGACCGTTTTTTAAAACTATGGTTACAATACCATGGCTCATCAATACAACGTGCCCAAAAACTATCTCTCATTTCACACTCAAAATATTTTATTTGAATTTAATTTATAACATTTTTTTATTAAATTTAAAAGAAAAATATTATAATTACTTTTGAGATTTATCTACACCTCCATCACATGATAATATATAAGATATAAATAGTAGCTATAAATTAAGACCCATTTCACCATATAAATTAAAATAATAATTTTCTAACCATATTTAAATTTCATTAACAAGCACAATATAACAAGATTTTTAACCATGGATATTCACCACCACTTTACCATGGATATTATTATTAACCATACCATACCATGGGCTAATACCCTAGCTCATCAATATCACATGCCCAAAACCCATCTCTCATTTCATTATCAAAATATTTTATAAATATTTTTTTAAGTTAATTTTATTACATTTTTGGGCCAAGAGACACTCTCCATCCTAGTATGGAAGTGTTGTTGTAATGTCCAATTATATTATGTTATGCTCGAATTAAATAACAATAAAAAACAAACTTATTAATTAAAATATTTTGACTCAGTGAAATTATATAAAAATAAAGCCTACATCCATCTTAACTGCGGACCTATCAAGCTCTGAGAGGGATCAACTTTCTCGAGCTGCAAACCTTTCTTCAAGTTTTGCACTCATAAAAGAGGTTTGCACTTTGAGAGATTTGATCCCTCTCGGCGCTTGATAGATCTGTAGTTAAGATGGATCTAGGCTGGTTTAAAGATATTAAATTCATTTCTCAGATTTAGAAGGGGATTGAATAGGAATTTATTTAAACATTTAGTACCCAATTCAAGTCACTACTAGCTGATTGTTTCACAAGGCTTGGGGTTGGGATGGTGGAAGCACTAAACTTGAATGACTTCTTGAAACCAATGTTGCAAACATCAGCATCGATATAAAATCGACAAGGGTCTGGAAAACCAAAAAATTGTAAAAATCGAGAAAATATCAATAAAAATCGACAAACATCAGCTAGGCCAAAAAATCACATAAAATTGGGATGTTATCGAGATGTTTGCAACACTGCTTGAAAGTTGAAATCCACTTACAATATGTAAAAGCTGAGATGATTCAAAAAATGAGAAAGAACAAGAAAAATAACCACAAGGATTAGCCTTTTAAAACATTGTATTTTCTGTTTTCTTGACATGGAGACAACTTCTTGTAATTTTACCATTGAAAATACAATGTCTAAATCACTAGAAATCCAAATTGAAACCTATTTTACAAAACCCATTTTTTGAGTTGCAACCCGTACAAAAAATTTCGATTCAATACATTCCAAAAATTATGAATGGGAAAAATGATCATATTGTTCAATCATCAGTGTGCATGATTGTCAAAGCTGAAGCTATATCCTTGGATTATCCTTGAAAACTTCCCAAAACATCCCTGAAATCTGCCCAGAAAACCCTGGATATCTGCCAAAAACATCCATGAAATTTGTTGGGAATGTCCTTGAAATCTGTCTAGAAAGCCTTAGGGAGGGCCAGCGAATCCCCAAGTCCCCGATGAGGTTCCCAACAGTTTGGGAATGCTTCCTAAGGTTCCAAAGTCACCGTAATGCAAGGATGTAGGGTATGTTAGTTTTTTTGGAGGGGATGGGTCCCTGTGCAACATAGGTCTATCTATACACACCATATTTACAACTTTATCGTTTTCCTTTGTCTGTTTTGGGAGCAGGATTTGCCTTTTTCTTCCCAACTTTTTTGGGAGGGTGCTGCTGCATCCAGTCACGAGAGGGGCTTCACCTTGAAGAAGATCCTTGAGTCATTCATTCTTTTTCTTTTCTTTTGAGCTCGATCCATATTTCTGATTTTCATTTTCAAAGCCAGTTGCTACCTTATCCATGCTAGAAAGATATCTGATATAGACTTCCATTTTCTCATAATTGGTATGGACTTTTTTAGCAACAACATCCAAATTTTGAACATGACAGTTCAAAACGACGTTCTGCCAATTTTCTGAGAGTAATGAGTTGTCCAGATCATATTCTCCTTTACAGGCAACTCTGTAGTTGGTAGGACATTTAGTCTTTCTATCTTTGACCATTTGATGAAATTCTGATGGGAGGAAATCTTCCCTCATTATAAGATACATCCCCTTGAGAAGTGGGATGTTCATGATGCTCATTCTCTCTAGGAAGCTTGGATCTAGAAACCACCATCATAATAGCATTGCCGACTAGTCTTCTAACTCTAGCTTTGCATTTTTTGCCCTTGGCATTATCCTTTTAATGAATGACTTCATCATGTAGACAATCTACTTCTTTATGCTTGGATGAAGACATATTCTCTCTGAAACTAATGGTTGATCTACATCTCTATCTGGGGCAGTATTGACTGCTCATCTTCTTGGCACTTCTGTAAATGTGACTGATTATGAAAAAATTGTTTGCATTACAAGGCTTTCAGGTTTCACCTTTAATTCTTCCATGGATGACTATAGGGGTCAGAGTATTGGTTACTCAAAATACAACCTTATAATGTAAGGCAATGTTTATACACAGGGAAACATTTCATGAAAAGTAATGACCTTAAAGTTTTATACTGGCAGGATTCTCACAAAATGAAGGTGGAAATCTGCAGACAAATTTGTCTATGCTGGCGATGATTCTCGCTGTCATGTAGTTTCTGTTGCTTGTGGGTTTGATTATGCAGAAAACCAAAGCTTTTTTTGGGAATGACCCTGTAATGTTTCCGCCAAATTAATTGTGCAAGTGACGAAGTAGCCTATCGATCCTCATAGGCTATAATCCTTGATAAAGTGGAAAACCCCAAAATACCCAATGTTTGGGCAGTGAAGGCCAACTTTTTGGGGCAACTGGGCAAAGAAGCCCAAAGTTGGGGTTTTGAATGAACCTCACTCAATCAATTAAGGAAAAAAATCCCCTCAAAGAAATATATAAATACAAGAGGGTTGAATTCATTTGGATCCTTTATCTCTGCTTTTTTTGGGCCTGAGGCTTTGAGGGTTTTAAGACCCCTTTTCTCCTATCAATTTCGGTGGTGAAAGATTCCACCGTAGTTGATAAACTCCTTTTTATCTTTCTTATATTGTTTTGGCACAAGAATTTCTTTACATAGGAAACAACATGATAGATTGGTCGAAGAATTATGAAGTGAAGCAAATTAACCTACTTTGAAGTTGGACGAAATTCTGCTTAGGGCTGATTTGCGGGCCATCTTGAGGTAGTCGAAGCCTCCTATTTTGCAGTCAAAAGCTTGAGGTACTCCAAGGTCATCTGAGAGAGATAAACTCGAGTTATCCCTGTGGTGGATTGATAAGGTTGGAACATTTTGTGTCACAGGACGAGGTTGGAGGAAGACCACCCGAATCTCTCTATGGTTCGATATTAATAGGATGCAAAGACACTTTTGAATTTGGAACAGTCCAGAGCCTTCGAAAACGTAACCAAAGTCTTCCAACAAATATGATCTATGCTGAACTTGTTTGGTCAAGGTCTTGAGGCAGCTATGGAGTGATTACAAAGGGAGTTCACAGGTCCTTAATCTAGGCATTAGTTTTCTTGCTGCAAACTCAGGTTTGAGGGTATTTCACTTGGTTAGAATATTAGTTATGCATAGACAGGATCAAGTCATTGGTATATGGATGTACAACTAATTATTGGTTACTTTCTGTGGATTCATTGTAGCTACTCAAATCGTGTCATTGTGGATGAATGTATAGTGTGTTGAATTTTGTGCAACTAAAGGAGAAATTTCCCTAGAAAAACACTCTATGAGTATAACCCCTTTCACCCTTGAAGCGAATTATTTCTCATGTGCAAATTATTTTTATAAGTGCAAAAGTTATTTCAAAATTGTTTTATAAAGGTATTTTGACATGTGCAAACTAAAATTACTAAAGTGATCTAATTCGACATGTGCAAAATTGGATCACTTTAGGAGCTTCCAAAAACCTAATTCAAGTTAGGGATTTTGTCTCAAAGATTCCTATATATTGAAGAGAAGCCTTCATTTGCAACACATCGAGTTCTCTCTCTCTTGCTTTGGTGATGTAGCTCTCGCATTGGTCATCAAGCCCTCGCATCAATAATTTATCTCTCTTATTGTTAGCAGATCTATTGTTGATTTGTAGATCTCTTATAATCATTGGCAAATCTCTTATTTTCAGTGACAAACCTCTGATTATCAGTGGTGGATCTCTTGTCATCACTGGTGATCTCTTTCACATTGGTGATAAAGCCCTTGCATCAATATTTTTTCCTTTCTCACTGTTAGCAGATTTATTGGAAGCTTGTTATTTCATTTCATCATTGGCAGATCTAGTGGAGATTTATTTCTCGCATTTCTGGAGATTTCTTTCTTACATTATTGTTTGGCATTTTTCGTATTATTGGCAAGATCTCTATCTTGTATTATCATTGGTGGCAAATCTCGTACTCTCACCTGTAATCTTTGCTGAAGGATTGAAGGATCTGTTATTCTACATTTGTGATCAGATCTCTCACTTTAGAAGATCTGTCCTAGTTTGAAAAGGGTAATGTTGCTGCCATTGAAAAAAGGGTTTGTACCCTGCTTATGTATCTCTGCTGAACATTTGATGAATATCTAATAGGAAGACAATTCTTAAAGATTTTTCCCCCATAGTGGGGTTTTTCTTTGGTCTTGGACCAAATCTGTTGTCTTATTGTTCATTGATTGTCTTCTATATGGCTATTGGTTACTATCTGCACTTAAAGGTTGAAGATCTAAGATAATTAATTTAAAAATTGCAAAGTTTAACAATGTTATTGTGGTTGATAACTGAGCATTGATAATTAATGAGAATCCCTCTAATACTATGTTATTGAATAAATTGATGGTTTTTCTGATTGAATGAACAATGAAATTTCAATGGAAACCCTAGTTTTAGAATTAAGTGGCAAGCAATACTATTCAATTGAATTTTCGTGTTGGTCTATTGAATCTCTGGATAAGGTACGAGATTTTACACTATATTTCTTATTGATGAATGAACAATTAAAATTATTAGAATTGTGATGTTGTACAATTTCATTGTTACTACATATTTCATGACTGAACAAGGGAAATAATTTTGAATGGAACCCATAGTTCCTTAAGAAACCCTAAGGGCAAAATTGCCCTAGAGCACTACAGAATCAGTGCTTGCGCAACTTGATTTTGGTGACAAATTCTTTATTCGTATTGTTATTCCTGTTGTTGACAACTCATCATTTAGACTATGAGTTTTGAAGACATATCTTCAGCTTTACCTCTTTCCTCCCTCCATTTTAATGGCATACAACATTTGTTTTAGGGAAATAACATGGGACTCGTTGATTGCTTCTAAGATATTTTTTCAATTTCTTCTTGTTTGTTTTAACTTAACTTTGATAAGATGCTTGATGCCATTTTCAGCTACAGATAAAGGCAAAAGTAACAAAGCCTCTTTTTCTTGATGTACATATGTATCTATGGTTTTCTATTCTCTCACCAAATCTAAGCTATGTTTAGTCTAAACTTCTTGCCACCACGTCTGTAAAAAGTGGCATTTCAATGTTTCGTTGCTGAGCAAGTTGTTTGAGTCATTGTTATCAGAACCGAATTGGTGACGAAATCGGAAAACCTTGTATACTGGGAACTGGTCGAAATTGGACTGGAATCGGTAAAAAAATTGAACCAAAAAATTGGTCGACCAAAAACACATAAAATTTTCAAATTTTAAAGAAAAACATATATATTCATGTTCATTCATATGAATCCAACCATTTATGCACAAATAAGCAAAAATTCTCATTTATATAGCATGTAAGGGTGCACATAACCAAAATAGCATTGAGTGCAATACATCTTTGAACCAAAAATACATAACAAACCTGCTCTATATGGCCTCTAGCATTCCAAAAAAATCATGCTACAAAAAATGTTGAGTATTCAGTAGGCCAATGAATATGTTAATTCTCTTTAACTTGATAACTGCTTGTGTTACCTTTTCCTTATTAGCTTTGTTCCTTATTATTATAATGTGAGATACATCAAACAACTACCAAAACAATAAGAACAATGACATAGTATATAGGCTACAAGCCAGGGCCAAAACCCCTCCTCTTGAGGGGAAAACCCTAAAATCTCTTCTCTTATAGATTCTTTAATTGATGAATACCAAGACCTAGTGACTCTGTATTTTACCCTCCAAGATCAAGATTAACCACTAACTCGGCCTCCTGCTGCAAGAACTTCGACCTCCTACTACAAATCTGAAATCTTGTCTACCCAACAACTACTACTGCCACATTAGAAAATTTCGATCTTCTTCTTGTAGCCTTCCTCTTCTCTACGCTTGCCTTTCCTTGAGACTTAAGGCCAGAGAGATGCCCTAAGTAACCTTCGCTTGACTTCTTTTCGCTCCTCCTTCCAAGATCGAACCAGAGATGACCTTTGCGTAGAAACCCTAGCTTCGACTTGCACGCGGGAAAGAGAATTAGCCCAAACACTTCGACTTCATTCGTCCTCTTCTTCATCCTCTCCTTCGACCTCTTCTTTGCCCTCTCCTTCACCCTCTTCTTCGTCCTCTTCTTCGCATAGAATGTGAGATGAGTGAGTAAGTCTTTTGGAAGACGAGTTCCTCTCTTTATATAGGCCTCTTCAAGGGGTAGACACAACTCTTCACGTAGGCTGACTTGACAACTTCTAGGCCGACTTGATCTTGGAGGGCATTTCGACACTTTAAAGACAAAAATAATTTTTCTTTACAAGATACAATGTGCCCAATGGGGTCTTCAATATATGACAATGACTCTTTGACCTAGGACAAACCCTAGAAGCACTCAATGGGTGCTTGACCTATAAAATAAAAGAACTCGAGCATGAAACCCATGCTCCAATAATAATTTGTTTTCATTTTATAATTTACAAGAATACATTTCATACTTGTGAAGACCGAACCTAGTTACACATTTTTCAACACTCCCTCTTAACTAGGAGCCAACCGAAGTAAGTGCTAGTTGAGGGGGTTACACGATCTCACTTGCATGATCATGGATGTTTCGAAGGAGCCAAATCCGATTGAATGAACGTTCATTACTGGTCTTTTCTTAGAAGTTTGTGGATGGAATGGATCGAGGCATTAGTTGCAATGATTCAATTAGATTCACTTAATTGATGTATTAGTTATTGGATTTTTTGTTGGAGTAAGCTTAAGATATTCATAAGAGGTACATGGTCATTCTCAATGTGAAGAGATCTCATAAAAAAGAGTCAGATTGGTAACCCATTTGTCTAGCATCATATTAACCTACATTGTCACATAGCAAGGCCTTGACTAACAACTCTATCTCTCCACAAGATCAGAGCACAATGTTGGTGAGACCAATGATTTATAGACACCATCATCATTGTCTCTCAAGGTACATACTCCACCCGGGTGTTCATCGAGTATGACCTTCTTTGGACTATTCTTATCTTGGATAGCTAGTCCTCAAAGAATATCGGTCCACGACTACTCTTGTCTTGAATGCCCTACCACATTCTCAAAGAGTATCGAATGCCAGATGGTTACCTATTCCTCCATTCTTTCTTCCCAAGTGAAGACAGGAATGTAGTGTCTAGCTCTCCCTCTTAATTAGGGAGGATACATCAACCAAACCAAGCTTGTCTCTCAAGTACACAAGCTTCTTGTTTAGAAGTGACTTTGTCAATATGTCAGCTACCTGCTCATCAGTGGAGATATACTGTAGCTGTAGCACACCATTTTGTACTAGCTCTCAAATATAGTGATACTTGTTGTTTATATGCTTTGTCTTTCCATGAGACACTGGATCTTTAGACAAACGTATACAATTGGTGTTATCACAAAGTATCACTGTAGGGATCATTGGTCCTTCAAATAGGCCAAATAATAGCTTCCTCAACCATACTGCTTCTTTGCTTACTTCACAGGTTGCAACATATTCAACCTCAACACTACTCAAAGCAACTGTGTCTTGCTTTTTGCTCATCCATGAGACCATGAACGATCCCAAACTGAAACATCCTCCTGTAGTGCTCCTTCCATCTTGCTCATTGCCTCCCCAGTCGGAATCTGTATATCCAATCAGTTGGACATCATTCCTTCTATCATACTTCAGACAGTAGTGGATGGTTCCTTGCAGATATCTCAGAATATGTTTTGCTGCTATCCAATGATCATGCTTCAGCTCCACTTGGAATTGACTGAGAACATTTACTGCAAAGCATATGTCTGGTTGAGTATTCACCAAGTACATCAGTGAGCCAATAAGTTGTTTATACTTGGAAGGATCCACAGGGCTTGATTTAGAACTCCTTAGTCTCTTCAAGTTTGTGATCATCGGAGTGGTCATAGGTTTGCAGTCCATCATGTCAAACCTCTTCAACATTTTGATCACATACTTTCCTTGACCCAAATAAACTTCATTTGGTCCTTGTTAGACTTCTAGTCCCAAATAGTAATGCATCAACCTATGATCCGTCATGTCAAATTCTGCTGCTAGTTGCTTCTTACATTCTTCAATTCGACCTTCGACACCTGTCAAGAGAAGATCATCTACATATAGAAGAATGATTATGGGTTCTCCATCTACAACCTTGATCTAAAGGTTCAAATCAACATAACTTTTTGTAAAGCCTATTCTTTGCAGGTATGCATCCATTCTAGCATACCATGCCGTTGGTGCTTGCTTGAGGCCATATAATGCTTTCTTCAGTATGCAAACATATGCCTTCCTAACTTTAACTTCAAATCCCAAGGGTTGCTTTATATAGATTTCTTCATCTATTGTGCCATTCAGGAAAACAGCCTTGCCATCCATTTGGTGGATGCTCCATCCCATCGATGTTGCGAGAGAGACTAATGAACGAATCGTTGTATATCCTGCTGTTGGAGCAAATGTCTCTTCGTAGTCGATGCCTTCACCTTCAAGTTGAGAGAAACCCATAGCCACAAATCTTGCATTATAATTATCTATACTTCCATCTGCCGCATGTTTGATTTTGTAGATCCACTTGGAAGTTACCACAAATTTGTCTTCGGACCTAGGTATAGTCTCCTAGACTCCATTCTTCCTTATAGATTGATACTCTTCATTCATGGCATCTTTCCATTCTTGATTATTTACAGCCTCTTCAACACTACTCAAAGCAACTGTGTCTTGCTTTCTGCTCATCCATGAGACCATGAACGATCCCAAATTGAAACATCCTCCTGTAGTGCTCCTTCTATCTTGCTCATTGCCTCACCAGTCGGAATCTGTATATCCAATCAGTTGGACATCATTCCTTCTTTCATACTTCAGACATAGTGGATGGTTCCTTGCAGATATCTCAGAATATGTTTTGCTGCTATCAAATGATCATGCTTAAGCTCCACTTGGAATGGACTAAGAACATTTACTGCAAAGCATATGTCTGGTCGAGTATTCACCAAGTACATCAGTGAGCCAATAAGTTGTCTGTATTTGGAAGGATCCACAGGGCGTGATTCAAAACCCCTTAGTCTCTTCAAGTTTGTGAACATCGGAGTGGTCATAGGTTTGCAGTCCATCATGTCAAACCTCTTCAACATCTTGATCACATACTTTCCTTGACCCAAATAAACTTCATTTGGTCCTTGTCAGACTTCTAGTCTCAAATAGTAATGCATCAGCCCATGATCCGTCATGTCAAATTCTGCTGCTAGTTGCTTCTTACATTCTTCAATTCGACCTTCTGCACCTGTCAAGAGAATATCATCTACATATAGAAGAATGATTATTGGTTCTCCATCTACAACCTTGATCTAAAGGTTCAAATCAACATAACTTTTTGTGAAGCCTATTCTTTGCAGGTATGCATTCGTTCTAGCATACCATGCCCTTGGTGCTTGCTTGAGGCCATATAATGCTTTCTTCAGTGTGCAAACATATGCCTTCCTAACTTTAACTCAAATCCCAAGGGTTGCTTTATATAGACTTCTTCATTTATTGTGCCATTCAGGAAAACAGTCTTGCCATCCATTTGGTGGATGCTCTATCCCATCGATGCTGCGAGAGAGACTAATGAACGAATCGTTGTATATCCTGCTGTTGGAGCAAATGTCTCTTCGTAGTCGATGCCTTCACCTTCAAGTTGAGAGAAACCCATAGCCACAAATCTTGCATTATAATTATCTATACTTCCATCTGCCACATGTTTGATTTTGTAGATCCACTTGGAAGTTACCACAAATTTGTCTTCGGACCTAGGTACAGTTTCCTAGACGCCATTCTTCATTATAGATTGATACTCTTCATTCAAGGCATCTTTCCATTCCTGATTATTTACAGCCTCTTCAACACTACTCAAAGCAACTGTGTCTTGCTTTCTGCTCATCCATGAGACCATGAACGATCCCAAACTGACACATCCTCCAATAGTGCTCCTTCTATCTTGCTCATTGCCTCCCCAGTCGGAATTTGTATATCCAATCAGTTGGACATCATTCCTTCTATCATACTTCAGACAGTAGTGGATGGTTCCTTGCAGATATCTCAGAATATGTTTTGCTGCTATCCAATGATCATGCTTAAGCTCCACTTGGAATGGACTGAGAACATTTACTGCAAAGCATATGTCTGGTCGAGTATTCACCAAGTACATCAGTGAGCCAATAAGTTGTTTGTACTTGGAAGGATCCACAGGGCATGATTCAGAACTCCTTAGTCTCTTCAAGTTTGTGAACCTCGGAGTGGTCATAGGTTTGTAGTCCATCATGTCAAACTTGTTCAACATCTTGATCACATACTTTCCTTGACCCAAATAAACTTCATTTTGTCCTTGTCAGACTTCTAGTCCCAAATAGTAATGCATCAGCCCATGATCCGTCATGTCAAATTCTGCTTCTAGTTGCTTTTTAAATTCTTCAATTCGACCTTCTACACCTGCCAAGAGAAGATCATCTACATATAGAAGAATGATTATGGGTTCTCCATCTACAACCTTGATCTAAAGGTTCAAATTAACATAACTTTTTGTGAAGCCTATTCTTTGCAGGTATGCATCCGTTCTAGCATACCATGCCCTTGGTGCTTGCTTGAGGCCATATAATGCTTTCTTCAGTATGCAAACATATGCCTTCCTAACTTTAACTTCAATCCCAAGGGTTGCTTTATATAGACTTCTTCATCTATTGTGCCATTCAGGAAAACAGTCTTGCCATCCGTTTGGTGGATGCTCCATCCCATCGATGCTGCGAGAGAGACTAATGAATGAATTGTTGTATATCCTGTTGTTGGAGCAAATGTCTCTTCGTAGTCGATGCCTTCACCTTCAAGTTGAGAGAAACCCATAGCCACAAATCTTGCATTATAATTATCGATACTTCCCTATGCCGCATGTTTGATTTTGTAGATCCAATTGGAAGTTACCACAAATTTGTCTTTGGACCTAGGTACAGTCTCCTAGACTCCATTCTTCATTATAGATTGATACTCTTCATTCATGGCATCTTTCCATTCTTGATTATTTACAGCCTCTTCAACACTACTCAAAGCAATTGTGTCTTGCTTTCTGCTCATCCATGAGACCATGAACGATCCCAAACTGAAACATCCTCCTGTAGTGCTCCTTCTATCTTGCTCATTGCCTCCCCAGTCGGAATCTGTATATCCAATCAATTGGACATCATTCCTTCTATCATACTTCAGACAGTAGTGGATGGTTTCTTGCAGATATCTTAGAATATGTTTTGCTGCTATCCAATGATCATGCTTAAGCTCCACTTGGAATGGATTGAGAACATTTACTGCAAAGCATATGTCTGGTCGAGTATTCACCAATTACATCAGTGAGCCAATAAGTTGTCTGTACTTGGAAGGATTCACAGGGCATGATTCAGAACTCCTTAGTTTCTTCAAGTTTGTGATCATCAGAGTGGTCATAGGTTTGTAGTCCATCATGTCAAACCTCTTCAACATCTTGATCACATACTTTCCTTGACCCAAATAAACTTTATTTGGTCCTTGTCAGACTTCTAGTCCCAAATAGTAATGCGTCAGCCCATGATCCGTCATGTCAAATTCTGCTGCTAGTTGCTTCTTACATTCTTCAATTCGACGTTCTACACCTGTCAAGAGAAGATCATCTACATATAGAAGAATGATTATGGGTTCTCCATCTACAACCTTGATCTAAAAGTTCAAATCAACATAACTTTTTGTGAAGCCTATTCTTTGCAGGTATGCATCCGTTCTAGCATACCATGCCCTTGGTGTTTGCTTAAGGCCATATAATGCTTTCATCAGTATGCAAACATATGCCTTCCTAACTTTAACTTCAAATCCCAAGGGTTGCTTTATATAGACTTCTTCATCTATTGTGCCATTCAGGAAAACTGTCTTGCCATCCATTTGTTGGATGCTAGATCCCATCGATGCTGCGAGAGAGACTAATGAACGAATCGTTGTATATCCTGCTGTTGGAGCAAATGTCTCTTCGTAGTCTATGTTTCTTCAAGTTGAGAGAAACCCATAGCCACAAATCTTGCATTATAATTATCTATACTTCCATCTGCCGCATGTTTGATTTTGTAGATACTCTTGGAAGTTACCACAAATTTGTCTTTGGACGACCTAGGTACAGTCTCCTAACCTCCATCTACAACCTTGATCTAAAAGTTCAAATCAACATAACTTTTTGTGAAGCCTATTCTTTGTAGGTATGCATCTGTTCTAGCATACCATGCCCTTGGTGTTTGCTTAAGGCCATATAATGCTTTCATCAGTATGCAAACATATGCCTTCCTAACTTTAACTTCAAATCCCAAGGGTTGCTTTATATAGACTTCTTCATCTATTGTGCCATTCAGGAAAACAGTCTTGCCATCCATTTGTTGGATGCTCCATCCCATCGATGCTGCGAGAGAGACTAATGAACGAATCGTTGTATATCCTGCTGTTGGAGCAAATGTCTCTTCGTAGTCTATGTTTCTTCAAGTTGAGAGAAACCCATAGCCACAAATCTTGCATTATAATTATCTATACTTCCATCTGCCGCATGTTTGATTTTGTAGATCCACTTGGAAGTTACCACAAATTTGTCTTTGGACCTAGGTACAGTCTCCTAGCCTCCATTCTCCATTATAGATTGATACTCTTCATTCATGGCATCTTTCCATTCCTGATTATTTACAGCCTCTTCAAAAGTAGATGGTTCCGCTTCTATTAGTTTTGTCATGTATGCAACATACACATAATTCCTCTTGGGTTTCTTGTTTTCTCTAAATGATCCTTTTGCTGGCCCATGACCTTCTGCATCAAGTAGAGTAGATTTCAACCAATTAGGTCTTTTTCTTGTTTCAGGGATGACCACAGGTTGAACAGGGTCACTAGAACCTTCTTCTTCATGGTGATTCTTCTTCCCCCTTTTCAACTTCCTCCTCAAATACTGGAAGTTCTTCATCATCAGAGTCTGTGGAAAGTTCCTTTGATTTCTTGAATGCTATGCTCTCATCAAATATGACATCACGACTGACTTCTATATGATGTCCTTCTTTTATGTATATCCGATAGGCTTTCGATGAATTGTTGTACCCAACAAATGTTCCCTTCATGCTTGATGGATCCAACTTCTTTCTTTTGTCCTTAGGTATATGGATATATACAGGACACCCAAAGATCCGGAGATGATCTACAGATGGATTATTTCTAGTGAATACTTCCTTCGAAGTTTTGTTGTCTAGGGCCCTGTGGGGACTTCGATTTTGAATGTAAACAACTGTCTTCGTGGCTTCTCCCCACAAAAACTTAGGTAGATCCTAATCATGTAACATTGATTTTACGCTTTCTTCAATGGATCTATTCTTCCATTCTGCAACTCCATTTTGCTCGGGATTATATGGGACTATCAACTCCCTCTTAATCCCAGACTCCTTACAGAACGCTATAATCTCTTTGGATGTATATTCTCCTCCATTATCATATCTTAGTATCTTGGTTCTTCTTTCTGTAAGGTTCTCTACTTTAACTTTGAATTCTTGAAATTTTGTAAATACTTTTCGTCTTTTGTTTTCATTAAGTAATCCCAGGTCATTCTTGAATGATCATCTATAAATGTGACATAATATAGATGACCTCCAAGTGATTAAGGTGTCATAGGGCCACATACATCATAGTGAATGAGATCCAAGATTTCTTTTGACCGTGAAACAATGCTTCCAAATGGTCTCTTGGTATTCTTACCCAATGCACATCCCTTACATACTCCGTCATGATCTTCCTTTAGTTCAGGTATTCCATCTACTATGGAACTTAGAGTTGGAAGGATCTTGAAATGTAGATGACCAAATCGTCTATGCCAGAGTTCACACGGGCTAATTTCAATGTGAACTAGGGCTTGGGCCACAGGGGATATTAGTCTGTAGAGTCTTAATTCTCAAATGCCAATGACTTTAGCTTGTTCTATACTTGAGTCTTTACTCCATACAACAACCCTTCCATCAATGAAAGCTACTCTATCACCCTTATCTTCTAAGCTTGAAATGGAAAGTAAGTTCTTATGAAAACCTGGAACAAATAGAATGTTGTTGAGGTGGATGTTGCTTCCATTCTCCAACTTTATAGATGTCGATCCAATACCCTTTACGAGATAGGTCTTGTTATCTCCAAGTTCCACTGAATAGGTGGATTTTCCTTTTGATAAGGTCTTCAATTGTTTGGAATGGCCAGTCATGTGTCTTATAAGGTCTTCAATTGTTTGGAATGGCCAGTCATGTGTCTTGATGCACCACTATCAATTACCCAAATGTCTTCATCTTGGAATGTGCCAGAGAGAGCTGAGAAGAGACCTTCATCCTTTTCCTTGATTGATACCTTCTTTGAAGAAGATAAGAGACTCCATGCTTTCTTGATACCTTCCTTGAGATGGCTTGCTATCTTGGAACACTTCTTGATGAACTTCTTCATTGTAGAGGAGATCTTCATGCTGCCCTTTGCCAACTCAGCGTTGATTCCATGTTGAGAATTCAATAGGGCAATGAATATGTTAATTCTCTTTAACTTGATAATTGCTTGTGTTACCTTTTCCTTATTAACTTTGTTCCTTATTGTTATAATGTGAGATACGTCAAACAACTACCAAAACAATAAGAACAATGACACAATATATATATTATAGGCTGCAAGCCAGGGCCAAAACCCCTCCTCATGAGGGGAAAACCTTTAAATCTCCTCTTCTTATAGATCCTTCAATTGATGAATACCAAGGCCTAGTGACTCAGACAAATACCCTCCAAGATCAAGATCAAACACTAACTCGGCCTCCTGCTGCAAGAACTTCGACCTCCTACTGCAGATCTGAAATCTTGTCTCCCCGACCATAGCTGTTGCCACACTAGAAAACTTCGATCTTCTTCTTGTAGCCTTCCTCTTCCCTTAACTTGCCTATCCTTGAGACATAGGGCTAGTGAAGCAAACAAAGTTTGTTCTTAAGCTTAAATACTCCAGAAGACTTGGAATATGTAAATCTCCATTGAGGATACAAGAATATATATTAAAATGTATGAATAAGATGATGATACAATTGAGAGTGAGGGGCCTGCTTATATACCAAGCAGGTGTTCCTTAATGAACGGTCATATCTCCTTAGACATGCCCCTTTGTTTAACTAATTATTATTTAATTACATATTATTATGTTTATTATTTATTATCTATATTTATTACTTTTCACATAATTATATTCATAACATTGCCTTCCTCTTCAAAAAGTTTTTTCCTCAAAGCATGTTGATGAAAGGGGCAATCTATTTCTCTGCTACGAATGTCTTCTCGTCTCGGAACAATCATCTTTATCGATACAAGTTGATATGATCCTTGGAGTGATATATAAAATTGTCGCATAGAGGAAGGATCTGACCATCCTAAATTAATCTTTTGTGGAATCTTGTAGTGACTAGAAACTTGTGATGAATTGTTATCACATGAATGGATTGCACTGACATTAGTATTCTTCAGAACATTAGTTTGTTGTTTCTGTTCTAAATACGTAGCTTGATTGAGTTGTCTACTCTCGTGATTCAGATGGCGATAAGCAATTCTAGTGATTTGATTTTCTCTTATCTTGTTTGTGTCGTTTTCTTGATTTATTTGAATGATTGTTATCACATGAGTGGATTGCACTGAATTAGTATTCTTCGGAACATCAGTTTGTTGTTTCTGTTCTAAATACGTAGCTTGATTGAGTTGTCTACTCTCGTGATTCAGAGGGAGATAAGGAATTCTAGTGATTTGATTTTCTCTTATCTTGTTTGTGTCGTTTCCTTGATTTATTTGAAGCACCTGATTTCCTTTAGTTATGGAACTTGAATGGTTAATTTCTGGATCCTCACTTGAACCTTTTGTTGCTGGAACTGCAACTTCAGAGTACGTCTTTACTTCAACTAATTTGTCCTTTTCTTGAGTTGTGTTATTGACTGGATCGATATTTGTTGTCTTTTCGTCAACTTGAGTTTCTACATTTGATGCTTCATTCTCGATAAGTTGTTGTACCTTGTTTCCTAATGACTTCTTGTCCTTCTTAAGCTTTATAATTTGTGTCAATAATTTTTCACTATTGCCTTTAAGCCGATAAACTTCTTCATTTTTGTCAGTGGTGATCTTGTCAATTTCTCTTTGCATATTTTGTAGTATTTTTTTACTTTCTTGAAAAATTAATTTTGAAATATCTTGTATGTCTTCAGGTTTTACTGAATTTGGCTTCAGTGTAACATCTTGGAGTGTTATTTTCTTCTTCCCGTAGGAAAATGTTAAAAACTTCTTTTTCGTATTTAAGATGAAGGATCCTAGAGTCTCCATCCAGGGTGAACCGAAAATAATGTCACCCTGATTGCTCCATAGGGTTTGAACTGAGAATTGCGATATAAATGTATAATCCCCAATATTTAACTGTAAATTGGTTAAGTCATACATTTTGTTGTCAAAACAATCTAATTTTTCAATTATATTTGACTCATTTATCACTTATTGGTTTCTGATTTTAGGCTTTATATAATTTCTATCTTCGGTTGGTGAAATAGCAATAGTGACATCTTTTCCCGCAATAGACCCTTTAATTCTAAATAGCATTGAGGCATAATTATATTTAGTTTCTAGGAATCTTCCTGACTTCATATCTGAATTAGACTCCATTTTCTCTTTTTCGAGATGAGCTTTAGGGTTTTTAAGGTAACCCCTTCCTAACTTCTTATAATAAATATTATTATTCTCTCTTTTTTTTTTCATTAAATTAAATATAATATATATTTTTTAATTAAATATAATAATAATTTTTTGTTTGTTTGTTGGTAACCCTTCCTAACTTATAATAAATATTATTATTCTCTCTTTTTTTTCATTAAATTAAATATAATATATATATTTTAAATAAATATAATAATAATTTTTTGTTTGTTTGTTTAAATATATATATATATATATATATATAATGATATTTTAATTAATTATTAATAAGTTATAATTTTATAACTATATTTTGCTCGAGACCATTAAAGGTGATTATTTGGAAAGTCGTGATGGTCTGACGAATAGATGTCGGTTTGTTGGTGAATAGCGGCATGGAGATGTATGAGCAGGGGACGCGAGTAGAGCATTCGACTAGGGAACACGGGGGTGGGGAGGAGAGCAAAAATAGGCGCGATGATGTGGCCCTTTGTGCAAACAAGCGAAGCTTTTATTCTTTTCTTGAATGCTTTCTAATTCTGAAGTTTGCAACGGTACAAATGTGAATTGCAGGTGGGAGCCGGAAGGTGGTGAGGGAGGATGCGGGTATGGGCACAACATGAACAGGTTTTCTAATGATGTGAAGAGCGATGGTTGACTAAAATGGATGGAGGTAGGTTATGGTGGAGCAGGGCGTATGCCAGAAGGGAATGGTAGGTGGCATGGTTTGTCGAGGTGCAGATGGGCTGGAGTGGAGCATTGTCGGGGAAGCTGCAGACCCCACGGGAGCGGTCGGTGGTGATTTTGTTTGTGGTAGGGTTCCGTCGACTCAAGGGATAATGGGAGGGTGAAGTGGCTTTGAGGCGGTGGTCGTTGACTTAGAAGCGGTGGTCGTTGAGGTTTATTGTTGAGACTGCCAGAATGCAACACTACGAGCTGATTATTGTTTTGTTATTTTTTTATAGTTTTTTTTTTAAATTCTCTCTTTTTTATTTGTATTTTAATAAATTCAATTTTTATTTATTTATTTATTTTTTTAACTGCTTGTTTTATATATATATATATAGATATATATATCTATATATATATATATTTAAAACAAGCAGTTAAAAAAATAAAAATAAAAATAAAATTTTAATCTATTATATATATATATATATATATTTAAATGGCCAAGGGCCTGATAGCGAAAATGGAGACCCTCCAAAAGCTTGTAGCGAAACGCTGCAACAACAACAATGTTGACGAATTTTGACGACCAAAGACCTGGATCAAAGGACGAGGCTCTATGCAGCGGTGAGCGACCAGAGGATCGAACGACTCTGATACCAAATGGAACTAACAATGAAAGTAGATCGAGGATGAGGATGGTAGCTTGGACGAGAAGAAATGGCGTTCGCAGAAACAAATGGGCCGTTGTCTAGCACGATGATTGTGGCCAGGGGCAAAGCTAGTAATTCGGCAACTGGCTCAACTGTTGATGGCATGGGGGCAGGGCCGATGGCTAGCTTGCTGTGTAGTGGCTGGCCTGCTAAGCGATGACAAAATTTTGTTTTTTGTTTTTTTATACTGTTTCTTAAAAGTATATTTTGATTTTTTGTTTTATTTTTTTAACTTTCCTTTTTTATGATTTTTTTTAATAATAATAATATTGTTTCTTGGGACTTAATTTTTTATTATTATTATTGTTATTTTTTTTAAACTCTTATTAAAAAAATTTAAATCCCCCCTTTTTTTCTATAATTCCCCTTTAAAAAATTCTGCATATATATACTTCTTTTCTCTTATTGTTTTTTAAATGACCAAAAGGCTCTGACGAATCAACGACGGAGAAACTCCAAGTTTTGCAGCGAAGTGCTTCATTTGTGATGACAACAACATTGACGCAAAGTTGATGGTCAAAGACCTGGATTGGAGAGCGTGGTTGTGTGCAACGGTGGAGCGGCCAGAGAATCTTACTGCTCTGATACCAAATGAAGTGAACAAAGTTCGTTCTTCAGGTTAAATACTCCAGAAGACTTGGAATATGTAAATCTCCATTGAGGATACAAGAATATATATTAAAATGTATGAATAAGATGATGCAATTGAAAGTGAGGGGCCTGCTTATATACCAAGCAGGTGTCCCTTTATGAACGGTCGTGTCTCATTAGACATGCCTCTTTGTTTAACTAATTATTATTTAATTACATTTTATTATGTTTATTATTTATTATCTATATTTATTATTTTTACATAATTATATTCATAACAACTAGAGAGATTCCCCAAGTAACCATCGCTTGACTTCTTTCCTCTCCGCCTTCCAAGATCGAACTAGAGATAACCCTTGTGTAGAAACCTTAGCTTTGACTTGCACGTGGGAGAGAGAATTAGCCCAAACACTTCGATTTCCTTCGTCCTCTTCTTTGCATAGAATGAGAGATGAGTGAGTGAGTGTTTTGGAGGACGAGCTCCTCTCTTTATATAGGCCTCTTCAAGGGGTAGACGTGGCTCTTCACTTTGGCTGACTTGAAAACTTCTACACTGACTTGTTCTTGGAAAGCATTTCGACACTTTAAAGACAAAAATAATTTTTCTTTACAAGATAAAATGTGCCCAATGGGGCCTTCAATATATGAAAATGACTCTTTGACCTAGGACAAACCCTAGAAGCACTCAATGGGTGCTTGACCTATAAAATAAAAGAACTCGAGGATGAAACCCATGCTCCAATAATAATTTCTTTTTATTTTATAATTTACAAGAACACATTTCATACTTATGAAGACCGAACCTAGTTACACATTTTTCAACAACAAATGCCTACCTATCATCTAAATTATTTCCTATATTGGGATATTCGTCATCAATATCACCCCCTAACCATTAAAATAAGATAGAAAAAATGTAGCATGTCAAGTCAAAATTTTGTTTGAGGGATGGGTACATTTTTATTAGTTGTCATGATAGAGGAGTTTGACAACCGATGCCACTAACATCAAGGTACATAGAGGGTTTTGTGCTGTTGATTAAATACTAGTTCTATACCCTCGTACATGACAAAATATGATGGAAACATTGCAATCCCCCGAATCCTGAAATCTTGAAAAACTGCTAAGTTTGCTGGATTTTGAGAGAGATCTAAAAATTCTACTTTCTCCATATGCAATCCAATGAGGTCGGAACCCCTCTCGAACATTTTGAGTCATTTCATGGCAATGTTAAAAATTTAAGTAGAAGGATGAATTAACATTACCATGAATGCATAGCAATATCATGGCCATACGCTTAAATATTAGGCTGCCCCACTCAAAAAATTGTGTTTTTCCTTAAAAAAAATTGTGTTTGGAACATCTTTGGTCGAATTGTACAGAACTGGCTGGTTCAGTACAAAATCAATTGGTTCAATGAAAAATGGCCGGTTCGGCACCAGATTGGGCATTTCTGGTTCCAAACCTAGAACTGGACCGGTTTGGCCCCAAACCGGTCAGACCAGCCATTTCCACTGGTTCCAGTCTGGTTCTGATAACACTGATTTGAGTTAGAACTGGAGGGCATGTTCTGTCCTTCCACATGGTTGTGGGGTGTCAACAACTAGGTCTCTATATTTCATGTTTGGGCGGCAACTTCTGTTAGGGTAATTTCTAGGACATCTTCTTGTTTTGCTACTTTGTTGACTCTTGCTTCTGGGCATCTCTTCTTGATCTGTTGTGGGTGTCTATATGGTATAATCTTGTTCTTCTGATTTATTGAATGTTGTGGGTGTCTGTGTGACATCTTGTGCCTTTGAGTCTCTTGTCGGTACGGCCTTTCATGCACTCCCATCTACTTAGTCTTCAACCATTGACATCATGCCTTTGTTTCTGTGTGTAGCCTCGTTTAATCTATGATTCCTCAGGCCACACATATAGTGGGTTTTGAAATACTTTGTATTTAAAAAACATGTGATTCCTTCTACAAGGCTCAACTCTTTATAGAATTAAAATTTAACTTGTCCCCACTCATGTAACACTCTCCTATGCACCTCTAGGCCCCTTGGTCTGCAACTTTGATGTCTTTGGTATCTTTCTTAGCCTTAGGTCTACGACATAGATCTTGTTCGATCTCTAGTCTCACAGGCCTGAGACCTTGTATTTGCTCTGATGCATCGCCGAGCAATGAATATTTGCAAACAACAACCTGTGCAGATTGTGATCTTATTTGATTAAAGAATAAAGCCTTAAATACATGGCTTTGGAGTCTGGACATAACTACATATCTTCTGCTTATACATATTAACTTTATTAAATAAACTGATGGATCTGAATTTTAAATAACTAGCTTAAGCCCAAAGACTAAGTTAACAATGGTCTTAAGATATTGAATTCTGATTCCCAAGTGGTGCCCCACTACATCAGGATAACTCCATTCATAGAATAAAAGGATATTGGTGTGTGTAAGTTGCTGATCACTTAGCTTTGGTGTTTTGATTAAGGATCGATTTCTAAGGGTAAAAGGTCTTGAGTTCTATCAAAGTCAAAATTAATATAAGCAATTTCCATCAATGTACATTGAAATGTGAATCATGACATTGAAATATTTTATATTCACCGACATGTTTGGCTGTTGATGCTCGCATCAACTTCATAGTTTCGACAGCATAGGCTTTGAAAAATTTGCAAATTAGAGACCAAATATATACAGGATTTTTCTCAAGAAACTAACGTGATTTTTACAATTTCCTAAGCCCATTTACTCTTTTTGTTTATATCTTTATGCTATATAATTTTCTTCAAGTGAGCTAGAATCTTGATGGAATCCTTGAGTCTGCAATATGACAACAGTTTCCTACCCATTTCTAGGGTGGAATTTTGATCCTGTGCACTTGGGGCTCCATGCAATCAAATAAATCTGAAATATCATATGAGGACTTCATTATAATAATTGCATTACAGGTTTCATGCACACACTAGTAATGGCCTTTAGTGAATATAGGCATCACTGTAACAAACCCAGCCGCTAGGTGCTCTGTACGGACGGGGTTTCAAAAAATTTCCAAGAACTTTTGAACTTAGGTCATGTTTCTTCCCTGGCATTATTTCTTGAATGGCATTCACCCTTACGGTAATGTCACTCTCTCCAGTAGGAGATGCCTTACTCATCACGGTTGAGGCAAATCTTAACATATTGTTCTAGAAAATAAGTGTCTCCTCTCGTGATAAAGGGATTCACGCACTGTGTTAGAAGTGTCTTTCCTTACGATAATGGAAGTCATATATTGCTTCTGAAATATCATTTTTGGCGATACAAAGATGTGAGTCATGCCAGATGCATCATTCCTAGCGACAAAGAGTGATTCTTCCTTGTATATCTGGCAAACGGATTTCCCATGCATCATGGGATCGAGTACTCCCTTCTAGTGTATCCAAATGCTCTTTCTGTGTGAAATGGGAATAAGTCCTCCCTGTATTGCTGACAATTGAAGTTGTTTTGCGATGAAATACTAGTGGCAAGGCAAACTAAAATGGAAAGGGAAATCATTATGTCATATAGCCTTAACCAAATCTAGATCTTAGAATGATTTAGTGGTGGTCCTGTCTGGTTATGCTGGCATTACATTGTGTTGTAAGAAGCGTCTATCACATCGATCACAAGTCTGGCTCAATGGCTATGGGTGTTAGTGAGCCAACCCTATATGAATTCTAATTCTTATTCGCATTTATTTAACTAGACAGTCAAGTGCCGAGTATGCCTGTAGGAATATTTGTGAATCATTTGCTAGAGAATATTTTCGAGAAAATGAATTTAAATTTGTTTTTTCTTCCCAACTTTGATCCTCGATACATCTAGAGGCCAAAACCAAATTTTGCAAATGTATATTATATCTCTGGGGTCAAGCGTAACACTTGCTTGGTTCATGGCAAGGCTTGACTCAAAGCCTAAGAATATTGTGTGATGAAGATTTTCTCTCTCCATAAGAGCTCTGCTTTTTCATTAAAAATTTTGACCTTGCTGCTGAGGTTTTGCCATTTAATTCCGTGGGTTATAGGAGAACATACAGATTTTCTATAGATTGAAAAACTCCCTTTTATATGAAGAATTCAACATACAATTGCCAGGTCGAATTACTAGTGAAGCCAGTGGATGCAAGGATCATCATTGATTTTCTTAATAGCCTCATGAACGTGTGATTCTTCTATAACTAGACCTCTAAGAGAATAATTAAGTCATTGATAAGGCTATAGTGAGCTAATAGTGATTATAGATTGCATGAGATCTGGAACATGGGAAACTTGCAAGGTCTCCCTACGCTGTATGGTAGTTAAATTCCTTTTCCTTTTTGGCTCACTCTTGGCTGGCAAGATTTGTAGGTGGCCCTAGAAAGAATAATCTCAGAGAAAGAGAGAGAGACCACCAATATAGCCGGCCCATAGCAAGACCAGAAGGGAGTATTCCATGTTCTTCTAGCTCATATATAGATGGTCCCCAGGTACATTTGCATGGACATAATAATTCTAATATAAAAGGCTCCAATAGCATATTCTATTGGACAGCATGGAAGCCATGCCCCGGACAGCCTGAAGGGTATGCCCACCCTGCCTATTCCTTGACTCTGGAGTGAGTTAAAGGTCTTCCAGCTTACAACCAAACATGATAGTATTGTTTCTGTAAGTTGGAGGCCAGTGCATCGACCATTCTAATCAGCCCTTTGGTACAGTGCTATAGCCTTTCAGCTGGGGCTGTACCTAACTGTAGACTGAGGTTTGAGGGAGATTAATGGCAGTCTTTGGGTGAGTATGAGGAGTAATTTAACATTCCTGCCATACTCAGGAATCCACGCTAACCCTAGACTATAATTGCAAGGGTCATAAAAACATAAGTGAATATTTTAAAGTTTAGCTTCAAATGTTCTGTGAAGACTCAGGCTTGTCGAGTCCTCTTATAAAAATTTATTATGCCACCTGTGAGGACTGTCATCAAAGACAGATTTTAGCTTCTCAGCAGCATCATTAGCACCATTATCCATTAGCCAGTTTACTCAGTTAAGCACAAAGTCATTAAGACATACTCACTCAAGATTTAACACAGCATACAACATCAAAATAGATGAAGATAGATATACAGTTGAAGGACATAAAATAAAAGCAAGTGGAGAGACTTATCTGAAATAAATTGCTTGCAGCTGAAGGAGGGTGTGCTCCTTTACACCCAACCATATGCTCAACCATTCTTGTCATTGCCTATAGCTGGCCACCCCCTAGCCAAGCCATGACACCAAGGGAAAAGCTCAGATTCTCAAGAAAATGACCAGATGTGAAAGCCACTCTCTTTCACAGGCAAACCATGGCAGCAACCCTCTCTATCTACTGAGTCAGGAGTCAGGAATTCCACAAATTGTCCAGATGCCTTCCCAGCTGGTTGTAGCTGCACAAGGAAGTCCCTTGTCTGCGTGTGCAGTCCCTCAGTGTCTGTCCCTCTTAGGGCCTGCTGTCGACCCCAGCCGTCATCAAATTTGTAGTCCCCCTTTTCCCAATTCAGATTTGGGTTTTTTAACCTCAATTTGCAGTCAAATTTGAAATCTAATAGGCCCAATTACTCAAGAATGGATCCCATTCAATTTTTGTACAATTGGGGCATGGAATTTTGGCTGCCCTGGGATGTATTATCTACATGTAATTACCAACAGAAATCTCACTCGTGATTCAGTTCCTTTTTAACTTGTGAGTGCTCTCAGCTCTCTGAAAACTCTTCCTCTGCACTCTTGGAACCAATGTGGAAAAAGTCGAAGTCGGGATTATATCGGCAAGGGTCCAGAAGTTGAAAAAGTCGTTAAAGTCGGGAGTTTTTTGAAAAAGTCGTTAAAGTCGGGAGTTTTTTGAAAAAGTCGGCAAAAAGTCAGCAAAATTAAAAAAATACAAAAATATTCTTTTTTTAAAAAATCCAGACTTTTTCAATAAAATCCCGATTAAAAAAAATCGTTAAAGAAACTACCTCATTCACGATTTTTAGGAAAAAGTCCCGATTTATTCCCGATTTTTTCAACTGGGAAAAAATGGGCAAAAAATCGGTCGATTTAATCGTCCAGCGAAAAAAATCACATTTTGGGGATTTAATCCCGATTTTTTCCCGACTTTTTCCACACTGCTTGGAACTTTCAGCACTCCCCACACACTTGGAAGAATGCTTACTTCGATCCCCTTTTCTGGCCAAAGAGAACTTGCAATTTTGTCATGTCCCCATTTTTATTCTTCTTCGTAGTACAACTAGGGTGGATTTCTAGGGCAGGGGATGGCCAGATCCGTGGATCAGGTTATGTCATCAGGAGTCCCGATGAAGTTTTGAGGAGTTCCTATGAGGTCCAACGACATTCCCTTGGTATATTCCATCATCCGCACAGTTTGCCTTTCGTTCCGGCGCATTCCGACGACTTTAAGAAAATTGAGTTATTAGTGGGCTTGACATAATTAATTACGCTTAAGGTGGCATTCCGAGAGGAATACGTGGCAGAACACCTTAGTGTAATAGCTCGTTGGAACTGGAACAAGAAGATCTACATGATGGGATGGTTAGATGAGAGTTTTAATGACCCGGGGAGACATGATGGCCAATTTACCATTTTCCACATTAAAAAGAATATTTTTATTGAAATAAAAGAGGGAGAAGTGCTCCAATTAAAGTAATAATAAAATAGAAGGTTTTAGAGGAGCCCATCAAATCTATAAAAGAGGAGGAAGAGACCATTGGAGGACATCTTGGTTTTTGATATTGTTTCTTGTATGAGAGGTTGAGGACCCGGTTCTCTACTCCATTTGGTAGCCTTAGGATGAAAACCCTATGGTGATATAGAGAGATTGGGCAAGCACCCATCTCCCTTTGGTGGATTCATTCAGAATCCATAGGTGTAGTGTTTGTTTTTCTATTTCAGTTTAGAGACTGGAGGGTCATTCCCAACTATTGTATTGGCATCTATCTATATATAATAAAGTTGGATTTTGGTTGTTGCATTTCTCATTGTTCGTTGTGTTGTGATCTTTTAATGATATTTGGTGCAATTTATAGATTTATGTTTCTGGTTTTACATGGCAATCTTTTGGAAAATGCATGATAGTTTTATATGAAGCGCTTGTTCCAAAAGTTTTTGATTTGGGACACTACAGTGGTATCAAAGCCTTGGTTTTGGCTCAGCCTGCGGGTTCTCAATTCTTAGTTGCAACTATTATGGTTTGAGGGTTTGAGATTATCTGAGGTGCCAAATCTAATATTATTTTGTCAAAGATTGAGTCGCTACTAAGTTCCCTCTTCGTTTTCTTGGGTCAAATTGTCCTTGATTTATTGCCAGAGGTACTGAGTTTTAATTATGGCCAAAATCTAGCATATTATTTTAAAGTGGGGCCCTATTATTTTAAAGCCAAATGCTTTGGCATCGTTTGGGAAAAAATCCCTATAATTTGGCAATATAATTAAAGGGGCTGTTATATTCTTTTATGGAGTTGCTCATTGCTGAATGATTAAAAGTCGTGGAGTAAAATATTTTAGAAGTCGCATCATCACGGTGCTAGGAGTCGGAGTCGAATTCATGGAATTATCACTGTTTCTGCCGCAGAAAGGTTCCTCTGCATAAACAGGCACTGTGTATTGTGTATTTTTTCTGGCTGGAGATCGCCCATCACGTTGCTGATGTTGAGCCTATGAGAAAAGTCGGTTTGTGAATCGCACAACTTTGTCGGGTTACCTGAGCGGAGAATCCCATATGCAGCGGGGCCCCATTTCATTTGGGACAAAGTCCTAAAGTTTGAAGAAGCTCATATATATATATATATATATATATATATATATATGGACCTTTACAGATCGAGAGCTAGGCATCATAGCCAAATTGAAATTTTGAGAGGGGACGCATTGAGAAAGGGATCGTGGTTTAACTGTAACAAATAGGTGGGGATCCGAGCCAGCAGACATCATGGTACTTCGCAATGATTGTCATAAATCTAGGCTATTACTAAGTCGCAGGAGGAAGTAAGTGACTTTCAGTGACCACTCGAATGACTGCGCGTCTTCTTATCACAGATCGAGTGCATACATATTGCCTTCGGGATTATTCGTGTGCATAGTGTTGGGTGACAATGTGGGATGCGAACTACAGTCGTCATGGTTTGCCTGGGAACTGAATTCATTAAAGGAGATGATTCCGGTAAGGTGAATTCGCCATATCTCTAGGGTCGAACCAATTGATCGCAGTGCCATTGGAAGCTTAGAAGATGTAAAAATTTTCGGGCAACACGTTTGCATACTTGTGCGTAATGCTAGAGTGTGCTCCAATATAGCTCCTTGCAATCAAGTCTATTGTGTATATATGTATCATCGCTTAAAAAGTGTAAGTGGTGCATGCCTACATGTTGAGACAAGGTGGCAACAATTCACGTGATTAGAAGAACTGGGGCGAGAGCAAGCCGTCACGAAGACGAATTACTGTTGTAGAGTAGGAGAGAGGTCGATATTGTTCTATTTTCTTTAGAAACCCAGATGCAGATTGACGCATGAATTGAGCCAACATCCCTTAATTCGATGCCATGCTTGTTGGCTGCACTGAGATAAGGAATCGTGTCAGTCAAACATGTAAATTCACCCTAAGAAAGCTGCCAAAGAATTTTTCTACGTGGCAAAGGAGCAGGGGATTGGTAATTGTATTCACATCAGAGAGGCCTAGTTGGACAGAAACACCAGGTGAAGCTCTAACAATTGGATAAGCGCAATTGAGCGTGGACGTCATTGCCAACGACGAAATATCAGAGCACTTGCTTTGGCTAGTTGCGAGATTAAAGGATGACTCTATATGTTGAAGGAACCCGTTTTATTTACTGTTGGATAACAAAATCTCAAGCTGATATTTTCAAAATATATTCATGCTGGAGTAACAATACTGTGCACTAATTTCACGAATGAAATTTGAAGGGACATCTATTATTCTCATCACATCAGACACCAGACAACAAGCATCCTATTCAAACTTAGGTTCTATTTCTCCGTTGAGAACTCATGTTATTTTTTAGTTTGAGTTAAATCATTTTCATTGTCACAAAACAATGGTTTATGTGACTTTCTGGGCATATATGAATGAAGTGCATTGCTTTGAAATGTTTAGCATGAGAGTGAACTTGCATTGTTGTATGAAATTGCACCTACAACAGTTTGTCATCAAACTCTCTGTCAAAACACCTTGCTGAGAAATTCACTCAAACTCAGAAAATTTCTTGAAAATAAGGAGGGGTCCTTTGTAGTGCTATAAAGATTGATTTACAGAGGTACCATTGCATCCCTTGAACCTGTAAACTATGGGAGCCTTATTAAGTCAAGTTGTTGTTAGGATTGGGGAGAGGACAATATCTGTTGGGAGATTTGCATTGGTTAGACAAATTGTTGTATGACTTGGAGTTTTGTGCTGCCAAGCTTGTCCATCATTATTTGGCCTTGTAAACATTGTTGAAGTTGTGTTGTATGTTGGGAGAAGTCTGTTAGTCAAAACAACTTGATATCTTTGTCATCATTGAGCCAAAACATGGATCAAACCTTTATAAACTCTTGTAATAAATCAACAATAGAAACCAGCAGAGCCTTCAAAAAGAACAACCAAGAGATGTGCAGGAGGGGCAGGAAATAGGACACAAGATTTTCACACTTGAGACAGATTTAAAACACATGAGGGTCACATGAAAATTTCTCTTCAAACTTGATGAACTAGATGCCCTCCTTTCCAAAGTGAGCCAGTTAGAAGGGAAGAAATTAATTTGGGCTCATACAACACAATTTCTTAGAGGAACCTTGTGAAAGGGTTAGACTTCCAGTTGCATCTTGTCTCAGTCACATCATGAGACTAACCGCCCCTAGAGCTCCTTACAATGATGATGTTATGAGTTGAGTTTTCAAGCTGATAGTGGATACTTTTCAAGACTTAGACAACAATGCAGGTCCTACATTTGGGAAGAAGTTGGAGATTTGAGAAGTTATGGCCATGACTGAGACTTATGAAATCATGCTTGATCTAGAGTGTGATGGTTTGATCCTACAGATGTTCCAATGCTTCTTTAGCATTAGGAAACATCATCTTGACATAGTCATAACACACATGCAGTCCATCTTGTCCGGTCGTGATGCCATTTGTCGAGAGTTGTAGTTTCAATTATTGTCTATTTGGAGGAGAGAGTAATTGGTCTCACCTGTTGCTTATGGTCTAGCTGAGATCTTGGTTGAGAAGAACATTGGGTTGTTCAGGAGACAATTGACCAAGGAGGAGCAACTTAGGTTTGGGGGATCATGTAGCAAGAATGAGATAAGGAGGAAGGGACTTTTCTTTGTCTGCAAGGGACCCTTGGGACCTGACCACTCATGCTTGAGTGACACTGTGGAGATGACAACAGTAGAGCAGGGAGATAATCTTTATGTTTGTCAAGATGAGGACTCTTCCTTGGGCGAGTCCATGGGTTCATACGATGGTATCTCTGAGGAGCAGGAGCAGTCGTATGGAGTTGATGGCAGTAGCCTAGATATGCATCCATGTGTGGCAGAGGAGTATGACGAGCTGTCGAGTATTCCCATGAGGGAAGGAGATCCGGGAGCAGAGGAGCATGAGACAGTTGATACACACAATGTGCAGGATGGGCCATTTTTAGATAGTCAGCTAGTGGCTCACGTTGAGCCCATGGTGGAGGATGAGCAAACACCCGTGGGGCCAATCATTCGGGTGGAGCAGATAGATGCGCAAGCAGCGTCCGGGGAGGTAGTATTTGCAGATATCTGTTATCAGGAGGTGTTGGAGGTTGGCCGGCTATTTTTGCATGAGGCTAGTAGGCGACAGGTGTTGGAGATGGTGATGCATCCATCCTTGGTTCTACCCTTTGATGAGGTGCAAACAGATATAGTGGCAGCTAGCAATGCTGCAACATATTCAGGGAGCAACCCTCTCTAGGAGTTCATAGTCAGAGCTTGCAGCACAATTTGCTCACTTTTTCCCATTAGAGGGAGAGAGGCAGGATTTCTCGGACATGTTTTGATTGTCCAGGTGGAGCATCAAGAGTTGAGCATGGATCAATATCAACATAGCAGATGTATTCCTTGCACATGAATCCATGCATTGGATTGGCTAGAGATCATGAGTTGGTACCCAACTGATGGAGTATAATTTTTAGTCGGAGGCATTGTATTGCAAGAGCCCTTAGAGGTGAGGGATGTTACACGCTTTAGTTGGCGGCAGGATGTAGGTTGGCCACTCATCAGTATCTCAACACAACATCAACATGATGAGATTGACCTTGGTTTATGCCGAGAGTTGGATTGGAGAGAAGTGATGAGCTGGTACGCAGTTGGTGGGGCAACATTCATAGCCGGGGCTATAGCTCAGCAGGAGCCATGGAGCATTGATGCTCATTCTCGGTGGCATTGGGATCTAGGTGGATCTACTAGTAGCAGGTTGAGTCAGAGACGGACATGGGATCCAAGTATTGGAGGATCCAGTCATGTTTCGGTAGCTTGGAGGAGTGACGTGGACCAGTGGTTCGTATGGGATCCAGGCATCGAGTCTCAGTTGCGTTGGGCCACTAGATTGGTCCACAGGTTTGGATTGCTTGAGGGCAAGTAATCTTGGGGCGGGAGGACTGTCATGTCCCCATTTTTATTCTTCCTTGTAGTACAACTAGGGTGGATTTCCAGGGCAACAGATGGCCAAATCCGTGGAGCAGGTTATGTCATCAGGACTCTCGATGAAGTTTTGAGGAGTTCCTATGAGGTCCAACAAAATTCGCTTGGTATATTCCATCATCCACACAATTTTCCTTTCGTTCCGGAGCATTTTGACGACTTTCAGAAAATTGAGTTATTAGTTGGCTTGATTCAATTAATTACGCTTAAGGTGGCATTCTGGAAGGAATACGTGGCAAAACACCTAAATGTAATAGCTCGTTGGAACTGGAATGAGAAGATCTACATGATGGGATGGTTAGATGTGAGTCTCAGAGACCTGGGGAGACGTGATGGCCAATTTACCATTTTCCCACATTAAAAAGAATATTTTAATTGAAATAAAAAAGGGAAAAGTGCTCCATGATTAAAATAATAATAAAAATAGAAGGTTTTAAAGGAGTCCATCAAACCTATAAAAGATGAGGAGACCATTGGAGGACATCTTGGTTTTTGATATTGTTTTTGTATGAGAGGTTGAGGACCCGGTTCTCTACTCCATTTGGTAGCCCTAGGATGAAAACCCTCAGGTGATATAAAGAGATTGGGCAAGCACCCATCTCCCCTTGGTGGATTCATTCAGAATCTACAGGTGTAGTGTTTGTTTTTCTATTTCAATTTGGAGACCGGAGTGTCATTCCCAGCTATTGCATTGGCATTATATATAATAAAGCTGGATTTTGGTTGTTGCATTTCTCATTGTTCCTCGTGTTGTGATCTTTTAATGAGATTTTGTGCAATTTATAGATTTATGGTTCTAGTTTTACATGGAAATCTTCTGGAAAATGCATGATAGTTTTATATGAAGCACTTGTTCCAAAAGTTTTTGATTTGAGACACTACAAATTTTCTGGCCCGTATAAGGAGATTTTGTGGGGCAAAGCTTGGAACTCAAAATGTGTTTTGAGAATATTCAGCCGCCCAACTACCCTTCTCCTCTCATAACTGATTTTTGGGGAAGTGGGGAAGAGAGAATCTAAAATTTTGCATTTTGGCAACATGGATTTTTTGCTATGGTTGTTTACTTGACAAATGAGGTGATTTTCCTAACTCCCTTACTGATTCTTGTTTGTGGTATCATCTAGTACTAGTTCTCCACCCTTAAGTTAGTTGTTTGGGGAATATTCATTAATTAACAAAATACATTTTACATTATTTATAATTTATCCATCATAATTCAAAAATAATTGTGCTGTACGCGACACTGAGTCATAATTATGATTACAAAACTGGGGGAAACTAGGGCTAGGGTGTTTGCGCCGAGAGGCGCTCTACCCCCAGTATGGGGTTAGATCTCACAAATGTAAACAAACCCAATATGGGGGGTAGATCTCACATAAAATGTAAACGTATAAACATAATTGTAAATGTAAACAACCCAGTATGGGGTAGATCTCACATAAAAACGTAAAAATGTAAATGTAAATTTTAACATTTAATATTTTTAATCTAATGTGGGCTCTATTTAAAAATCAATCAAATTATTAGTATGTATAGAGATCTCACATAAAAATGTAAACATATAAACATAAATGTAAATGGTAGTAAACAACCCAGTATGGGGTAAATCTAACATAAAAACATAAAAATTTAAGTGTAAATGTAATGTTCAACATTTAACATTTTTAATCTAATATAGGCTCTATTTAAAAATCAATCAAATTATTAATATGTATAAACACAATATAAATTTAAAATATAAAGAGGTTTTATGGTAAATAAATAAAAATATAAATAAACTAGAGGTATGGTAAATAAATAAAACTTTTTTGATAAAAAAATAAGAGGTGTGGTAAATAAATAAAAATAAGAGGTATGGTAAATAAATAAAAATATAAATAAACTAGAGGTATAGTAAATAAATAAATAAAAATAAGAGGTATGGCAAATAAATAAAAATATAAATAAACTAGAGGTATGGTAAATAAATATAACTTTTTTTGTATTTACTCTAGAGGTATAGTAAATAAATAAAAATATAGATAAACTAGAGGTATGGTAATTTTTTTTTTTTGTTTTTAAATAAATAAAAATATAAATAAACTAGAGGTACGGTGAATAAATAAAACCTCATTTTATATTTATTCCATAAACCTCTTTATATTTACGAAAACTCAAAAAATAAATATGTTTTATTTAGGTGAAGCGTATGAGCCAAATACCATGGGACAAATAATTATTAATACCATGGGCCAAATACCATATTTGTAAAAGAGGTATGGTAAATAAATAAATATGAAAGAGGTATGATAAATAAATAAAAATATGAATAAACTAGAGGTACGGTAAATAAATAAAGCCTCATTTTATATTTATTCCATAAACCTCTTTATATTTATGAAAACTCAAAAAATATGTTTTATTTAGGTGAAGCCTATGAGCCAAATACCATGGGACAAATAATTATTAATACTATGGGCCAAATACCATATTTGTAAAAAAGGTATGGTAAATAAATAAATATAAAAGAGGTATAAAGAGGTATGATAAATAAATAAAAATATATCAATTAGGATTAGAAATCAACATCTAATTATATACCAAGCATATGGGCCAAAGACCATGGTAAATAAAAGAGATATGATAAATAAATAAAAATATAAATAAACTAGAGGTATGGTAAATAAATAAAACCTCTTTTTATATTTACTCCATAAACCTTTTTATACTTACTAACACTCAAAAAATAGGTTTTATTTAGGTGACGCCTATGGCCAAATACCATGGGCCAAATTATTATTAATACCATACAAAAAAACATTATTAACCTTAATATTAATATTAAAAGATTAATATCATTATTATTATTAAATATAATACTCATATTGATACATTATAATATTAATATTATTAAATTTAGTAACTTTGGATTAATACAATATTAAATTTGTTATATTATAATATGTATTAATATATCATGATATATATTAACACTAAATATATATGGGAAGAATAAAAACATAGAGTGATAGAGGTGGAGAGATAGGGGGAGTGACAAGGGAGAGATGGAGATAAACTTAAGGATAGGGAGAGGAGGAATGAAGACAGAAAGAGGGATATGAGTGAGAGATGTAGAGAAGGGTAATAGAGGGAGAGGGATACACAAAGATGGAGGGGGAGAGAGAGAAAGAGGAGGAGGGAGATAATGAGAGAGAGAGAGAGAGAGAGAGAGAGAGAGAGAGAGATGGGGGAAGAGAGAGGAAGGAAGGAGAGAAAGGGAGAGAGAGGAAGGTAGGAGAGAAAGGGAGAGAGAGGAATTGCAAGAGAGGAGGAGAGAGGGAGGGAAAAAGAAAGACATTGAGAGTGAGAAGTGGAGAGAGAGGGCGTGACAAAGGGAGAGATGGAGATAGAGAATGTTTGGGGGTGAGAGAGAGAAGGGGGGGGATATAGTAACATAGTTGGAGAGAGAGAGAGAGAGATTGATGGGGGAAGAGAGGATTGGGGGGAAGAGAGAGAGAGAGAGAGATTGATGGGGGAAGAGAGGATTGGAGGGGAGAGAGAGAGAGAGGGAGAGGGAGAAAGAGGAAGAATGAGAGACAAGACTTGGGAGAGAGGAGAGAGGGAGGGAAGAAGAAATACATAGAGAGTGAGAAGTGGAGAGAGAGAGGGTGACAAGGGAGAGATGGAGAGAGAGTGTGTATGTTTGGGGGTGAGATAAAGAGACAAAGAAGGAGAGATGGAGAGAATGGGGGAGAGAAGGAGAGAGGGAAGGATATAGTAATAGAGTTGGAGAGAGAGAGAGAGAGAGAGAGATGGAGTTGGAGGGGGAGAGAGGGAGGTAAGAATAAAGAAATAGAGAGAGAAAGGTGGAGAGAGAGAGGGAGTGATAAGAAAGATGGAGAGAGAGGGAGAGAGGATAACAAGAGGGAAGAGAGATAGAAGCGGGGGAGAGGGAGAGAAGGGGAAGAGAGAGGGAGGGAGAGGAGGAGGGAGGGATAGATAGATAGATTGGAGAAAGAGAGTGTATGTTTTGGGGGTGATATAGAGAGACAAAGGGATATAGAGATATAGATGGAAAGTGAAGAGAGGGAAGAAGAGAGAGATGGAGAGAGATAGGGAGGGACAAAGAGATTGATAGACATGGAGTGAGAGAGCATGTGTGTTTGGGGGGTTGAGATAGAGAGACAAAGATGGATATATATATATTTATATATATATATAGATGGAGGTGGGGGAGAGGGAATAATATATATTGCACTAGAGGCATTGATTTCAGTTTAGATGTTGATTTCTAATGATATTTGATTGCTTGCACTAGATGCATTGATTTAAATGTAGATGATTTCTAATCCTATTTGATTGCTTTCACTAAATGCATTGATTTCAGTGTAGATGGTGATTTCTATTGCTATTTGATTGCTTTAACTAGATGCATTGATTTCAATATAGATGTTGATTTTTAATAATATTTGATTGCTTGCACTAGATGCATTGATTTCAATGTAGATGATTTCTAATCCTATTTTATTGCTTGCACTAAATGCATTGATTTCAGTGTAAATGGTGATTTCTAATCCTATTTGATTGTTTGCACTAGATGCATTGATTTCAATGTAGATGTTGGTTGCTTACTTGCACTAGATGCATTGATTTTAGTGTAGATGTTGGTTTATAAACTTATTTTCTTACGTGCACTAGATGGATTAATTTGAGTGTAAATGTTGATTTCTATTCATATTTAATTGCTTGCATTAGATGCATTGATTTCAGTGTAAATGTTGTTTTCTAATCTTATTTGATTTCTTGCATTAGATGCATTGATTTCAGTGTAGATGTTGATTTCTGATTTGATGTAATTGGATGTATGATGGTACATTAATTTTAAAGTGATTGGATTAATATTGTGCATTGATTTCAGTGTAAGCATAAAAAATTATTGACAATGTACATTGATTTTTGTGTTATAGTAATTCAACCTATTAATACTGGAGAGAAAGAGAGAGACAAGGTATGATGTTTACTACAATATCTCGAGCTAAAGATTTAAATGGTTTACAAAATTACGATTTAACTTGTCATTTTCATATAATAGATATGAAAAGACGACGAAAGTAACAAGGGTGACAATAAGACTAGTAGAAGAAAATAGTTTGAGATTAATCACAATGAAAGACTATTTGTAATTTATTATATTCTTATTATTCACATTTTCTATCACTCAACATTATTACATTATCACTTTACATTCAAAATTTTTATTTCACCATTAAAGTTATTCACAATATTTATTATCTCAACAAACTAAGGTAACTAAGAAAATTTAAAATTAAAATGACCAGATTAATCTGAGACATATTTAGCATATTTAAAATGATTATATTTAATATTATACGATTTTACATATTATTGATAAAATCAATCATCTGTTGATTAGATTTTCTTTGGCCACACATGGCTGAAACCAACCTAGATCCATCTTAACTCCAGATCTATCAAGTGCAGAGCGGGATCAAATCTCTACTCAAAAAAGACGTTTGCACCTCAAGAGATTTGATCGCTCTCGGCGCTTGATAGGTCCGGAGTTAAGATGGATCTAAGCTGGCAAAATCACATGCATAGATACATACACAATGTCCATTAGTGAAGGCTCAAATAATGCATTAAAGCAGATAATGTAAATTATATCAATACTATATTGCACCGTATAATTTTTCCCTTGTATACAGCACTATTGCTGCCTGTCCTTTACACACAACCCTTTCTACTTATCAATTAGCATCACAGCTAAATCCCCACTTGATCGTTTTATTAACATCATCTGGCTTACGTGACATGAATTCCATGATTTTCCTTTCTTAGACTTTAATTCAATTGAGAATATTTTATGTTGTATCTATTGGGATTATGAATTTGCTTCTTGTTTTTCAGTGTGGTCCTGTTGCTGAAACTGTGGCATATGACTTAGTATTGGAGGTTGCAATGAAAGTGCAACATTTTCAACAAAGGAATTTGCGTCTCCATGGATCATGGAGGTGGTTGTTGACTGAGTTTGCTTCATATTATGGAGTTTCAGATTCATATACTAAGTTGAGGTAGTAACCATGGGATACATTTGCTGACTTTGATTTCTCTATTTGCAATGCAGTGTATAGGTTAAGTTAAATCCAGTGTGTATCCTAAGTTAGATGTCGATAAACCTCAATCTGTATTGTCTGAAAAGTGCAGGTACCTTTCCTCTATCATGGATGTGGCAACACCTACTGAAGATTGTCTAGTTCTTATATATGATTTACTTGTTCCTGTTGTAAGTGCTCGAGATGAGAACACTTTGAGCCGGCAAGAGGTATTTTCATGAAGCATTGGCCTGCTTTTGAATTTTCCCACTTCTGGTGTAGCTGTATAGGCAGGATGTTTCTTTCATTTTTGAACAATGCCTTTTTCTCTGGTGATGAGTTCAAGATAGCTCTAATTAATATCAGCATTTTAGATTGTGATTATTGTTTTTTCGGTGTATTTGCATATTACAAATCTCAAGTTTGATGATGTTATCTGGATTCTCCACTTTACTCATCTTCCAGCAGTCTCTTCAAAATTTCAAGTCTTCTTCATAGCCAAACCCTTCTATTTTCCTATATTATTTTTTTAACTTTTGGGGAACTGCTGCTATCATAGTCCTTTCATTTTAGCCTTGGTTTTATTATCTTTCATGCGTCATCCAAGCCTATTACAAGTGAAAGGCTGAACATGCATTAGGATTTTTTTTTTTTTTCATATCTTGAATTCATTGCTTTTCCCTTGTGTTATCCAGTTCAGGAACTTAACTTTATAAACATTTCTCCTTGGTTACAGAAGCGGATTTTAGGAGATATTGAAGAGCAGGTGGAGCAATTACTTGCTTTGGTATTTGAAAATTACAAGTCATTGGATGATTCATTACCATCAGGCTTAGTTGATGTCTTTGGACCTGCTACTAGAATTGTTGCTCCAGCTCTCGCTTCTATTGTAATGATATACTCTCTTCTTCATGATATACCATCTCCCGAGGCACAGTTAACATTGTGCAGCTATTTCCAGGTTGGTCATCTTTACCTCCTGATCTGATTTAAGGAAATATGGAAATTTTGTTGGTACTCAAGCATATACGAAAGGCAAGTTAATTATACACTGAAAGAGGGATTAGCATATGATTTTATGTTCAAGAGGTAAACTTCATAAAACTAATATTATATGCAGACGACTTCTAGGAAGAGATCAAAATGACATATGGAAGAGACAGATGAGTTTGTGACGAATAACAATGACGGTTTTTTGATAGATACATTAACTATTTCAAACAACATATTTGAAAATGAAGGCATTATGCATGAATATTTGTAATGAACTTTGCATTGATAATGAGATCCGTAATCAAAATATACTCCCTAGGTATGTGGTTGAGTAGTAACTTAGTAAACTATATTTGGTCATCTTTGTCTTCCTGAATTTCAGCTTGCCCTTTTGCTTATGCATGCATGCCTATGTTATGTGTATATAAACTTTAAAGGGACACAGGTAAAGAAATCCTGCATCTGGAAATACAATCAGGTGCTCTCTGGAATGTTGAAAAGATGTCTGATTTTTTATGGAGTTGATTCTGTAATGACTTCAAAAGTTTGGATTGCCTGACTTCAGTTTACAGATCATCATAAGCCAATATGCATTATTTTTCAAAATTGTTTGGTTGGTTAGGTAGTTGGACTACCCACAGGTTTTGACCTGGTGAACCTAACATTAAGGAGTGTGTTAACAGTATATCCAATCACTGTCTATTCAAAGTCCCTTGGGCTAATAGAAACTTACAATATTATGAGCAAAGAGCTCTGTGAATTAGAAAGTTTACAGATGTCTGTACAATGTTGCCAGCTTTCGTAGATTTTTGGTTACTTTTGTTTTTCCTTGGCATTTCAGATGCTTGTGCTTTTTGCAGTTTGTGTATTCCATGGTATAACTAATGAATGGATCAATTTTCAGTTACACTTTGGATAAAATGTCTTTAATTTATTTCATGGAATGCATGCAAGTAGGTGATTGTGAATTTTGACTTGAAGAAATATTTAAGAGATAAACCAAAATTTGTTTTTATTTGTTTCTTAAATAATTGCCTGAGTGGTAGTTATCTGGAATTTTAAACAAAATTTTCTGTTCTTTATGGAAGTGTTTTAACTCTGAGACAACTGTTTTTGAGTTCTATGAATGTCAGTGGAAAACAATAATGTAAGTTATGGATATTAACTCATTTGAAAACAAAGATGGTTTCTGAAACAGGGATTAGTGTAGAAGAAATTTGTGGCTAGATGATGATAAACTGATCAGGATTTGGGAGTTTTATTTTGTTTTGCTACTGTAGTGACTGTAGGAGTTCTGATTCTTCTGTAATGTTTTCAGTGCATGCTCATCGTGAAAGATGCTCTCTCTCTCTCTCTCTCTCTATCTATATCTATATATATATATATATATATATGTATATATTATTGTTCTTATATTCGACACTTAATTATTTAGCTTATTTTAATCTCTATTTAAGTTGTCTCCTTGTCAGTTTGGTAGATGTACTCCATTTCCAGTTTGGCAGTTGTACTTTGTCTATTGTAGCATTTTCATTTCGATGTTGCTGTCTTATTCCTATGCAGAGTTTTATAATGTTTATTTGTTTCTTAGGATATTCAAAGTCTGAATAGAAATACACATCTCTTGTGGGTTTGTATTGTGCTTTATTATGCTCATCTTAATCCATCTACATAAATGTGTCCTAATGATGCAATACACATGCCTCTTGTGCATGAAGGGGCATATCCAGTGACCAGTCTATGCTAGAATTGTAATGCGATGGTGCGTTCTTCTACTTGAGCTCCTTGGGCACCAAGACTATATGTTTTTAGAGAGAGACATGAGAGTGCTGAAAGAGCCTTTCCCTTTGTTACATCCCAAATCTGCATTCAAAGTGATAAAGCCTTGAAATACAAGTGCAACCATAGGGAAACTCAGGAAGGTTCCCAATTGTCACCATAGCAACCTTTCCTCTGTCTTTAGTCTGGCTTTCCTCCAGCACCAAGGGGGACTCCATAAAGTAAGGTTAAGCATCAAGATATTCTTTGGAAATAGCTGGGATGTGTTGGGGAAAGTAACTAAGTTCAGTCTTCATAATTGTTATGTTATATTTCATGTAAAAGAAAAAGAAAAGCAGAAAAATAAAAATTATTATTATTTATTAGTCAAGCATGCATTTCATGCTTCTAGGGTTTGACAAAGTCAAAGTCCCATTTGGACTCTTTGTAAAAGAAAAGAAGATATTTTATTTTAAGGTTAAATCCTCAAGACCAAGTAGGCCAGCTCAAGGGACGTGATCCTTCGCACAGGCAGATAACCATATATTGGCAAGTGTGCACCTCCATTCGAACAAGACTTAGTTGCCCTTCTGTGGTAAGGCATGTGAACCTAGTGAAGAAAGATATGTGAGTTTCTTGGAGGCAAAAGAAGGGAAGGGTCTGAAATTCTGAGAAAGCACCTATCTGAGCTTTGTAATATTCTGTCTCTAGGAGAGGATATTCGAAGTTATGTTTCAGGTATGATGCCCGAGTTAGAAGACTTGTTACAGTTGGAAGCTTATGAAGGCTGAAATTTATTACAGCTGGAAGGCTTGTAAGGTAATGGATCAAAAGGAGGGCTGACTTGGTTCTTGAGGCGGTCTTGAAGTCTTGGATTTCTCATTTGATTTGATTCTATAAGAAGAGAAGAACTTTTCTGGGTTTTCCCCTTGGAGGGGTTTTGCCTTGGCTTGGAGCCTATATCTTGTGTCTACTATTTTCTGTGATCTTCATGATGTATAATTTTGATAGTTGTTTGATGAAGAAACATAACAAACAGTAATAAATGGCGTAACATATTCACAAGCAATTATGAAAAAGGAGAAACTGAATTTAATTTGTAAACCTCCCATTTCTCCAACATGGTATCAGAGCTTAAGGCGGTTTGAAGGTGGTTTGAAGATCTCATCATGTTGGCTCTGTGGCTTATTTCAGTGGTTCGCTTGTCTTTCCCCGTGATGAACAATGATTGTGGCAACTCACAATATCATTATGTGTGGAAAGTGACCTTGCTCTTGCATGTTGAAGGCTCGCTCTAATAGCTCTAAGAAGCTTGGAAGTTCATATTAATGTCGCTGTAGCCCAATAGAGACGCGTATGTGATAACTATAGCTCTTTCCATATAACTCGCAATGCCCTGTGATGACTACTTCGTATACTCTGAAGATTCACACACTAAATGGTACCGAGGCTTGTAATTACAGTAGTTTGGTATACACTAATGTGGCTCGTTCTTTCTCCATATACAGTGTAAAGACTCATGTGAAGATCCTTGACTATATATAGTATGAAGGCTCTCTCTTAACATCCTAGCTATTATCATAGCTTACAGTGATGGTCTCGTATTTTTCTGTGGCAACGAGGATAGTTTAAGCATTGCTTGCCCCTGTGGCTCAGACAATGGCTCAATGATTTAACTTTTGATGACCCACATACACTCTATACTTGGTAACTTGCATATATGCATTTTATTCTTACTTTATGATGAATATCGATCGTGGTTCTGAAGGGATCAGACACAAGAGTATGCGACTATGGTTTTGTGAACTGTAGAATCCTATACACCTGCTATAGAAGGATTGGAACATGACCAAGAAACTATGATAACGATACTATTTTAGACATAATGAGTATCTTGGTTGTGATCTAGCTATGGTTTATGTTTCGTAGTTAATTGTTTGCATAACAAAGTCTAAGATGTAGATCTGGCAGAAGATACATTATGTAGCAGTGATCTCTCATGGAGAATGAGAAGTATAACAAGAAATGGTTATCTAAGCTCAAAAATGATAGTAACATAAAACTACAACTACAATATTTTGGATTGTGAATTCTAGGCTTTAAAAGGCATATCCTTATGAAGCAGTCATATTTGGGTTTGCATCAAGTTTTATCAAGGATGAAAACAAGTCAATGATATTACATTCTATGTGAATACAACGATGACCTATAATGATATATGGTAGAGATCTAATATGATATTTATATGACAAAGAAACCATGACAATGGTGAATGATAGGCTAAGTCTCCCGAAGCAAAGATGGGAGATTTAGGGAATAGTATTCCAAAAGATATGTAAGCTTGAAGGAATTTCTATGGATCAAAGTTTGAAGGTATCTCTGGTGGAAGAAGATATAATAAATATGAAGTTTGTAAGCATCCAAGGTACTTGACAAAAGGATCTCTGCTGGAATAGATAAGTGTTGACAAGGACCAAGATCTTGCAAAGAAGATAAAGTGGTAGAGCATGTTTTTTTAAAGACGTGAAGGACAAAATGCTTTGGGAACTAGATGAAGTTCGAATACATCTTGGATGCAACTCCCGGTAATCATGGAAGATAGAGGTATGTATTTTTTTCATATGAGGTATGTGACATGTGTATAGTATGGTTAGGGTTTTGCAGTTAGCTTGTAAGGTTTTGCAATTCCTTTGCGGTAGATCTTGATGACTATGAAGTTTCTAGAATCTAGGGTTTGTAGGAATTGTAAATCTGTGAAGTCTTGAAAAACCTTGGTATTTAGGGTTTCTAAACCCTAGATTGAACTAACCCTAGGAATGAAAACTTCAACCCTAACAACCTATTCTCTCTAAAGAAGCCCTTGTTCCTGATGAAGGGGGAATAGGGATCTCCTCTCTGGTTGAGAGGGAGTGATGATGGACATCGTATTCATATTCTCTTCTTGATGTGTCATGCACTAGGATAGGACTAACCCAATGTTTTACAAAACGGACTCGGATTCGGAATCGGTCGAGGATCGACTCGGACTCGGACTCGGAAACGGCAATGACTCGGCCGGCTCGATTTCAATGACTCGGTCGTTGTAAAAAATACATTAAATATTTATTTTTTTTAAAAAAAACATAATTTTAAATATTTTAAACATAATTTTAAAGATTTTCATTCAAGTTTCAAACACACAAACATTATAATATACATGGAAGACAACATATGATCAAAGTAGGCTCATGAACCAATCCTTATATCAAAATGGTACGGTGTTACCCAATGGCAATAGTAAATACATAGTCAACTGTAGTCTGTCATACATGATCAAAGACTCAAGAGTCAAAACAAAATACAAATAACCAAGGAGGCTAGTAGCTAGAAGTTAAAGTTATTAAGGTTTTTTCTTGGGCTTTGACGGTGACCTGAGTCTCTTCAAGGTTTTTTCTTGGGCTTTATTGCTTATCTCTCTGTGTTGTAATTCACTGCTCTGGGGCAGATCTGAGCCCAGCTTTGGAGCATAATTTCGGCCTATTATGAGGCCATTCCGAGGCAGAATCTGAGCTCTGTTTAAGGACAGTCTGAGGCAAGCATTCGAGGTATCAAGGCCAAAGAGTTTCAGGGCATATTTTGAGGCCTTAATAGCCTGTCTAGACTGTAATCAGAGGCTGAGGTTGCACTGTTGTAGGGCCATAGTAGCCTTGAGGAAGCCGCACCAGTTGAAGCCTGTTTTAGACACATATAAAGGGTCGTATTACCCTATGACAGCAGTTGTAAGAGAAGGTTCAAGGCCCCAGGCTAGGAGACTAGTCTAGGTCTCTTTTTGAAGCAAATGGACAGTTGAAAAGAAGGTATGTAAAGCTGCAGGAAGACCTATTTTAGGCTGCAAGAAGAGGCCTATCTTGGACGCCAATGAAGACCAAATTTGTTGTAGGAGAAGCCCGACTTTAAAGACAGCCTTTGAGGGTATATTCTGAGATTTGAACAAGACCGAGTTGCTTAGCTCGTGTGCAAGTCAAGATCAAAATTAAATCATACTTTGAAGGATTGATTAAAAGTGCTACCCTGAGACAAAATTTGAAGTAGGAGTAAAGGGTCAAGGCCTGTTGAGCAAGGATAGAATCGAAGGTTAATGCTTGGTTTAGTCATAAGTTGGAAGGCCTGAGACGGCACTTCCAAGGGCTGAACTTTGGCAGCAGAAGGCAAATCAGTGGCAGAAGAAACAACACTCAGTGGCAGCTAGACATCTTCAATTGATATCTGAGGTATGAACCAGATTCTCCTTTCGTTTAATGGTTGAGCTGTATATCAGTAAAATATCTTTGTACTATTGTAAAACAACAACAACATTTGAAGAACAGATCAGCAAAAAAGTGTTAAATTTTGGTTAATACGCTGCCCAGCCGTTTTGAATGACTCGGCCGTTTTTTGACGGACCCGGCCGGGTTGACCGGGTCAGCTATGACCCGGCCGAGTCATTGGCTGACCCGGCCGAGTCATTGGCTGACTCGGCCGAGTCATAGCTGACTCGGCCAGCCGAGCCGGGTCAGAAATTTTTTTAATAAAACGGAACGAAACGGCCGTTTCCGTTTCGGTACGGCCGTTTCGTAAAACACTGGGACTAACAACCATACGTCTAGTGAAGGACATGGAGGGAGAATAGAGAATGGAGGATTGGATAAGCATCTGAGACTAGTACTCCTTGAGGATTAGGAATCCAAGATAGGAAATAGTGTTATGGACCGACAATCTTTGATGGTTGGATAGATGATTCAAGACAAGACGGTCGAAGAGGACCAATATTATTTGAGGATTGGGAATCCAAGATAAGAATAGTCCTAACAGGACATACCCGATAAACATCTAGATGGGGTATGTGCCTTGAGAGGTAGTGTGGTGTCTCATGTAAAGCCTCCCAACATTGTGCTCTAATCTAGTGGAGAGATAGAGCTTGTTAGTCAAGCCTTGTTATGTTGACAATGTTGGTTATGATGTTGATGCTTAAAGATGGCTTATCAATCCGACTCTTCTTATGAGAATATTTCAGTTTGAGAGTATCCTTGTATCGAGTGTACAATTATGAATACCTCCCTAGTTAAGAGGGAGTGTTGGAGAAAGTAACTAAGTTCAATCTTCATAATTGTTATGTTGTATTTCATGTAAAAAGAAAAGAAAAGAGAAATAATACTATTTATTTGTCAAGCATGCATTTCATGCTTTTAGGGTTTGTCAAACTCAAAGTCCCATTTGGATTCTTTGTAAATGAAAAGAAAATATTTATTTTTGAAGTTAAATCCTCAAGACCAAGTCGACCCTTAGATGATCAGGTCGGCCAACTCAAGGGACGTGCCCTTCGCATAGGCAGATAACTATATATTGGCAAGTGTGAACCTCCATTCAAACAAGACGTAGTTGCTCTTCTGTGGCAAGGCATGTGAGCCAAGTGAAGAAAGATATGTAAGTTTCTTAGAGGCAAAAGAAGGGAAGGGTCTGAAATTCCGAGAAAGCACCAATCTGAGTTATGTAATATTCCGTCTCAAGAGAGGATATTCGAAGTCATGTTTTAGGTATGATGCTTGAGTTAGAAGACTTGTTATAGTTGGAAGCTTATGAAGGTTGAAATTTATTACAATTGGAAGGCTTATAAGGTAATGGATCAAAAGGAGGGATGACTTGGTTCTTGAGGTGGTTTTGAAGTCTTGAATTTCTTTCTCATTGGATTTGATTTTATAAGAAGAGAATAACTTTTTTGGGTTTTCCCCTTGGAGGGGTTTTGTCCTGGCTTGGAGCCTATATCATGTGCCTACTATTTTCTGTGATCTTCATGATGTATAATTTTGATAGTTGTTTGATGAAGAAACATAGAAACAACGATACATGACATAACATATTCACAAGCAATTATGAAAAAGGAGAAACCAAATTTAATTTCTAAACCTCCCATTTCTCTAATAGGATGGTGGACTAAGACAAGTGCTTGTCCAATTGGGTAATGGAGTCACGGATATACGAACAAGAGGCTTTGAATACTATGGAGAAAGATGTAGTCAAGCTATACACTGATGTGCCCTGACTATTTAGAATAGATTTTCAAGTTGTATATATATATGTATATATATATGAAGCTTTCAACTCATTGTCTTCATGGTTTAGTCATTTCTAACACTTATATGTTTTGTTGATTTTTAGCACTTATATGACAATGAGAGTTAACTCTCTTGTATATATATATATATATATGAAGCTTTCAACTCATTGTCTTCATGGTTTAGTAATTTCTAACACTTATATCTTGTGCCTACTATTTTCTGTGATCTTCATGATGTATAATTTTGATAGTTGTTTGATGAAGAAACGTAACAAACAATGATAAATGGCATAACATATTCACAAGCAATTATGAAAAAGGAGAAACCAAGTTTAATTTCTAAACCTCCCATTTCTCTAATAGGATGGTGCCTAAGACAAGTGCTTGTCCAATTGGGTAATGGAGTCACGGATATACGAACAAGAGGGTTTGAATGCTATGGAGAAGATGTAGTCAAGCTATACACTGATGTGCCATGACTATTTAGAATTGATTTTCAAGTTGTATATATATATATAGATATATATATATATATATATATATATATATATATATATATGAAGCTTTCAACTCATTGTCTTCAGGGTTTAGTAATTTCTAACAATTATATGTTTTGTTGATTTTTAGCACATTTATGACAATGAAGCTTTCAACTCATTGTCTTCATGGTTTAGTAATTTCTAACACTTATATGTTTTGTTGATTTCTAGCACTTATATGACAATGAGAGTTAACTCTCTTGTCTTAATGTTTTGTTGATTTGTAGCACTTATATGACAATGAGAGTTAACTCTCTTGTCTTAATGTTTTGTTGATTTCTAGCACTTATATGACAACGAGAGTTAACTGTTTTGTCTTCATGGTTTGATATTCAACTTTCATTGTCTTCCAAGGTAATAAAATGGATTAAATTAACCTCAACTTGTTGTGCACAAATCCCAAATAAAACTTTTGTCGAACCTCCCAATAGTCACTGACTGATTAAATCAACATGAGCATGTGTTCCAATGAGGGGGGATGTGCTCAAACATGTGTTGTACCATGGAAATAGGGTGTTTTACCTAGCTATAATAACACCATGATAGCAACACATTGACAAGATATAAGCTCAACAACACAATGATAAAATAGAAGCTCAACCTAGGTTTGAACCCAGGGTGCACCATCAAAGGACTATAATATGATAATGCCTCATTATAATTTAGGAAAGGCTTGATCATCAAAGATATATGTAAGTTAACTCTTGTTGCCTTCATCGTTTGATTTTCAGCTCTTATTATCTTCCAAGGTAATAAATGAATTAAATTAACCATTGGATGGTTAAATCAACCTCAACATGTGTGAACAAATCCCAAATAAGACCATAGTTGAACCTCATGAACATGTGTGCCAATGAGGGACTATAACATGATATTGCCTCATCAAAACTTAGGGAAGGCTTGATCATCAAAGATGTATGTAGTACCTCCCTCCCATGTAATTCAAACTTCGGAAAAAGTGCATCCACAAGGGTACTAGCGTAAGAAAACACATTTCCACCTAGGTGATATTCAACAAATGTTACAATGTTAAGTCATATCGCTTAGGCAAATCCCACCTAGGTAAAGTGGACTACCACAACGCATATCATTCAACCACATCAACATCGTAAGAGAGGAAACTTCAATAACATCACCATGTAAAAGTCACTAGGAAGCTGCAACAATGCGATGAAACATCTACCTCTTAACACCATCATATAACCCCATGGGGGGCTAGAGTCCTCATCCAAAGAACAGGATGTAGCACATCCAAGATAAACAAGTACACCAAAACCACACAATAATGAGATTGCATGCCCCATAACCGTCTAATATGCAACCAAGGGGTGATCAACAAGGCAAGCACATGTTAGAAAACCACCAAACCAGCAAGCACAATCAACAAACCAAGGAGAAGACAAACCCCCCAAACCAAAGACCTCCATCAATTGATCCAATGCCTTAAAGAGCAGGGGCTACATGAAGATGAGTGTCCCCCAAAGTCAATCCAATGCTCAAAGATATTGGTTGCAAATATCCATCAATGTGATGAAAATCGCATTGTGAAACCTCATACAATATGAGTTGTAACAAGGGTAACGAACACATGGAAACATATGTTAGAATTTCCATTCCAACGCCCATTATCGGTTCCCAACAATTATTAACTGGATGAATACACAACCATATAACTAACGCAAAAAATATAGCGGAAGCAAAAAATACTTGATCTAAATCACATTACACATAAACATATTTCTACCTAGTCAATAGTTCTTCATTAATAAATTAGTCACGGAGCTTACTTGGGCTCTGGTACCAACGATAATTGGCCCAACTGAGAAAACACAAAACTAATCACTAGCCTCACTGCACTCTCTCAGACCCAACACACGCTCACTGAGAAGCCTCTCTCATTCTTGTGCTGCTGTTGTGTCTTCTCCTCACTTTAGCTTCACCTTTAGAACCTTACATTGAGCCAAAACCCTAACCCTAACCCTAATCTCAAAGTGATGGCTGGCTGAGATTAGATCTTGGCTCACTTGAGATTGACAACTAAGATTAAAACTTAATCACTAAATTAAGTAATTTATTCTATCTAAGTTTTTATTTTGGCTCAATAAGCCAACATATAATTATATGCTTTTTCCTAAGTTTAACTTAGGTTAAGAGTTACATCAACAAATATTCAAAGGTGAAATGTGGTCTACCTCTACATGCATAGACACAAGGCATGTGCATAAGTATATGGTTGAGCTACAAACTTCAACAACATATAAGGGAATGCTCCTTTAAAAAAATGAAAAATTCCCCCTTCCAAGTCCACATTACTGTTTTACCAAATTTTACAGCTCGATGAATAAAATGAAAAAGCAAATAAAATAAAATAATGACCATTGAGTTCTTCCAAGTTCCACCACTGATAAGCTTAAATTTTTATTTGTTGCTAATGAGTTCTTTTGCTGCTTATGGTTTCCTGTTAAAATTGGCAACTAGGGCCAAATTCCATGCGGGTCATCTTATTAATGGCAATTGATATTTTTCTTGGATCCCTCTCATCGAGAGGTGTAGGATTGATCCAAAGATCATTTGATTCTGATAAGTATTCATGGAGATATGAATTTATTTGTGTTATGGGACAATTTGTCAAGGTTGGCCAGCAACCAAATAAACCCACTTGTGCTCAACGTTTTAGTATAAATAGAGGTGCCTTGAAAGTCATTTGGACACACATCCTCTTGGTGATCTCTTCCTCTCCACTTGTCTTTGGGTTTTGGTGGGAGGAGAGATCTAAAGAGAATACGCTGCCCTAAATCATAACACTATCATGGAGGAGATTTTAACGTAGTGAAGGAAGCCTACATAAAGTAGCAAGGAGAGATTTAATTGCTGGTCTAAAAGAGAAGCCCTATGCTGCCCTATACACAACTCTATTGGAGAGCCCTATGTTGCCCTATACACAGCTCTATGGGAGAGCCCTACGCTGCCCTATACACAGCTCTATGGGAGAGCCCTACGCTGCCCTATACACAGCTCTATGGAGAGCCTTACGCTGCCCTATACACAGCTCTATTGGAGAGCCCTACGCTGCCCTATTCACAACTCTATTGGAGTGCCCTGCGTTGCCCTATACACAGTTGTATGGAGAGCCCTACATGGCCCTATATGCAGCTCTATGGAGAGCCCTACGCTGTCCTATACGCAACCCTATGGAGAAGCTCTATGCTGCCCTAACCGCAGTCCTCCAAGTGATATAAAGGAAGACTATTCAAGCATGCCCTAGTCATAACCATGGAGGAAGGAAGGTCTGAAAGCGACTTGTATGACATGGAGAAGAGTGCTGAAGGGTATACGTTGAAGTCTGTCCAGCAAGGCAACATATGTTAGGACTGTGTTGATAATAGTACAGTCACTTGGATGGAGAAAACAATGATGATACATTGAAGTAGCATGATGTTGCAAGCAACAGATATATTGCAACAACATGTTGATGAATGCTGCAGCATGATGGGTACAACGATGAAGTGTATCATAGCATAATTAGGGGCAGCACAATGTTGAGGTACAACAGTATGATATAACAAGTTCATAGTGCTGCTAGTATAACACATCGGGACAACAACATGATACTTAGTGCAACAAGTACAACTAGCAGGCAAGGGACAACAAGCATTCTAGGGACAACAAGCATGCTCAGGACAACAAGCAGGCAAGGGACAACAAGCTAGCTAGGTGCAACAAACACATAGGTCAGTATGGCAACATGGTGCAGCAATGGCACATGATGCAGTACAATGATGCGTACCGTCATGATTGATGAAGCATGATGAGATGCAGCATTGTGATGATGGGTGTAGCACGGTGAGGCACAACATCATGATGAGATGCAGTACGATGGTAGGTGAAGGAGTCACCTTGAAGAAGTAGTTGAAGTAGCATGTCTTCAACTGATCTTGTGTATCATCTTCTTAGAGATGATCTATGCTCTCATCTAGATAAGTCAAAGTGTTGACTTCAGTTGTAAATGTACTATCTCTCTCTCTCTCTCTCTGCTGAACTATTGAAGAACATATAAGAAGAATTGATCAAGGGTTTCCCCCACATTGGGGTTTGTCACTGGCTGGCGCCACATCTTGTGTCCTCTTGTCTTGGCTTGTCTTCTGCGATTTATGCTTATGTTCTATCTGCAGTTTACTTTAATGCTGATGTGATTGCTAATCTGGAAAAGGTATTGAGCTTGTAGGTTTTAACCCTGTATAGAAATTACCTGCATACGAATTCTAAAACATAGAAAATAAACAATGCGAGAGCATAACACATAAAACACATCCACACAGAGATTTTCCCCTGGATCCCAAAACCGGGACTACTAGCGTGATTTTTCATTATGTTCCTTTCAATGTTACAATACATATTTAAACATGCCAAAGCATCCAATACCATGGACCAAAAATCATCGCTTCCAAAACCATGGACCGAAAACCATCGAGTCCAAGAAACATGTGCGAAAATCATGCACAAAACCATAGGTGGGTCCGCCCAACCTAACATAGGGTCCAAAGCCAAAATTTCCGGGGCGCTGCCTCGGCGGACCCCATAAAGTGGGTTATGGGTACCCCTTAAACCCCCTATGACCTTCCTCCCTCTAACCCCCAGGTAACTACGTGGGCTAGTCATGGAAAGAATATAACACAACCCAACATTCTCCCACTTGTTGTTTTCTTTCCACAGGGGGCCACAAGAGAGCTTAGTCATTTTTCCAGCCCTGAAATGCCCATTGTCTCTCTACACCAAGAGAACTTCTCAGAGCTCACAGATTTTGTCAATGCATCTGCAGTGTTCTTCAAAGTGTCCACCTTTACCAACAACACCTTTTTGTCTTCTATCATATCCCTCACAAAGTGATACTGAACATCAATGTGCTTTGTCTTTGAATGATATGCAGGGTTCTTTGCCAAGAAAATTGCACTTTGGCTGTCACAGTCTATCCTTATAGCTTCCTGTACTAACCCCATACTTGAACACAATCTCTGCAACGAAACTGCTTCCTTGCTTGCATGAGTGGCTGCCATGTATTCGTCCTCTGTAGTTGATAGTGCCACTACAGATTGTTTCTTACTCATCCAATTGACTGCACCTCCAAATAGGTTAAACACATACCCACTTGTAGATCTTCTCTGATTCAGATCTCCAGCCCAATCTACATCAACAAAGCCATGAATATCCAACATTCTGTCCAATCCTGGTCTTCCTTGGTAGCACAAACCATAATCACTAGTGCCACGCAAATACCTGAAAACCCGCTTCATTGCTGTCCAGTGCTCCTTCCTTGGTTTTGACATAAACCTGCTCAATACTCCCACTGCATGTGCAATGTCTGGTCTAGTACAGACCATTGCATACATCAGGCTACTGACTGCACTTGCATATGAAACACGAGACATGTCCTCTTCCTCTTCTTGTGTCTTGGGACATTGTTCAACAGATAACCTCACACCTACAGGAATAGGAACCTTCACCAGTTTACTATCCTGCGTATTAAACCTCTGCGGTATTGTTTCAACTTACTTCCTCTGGTTTAACCAGAGCTTCCTCTTTGCACGATCTCTTTTAATTTCCATGCCCAAAATGTAGTTTGCAGCACCAAGATCTAATAGAAGTTACCTTGGCAACAGGAGAAAAAATATCACCAAAATCAATTTCGGCACCTGGGAATAACCTTTTGCTACTAACCGAGCTTTGTATTTCTCCACTTTTCCTTCTGCATTTGTCTTCTTTTTGAACACCCATTTGCTGCCAATGGGTTTCCTTCCAGCTGGCAACTCCACCAGATCCCAAGCCTCATTTTTGTGCGAAGATGCCATTTCATCAACCATGGCCTCTTTCCAGAGTTTTCCATCCTCTGAATCCACTGCTTCCTTCACAGTTCTGGGATCATCATTAGTCACAGACAAAGCAAAATTTGAACAAAAAGCAGATGGACTATACCTTTTTGGCTGCCTTTTTTCTCGAACTGATCTTCTCACACCCGGAGTTTGTGGCTCTTCATCTTCTGATTCCTCCTCTGTTGTAGAGTCTGATTCTTCTTCCTTAAGCTCAAACTCTATCTTCTCAGGTTCCTTTGGTTGGACTTCATGTTTAATAACATCTTTTACCTCTCTGAACACCACATCTCGGCTGTACACAACCTTCTGTGTGACTGGGTTCCAAAGCTTATAACCCTTTAAACCATCCTTATACCAAAAAAAGATGCACTTTTCAGATTTACTATCCAACTTGGTTCGTTTCTCCTTTGGAACATGTACATATGCATTACATCCAAATACCCTCAGATGTGAAAGAGAGGGTTTCTTACCAGTCCATACCTCTTGTGGAGTCTTATCCTCCAACGTTGATGAAGGTGACTTGTTGACCAGGTAATATGCAGTATCTGCCGCCTTTGCCCAGAATTTTTTCCTAACCCGGCACCACTGAGCATGCTTCTTGCCCTTTACATCAATGTCTTATTCATTCTTTCTGCAACTCCATTTTGCTAAGGTGTATATGGAGTAGTCTTCTGTCGTGCTATACCACACTTCTTACAGAATTCTTCAAATTCCTTGCTACAAAACTCTCCACCATTATCTGTCCTTAGCACCTTTATCTTCTTCTTTGTCTGATTTTCCACGAGAGCCTTAAATTCTTTAAACCTGTCAAAGGCTTCAGATTTCTTCTTAAGGAAATATACTCATGTATTCCTTGAGAAGTCATTTATAAATGATACATAGTACACAGACTTACCCAGTGATGGAACCTTCACAGGTCCAAACACATCACTGTGCACAAGTTCTAATATCTGTTTCGCACTCTTACTACCAGAGGGGAAACTCACCGATTCTGCTTCCCATATACACAATTTTCACAGAAATCAAAATCCAGAGAGCTATTACTCATACCTTCTACCATACCTTTACCATGAAGTATTCGAAGGCCCTTCTCTCCAATATGTCCAAGCCTTTGATGCCACAACATGACCTTTTTCTCCAGAGACCACTAGATTTCTGCTCCACTTTCAGGAACCACAAAACTGTTGCACCCATCAATAACAATGCTACCTTGCAGCTTGTACAAAGTTCCAATTCGAACTCCCGCATCAATACTAGTGCTCCCCGGACCATTTTGCAGGTACCCTTCTCGAACACTGTTTTTACACCCGCATCATCTAGCTTGCTTACATAAATCAGATTTCTCGCCAATGCAGGATATGCATAACACCGGAAGTGTTCTAACCCTTTCACTTGCAACTTCAACCTTACTTTTCTGCGACCAATGATTCTAGCCTTCCTATCATACCCTAAGAAGACATCACCACCATCATATTTCTCATACTCGCAAAACCACTCTCTATGGAGAGTGAAGTGAAAGGATGCACCTGAGTCAATCAACCATGCCTCATGATCTACATGTGTACTTGAAGAAGCCAAGTACACATCCCCACCTTCATCTGAGGTGGTTTTCGCCTCTGCAGAAGGAGTCTCATCAAATCCCTTTCCTTTGTCAGGAGCTTTAGATTTACAGTGCCTTTTGAAGTGGCCTTCCTTTCTGCATTTCCAGCACACCACCTTTACAGGTTTTCTTGGAGATTTAGATCTCCCTCTAGATTTAGATTTCCCACTCGATGACTTATTTTTGTTTTTGTTCTGGGACTGTCCTCGTACAGACAAGGCATCACCATTCTGTCTCTCCATATTTTTCTGTCTCATCTCCTCCGTCAACAAGGATGAGACTATTTCATCAAACTGCAAGGCAGTTGCATTGCTGCCTATTGCAATAACCAGACTATTCCACGAATCTGGTAGAGAACACAACAAACTGATGCACTTATCTTCATCTGAAATTTTAATATCAACAGATGCTAACTGAGTTACCACTGTATTAAATGCATTTAGATGCTCTGTCACTGAGTCTCCATCTTTCATCCTTAGGTTATACAACTTTTTTCGCAGGAACAGTTTATTCACCAGAGACTTAGATTGGTACAAAGTCTCTAACTTGTCCAACAAAGCCTTCGCCGTAGCTTCCCTTGATACATTCAACAATACTGAATCTGAGACACACAATCGTATTGTGCTCGTTGCCTTCCGATCCAACTTCTTCCATTCTTCATCAGACACTCCCGTTGGTTTAGTACCCGGATCTACTGCGATCCACTAATCTTTATCCACCAACAGATCCTCCATTTTGAGTTTCCACAACTCAAAACTCTGACCATTAAATTTCTCGATCTCTATCTTTCCACTGCTCGCCATCTTCTTTCACTACCAGAATCGATCTCACAGATTTCCCACTGAATAGGGTCTACCACAGGCTCGAGCGAAACCCCTCAGCAACAAAGGTGTCCCCTTGAAGCCAAAAAAGCTCTGATAGCAAATGTAGGTTTTAACCCTGTATAGAAATTGCTTGCATACGAATTCTAAAACATAGAAAATAAACAATGCGAGAGCATAACACATAAAACACATATACACAGAGATTTTCCCCTGGATCCCAAAACCGGGACTACTAGCTTGATTTTTCATTATGTTCCTTTCAATGTTACAATACATATTTATACATGCCGAAGCATCCAATACCATGGACCGAAAACCATCGCGTCTAAAAAACATGTGCGAAAATCATGCACAATACCATAGGTGGGTCCGCCCAACCTAACATAGGGTCCAAAACCAAAATATAAAGTGGGGTTACGGGTACCTCTCAAACCCCCTGTGACCTCCCCCCTTCAACTCCCAGGTAACTACGTGGGCTAGTCGTGGAGGGAATATAACACAACCCAACAGAGCTAACTATGAAAATAGAAATAAATTGCTCTAAGCATAGAGCATACCTAAACTTAACATTTCCCTATATTGTTACCATGATATTGTTGTGCGAATGGTAGACAATTGGTGCAATGTCATTAGGGAGGCTTGAACAAAACTTTGACCAATTGAAATGGGCTCCTGCACTTGCAATAGGCCCAACTATGAAAATACGAAACTAATCACCAGCCTCATTGCACTCTCTCAAACCCAACACACGCTCACTGAGAAGCCTCTCTCAATCTTGTGCTGTTGTTGTGTCTTATCCTGACCTTAGCCCTACTCTGGATGTGATGGATGGCTGAGATTAGATCTCGACTCACTTGAGATAGACAACTCAGATTAAAACTTAATTTAAGTTTTAATTTTGGCTCAACAAGCTAACATATAATTATGTGCTTTTTCCTAAGTTTAACTTAGGCCAAGTTACATCAATAAATATTCTAAGGTTAAATGTGGGCAACTTCTACATGCCTAGACACAAGGCCTATGCAGAAGTATCTGCTCAAGCTACAAACTTCAACAATATATAAGGGAATGCTCCTTTAAAAAAATGAAAAATTCCTCCTTCCAAGTCCACATTACTGTTTTACCAAATTTTATAGCTCAATGAATAAAAAGAAAAAGCAAAATAAAATAAAATAATGACCATTGAGTTCTTCTGCCACCGATAAGCTTAAATTCTTCTTTGTTGACAATGAGTTCTTCTATTGATTATGGTTTCCCTATGTTGTTACCATGATATTGTTGTGTGAATGGTCGACAATTGGTGCAATGTCATCAAGGAGGCTTGAACTAAAGTTTGACCAATTGAAATGGTGTTGTTCCCCTTGAGAATATGATATATGCATTCACATTTATGTGCAATGACTATTTACCATAAATGTATGTCAACGACTCTTGAGTGATCAACTTTTTCAATTTTGTATATGGAAGCAAAAGCACTTTCCTTATGTAATTCAAACAACACATCATCGTATTCTATTTCTCACTCATGCCATCCTGCAGAAATATTGTCTTGTGAGTACTCATAGTATTTTACAATCTTTCTTAATAATAATTGATGGGAACAATTATTGGGTTTCAACACTAGTTGTTTTTGAATTGAGTGGAGGGCCTATTAGAAATTTCTTATTCTATGTTTTTTTCTTGTAGCAATAGTTGTAAGTAATTTGTTATACCTTATTATTATCCAAAATATTCCAATTTTTTTAGATACCATTTCTACAACCAAAATCATTTTACATATTGCCCAACAATTACAACGTTTGTGTTTCATACAATAAGAGCCCACTGATGTCTTAAAATTTGGCTTTAATGGCTATTAAAACTTGTATTAGAATTTTAAATGAAGTTAAGGAATCCTAAAATATGTTGAAGAATGTAACTAGTGTCGGTTGTCATAATTGTATTTGTCAAAAGAAAATAAAAATAAATTTTATCGTAAAAGAAAAAATATTTTTTGAAGCACGGGTTTCATGCTCCTTTATTTACTTTCTAGGTCATAGCCTCCATTGAAGGCTTCTAGGTTTTTTCAAGAATCAAAAGAGTCTTTGCCACATTTAGTAGACCCTTCTTGGGCTTTTGTATCATGTAAAGAAAATTATTTGAGTAAAAAGTGTCATTTGTCACTTCCTCACCAAGTTGGCCCTGTCCTGTAGAAGTCAGCGCAAAAAGAGGGAATTCAACATTGTGGAAGCAATATAATTAGAGGCAACTCGACTCATTTGAAGCATACACTCAAAAAGTTCGATCTGCAAGAGAAAGAGGACAAAAAAGTGAACAAAGACCTAGTCCAAGGAAGAAGCAAATTGAAGTTTGTAGCATCTATCTCTCTCACACGTGCAAGTTTTTCTAGGGTTTCTAGGCTGGTTGTGGGGTCAAAATTTTTGCAGTAATTGCATGTTCAAAATTCTGAAGTTGGGAGGCCGAAATTTTGTATTGAAGCAGTTATTGAGGAGCAAACAGTTGGAAGGTTTTGCAGAGTTCATCTTACTAAAAGGAAGGGATGACTTGGTGATTGGAGGAGGTCTTTGTCAAGGTCAAAAGGTCTTGGATTGTTTCAATTTGATTTGAATCTATTAGTGGAAGAGTTAGACTGGGTTTTCCCTTGGATAGGGGTTTTGATTTGGTTGAGTGCCTATATCTTGTGTTCCTTGTTCTTGTGATCTTCATGCAATTATAATTTGGTAATTGTTTGATGAAAGATGACATAATAAATAAGTAAAAAGAAGTCAACATACATCACAAGTAATTATCAAGAAAAGAGGAATCAAACCCTAATATCTACATGCATTGATTTCTCAACTTGGTATTAGAGCTAAGGTGAAGGAAGGACTATTTGAAGATCAATTTGTTGGCTATCATTTAAAGGAAGAAAAAGCATCTTGAAAGAAAGGATCACTCTCTCAATCACAAGCTATTTGAAGATTGGACTCAATCTCTTAAAAATTGCAGGAAGCTTCATTGGAAGGATCATCTACAAACTATCTAGAAGAGTCAAGAATGAAGGATTCTTGGCTGCACTTACAAGTACACTAAATGATGACAATGCTTGGATTATTGATAGTGGAGCCTCAAGACATATGACATGAGAAAGTGGACAACTTCATACTCTATCAAAGGGATCATCATCACATGCAGTGGGGCTTGGCGATAACAACAACTATGCAGCCAAGGTCCTTGGATCTACATCATTGAAGCTAGAAAGTGGAACAAAGCTACACCTCAACAACATCCTCTATGTCCCAGGTTTGAAAAATAATTCACTTTCCATTTATTTTTCAGAAGATAAAGGAGATAGAGTTGCTTTTGTAGATGGTAAAGTTTTGGTTGAGTGCCTATATCTTGTGTTCCTTGTTCTTGTGATCTTCATGCAATTATAATTTGGTAATTGTTTGATGAAAGATGACATAATAAATAAGTAAAAAGAAGTCAACATACATCACAAGTAATTATCAAGAAAAGAGGAATCAAACCCTAATATCTACATGCATTGATTTCTCAACTTGGTATTAGAGCTAAGGTGAAGGAAGGACTATTTGAAGATCAATTTGTTGGCTATCATTCAAAGGAAGAAAAAGCATCTTGAAAGAAAGGATCACTCTCTCAATCACAAGCTATTTGAAGATTGGACTCAATCTCTTAAAAATTGCTGGAAGCTTCATTGGAAGGATCATCTACAGACTATCTAGAAGAGTCAAGAATGATAAAGGAGATAGAGTTGCTCTTGTAGATGGTGAAGTTTTGGTTCGGGGAAAGGATTCTAGTTTTGAAAAAGAAATGGTTATTGGGATTCGTGAAGGAAGACTATAGAGTTATACCAGTGTTGCACACATCGCGATCGGGATTTAATCGGGCCGGAAAAAAGCGAAAAAATCGTTTAAAATCGGGAAAAATCGGAAAAAAGCGGAGAAAAAATCGTTTGGCACAAAATATTCATTTTTTTTCATTTTTTTTCAATTTTTTTAATATCTAACCATCTACAACATAAAATAAATACATTGACACATAAATATGATAAAAAAACTAATATATAAGATGTTTAATATCATTTCTAGCGCTAAAATCACACATAACATTGAATCATGTCCTGATAGTAAGTCCCAACTCAGCCTCAAAATATCAACAAAAAATATGATAATGTATCTCATCATGTCATAATGTCATATACAATAAAATGAAAGTCTAATCCTATTGATGCCCTCTTGCGAGGAAAATGCCACAACTTTCCCTTTCCCTTAGATGTAGAGCTGGTGCCATGCAGGTGGAAATGGCATGGAGTCTGATGTGATCTAGACGTTGAAGAACTAGAAGTAGGAGCTATAGGAGGTAGACCACGTCTCTACTGGTGGCAGGGGTAGCCGGGCAGGTGGTGTCACCTGGAAACATTACATCTCCCAATCCTGAAATCCTGAAAAACTGATAAGTCTGCTGGATTTTAAATGAAATCTAAAATTCTACTTTCTCCATATGAAATCCAATGAGAAACATCTGAGTCATTTCATGGTAATGTTAAAAATTTAAGTAAAAGGATGAAAATGAAGATAAGGAGAAGTCACTTACTTTAAGAATTTAACATTACCATGAATAGCATATCCATACTAGGGCCTAGACTTGATCATTAAGCTACCCCACTCAAAAATTATTTGTTTCTTTCAAAAAACATTGCATGAAAAAACCAAAAAAAGTTATAAACTATGCTGTCCTGATCCCCACGATTTTTCGTTAAAAATTGCGCTTTTTTCGAAAAAATCGGATTTTTTGAAAAAAGGTGATTTTTTCAGTAAAAATCGGCAAAAAAAGTAGGCGATTTTTTCGTAAATAAATCGCGATTTGATCGGCAGATGAAAAAAATCGCGATTTCCGATAAAATCGCGATTTTATCGCGATTTTAACAACACTGGTTATAACACCATCTCTTCAAGCCCTTGTTCATATGGAAATTAGTCCCATCAAACTTTGGCATATAAGATATGGACACATTCACTACAAGATAATACCCTCTCTAAGTCAAATGGTGAAGGGCATCCCCAACATCAAGGAGGACCATGAAGGAGTATGCAAGGGATGTGCCTTGGGAAAGAATACTAGGAAACCCTTTACAAGCAGTGACACAAGGTCTAAGGAGATATTAGACCTCATTCATTCTGATGTATGTGGGCCCATGTCTAATAAATCTCTTGGAGGCCACCAATACTATGTGACCTTCAATGATGATCACTCTAGAAAGAGATGGCTCTATTTTTCAAGACAAAAGATGAAGTATCTAGATCCGGAGTTGAGACCCTGACTGAAAGAAAGATAAAAACTCTTAGATCTGACAATGGGGGTGAATATACTTCAAAGGAACTTATAGCTTATTGCAAAGAAGCAAACATTAAGAGGGAGAAGGAATCCAGAACAAAATGGAGCAGCAAAAAGGAAGAATAAACCATTGAAGAATGCATAAGGACTATGATATTTGATCAAGACCTACCAAAATTTCTATGGGAGAAGCAACCATGACAACAATATACATACAAAATAGAAGTCCTCATAGAATCCTTGACAATATGACACTAGAAGAAGCATTTTCAGGGAAGAAGCCATGTGTAGACCATCTCTGAATCTTTGGATGTCCCACATACATTCATATTCCAAAAGACAAGCGAAAGAAGTTAGACGACTCTAGCCTTATCAAAGGCTTATAAAATCTACATCAAAGAAGATAGACGAATTGAAGTTAGCAGAGATGTTGTATTTGATGAAAATCACGCCCACAAAAGATCAAGATGCCTATTTGAAGAAGAGCAACGTGACAAATCACCTACAAACCTAGAGCAAGAAGGACCAAGTGAACTTATTCAATCTACAATCATTGCCGAAACAAAGAAGAGGCTAAATTGGTTAAAAGCTACACTTGAAGATGCCTAAAGGCTAAGAACATGGAGCGACAAAAGGAACTTTCAAAGAAAGCAAAAGACCGAAAAGATTCTTAGGGTATGCAACATACATGACAAATTTAATCGAAGCAAAACCAACTACCTTTGAAGAAGCCGCTCATCAAGAAGAATGGAAGAAAACAATGCATGAAGAATACCAATCTATCATGAAGAATGGGGTTTGGGAAATCGTTCCTAGACCTAGTGACAAATCTGTTGTCACTTCCAAATGGATTTACAAGATCAAACTTGCCATTGATGAAAGCATAGACAAATACAAAGCAAGATTTGTTGCAAGGGGTTTCTCTCAAAAGGAAGGAATAGACTATGAAGAAACCTTTGCTCCTACTGCTAGATACACTACTATTAGATCTTTGGTTTCGCTAGCTGCAACTATGGGATGGAATATCCATCAAATGGATGTCAAAACAACGGAAGGCTTTGAGATAAATAGCAAGGAAACTCATGTTTGCAGATTAAAGAAAGCTCTATATGGCTTGAAGTAAGCTCCTAGGGCTTGGTACACAAGAATGAATGCCTATCTATTAAGGATTGGCTTTGTCAAAAGTTCTGCCAATGCAAACCTGTACATCAAAATAGTGAAGAATGAACCAATTATTATACTTTTGTATGTGAATGATTTATTTGTTATAGGCATGGAGTGCATAATTCTAGAATGTAAGAAAATGCTGGCAGTAGAATTTGAAATGAAAGATCTAGGACTCATGCACTACTACTTGGGCTTGGAAGTTTGGCAGAAACCCGGTGAGATATATCTTGGTCAAGGAAAGTACATAATCAAGATGTTACAAAAGTTAGGTATGATAGATTCCAAGCTTATGACTACTCCCATGATCACAAATCCAAAGAAATTGAGAAGCTCTGACTCTAATCCCGTTGATCCTACAAGTTATCGTAAGCTGGTGGGCTCTTTGATGTACTTGGTGAATACTAGACTTGACATATGCTTTGTTGTAAACGTTCTTAGTCCATTTCGGTTGGAGCCTCATCATGACCATTGGATAACGACCAAGCACATTTTAAGATACTTACATGGAACTATTCATCACTGCTTGAAGTATGATGGGAAGGAAATTAAATTGATAGGTATTATCGATTCTGATTGGGGTGGCAGTGAGACAGATGGAAGTACTACTGGTGGTTATTTCAGTTTGCGATCTGCAACGATTTCATGGATGAGAAGAAAACAAGATCTTGTTGCTTTAAGTAGTGCTGAAGCCGAATATGTTGCTACATGTGAAGTAGGAAAAGAAGTTGTTTTGTTAAGGAAACTCTTATTAGATTTGTTTGGAGAGCCACTGGATCCTACCGTGATAAATTGTGATAATCAAAGCAGCATTAAGATGTCCGAAGACCCCATGTTTTATGCTAGGACAAATCATATTAATGACAAGTACCACTACATTAGAAGTTTGGTGCAGGATGGGGTTGTGAAGCTACACTATATTTTCACAGATGAGCAAGTCGCTGACTTGTTGACGAAATCTCTTCCAATAAGAAGTTCGAATATTTCAGAAGCATGCTTGGATTGGTTGATATTACAAATTTTGTAGATAGGGAAAGATGAAGCATCTTGGGCCACAAGATGCTTGGCTTGTGATGATGTCTAGATCCCGAAGTAGGGAGGGTATCATAGGTCATGTGGAGCTCCGACCTTGGATATGATACCTAGATCCCTGGGTTGGTGTTAGAGCTAAATCCTGATGGTACCTATAGAGACTAAAGCTTGGAACACACCTTAGTCCCACCCAGTTAGATTCCTTGGTTAGGTATCTAATATGTAGCACTGTGTGTGCCGTGACTCTTCATAGATCATGTCATTTTGAGTTCATCCATGTACCTATGTATATATGTAATTATGAATACCTCCCTAGTTAAGAGGGAGTGTTGAAGAATGTAACTAGTGTTGGTCTTCATAATTGTATTTGTCAAAAGAAAAGAAAAAAATTTTATTGTAAAAGAAAAACATTTTTTGGAGCATGGGTTTCATGCTCCTTTATTTTTTAGGTCATAACCTCCATTGAAGGCTTCTAGGTTTTGTCAAGAGTAAAAAAGAGTCCTTGTTACATTTGTTAGACCCTTCTTGGGCTTTTGTATCATGTAAAGATAATTATTCTTGTCTAAAGTGTCATTTGCCACTTCCTCACCAAGTCGGCCCTATCCTGGAGAAGTTGACCTAGAAAGAGGGAATTTGACCCTATTGAAGCAGTATAAATCAAAGTGGAAAAAATTGACCTAGGGAATAAATAGGCAAGGGTCCGAAAATTGAAAAATTTGTTAACGTCGGAAGGTTTTTTGAAAAATTCGGCAAAAACTCGACAAAATTTGAAAAGTATAAAAATATTCATTTATAATTTTTTTTTAGCATCTAAAGTATTAAAAACATTAGATAAATGCATTGCCACATAAATATGAAAAGAAAGCTAATATATATAATATAAGATGTATAAGAAGTCTAGTGCTACATCACATATCGATAGTGAATCAAGTCCTGAATCCTAAGTCTTGACTCAGCCTCAAGAGTCAAAGTATCAACAAACAATTTAATAAATGTGTATCATGATTCATCATCATGAGTCATCTACATGTCATAAACTAATAAATCCCTGAGTTCCTCTGCCCCTTTTATGGGAATAGGAAATGGCTTTGCCTTTTCTTCTATAGGAAGAAGGCCCTACCCCTAGGGCTACAAATGGACTCTGTCATCCTCTAGAAGCAAAAATAGGAGGTTGCCTCTGTCCTTTGTTGCTGTCCATCCTAGATGGTGGTTCCTCCTCCTCCTCCTCTACCTCTCCTTCCCCTACAATTGCTACCTCCTCCGGCTCTAGTGCGTCTGGATCCACCTCTAACCAATCAGGGACTAAGTCCATGATAGGGCTCTCAGTCTCAACCCTCCATGCAATAGTGGTGTCAATATGGTCCAATGAGATGGCTTCCACGTCAGGGGTTTTCTGAAGTTGTCTCACCCACAATCGGGTAAATTTCCTCCTCTTGGGCAGTGACAAACACCTCCTCTCTCCACAGCGGCAAATCACAAAGGTTAGAGTGCAAAATGAGTGGAAAAATCAGCCTTTTCTTAACTTATACGCAGGACGACACCTTACTAGTTTTGGATATAAATTTCGATTTTATCCCAAGTTTTACGATTAAATCCCGTGTTTTTCATTTTTGAAAAAATCGTGAAAAACTCGGCTGATAAAATCAGCGAGTTGAAAAATCGGGAGTTCCCAGTGTTATCGAGTCTATTTCCACATTGGTATAAATAGAGGCAACTCGACTCATTTGAAGCAGACACTCAAAAAGTTGGATCTGCAAGAGAACGCGGACGAAAAAGAGAACGAAGTGCAGGAAAAGAAGACCTAATCCAAGGAAGAAGCAAATCGAAGTATGTAGCATCTATCTCTCTCACACATGCGAGTTTTTTTAGGGTTTCTTTGCTAGTTGCATGTGCTGAAATTTCTGCAGTTTCAAAATTCTGAAGTTAGGAGGCCAAAATTCTGGATTGAAGCAGTAATTGAGGAGCAGACACTTGGAAGGTTTTGCAGAGTTCATTTACTAAAAGGAAGGGCTGACTTGGTGATTGGAGGAGGTCTTTGTTAGGGTCAAAAGGTCTTGGATTGTCTCAATTTGATTTGAATCTACTAGTGGAAGAGTTGGACCGAGTTTTCCCCTGAATATGGGTTTTTGCCTAGTTGAGTGCCTATATCTTGTGTCCCTTGTTCTTGTGATCTTCATACAATTTTAATTTGGTAATTGCTTGATGAAAGATAACATAATAAAGAAGTAAAAAGAAGCCAACATATACATCACAAGTACTGATCAAGAAAAGGGGAATCAAACCCTAATATCTACATGCATTGATTTCTCAACGAAATACTCTCTTTTTGTGCATCCATTTGATCATAAAAGTCTCATAGGTCTTCCTAATCATTGAACTTTCAAGCATAAAATAGGTATAAAGCTTCATTCAATGAAAGTTGAATGTTATATCTTGTTATAAAAACTATCTCTACTACTTTGCTACCTCTAAATGGATCCTAGATTATCAAGTGTTATTCCGAGGCTCCACTTTTGAGTGAATATGATATGAACTTTATTAAGCTATTAGGATTTCATTTATCTTTCCTTGCCCTTTTAATCAAGAAGCTTGAAATTCCTTCCGAGTGTCCCTACAATGCCATATCAAATTTTCCAGTTCTCGATCTTTGCAACTCCAATGTGCTAAATGCCAATGTGATTTATGTGGTAAACTTGTAATAGTTATCTTAAGACCTAGATCTATATGTTCTGAATTTTTAGTTTTCTAAATACAAAGAAAAATATAATGGTGATTTGTGAATTGCGAATTGCGATTTAGGATTTATTTGGTACATTGTTATGCATAAGAGTATAAAATTTCAGTGATTTATGTTTTAATTTATAGATATTATAATTTCAGTATTTTAGTATTTTGGGTGGGGTCCCCTATGTCAAAGATCCCGACATCCCCTATGACCTTCCCTATGACCTCGAATAATAATAAAAAGGACTAACTTATTAATATTGAAAATGAATATGTTAAGACTTAAAACTAATAAAATGGATGACGTTGTATGCTCCTAAGGACAATCTAATGCTAATAATCATATCTTTCAACAGTTAATAATTTATGGTTGCTACAGTAATGGTTTTTTGACTTGTAACTGCACGACTGAATGATCAGGTTGAATTTGGAAAAGTTGAAAACCAGGTATACAAATGCACTTTAACTATCTAGGTTCACTGGTGTATATCCCGAAACAGAGAAACATACAATTTCGTGACATACAAAAGATCAGTAATAGAAGCTCCCAATCCTGAATGATTTTTCAAGTTTGAATCAGTAGCCAAATGCAGAGATACGTGATGATTGGATGTCAAAAAATGTGAACTATTATCCTGCTTGTTTTTCTATTCTCTTATTTTTGGCTTCAAGTTAAGTATTTTTTTCCATCAAGTATTTTTACTGAAGGAGTAACTGGTATTAAACAAGTTTTCTCATATGTCTGTCTCAGATTTTCAGGATTATGTTTGTTAGGTTCTGCTCAAGTACTTGTTTGGATTTCAAAGCATCCAAGTCTGATTTTTGAAACTGTTTGAGTTCTAATGCCTTGCTTTCTTGTTTGCTGGGTTTCCCTACAAGGCTCTATTCTGCTTGTCTTGTTCTTCTTTCTATCCAAGATCAAACTGGTATTTTTTTTTGAAGTCATAGATTTCCTTGATAGAAGTGTGTCTATCTGTAACTATTTTAAAGGGATAACTGGTATTTCTTAAGTTTTGTCAGATATTTGTCTCAGGTTCTTCCAGATTTTCTTTGTTAGTTTTTGTTCTGGGACATGTTTGAATTTGAAAGTATCCAAATCTGATTTCTACACATGTTTGAGATCTAATACCTTCTTTTCTTGCTTGCTAGGTTTTCCTATAATGCTCTACTATGTTTGTAACGTTTTCTTTTGAATCCAAGATTTTATTTCTTTTATTGTTAGTAGATTTCTTTGATAGAGGTGTGTATATTTCTAGCCATTATAATGCATTTGTTAAATTTACTCCCTTTTTTTTAGATAATTTGATGGCCATGACATTTGTCTTTTAGGGTTGTATTATCAACTTATGGCTTTTCATTCAATATTACTTGAATTTTATTTTGGCATTTTTCTCCGAAAGGTCAATGTCTAGTTCATTCCTTTTGTTAGATTGGCGAAATGAAGATTTTAAAAATGTTACTAAGATTCAAATTTCCAGGTTCTAGAGATTTGCTAGTGTAGGTCAATATTACTTTTGGTGCATAATATAATTATAATCATATCCCTTCAGCATTATACAAATCTCATTCTGCTTTCTCTACTGTGTTGCAGCTCTCTAGATCTTCCAAATATTTGTGCTTCCATATACAATGTGGATCTTTGCAATCGACTACGGGCATTTCTTGTTGCATGCCCACCATCAGGCCCTTCTCCGCCTGTGGCAGATCTTGTTATTGCAACAGCGGACTTTCAGAGAGATCTAGCTAACTGGAATATCTGGTATGCATGTTAATTGTTCTTGTGTTATTATTGTTGCTTTTAGAGGTGTAACTTCAGTATAAAAAATTTAATTGCAAACTTCAATGTGTCTGACAAAAGCAATTTTTGTGGCATGTTGTATGTTGAACATTTGCAGTCCGGTAAAGGGAGGGGTTGATGCAAAGGAGTTGTTTCACTTATACATAGTCCTGTGGATTCAGGGACAAACGGCTTTCATTGCTTGATTCCTGTAAGCTTGATAAGGTAGGACTTGGTGATTTATGTTGTTTTCTTTCTACATTTTCTCTGTCCTGTGTCCAGATGGAACTGATTGAAATCTCGTTTAAATGTTCTTCATTTATTCTTGAATCTGAATCATAATGGTTTCTTTCAAAGATTCAATATAATATGCTATATATAAAATAGCACATTATATATAAAGTTTCCATTTTTCCAAAATTTTCAGGAGTCATGTTTCTAATGTTTCTCATATTGGTTTCCAGTTTTTGAACAAATTAGCAGAGAGGACTTGTGTGATGCAAATGGGAAATCAAGGGTGGACTTGGTGATGTAGATGCTAGCTTGTTGTTGCGACTTTGGGGTGTCTAGGAGTAGTTTGGCGTGATGCCCTGTTAGGCCATAATTGCTAGTTAGGTTTGTTGTTATGGTGGATACCCTAGCTAGGGTTTGAACACAATTGGAGGGTTGTAGCTTGTGATAAGCAGATAGGACATGTTTCAGTGGCTTGTGATGAGCAGATAGGATATGTTTCAGTTGTTTGTGATGGTATGTGCTTGTATCTTCATTATGTTGGGACATAATTTTGCTGTCCAAATATTGTGCATTGTAGATCTTGAAATCAGACATATGTTTCTTGTGTTAATGAGTGGTTTCTAGGGCTGTTTTGTTTCCTGATTTATCATGAACAGTTTGCAGAGATGTCAGGTGATTTAATGAGATATGGAGGATCTGAAGGGGCAGATTCAGGGCTTAATAAATCTGCTTAAAAAGTATTCTCCAGATCTGATTTTTGAAGGGGATTGAGCCTTAGGGCTGTGAACCTTTTCCCCTTGAACTTCATTGTTTCAGTTTTTGTTTTCTTGGATTGGGCGGTACTGGTGATTTTGGTTGGATGGAAGTGAAATATATGCTGCTATAATTATTGCTTCATTTTTAGTGATGAGGCTGAAGGTTCACAAAAACAAATCTGGGGAACCTCAAGTATGGAGGTGAAATTTATGAATTTGTATCTTTTTTTTTCCGAGGAACACCCATAATTTTATTCATCTTGAAAAAACAAGGAAACAAAATTACATTCTTCATATGCTGAAAGCATTCCATATGATAAGCCTCTTGGCTTATGAACTAAAGAGAAAAACGAAAAAAATTATATTTGAAAAACAGGAAGTTAAGTGTGATAATAATCACTTAACATCTCTTTCTTGCCTTTCTTTTTTCTGCATTTTCTATCCATCCCTTGAGGTCGGATCAACTGGAACCATAGCCAGCTCACATACTGATGTCTTCGGTGGAGATTCTTTGTTAGAATCTGAAGTCTCTGAAGAATGTGCTCTCTTTGTGTCCCCCATCGCTTGTTCTGTATTGTACTTCATTATCCTGCTGTTCTGATGACCGAATCTCTTGTGGTTTGATATCATTCTGCGCTTGGGGTTCATGTTATTCCGAGCATTTTGCAGCCAATTCTGTTTTGGTTGGATTGTTCTCCATGGTTTCTTCCACTTATCAGGAAATTTATGAATTTGTATTAAGAACGGACTTTCAAAATTTCCATGGTTGGTGAATTTGGTAATACGAGGATAGTGATTAAAGGTTGCATCCATCCCATACAGTTGTATAGAGCATGGTATATTTGGAGGAGGTCAAATCAACTGATGGGAAATGAGAGAATGAGGATGTAGCTGGTGGAAAAGGGGGTTGAATAGGCATCAAGTCAAGAGAGTGAGGAAAGTATCTAGAGAAACAGGGTAGAATAGGCATTGAAGTCAAATTAATGAAATGTTACGTTTTTGGACTTCTTATGTTTTAACTTTTTATTTATTTAGTTGTAGCAGTAGAGATTTCTCTACTCTATATAAACAGTAATTTGGTCATGTTATTTTTTTGTTTTTGATTTTGTATTAGCAGGTTTGTTATTTAGTCATAGATTGAGATTGAATTTGCTTGGATTTACTGGTTGTGGTAGTCGGTCATTTATGTATTGGTTCTCCTTGCTCACTCCTATAGGTGTGATTGCTTTCTTTTATTATCATTCTCGTTTAAATCAGCTTCTACACTACCATTATGAATAAGTCTTTCAACATCATGCAGCACAACTTCATAATATAGAGAGGGAGGGGGCCAATAACCTAGTTAGTCTGTACATTGAAATTGAGAGTTTCAGCTGTAGAGGAATAGTGTGTAATAGATAAAACAATTCATGGTAAAATACTAAAATAGTGTGATGTGTGGCCTAAATTTTAAGTAATTATGTTGGTCAAGTACCAATAACCTTAGTTAGTCTCTACATTGAAATTGAGAGTTTCATCTGTAGAGGAATGGTGTGTAATGGATAAAACAATTCATGATGAACTAGTGTGGCCTAAATTTTAAGTAATTATATTGGTCGTGTACCTGTTTTATGCTGGCATAATCTTCTCAACTAGAGCATCATATGCAATTGTCGCTCTAGTATATGAAGGTCAAATCAATCAAATACTCTCCTGTGTCAACTTGTAGTTAAATATCCCAGTTTAATGACATAATTCAAATTGTCTTTCCTTTTCTGTAATTGCGGGCTTTTAGCACATGAAAGATGTGTGATGCTGACTCTTTTCTTACAATGCTCATAGCTGGGGCTGTAACATGATTACTGGCCTTGAGGATCAAGCACTAAGAATTCACTACTTCTCACTTGAAGATTCCACTCGAGAAAGCCAATTTCCTATGCTTTGAACACTTTCATCAGCCTTTGCTTCCAATCCTTCTTGTCGAAGAATTTTGTACCAATTGGTGAGCTCTTCTATTTTTCATTTTGAACCTTGAGTTGTCCATGAATGTTGCTGTTTGAGGTCACAAACTACATGATATGGAAAATAAAAATGATTGAACCTTGGCTATCATGGTTCCACTGGGCTAATGACCTCTTCTAGCCAGCCTTGTAAAGCTCTGGAGAAACAAGACAGCTTGTAGGCTTGAGGTCAAGGATGTTCAGGTGAACTTGGGTGACTCCAAATTTGGTGCCTGAGAGCTTCCTTGACAACAGAGGGGACTGGAACAGGCAAGTAGTTCAACATTTGGCATAGATGTTGTGTTTTAGACAATATAAGAAAACTTTACAAAGAGAGACCAACAAACTGAGACATTGATAATTTTGGAAAGCAACATTAACCATGGCGAGTATTACAATAAATTGAAGTGATCTATGCAATTTAGAGTTGGTTAACATATGAGCTAAGTAACCCGACACGGGGATTCGAGATT